>OZ017740.1:342190149-342810009 GCA_963969285.1 Odontomyia ornata | reverse complement strand
CCTACAAGGTGTCCAGATTTATGGCGTGTAGGTAACTCCTTAGGGCTATTGCACTAATCGTGCCCCAGCAATTTAGTAACTTTCGAACGTGTGTTGTCCTCGGACATCAATATAGTTTGGACCTGCTTTTGACTTATACTTAGGTGGTTTACCACCATTGTATGACTAGTAAGGCCAAATGATATTAGAGTCCCTGTGTGTATTCTGAAGTTATTATACCAACACCATGTTTGCGGCGGATTCTGATCTGCACCCCAAACCAAGCGGTGCCTAAGTGTCTTTCATTACATGGATCTTGATTTCATGTGCTTGGCTGCGTAGCTAGTCCATGACTTTCCATGTCTTGCGCTGCTTGTGGGTCAGAATTCAAACCTGGGCTAACAAGTTATAACTTGTGAATACTTTCGGATGAAGGAGCACTTCCGAACCCTGATGGTGCCGCAAGAGAGTAGTCCCTGTAACGCAACAGCGGGAGTGTGCCATTGGTGTCCTTGCCTTTGAAGAGAAAAGGAATGGAAAGACCGATTTTTTTTTTTGATAACGTAATTTCAAAATTTTCGTATACCTATTTATATTTTTTTTGTGAGAGTTGTTATAGTTCGCCACTTTTGGCCACTTTTGGTGTTTTGTCTTATAAATATTTAATTATTATTTATAGCGTCAATGTTAGTGTTTAGTTTACACATTTTTGTCACATCAGATTCAATTTTTAGGATAACACCATGGACATTCGAAAAACATGTAGACTTTGCCTACAGAGCGGCGAGGGAATGTATCCCCTTTACGATTGTTTCGTTGATGAAAGGGAAGGCATTGGGGTTGTTGACTTTTTGAAGGAATACCTCAAGAGCGGTCTAAATTTTGAATATGGTCCCCCAGACCAAATCTACTGTGATTGTTGCACCAAAGTGGGACGTATCTACTTCTTCGTCCGTCGATGTGAAAAGACGGAGTCAACGCTACAACGGCTCAAATCAGCACGACAACCTCAGGAACCAACCATCAGCCGGCCGACTCCGATTCGGAGAACTGATTACCATTCGTCTGAGGATCCGGATCCACCATCTCGACACATGCCTTGGGATTCCTGGGATTTTCTACCTGGACTCAGCGAAGTACCACCACCGACTCTAAATCCAATGGCTCCACCGGAAGAACCTTATATGCTGAAGCCAAAGCATATTCCCAGCATCGTCCAGGGCTGGAATCTGTATTTGAGCGGAGAGCCAGAAACCCTGAACGTAGAACTGTTCATTGGTCGGGTGGAGTTCCTGGTCGCAGAAATGTTGGCCGGCGACCACACGGCGCTGGCAGGATACTTGCCGATGCTGCTTAGAGGGGCAGCACTTGAAACCTACTTGCGGATACATTCGGCTACACTATCTATACGCTGGTCACGGCTGAAGGAAGTACTCCGCATGGAGTACCCTACGGTCAACATGGATGAGAGGGTCCTGGACAAGATTCATGCCAGATCGCAACGTCCGGACTAGCCCTTTCATCAGTACCGGGCGGACATTCCGCGGCTGAACGACCAGCTGTCCGAGCCGATGTCATCCACTCAGCTGCTGCGGGTCTTGAAACGAAACCTAAGGCCGGAACTTCGTCGCCATGTCACAACCTCAGACCCGCAGAGTATGTAATCGCTACTGAGGGCCGTGAGTCGACTGGAAGGGGTCGAGGAAGACCTCCGGAAACGGCCCTACCAGCTAGCGAGGACTGGTCTGAGGCGTGGAATGTCGGAAGTGGTACCAGAGTACAACACCACAGATCTGGAGGAAAACATGGAGCCGGACACCTATTTTCCGGACTGCCCAGATAGTGCCACTCCAAAAAAACGGACGAGCGAGTACTCTACCGACCCAGCGGTACTCGAAAGCCCCGCAGTAGGTCCCCAGCCAGCTGCCAACCCCAACGACCTTGACGATAACCAACAGCCATGACAACTATGAATGCGGATGTTCCCTCTCTTCCGGAAGCCTCACCAACGACAGTGTTGAAGCAACCACCGCAGTCACTGCCTGAAGAACCTCGGCAGCCCCGAATGCACGTACTAAAACCATACCATGTTCGACTGCAGGAATATCGGGCGGCTCGAGAGCGAATATTTGCTTCTGAAGAAGTCACCTCTCGCCCGCGCAAAACAAAATGGTCAACCCGTCGTTGACGGAGTTTCCGCAAGAGAGTGCGCACCTGCCGTCAAACATTAAACTTTTGTAACATCTCGGAGGTTTCTGAGAATGATACCAGACTTTACGCCCCAATCAAAGTGTTGGGCGGAATCGCGATTGCACTGATTGACACGGGTGACAGTTTTAGCTGTCTCACCTCAAGCCTTGGCTCGAAGGTACTCCATCAACATCCAACCTTGACTAAGCCCTGGCGCTCCGAAATCAGCACCGCGGATGGCACCAAGCATTGTATCCAGGGTAGATTAACCACGCCCGTGAGGTTCCAAGGTCAGACTATGGATATTACCTTCTTTATTATCCCTTCTCTGACTCAGGACGTATATCTTGGTGTCGATTTCGTTCTTCAATTTGTATTGGCCCAGATCTATTCACAGATTTGTCTTTAAATACCAGATACCAACGAACTCGCTTCCATACCTGATAGGCATGAACTAACACCTAGCCAACGACAACATCTTGAAGCATCCATCGCTGCTTTTCTATCTTACGCTACCAAAGGCCTTGGCCGCATCACCCTGGCCTTACATGTCATCCATGTTGGCAATAGTAAGCCAATTAAGCAGAGACACTATGCCATCTCACCGGCCATGGGGAAATTTAGTGTATGCTGAGTTGAATAGGATGCTCGAGTTTGGGGTTATAGAGGAGTCCGGTTTGGTTGGCCACGTCGTGAACACGGTAGAAGAGTGGAATGATTACCGCGACCCGCGAAGCATCGAAGCGTCACAAAGATTTTCCAGTGTAAATGATTATTTTATCAAACGTTGGTGAAATTCGGAGTTATTTATTGTTAATTTGAGAATCTGTTGAGGCTCACAGTAAGGCTATGGGCAACATGAATCTTGTTTGCTGAAGAGTGTATGTAAAGTGGGAAAACATCTGTTTGATTTGGGCGAAGATAATTTGCTAGCTGGACTGATAACATTTATACGAAGTCCAAGTATTCACCGGTCGTTCAGCGCAAATAAAAAGGCCTCTCAGCATGCATATGAAGCTGCAGAAAAATATGGTGCAAGTGATTTAGATTGCAGTTATGTTTATCGTGACGGCCCTACGGATTACATAAATCTCATCACAAAGGTGAAGCCAAGTTCACATTCGGATTAGTGAACCCCATTGTCTAATAGCACTGGTGTGGTGGAAAAGTTGGCCAGAACGTTTTTGGGTATGCAACAATTTTTCTTGGACAAACGTTCTTTGTTCCAAACTGACGTGAGATCCCTCGTAAAAATGTCTGTGAAGATATAAATTTAATGATATAAGTGGAATCTAACATAAAGTGACGGGAAAGCTTCGTATGGTGATTTTTGGATCGACCGCGAATTGATGCTTGGATCAGGAATCAGTTGCGTTCGCGCCCAGTGTCGCTTATGGGTGGTGAAGCGTTTTGTGCTGTTTGATCCGGTTGTACTACAGGCAAAGTTGTTTTGGATCCTCAACGCCAAGAGACCGTCAAATTAGTCTGTCCCAAATACCAACGGAAAGTTAATTTTAATCATGGATTTCGATTTAGTCTTAGAAGAAATTGGCGAATGTGCCGCCTGGATGGAATAGGTCATAGACTACAATGATGGAAAATTTATAAACAAAGTTTATCATTATAACTAGCCTTCAACTTTAAATTTTTGTTTGTGTAACGTAGTGACATTAGAGCCAGGGAGCTTAACTTTTTGAAATTAAAGGAGATCCATGTTTTTATTAGCATCTCACCACATCACCAGCGGGCGCCCGGCGTGGATGTTGGTGAGTACCAATTTTTATTTAATTAAATTGTTTTACACGCATGGATATTTATTCATATATATTGATTTTATAAACAGAATTTAAATTTTGTATTAAATTGTTTTTACATCCATGGATATTTATTCGTATATATTGATTTTAGAAAAAGAAAATTTAAAAATTTTAAATAAGTCTCATCATCCTCACATAAACTGGTGTGGTAACCGTCAATATATATTTTTTTTGTGTGCAAATTAAGGTTAAATTTAATTCCGGAAATTTACGGGTCGGACCTAGTAATTGTTTTTCAACTCTGTTTGATGAGATCGCACCTTTTTTGTGAATAAAGCCTATAGTTTCAAATGGTTTCACCCATAATAGAAGGTACTGTTTAAAAAGAATTGGTTAGAATAAAATGGAAATGATGAATTGAAATAATACTACTGGTCTTTCCATTTCGTTTTTCCCGGACCGAGTGTAGGACCCGCCACGAGGGCAGGCTTTTCACCTAATATGGGCTAGCTATCGGGCGCGCTCCACCATTCTGGTTGCTTTCAGGGGCTCTTGCCGGGCTGAGTGGCCTTCAGTTTAAGTGCCCTTTTTATGGTATAGGGTTATGTGACCCGATCACATAATTCTATGACATAAATCGGTCACATTTATCATTCTCAGTTGAGGGGAAGGCTCATGCAAAGCCATATGGCCACTTCAACATTTGGATCTTGATCCGGTTGAGCGGGTGCGAGGGGCACCACATCTATCCGGTTGCCCCACTCTTATTTGTGGGCCATGAGAATCGTCAGGTCACGACGGGGTCTCCGGAAACCCGTCTGTTTTGACTCGTTTCGGCTTGTTCTCTGAGCAAGCAAATTTCCCCTTCGTTAGTTACCTACAGTTTTCGACTTCGGTCGACCTTTATTTTGAGACTCGAGAATTCGTGAATGCGAAATTCTTTTTGTAGTGGGTGCTTGTGCTGGAGGAATGAGCCCGCTCCACGACACCACAACGCTAGCCTGCCAGCCTATTCACGCGTCCCCAGACAAGGCCATTCTCGGCGAATGTTAACATCTTCTTCCGCCGAGGCAGCAGACCATCGCTGCAGTCCTTCACGGACATTTTGATACCTACTATTTCACTACAATACGCCGAAGAATACAGCTCGCAAATTAAATATGCTATTAAGTATTAACGATCTTGAAGATCAGCTGCATACTCAGGAAAACAAAACTTCAAGTATACAAATCTGTGATAAGACCTGTGTTATGCTATGTGTATGAATCATGGACCCTAACTTAAGCATCCGCAAATATATTGAACGCCTTTGAGCGACGGGTCCTGAGGCGAATAATCGGAGCGAAGCTAGACGTGGACCAATGGCGAATTCGATACAACCATGAGCTGTATGAAATTTTTGACGAACCGGAGGTCTCAAGAATAGTAAGACTGCGGAAGCTGCAATGGGCTGGACACATAAATCGTATGGATGAACAACGGATACTCAAGAAGGTATTCGTTGGGAGAACTGAAGGCTGGCGGCCAATGGGGAAACGAAGGAAACGCTGGTTTGACTCGGTCGACGAAGACAGTTCATTGCTGCTCGGATTTCGGAATTGGAAGACGCGGTCAATGGACCGAGACAGTTGGAGGTGCTGTTTGCAGGAAGCGAAGGCCCGAGAGGGGCTGTAGTGCTAAGAAGAATATGTTAAATTCTTTAAAATTAATTTTCCAACTACAGACGTAATTAATAATTTTCCATTGCTTAAAGATCATTCAACTCTAGATCATTCACTTATTGTAAATTTGTGTTCAATGATCACTTTGCACAGTAGTCCCATTTTTTGCATATTGCGCATAAGCATGCTTACATGACGCTTAATGCCAATAACCTAATCAATAATTCACGTGCAGCATTAAGCGACATGTAAAATGCTAACATAAACGGAAAGAAATTCTATGTATTTTAGATGTAAGCATATTTTATAAAGTATAAAATTGAATAAGAATAATGACAGAGCCCAGTTCAACAAGAACCACGACAGTGTTATTATTTCCATTCCCATCCCAATTTTCTAAGGGTTAAAAGACTCTACAACAATTAACATCTAAACTGCATCTGGTGTGGATGCTCTTTAGATACTTTTCACTTACCGAATTTTCATACTTTGCGTTGAAGTTAAATTACCTGAAAGATAAGAAAACAATAATTAATGACAGTTTTAGAATGGAAATTGATCTTCGAAATGATTTTCTTTACAAATACAATATATAATTGATTAAGTAATGGGCATATTATATTCACATTGATTTTCAGCAGCTGAAAAGTTAACGCATAAATACTCGTATGTAAATCGATGTAGAAATCATGCGTCATTATATCGGTGCAATGTGTAATTTATTGGACTGCACCAAATAACCATCAAATATCAATATAAAACGAAACATTGGACTCAATACACAATTTTATTTTCGACACACTTCAGATGATTTCGCAAATGCGTGAAAATCAGCTCTTCTTCCAAAAAAAACGATTAAAATTCGTACCCATTCGCTACATTTGTTACGCCTTCATCGAAATTCTCTACAATAATTTGCATAGCACTCCAGGGAAATAACAAACACTCTCAACAAAAAAATATATCATTGCAAATAACTTAAACATTCCAACATGTCTCTCAATCCTCTTTAAACCATGCAAATAACTCAGAATTATTTTTCAAGACGCAAACAATGGTGCATTATAAATACTCAAAAAATAATATTTTATTAAAAATGCACCACCCAGACGATTATCTTATTTTTAGCATAATGAATGCCTCCCATAAAGTATCTGCTAGCCACAAAGTGCCAAAATCAGATACCGCTCGTCTACCTGTTGCTGTCGCCGGCATACATACCATTCTCCACACTGGTAACCAGCTACAAGAAATATTTAACAGCTCATCATCTACCATCATTTAATCCCAAGCCCAAGTGAATGGCGAAGAAGAATGCATTTTAGTGTTTATATTTTCTATTAGCTTTCATCTAAAAATTTATGTTAAACTTTTGAATAAATAAAGTATCTACAGTGACTGCTGTGGATTCAACAGCGGACAGCTACCATCGCTGGAGATTAAAAGAAGATGATACAAATGCAGCATCTCATTTTTAATTTTTTTTCTTGTTTTTTCGGTTTTTATTTAATTCGTCTCGCAAGAAAATAATCACAGCGTGAAACGGCGGCGCATCAACAGACTGGTCTTTAACTCTTTAAAGTTAAATTTTGTATGGGAATTTGGCGTGAGAGTGCAAATAAGGGAAATAGTTACTAATTTAGACGGTTAATGGGTTGTGTCAATGACTATGGTTGGAAATTAAATAATTAATTGATACGATCTTTATTATAAAGGTGGAAAAGCAACTAGATCTCAAAAGGACTAATATATTACATATTGCAAATTTAACAATTTCATTTTATTTTACCCGCAGTTATAAATAATGACTGAAAAATTAAAAAATAGATAATTTTACAAGCAATAAAAGTTCAATGAGACATGTTGCTAATTTCACAATATTTCGAGCTTAAAGCGTCTCCGACCTATTTGTCTTGTTTTGACGTAGCTGCCATATGCCAATTAGTTATTTATCTTTGAAGTGCTGTAGGTGATTGATGGTTTTTCACAAAAAATAGGAGAAAAAACTGAAATAAAACACTAACTGAAATGATTTAGCTAAATTTTTGTGAAATTCGATGTTTTTCATAAGCGATATTAGCTGGAAAATAAAAATGATTCTGAATATAAAATGTTATTTTATTTTAAGATAAAATTCGTAGTATGAAGAAATTTCCCTGTGAAATGATGGGAAGCAATCAATTTGACATTAAACCTTTGTGTCCCACTGGTCACTCCATGCAACCACCAATCTAATAATTTATCAGCCGACTCCTACTGGTGATATGCAACTTCCACTGCTTAAATATGTGCCAGAAAGTCATAAATATGACAACCTTAAAGCACAACTGCTATCGTGTTACGGAATGTCGGAATCGCAGAGTACGCGTGAACTATTGCACAGTTCGAACTAGGTGATCAACGCTCGTCGTAACTCCTTCGCCGCATGCAAAATGAAGCTAAGGCAAACATATTCAAAGGAGTCTTGCGTCACATGTGGCTCGAAGGTCTACCATCAGGGGTGCGCTCGATAGTGGGCGCTTCGGACACCCCAACATCAATCAAATTGGCACAAGCAGTGATCTGATTTTCGAAAGTTTCAATGACGACGCCATTTCAGAAATAAACCCAAGCTGGCAACCAGAAACACGTCATGACGGCATGCGAAACGAAGATGTATTGAGAGAAGAAATTGCAGAACTCCGAAGAACGTTACATCAAACTCATGTCCAGCCCGTCAACGTCAGTAATTGTAGTTGCCATTCCGAATGTAAGTACACGCAAGCAAATCAGTCAAGCGCAACTGTAGGATTGAAGAAATTTCGGCGTAAATCCGAAACAACAACATGTTATTTCCATCGCCGTTTCGGCACGGCAGCCAGACAATGTCGACCACCCTGCTCCTTTCGAGAGAAGAAGGGAAACGATTGCCATCGCTGATGAATCAGGTAGGCATCAGCGACGCAGTGACGAACCGCCTGCTAGTGCGCGATAGAAATAGCGGACTAAACTGTTCAGTCGAGACCGGGGCTGTAGTTTCAGTCATTCTGAAATTCCACGCGCCAGTTCGAAAGCTACAAATTATTCGCAGCGAATGGCGGTGCAATTAGCGCATACGGGACGAAGTATATCACGCTGTCACTGGGACTACCTAAACCACTAACTTGGAAATTTTACGTAAGCGCCGTGTCTCGGCCAATACTAGGCGCCGATTTTCTCAAGCATTTTGGGATAATTGTAGACCTTAAAAACTCCTCGATCCCGCTGGACGATTAACAAAAGGACAAATAAGCCAATCTAGCTGCGCAACGGTGTTCACCGTGAACAAAAATTCGGTATTCTACGCCTTATTAAGAGAGTTCCCGGAAACCATGAACTCCTGCAAAACGCGCAAAGTCACTACTTATAAAGTTCAGCACCACAAAGTCACAACTGGTCCACCCGTAGCCGATCGTCCACGTAGGCTTACTCCCGAAAAGTTAAAAATTGCAAAGTCTGAATTCGACTACTTAATCAGAAAAGGGTTTTGTCGCCCTTGCAGTAGCCCATGGGCCAGTCCACTCCACTTAGCACAAAAGAAGGATGGCACATGGCGTCTATGCGGCGATTATCGCCGGTTGAACTCAAAAACTCAACCCGATCGGTACCCAATGCAGAACATCGAAGATATCACTGCTATCGCAGCTTACAAGGTAATCTTCTCAAAAGGGGAGTTATTGAAAGTGTTCCAGCAAATCCCCATCGCCGAAGAAGACGTCCCGAAAACTGCCGTACCAACGTTGTTTAGATTATATGAATTTACGGCAACAACGTTCGGGTTGAGGAACGCGGCACAGTCTTTCCAAAGACTCATGCACATAGTTTTAAGAAATTTCGAGTTTTGCACGTGCTATGTACTCGTTGATGAGATTTTTGTCGCGTCTGACTCACAAAAGCAACACTTACAACATCTTCGCTTAGTTTTCGAAAGATTCAGCAAGTACGGAATTGTTTCAAATCCTGAAAAATGTGTTTTTGGCGTACCAAGCATCGAGTATCTAGGACATATAATAAACGAGAAAGGAATCTCACCACCCCCGTCGCGAGTAACCGCAATCTGCACATACCCGAAACCCATAAACGTACTGCAACTTGGAAGGTTTTTGGGAAAATTAAACTTCATGATAAGCGACCGGTTCAATGGACCCCAGAAACTGACAATGTATTCGTGGACTGTAACAACTGTTTGGCAGATGCAGCTTTACTCGTACACTATCAGCAAAGAAAACCTACGAGGCTGGTATCAGAAGCATCTGACAACGCTATTGGGGTCGTGCTGGAACAACCCCCAAAGGACCAATGGCTCCTATTGGCTTCCTTTCAAAGAAAACTATCACCCCCAGAAAAGAGATACAGCGCGTATGACCGCGAACTGTTAGCCATTTACAGCAGTATTTGTCATTTTCGCCACACGCTAGAAGGCACCAACTTCATAATATACACGGATAACAAACCGCTCGTCTATGCATTCTCACAAAAACCCGACAAGGCATCACCCCAACAGCTCCGCCATTTAAGCTTCATGTCTCAGTTCTCAACGAAAATTAGGCACATCGCTGGTAGTAAAAACTGTGTTGCAGACGCCTTTTCAAGCCTCGAGACTGTATCAATGCCCGTGTCCGTTGGAGTCGACGAATTAATACATCATCAAAACTCAGACGAAGAGCTCCAAGCCCTATTAAGGAACAACACGTCATCTCTTCAATTAAAACTCATCGCCCTTAAGTTGTGGATCTGAGCTATACTACGATATATCGACAGGAAATATTCAACGCATTCCATCAGCGATCACACTCTAGCGGCCGCGCTACATACAAAGCTGTTTCCCGAAGTTGCGTCTGGCCTTGCATGCGAAAAGATGCGACCAATGGGCACAAAACTGCATCTCGTGCCAGCGCTCCAAAATAGGCCGACATCAAAGAAATTCACCTCAGCATTTGGCAGTTCCAGCTGAAAGGTTTCAGCACGTCCACCTTGACATAGTAGGACCATCAACTCCTTGCCACTATTATGGATCGATTTTCACGTTAGCCCGAGGCAGTTTCGCTTAGCGATTAAACGGCCGATTCAGTCGCCAAAGCGTTTCTCAACAATTGAATGGCACGGTTTGGAGCCACACAGACCATAACTACGGACCAAGGCACACAGTTCGAGCCGTTATTTTTCACAGTTTTAGCTAACCTCATGGGCTGCGAACGCACCAGAACATCACCCTCGTCTAATGGGGCAATCGAACGATGGCATCGATCCTTGAAACAAGCTATCATGTGCCATGAAAAGAACTTAGCCTGGGTTGACGTACTCCCGACAGTGTTGTTGGGCCTTAGAAACACAGTGAAAGAAGACATTGGTGTATCCTCGGCAGAAATGGTATACGGGACAACGCTTACGCTTCCAGGTGAATTTTTTATACCCAGCAACGAAACAATAAGTCCGTTTTTAAATATCTTCCGTCAAACGATGCAAAAACTTCGACCCCCGCCAACATCCAACCACAGAAATTCACCAACATTCCGCCGCAAAAACTTAATCAATTGCTTACACGTCTTCCTTCGAGTGGACGCCGTGCGCAGAGCTCTATCGAAACTATTTACCGGCCCTCATAAAGTACTGAATTGATTATCAGAAGAACTATATAAAATTGACGGAAACGGGCGCTCAATAAACGTCTTCACCGAGCGATTGAAGCCCGCGTTCCTCGAAGAAGTCCCAACTGCGAACAGCAACCCCGAAACTAGCCAACCCAGTGCTGCAGCGACCAAATCTCAGCATTCTAACTGTGAATTCTGGTCCACCGTGCTGTAATTGCCCAAGCACTGGACACCGATTAATCCAACGCCACCAAGCATCGCGCGCACATTTCCACCAGTTACATGAAGAAAACAGGCTATTCCGAAAAGCAGGAGATGTTCTGAAAAGAATACAATCTGCATGTGACTCCCCTAAACTCAGCAAGGCAGTAAAGATTGGGCTCCTTGAACTAGAGGAGCTCCTAGACCACATAGGGCATTATTGGAGGAGCTGGTTAAAGGCCGAAGACGAGCAGAAGGCTTAAGAAGCGCTCGGGGCGAAATCTAAAGGCCACATGCAGATAGCTCCACCAGTACAAATCAATAAAAGAATGGCGTCTAGCCCAATTGAAGATCAGGACAAAAGAAGGAAGGAACAGGCACTTGATGGGCATAGAGCACCAGATCACGGGTTCCAGATAGTGTATACAAAAGGAGCGAAGAAAGCCGCAAAGAAACTCCTTCAAAAAGTGCCAGAAAGTAAAGTTCGCACAGACGCCCAACAAGAAAAAAGACCTGATGCAAAACAGGAGAGACAAAAGACCCGGCAGCAGGCACTGCTCGTAAAACCCCAAGATGGCCGATCCTACGCGGAGGTGCTGCAAGACATCAGAGGAACGTAAGGCCCGAAGACACCAACACTGTCATTAAAGTAGTCACATACTGGTCGAATTCGGAACAGAGGCCGACAATAAGGACGCATTCTCCGACGCAGTAAAGAAAGCCCCTGGCAAAAGCGCAGCTATAGCATCGTTTGAGCCGATGGCAACGATCGAAATACGAGACATTGACTGCGTCACGGATCTGGCCGAGGTAGAAGAGGCCATCAAAAGGGAGTTCCCTGGCGTGAGAAGGATCAAAGCGAGGCTGACACCAGAAAACCGTAGGAGACAACGCATGGCCATAATTAACTTGACCGAAAAGGACTCCGAACGATTTCTGAACAAAGGCAAAGTACGAATAGGGTGGGTTGTCTGTAGGATACGGCGAAGAGCAACACCTCTTCAATGTTTCAAATCCCTTGGCTGTGGTCACACCACACAAGTATGCAAAGAACCCGATAGGAGTTCCCTATGTTACAAATGCAGTGAAATGGGACATAAAAGAAAAGCGTGTACGAAGGAGGCACACTGTATTCTTTGCAAGGATGCTGATCTAAGACCTGATTTCAGACACGTTTTGGGATCAGGAAAATGCCGGGTTTTCCTGGAAGCCCTAGCTAAGGCAAAATCAGAACTTCGATGACTCGCATCCGGCACCTAAACCTACACCGCAGTTCAACCGCCCAAAAGCTGCTTGAGCAGTTTGCGAGGGACATGAAAGCCGTTTTCTTGCTGCTGAGTGAGCAAAACCAGTATAAAAGTTCTGCATTATGATATCCTGACGAAACTGGTATTGCCGCCATCTGGGTTCGGAACAGTGATTTCCAATCAGAGAGTTGTGGACGGGGGAATGGTTTCGTGTGGTTCTTTAGTGTGTACCTAACGCCTAACGAACCGATATCATCTTTCCAAGCCGAGCTTAATACTCTGGAGGGCGTTGTCTCGAACGCAGAGGGAAACGTGCTCGTTGGGGGAGACTTCAACGCTAAAGCAATCGAATGGGGCATGCCTCAAACAGATCCGCGGAATTGGCGGCCAGGACGGCGCTGGTCATACTAAACACCGGAAAAACGCCGACTTTCCGCCGTATCGGCTGTGAAGGAACCATACCGGATGTGTCATTCGCCTCGGAGTCATTAAAACGGAGGATACACAATTGGAGAGTATTAAATGACTACTCAGCCAGTGATCATCAGTGCATTCTGCTTGAGATCAGTGATGTTGTCTCTCGACGTCCGTGCTCTCGGCTTTCCACAACTGTATGGAACATCGGAAGGATGGACGTCGAGAGGTTTGTCGAGGTGCTCACAGCAGGTGAGCCAGTGCAGGGAGCTTCAGAGGGGACGGAAGAACCGGCAGCTCAAGACGGGGTGAACTCAACTATGAGCATCATTATGGCTGCTTGCTGCGCTTCTACGCTCCCTCGAAAACCCCAGCACGGCGAGCCCCCAGTGTACTGGTGGTCAACTGAAATTGCTGAAAAGCGAAGGGAGTGTCACAAGCTTCGACGTGAGGCTCAACGGGCGCAGAACCGTGACGAGGTATGGAGCAGAGTGGCAGCATATAAGTCGGCCAGGAAATTCCTTCGCAGATTGATTAACAATAGCAAGGCTCGTTGCTGGCAAGACTTAGTGGACAATGTGAACAATTATCTATGAGGCCTTGGCTACAAGCTAGTTATGCAGAAGTTTGGCGCCCTACGAAAGCATTGCATACATGATGCGAAAAATATGGATAAGATAGTGCGGGCACTCTTCCCCGCCCATCCCGTCTGAGTTGACGCTGTCCACGGTGAAACAGCAGCAGAGTGTCCACTTTTCACAAAGCTGGAGGAGGTAGTCCTTTCACTGAAAGCGAGGAAGGCTCCAGGTCCAGATGGTGTTCCGGCGAAGATGTTGCGGCTTGTCTATCACCATTGTCCTGACTTACTGCTCAGCACATTCAACGCTTGCCTAGGAGACGGGGTTTTCCCGGTACGATGGAAAGTGGCAAGGCTCGTCCTGATCAGCAAGGGGAAGTGAAATCCTGAATCGCCATCTGCATACCGCCCGTTATGAATGCTAGACACGGTTGGGAAAGTGCTGGAGAAACTCAACAAGGGAAGACTCACTGACGCGATTCGTGCTGCTGGGGATCTATCTCCTGGGGAGTACGGTTTGAGAGAAGGACGTTGTATCATTGATGCGATTGCAGAGGTGTTGAGCGCCATCCAAAAGGCAGAGGCACATAGTCGCACCAAGCGACGGATCGTCCTGTTGGTAAACTCGACGTAAGGAACGACTTCAACTCGCTAGATAGGTGGAGGTTCTGGATACGCTTGAAACCCGTTATCAAGTTCCAGAATATCTAATACGGCTTTTGAGGGACTACCTAATGGACCACAGCCTCCTCTAAGGAATAATGGCTATTACGTCGGGTGTTGCCCAGGGATCTATCATGTACTTAATTTGATTAATTGAAAAATTACCTATATCTGTATACAACCTTTTTACAACAGGTATTTTACTTATCGTCTACAACTCAAAAAGTACACGACATTAGTAAGGAAACGAAGATAACAAAAACGTATGAGTGTCATCTTTTCCGACATGTACAGGGATCTACAATGAGCATTTAATAAATTCAACATCGAGGTTGTGCCAAGGAGCGGGAAACAACTACAAAATTGGCTGTGCAATGAGAAAAATAAGCTGGAAGAACATGGAAAAAAGCGGGAAATATAGGGTTTCGTGCGAGGGGTGTCAACATTATATATCGGATAAACGAAAAGGCTAGCGGGGGTAAGATATAAAGGACACATAAAGGAGGTAGAAGCGGTAAAGAAAAAAAAACACGAGATTAAGTCATCGGTAGCGAAACACGTCATCGACAGCAAACACAGGATAGATAAAAGCGATTTAAGAGTAACAAAAAAGGTAAAAAAATTCAACGAATTATATATTAGGGAAACAATGGAAATAAGTCAAGTACCTGTTGTAAAAAGATGTAATAAAGATGTACGTAAATCTTCAACTAAACTGATTAAGTACATTAAATAATAATATAGTTTAAATTTTCTACGAAAAAAACTGTACTTTAATGGTATAAAATAAATTGTTTTTTTTGCAAAAAAAGATTACCAGTTGAGCACTGATTGCACCAAAAGGATTTATAGGACCGAAAACCACTTGACATTTTTCTTGGCACATTGTAAAATCTAGCTTTATGAGCTTATATAGTGAATATAATACACCTCAAATTTACGACACTATGTTCCTCTGCTATTGTCTCGTTGATGACTCATCAGTGCATGCTCTTATTGTTGATGACGTCATGATTGACTCGAAACGGATCGTGTTGATTTTTGGTCATGATGATTGTTTTGGGTGATGTAATTGTTTTGATTTATTGCTAAGTGTTTGTCGTTGTTATTTAGGATCGTAATTTGTTATTGTTTAGGATTTTGATGCGGAAAATGAGGATAGTAGCTCGTACGATTCTTTGGACATATATTGACCTTTACCGAGAAGTAAATATCAAAAATCGATATTTATTTATGTAGTAAATACTAATTGATTTTCAACAAATAATTTCATACCGAATTTTAATTTTAACAGAATCCATTTGTTACCTGAATTATCATTAACTATCTATTCTCTTATTCAAAAGAATCATGTTCATTAGATCGGGTGTGTCAAGTAATCAAACAAATTTATTTCGCGAAATTATTTTTATAGCTTTCTAAAAGCACACAATATTAATCAATTGAAAACTTCCGCTCCATATTTCTCAATTTAAAAAAAAAATTAAACCTCATCATCCGTATGTGTCGAATGTGATAAAACAAACTCATAAAAGCATTCAATTGAAGTTAACCGAAAATAGATAAAAAAATATAAAATACGTTCTTTGAGATATACTCGTAAACCGCCCGATTTTGTTCGTAAAACAGCTCAATATCAAATCGACCATAACATGAACGTATCTCTGAACAAAAAATAAAAACAAATCCTCCAGAATTATAAAGTTAATGCGTGCCGGGAAATTTTGTAGGTAACATACATACATGTATCTAATATTTCATCTTACTTCTTTTATATTTTCCACATTACGAGTATATTAAATCGATCTTTAATTTTTCTACAATTTTCTTTCATTGAACTTTTCCTTTCCTTTTGCCATACTCGGTATGTATGAGTATCTTTTCATTTTAACTTTCGAAGATGCTCTTCATGATGATCCAGATGATGCGTGAAGCGTAAAATGTGTTATGGAATTTTCAACATGTTCGTTTAAAAGAAAAATCCAAAGCAAGACACGAGTGAAGTTGGGTGGAAAACAGAATGGGGAAAAAACCAGGCAAGGAAAATATGATTAAAATTTAAAATGCCGTCTGGCGCCTAGTTTAATTGTAGGAGAAAGAGTGAATGCGCAGGAAGTTAATGGAGTATTAAGAAATATAATGTGAAGGAGTATAAATCTCACAGACATGCTGCTGCGATGATAGGGAGTATGTCTACGCGAAAATGCGTGTATCTTTACGTTCTCACAGCTGAACATGTTGTTTCGTTTAGCAAAGTTGTAAAAAAGTCTGAATGATTTTTAATACACCATAAATATAGCGTTAGTCCTTCGTCATTCCATTCGGGCCCTTGAAAGTAAAATTAAATTCGCAATACTGTTTGTAATTCGATAATTGTACAAACGACAAACGAATGGAGAATCTTCAATAAGCTTTCAACACAAATGTTAACACCTTCGGATTCGCCGTTTACATATCAAGTACTTTTACAACCAATGCCGGATTGGAGAGGCTTTTTATTGACCAAGGTTGTCTCCAGCGAAATACTAGTAAATAGTTACAGCTCATACCATTGTAATGCAATCATGGACAGATAAAGCGGACAAATTCAACAATTTGTCGATTATTATTTCCATCGTGTTGTCTAGTCCATTCTACTCGTACTACGAGTATCCATTCACTCACGCGTACGTATAGTTTGTTGTTGTTGCTGATTATAAATCCATTATAGTGTGATGGCGCTTTATGATTGACCTTGACGATTCTTGATAAAAATAGCGAAAAAAGCGTAAGCGTGAGACGTGTAATGACTAATAGTGGGAATTCGACTTATGTGAAAATAATTTATCACTAACGATATGGCATTGATAGGTTTATCCGAAGACGGGTAGAACCTGTATGAGATTTGCTAATTGTTTAGTAGCGAGAGAAAAATCTGAGTCAAGAACTGGCTTCTAATAAATTTTTTCATTGAAGATTCTATATAGATGTAAGAATTAATCATCCGATTGAAATTCTAGTTACGTTATGGAAATGATAGTTATTGTGAATTTGGTCTAAATCAACGTAGGTGCTATACTTGCTCATAAATTTCGACCAAAACTATTCTTAAAGCCAAATTCTGTAAATCTAGCCACCAAAAAGCGTTTATTTCTTTTTCGTTGAACAATAATTTTTGGATTCAAATGTAGCGAAACTTGAAAGTTTTGGTCATGCAGTACTTCGTCTCACTTTTTGAGAGAACTCGACTCTAATACGAGAGCACTCTTTCTTCGCCATCGATCTGCTGGGAGAGCACAGCTCCAATCCCGCCGTTGCTCGCATCGGTGTCAACTACAAACATTTTTCCGGGCTTTGAATATGCCAGCACGGATGATTCACACAGCTTTTCCTTGAAGGTCTCAAAGGCTGCCTGGCATTGTTCATTCTAGACATACGGACGATTTTTCTCGGTTAGCTGATGGAGATACTTAGCTTTTTTGGCAAAGTCTTTGACGAATGTTCGATAGTAAGTCGCGAGGCCCAGAAAACTTCGTAGTTGGCGCTTGTTGTTTGGCGTTGGCCAGCTTTTCATGGCTTCAATTTTCTCAGGGTCTGTTTTGACCCCTTCTGCTGATACAACGTGCCCCAGGTATTTTACCTCAGCTGCAAAAAGGGTACACTTGTCGGGACTAAGTTTCAAGTTCGCCAGTCGCAATCGGGAGAAAATCTTTTCTAAGCTCCGCACATGCTCGTCGAACGTTCTCCCGATAACAATGATGTAATCTAGGTAGACCAAACAGGTTTTCCAGGTTAGGCCTGGAAGCACGTATTCCATCAAGCGTTTGAAGGTGGCTGCAGCATTGCAAAGTCCAAATAGCATCACCCCAAATTGCCACAATTAGCTCCCAACTGAAGATGCGGTCTTCTCTCGGTCCTTCTTGTCGATTTCTACCTGCCAGTAGCCACTCTTGAGATCGAGTGTAGAAAACCATTTTGCGTCGGCTAAAGCGTCAATGATGTCGTCGATGCGTGGAAGTGGGTAACTATCTTTCTTAATGACGTCGTTAAGCTGCATATAGTCACAAAAACGACTGCTACCATCCTTTTTCTTTACTAGAACTATTGGCACGGCCCATGAACTGACAGAAGGTTCGATAACACCTTGTTTTTCCATGTCCGAGATCAGTGCACACACTTCTCCTTGTTTGGCTATAGGAAGACGTCTCGGTGCTTGCCGAATCGGCTTGGCTCCCTGTGTATCTACGACACGAGTTACCATACTCGTTCGGCCTTGGCCATTCGGGCTTGTTGAGAAGATGTCACTGTACTTGGTGGCCAAATTAGAGGTTTGCTTGAATAGCTGCACAAGCAATTTGACCTGCTTCAATCTTGCAGACGTAAATTCCCGGGCTTTGTCTGTGTCTTGTCCCCTTTTATAATGATGGTCGTGAGTAGCTTCCAAGGAGGTGATAGTGGAAATAGGCTGGCAGCAACCGATGATTTCACCCGCTTTAATGCTCGTGGTTGTCTGCGGTGTTAAGGACTCTAACCGGCACGTAACCGTTCCTCATAGATCTTACAAGGCCTCGTCCTACAATCAAACTGCGCAATGCCGATGTCTTCGTTGGCTCTATCAGATAAGATTGGTGGTCTCCAGAACCGACATCAAGCTTGGCCCATATAATGCTCTCGGAAGATTTTGATACATCAGTGTCAGTACATACTACCACATTCATCTTGGGAATTCGGACGCTGGGATCCACTTCGACATTCTGCCATTTCAATAACCGGTTGCGCAAATCCAATGTAATTCCATGTGGTCGTAGAAAATCCATTCCGAGAATGCAGTCATCCATAATGTTCGCGACCAGAAAATTATGTCGGAATGTAAGGTCTCCCAACTGTATCTAGAGATTAATCTCTCCATGGACGATGCAGTTTCTCCCGTAGCTGTCCGTAGTGAGAAAATCCTGCCCTTGTGAAGTAGTTGTTGCCTCACTAGGTCTGGTCGGATAATCGACCGGGTTGCACCAGTGTCGATTGTTATGGTGCAATGTTCCCCGTCAACTTGACCCGAAAAGCATAAGTCTG
The DNA here is from genome assembly GCA_963969285.1 of Odontomyia ornata. Lineage (NCBI taxonomy): Eukaryota > Metazoa > Arthropoda > Insecta > Diptera > Stratiomyidae > Odontomyia > Odontomyia ornata. The sequence goes on along the minus strand of OZ017740.1, from coordinate 342,790,659 downwards.
CTTTTCCGCAATGTAGTCTTGACATGGTGATAGTGGTGCTTAGGACGTCGATCCTCCTAACCAACCTCTGCCCCACGAACTTGGCTCTTACATATTCCTCAACCCCTCAGTTTGAAGGTTTACATTCTGGGCTCCTGACTCGGGCTGGATCTCCTCTTAGCTGCACATCCGGGACAATAGATCAGTTTCCTTCGCTTCTTGCAGTCTCTTTGAAGGTTCCCCTTCTCTCCGCAATTCGAGCATATAAGCGCACCATTTACCTGCGGCTCGCTCAATTTCCATGCGCTCACACCTGCACTCGTCTGCCACTACCTCGCGAGCCCGGGCAGAAGTACGAGTCACATTTTTCGCTGCCTCAAAGATCAGACTATAAACCAATGCGTCCTTAACCGTTTGCTTCTGAGTTAAACGCACGGCTTGTTGCAATTCCTGGTCCTTTAAGGCGCTGATGAATGCTTCTGTTGCTGCGTCATCTCGATGTTTTGGGTCGTAGGCCGGGCAAGCCAAAAGTGCCAGTCGCTCGATGTCTTGGGCTAGCTGCTGTAGGGTTTCGCCAGACTTCTGCATCTGATGCCGTAGCTGTCACCGATAAATTTACTTTAGATGATCGTCTCCATTACGCATGTCAAGCGCATTCATTATAGCAGCCGAGTTTGAGTGCAATCAACGGGGACAGTCTGCAAAAGCTCGGCAACTCGGGGTCAAAGAGCAAGAATTAATGCAGTTGTTCGTTGTTGCTAGTTCCAGTGATATGTCCTAGCGGCGGCTTCAAATTGTGTTTTAAAAATACTCCAGACCGTTTGCCCGTCGAATATTGGTGCTTTCACATTTCTGGATGTGCTTTGCGCTGGGGTTATAAGCGGGGCCGGTGAGGTGGTTACTACTGCCTTCGCTGCTTCCAATTCCATTTTAACTTTTTCCATCTAATGGTTCATTCTCTCCACAACCTGGCTGATCTTATGGTTCATTCTCTCCTTGACCTGGTGAGCCTTTTGCTCGACGCGTTGAATTTGTTTGTTCAGACTACCGAGCTCCACTTTTATTTCGATTGACTGCTTTTACACTTCCTTCATTTCGATCGCTTGTTGGTCCAGCTTCGTTGATTGTTCGTCTAGCTTCGTAATTAAACTGGATGACTGTTCGTTTAGCTTCGCTGATTGTTCATCTAACTTCACAGTTAAACTGGATGACTGTTCATTTAGCTTCGCAGTTAAACTGGATGACTGTTATCGCTACTCTTGCTGCATCAGCATTAACGTTTGCATCAGCGCATTTTCTGGTTTCTTTAATATAAGTATTGCTGCTTCTCTTCCTTCTGCGCCTTTTTCTGCATCTCAGGGCTCACCCGAATTCAGATACGCGCCTTCCGATTCAATCGCTTCACGCAAGCGAGCATTCAGTGTGGCCTTTGTACCTTGCGTAGCCAGGTTTCGCTGTTCCAACTCTGCCTGAAGCTCCAACATGATCAATTCATTAATTTTTAAGTGTAGGCTTCGTGGCATTTTTATCATTTCGGTTCTTTTTTCCACCAGTTTCCACGTTAAATTTCACTATCGTGCACTGTAAAAATGTTTAAAAGTTTTCAATTTCGAGATTTTTTATTCCACTTCTGACACCACTGGACGCGCATGTTATAGTTCGCGGCCGATAATTTTAATGTTCCAGGAAAGTGAAAATGCACTGTTTTTTAAATTAAGTTAGAAGAGTTTGTTTACTAAGAATGCACAATCATTAATCTCACTATTTTATTTTATTCTCCCTGTCTATCAATTTATACTCCAGCTGTCTAGATCTCGAAAATCACTTCACTATCAATCATTATCGCCTTTAATTCCCGCTCCACTCTTATCACAGTTTTTACTACTGCGGTTTTACTTTTCTCTCCATTCATTCAGCTCAGCTTTATATAGGGTCTCTAGTCATTTGATCCATTTCTCGTTCATTGGCAGATGTTCTGACGAGAACTACCTGGAATGTACGAGCAATTCTGAATGCCTGCTGTGACGTCACTTTTAGATGTTGATCATGGATCTACTTGGCCATTCTTGTGCTTTCGAGCACATTCGTTTATTGATCATGATGTTGTTAATAAATGCGACAACAATTGCGGCAGCTGGTCGCAGAATGGTTTGGACATGTAACAATATGATTAAATTGTAATGTGACATTATATTTAACACGATACGGGTGATGCAAGCTAAATGACAGCTCCTCTACAAACATGTTGCTGCTAGAAGACGCACAGCCGAAAGAAAGCAGTGACGACATTCAAATGATGTATAGTAGGAAGTGGTGAAAGAAGCAATTACGAATATAGCAGAAAATGTCTTGGCATATCGAACTATAACCATAATACATTCACATAGTATCCACAGCTTTCATTTACTCTATGTTGCACACTTTCTGGATTTTGGCAGGAGCCTGGTAGCTTTGCCATAGCAGGACAACTTTGGAGATATTGTTTACATTAGGGTATATGTAGACATCAACTGTGGGCACCCTCACAATCGATAGTTGCGCGAATATTGAGGCGCTGTATGTGCGCTCGCTAAGATCAACTGCGTAGAAAATTGCCGCTACCTACTGTTGAGCACGTGGCGAACTCTGTTGGGTTTTTTCTAGAGCCTAGGTTTAATGTGGATACTATGTGAATACATTATGCTATAAACAAGCGGAAAGACCGTTTCGATGGAGTATAAAAAGATGCGGGCAACAAAGAAAACCCAACAGCTTCGTGAAGAATAAACACCATACAAAAACCCCTGTAAGGACGCATAATGGGCGGTATTAGGCAGCCCATCCGGAATTAAAAACAGGTGGAGGCAGTATTTTCAACGTTTTCTTCTTTTGAGCATTCGAGGTGCTGAGTAAGATGTAATAATTGCAGTACCAACAAGAGACGAGGTACATGTAGCCAACTGTGATCTCGGGAAGAACAAAGCTGCTGGAATAGATGGAATTCCTGAAAGCCTGTTCCCACGGGGGCGCGAAATTACCTCCTACACAGGTTGATATGCAGGATATGCGTGAAATAGTGAATAGGATATGTGTGAAATAGCAGCTACCAGAAGCTTGTTGAAAAATTATTGTACGACCGATACATAGAATGGAGGACAGCCTACGCAAAGAAAACTACAGAGGATCCACACTATTGTCCAAGCCCTGCAGAATAATCCGTAAAATCATTGAACGAAAACTAAAACTCTTGCATAAAAATATAATTTCCGAGTACTAAGGTGGTTCTAGAGCCAGCCAGTCTACGAAATATTCTCAGTAAAACAGATGCTCGCATAGTTCTGGGGATATAGCGTCTGCATGCACCAGCTCTTCGTAGACTTCAAGAAATTATACGACAGTGTCGAAAAAAATTCGAAAATTACCTGTTTACATTGCTAAAAGCGGAGGTTCAGGTCAAAATCAACGAAGATTTAACAGAAAAAAGCACAAAAGTGACTGGACGGGCTAGTCATAATGCTGTCTTACATATCTCTGAAAAACACCGCAAAGAAAACACCAGCTAACAAATAGATGGGCAAGCTTTTTTAGAAGTCTGCAAAATCAGCAGCGTATTCTGCAGACGTTAACCTTATGTCTAGATTAACTCCAAATACTAAAAAAGCTTTCACAAATGCAAATGCCTCCAAGTCAATGAAACTAAAATGAAAATTTTAATGCAGAAAACAAAAGCCTTACCATAGAAGACTACAATGGGAATGGCGTGGATACTTAGGAGTTCGCCTTGATAGGAAGGATGAGATCTGCTAAAACTTAAATGGTGCAAACAGAGTATACTTCTCAGTATTTTTGATTTTGAAGTCCAGAGACGTTACCTTTTCATAAAGGCTGCAAATATATTTGAGCTGTACCAAGTCTTTTTGAAAAATATCAGACATGGATTCAAATTTCCACGTAAAACTTTCTAGTAATCGCTGTGGATCATGAGAATGACCAACGCAACCTCGACAGATGGAAATATCAATTGCGCACGACGACGCATCACACTGTGATGTAATGCCTTCCAGCAAGCGCCAAGGCATGCCGTTTGCCACCCAACAAACTCGCCGCTACGACAGCAGAGTTCAGCGACTTGCTGCAACAAGGTAACTGTCGCTCATCTAAAGATGCGTGGAGTAGCCCTCTACACATGGATTAGAAAGCCAATGGCGATTGGCACCCGTGCGGGGTGTATCGCGCACCGAACGCCTGCATCGTTCCAGATCGTTACCCTATCGAATTCCTAAAGGAATGCACTGCTGTGTTGCACGGTATGAGGGTCTTCAGTGTCATCGGCTTGCAGAAGGCGTTTCACCAAATACCAGTCGAGCCAGGTGACATCCCTAAGACAGTAATTATCGCATCGTTCAGGTTGTACGAATTTATCTTCAGCCTTTGCAACGCATGCCAGACTTTTCAGTGTTTCATGCACGAGGATCTTTTTGGACTCGGCAAAGTATTAGTCTACATAGACAATATACTAGTGTTCTCGCCACACAAGCAGCACCTGGCAGAATTTGAATCGTTTACAAAAATATGGATTTCCAGTAAATATTGATAAGTGTCAATTTGGACAAAAAAAAAGTTGACTTCTTGGGACACACGATATCATCAGACAGATTGAAATCCATGCCTGAGAAAATAGAAGACATATCCGCGATTCCAAAACTCAAAACGGTCCTACAGCTGAAATCCTTTTTGAGCATGGTAAACTGCAATAGACGATTTTTACCACACTTTAGGCAAAATTAAAGCCAGCTTCAACAACTGATACTGGAAAACAAGAGGCGAGACAAGACGCAGCTGGAGTCGACGAACAAAGTATCAGCAGTATTTGAGAAGTATAAAGCTAATCTGAGCAAAGAATCATTGCTCGCACACTCTGACTCATGGTCCTACATAATCCCTATCGGTCCTACATGGTGCCTATCGGTGAACGCTTGAATGATCGACTCTGAGCCAACCTGTATCAACGGAAGAAAACCGGGACTGTGTCTCTCGGATTGTTCTCGCGTAAGCTGACCGACACCAAGTGACGTTACAACTCCTATGCCCGGGAATTGCTAGCTATTCACGATGCCATAAAAAGAGTAGCGTAGAAGATTACATTAGAGTAAACAAATCTTGTGCTAATCCCTCATCCTGGGTTCGAATTCTATTATGGGCTGGATCTTCTTAGTCTTCATTGAATGTGAAGATTGCGAACCATGATTGGCCTATGATAAAATGCAAAAGTTTGTCATTTCGGCGATACAGCTTGCATGTAGCTTGGAACATTGGGCGAAGATGAAATGGTCAACTACTTTGAATGAAAGAGGAACGGTTTCGACTGGCATGCTTTTCCAAGTTACGAACAATCAACAAAGGGTAAGTTCTACCCTAGACAAAACTGCTATATGAAGAGGTTGGGTAGATGAAAAACCAGGAAAGGATAGTCAATACGCTACCGGGGAAGAAATTGCCTGAGAAAAAAGAAAAAACCTGGTATTTGTTTGGTTCTGAAATTTTAGAGAGAAATTCATGTTTTGATCAAAGTGATGTGACTTTGAATTTTTATAAAATGTGAATGAAGTAAGACGAGAACTTTTACAATGAGGAATGATTGCCGATTTAAAAAACGATTTAAAGCGTATTTGAAGCAGGAGAGGATTGAACGATTTTCGCACTGTTAATGGCGATAAGAGTTTTGAATCGGAATTGGAGTTTGAAAATTGAAGCCTCAGGATATTTTTTTAGGTCCTTGTAAAAAAATGTTTACATAGGCCTACTAGTTTCGCGGTCTGTCTGTCCGCCTATCCGCCCGTCCGTCCGTCTGCCCGTGCGTCACAGCAAGTTTCCTCAGAAACTATAAAAGCTTTGTGTAAAGGTCCGAAATTATTGTCTCTCAAAAGTTTAGGTCTTGCCAAAAATTTAAATTTTTTTAAGGGGGTCCCTCCTAATAACAAAGTAGCCACTAAACATTTTTTTAAATCAAAAATTTGGTATAAAATGAAAGGTCTTGATTAGAACTATAAGTATCTGAAAGGTCATATCATGTATCAGGGAGTCCAGGGGTTGGTACCAAAATAGGATAGGATGGTTACAAAGACCTTCTGGTAGGAGCACTCTCCTGCTTACTCAACTTGTGTAATATAAGATGGTATAAAAAAAATTAATGGCTGGCCTCCCATGCCATTTTTTCATGTACTTATATAATGGGTTATAGGTGTGGTAAATGGGCAAAGCTGCATTTAAAAAGAGAGGAATATTTAAATATCGCGGTTTCATCGAGGTTGATGGACACTCATCAGGAGCTGCCACAGTTTATCATCTTTCGGGCAGCTCGACCGTATCCTCATAAGGAGGAGAGTAGACTCTTCATATGCATTTAGGAACACGCCCAACATAGGAATTACACTCGAGCTGAATCTCCCCACTTATTGCGATTGTCTGCATAAAATGTTTACAATAATATTGCCAGTCTTTTAAGTGAAAGAACAACTTCTTCTTCACATGGTCATCTTGGCTATCAACATGATAGCACGTTTGTTGAGCCGATGGAGAGAGGCGTTGGAAATTTAGCTCGAGTATTATTTCCATGTTGGGCGTCGAGCTGTCGATGCTGCACTATGACAGCTCCTGATGAGTTTCCATCAACCTCGACAAAACCGCACTTGTAGCACGCATTAGCCCCTTTAGCTGGACTCACCAGTCTCCATCGGGCTAACAAACGTGCTATCATTTTGGTAGTCAAGATGAACGGGGTGAAGAAGAAGTTGTTCTTTCACTTAGGAGACTGGAACCATTGTTCTGAACACTGTAAAATCATTTCTCAATAATATTCTCTACTCAACCAAATCGAACACTCCTAAGATCTCGACTGGTTGAGTCAACCAATGAATTTTTGCAATATTAGATATATCTACCAATCTTCCATCAGCAATCAAATGATCATTAAAACGAATCGACACAAGGTCTAGCCTCACAAGTAGATTAGCGTTCTCATGAACATTTGTCTTGTCACCAAGTCGCGAAGAACAATTTATAACAATCAATCAAAAATCGCATTGTCAACGTTTCTAATTGAATAATATTTCAATGGCAAATCATCGTCAACGAAGCATGCAAAGATGAAAGATATACCAATGATTAGATAAATGTAATCACTAGCGTACGCCAGAACATTCCTCCCAGAGAAGTCCACTCGTATAACCGCATGTTATAGATTTAGAAGATAGATTCATGTTTTCTTATTTTCTTTTTTAAAAACAAAAACTAAAATCATGTTTGCATACTTGAATACTAAAATTGAAAAAAATAAAAACACAAATTGTTTCTATTTATATTAAATGACCTGATGTTGTAGAATGATGGCATCACTTTTGAGTGACGTCTCTGGAAAGACAAAAGATAAAAAATTGAAAAGTTAAAACAACATTTTGGCATTCGTGATTACATCAGTATGTTAAGTATGTTCATAGTATGACAATAGCAGCAACAACAGTAATAACAAATGACCCGCGTGAAGTTGAAATTGTTTTTGTGCAGAATCTTTTAGCGTAATGTTATTTCTTTTCACCTTACGCACGAAATTGTTTTTTAATATGTATGAAGTTCAATATTTCATGAGGACGTGTGTGGATGAGAAAGAAGGAAAAATATGTTAAGAGTGTTAAGAAAAGATACATTTATTTTTTTAGTTAATAGATATTTTGATATGTGGATGGCATGCATGAAAAGTGACTTTTGGAACTTTTTGTTATTTTATTTTTTGTGTTTTTTCTTGCATAAAGTACAATTATAATAGATGGAAGTCTTTTTGGGGGAATTTATGGCTATTCTTTCTAAGAAAATCTGATTGGAGTTATTTCAAGAACTTCTAAGGCAGAACCTTGTGGCGTCATAGCTTCAAACTTCACCTAATTAGGGATTATTGATGATTAAGATGCTTCTTGTACCTAAGTCTAAATAAAACTGTGTAAAATCAGACGAAAATCGAGAAAACATTTTTGCGTAAAGTAAAAACCTATGGCAATGCACCAGAAAACTATTTAAATTTATTCTATACTAGACGCTTAAAAAATTTAAAAGAAGCAACTTAATATGTATTCTAGAGGTGATCTGCCAAATTTGTTACTCACTTCTTTCCCCCCGCTAGAAATTCGCTGTCAAAACACAATTTTACATGATCATTGATACATATTCAGAGGAATCGAGCACACAAATTATAAATCGAAAGGCAAATACACTGATATTGAACCTCGAGACACTCATCTTACCCCAAGCTAGATTATGTTACATCAGACACATTCTAACTTTCAATTTTCATGCCGGTTATGGTGTGCAAGGCTGATTACCTTACTAGCTCAATATAATTTAAGAAACTTGCTTGTAAATTTGGCTTAGTATGGTTTCATGGCTGGCACCACCAGCCTGAAAGGTAAATTACTTGTAGGAACCATTCGTTTCAATGAGTAAATAAGAATTTGCTTGACAACAATTTTTCAAGTTAAATACTGTTAAAGGAAAAAATTCTGTCCTTAAACACTTCAAACGTAAGCCATTTCAAAAAGTTTCAATGAAATACTTTGCTTGCCGCTAAAATAACGACTTTTGCTTGTTTCCTGAACTTTGGGGCGGCCATTTTGAATTTCAGCCTTGATGTTGGATTATTTTAAAAGAAAACACTTTTGAAGTATCATTAACCATTTTGCGATATCTCGTTGAAATCAGAGTTAAACTCTGGACGGAATAAAAATATTCGATTTTTACTGATATTTTACTTCAAAAAGTACCAGAAGATAAAGTTCGCAAGGACGCCCAACATGAAAAAGGACCTGAAGTGAAACAGGAGAGAAAAAGCCAGAACAATGACACCCGGCAGCAAGCACTCCTCGTAAAACCCTAAGATGGGAGATCCTATTACGAGATATAAACCCGATTGAACCACATACTGGTCGAATTCGGAGCAGAGGCCGGCAATTAAGAAGCATTCTGCGACGCAGGAGAAAATGTCCTCGGCGAAAGCGCAACTGTAGCCTCGCTCAAGCCGATGGCAACGATCAAAATACGAGACATTGACTGCATCGCAGTCCTGATATAGGTAGCAAAGACCTCAAGAGGGAGCTTCCTAGCGTGGCCAGGATCAAAGCGAGGTTGGCACCAAAAAACCATAGGGACCAACGCATGGCCATCATTGACTTGACCGAAAAGGACGCCCAACAATTTCGGAATAGAGCAAAGTAAGAATAGGGTGGGTCGTTTGTAGGGTGGGACCAGAGCAGCGCTTCTTCAATGCTTCAAATGCCTTGGCATTGCCACACCGCACAAGTATGCGAAGGACCTGATAGGAACTCCCTATGCCACGAACGCGGTGAAATGGGATATAAAAAAGTGTACTGTGTCTTTTGTAATGATGCTGATCCAAGACCAGCACCTCTTCGGATCAGGAAAATGTCGAGTTTTCTAGAAAGCTTTAGTCAACGCAAAATCAGAACTTCAACTAACCATATCCTACAAGTAAAGCCACAAAGTGGTTCAACCGCCAAAAATTGCTTGAGCAGTTTGAATATTGACTTTTTGCCGCTCAGCGAGCAGCACCACGATAAAAGTTCTGCTCATGATATCCCTACGAAATTGTTACTGCCGCCATCTGAGCTTGGAACAGTGATTTTCAGGTGGAGGACTAAGGGTGGCAGGTGGCATGGTTTTGTGTGGGTTCGGTGCTGAAGAACCACCTTCTTAAGTGTGAAACTAACGCCGGACGACCCGATATCATCTTTCCAAATCAAGCTTAATGCTTTGGTGAGCGCTGTCTCGAACGCAGATGGCAACGTAATCCTTGGAAGAGGCTTCAACGCTAAGTAACCTAATGGGACATGCCTTTAACAGATCCGCGGGGAAAATGAATACTAGAGATGGCGGTCAGGACGACCCTGATTATACTAAGCGTCAGAAATACGCCTTCTTTCCACCACATTGGCTTTAAAGGAACCATACCAGACGTGACAATCGCCTCGGAGTCCTTAGTACAAAGAATACACAACGCGAGAGTAATATAGGACTACTAAGCCAGTGATCATATGCACATGTTGTCTCCCGAAGTCCATGCTTTCGACCTTCACAGCTGTTTGGAACATTAGATGGGTGGACGTCGAGAGACTGGCCAGAGTGCTCACAGAAAGCGCTTCACTACCGGGTGATTCGCAGATGACAGAAGAACTGGCAACTCAAGCCGTGGTGAACTCAACTATGAGCATCGGCAAGGCTGCTTGCACCGCTTCTATGCCCCGTCAAAGACCCGGCATAGCAAGCCTCCATTGTACTGGTGGTCGACTGAAATCACTGAAAAGCGAAGAGAGTGTCACAAGTTTCGGCGTGAGGCTCAACGGGTATGGAACCATGACAAGGCATGCAACCGGATACCAGCATATACGTTGGCCAAGAAATGCCTCCGCTAACTGATTAACAACAGCAAAGCTCACTGTTGGTAAGATCTAGTGGATAATCTGGATAAGGATCCGTTGGGCCTTGGCTAAAAGCCAGTTATGCGAAAGCTTGGTGTCCCACGGAGACCTTGCATAGATGAAGCAGGAAAGGTGAACGAGATAGTGGGGACACTTTTCCCCGCCCATTCCGTCCACGTTGGCGCTGTCCACGGTAAAACTGCAATCGAGTGCTCACTCTTCACACACCCAGAATTGGAAGAGGCAGGCCCATCATTAAAAAAACCGGAAAGCGCCAGCCTCAGATGGTGTTTCAGCCGAGGTGTTGAAACTTCTCTATGTCCTGTCTTGTCGCTTAGCACATTCAAGACGTGTCTATGGAACGGAGTTTTCCCGGTACGATGGAAGCCGGCAAAGCACGTGCTGATCAGCAAGGGGAAGGAGAATTCCCAATCGCCGTCTGCATATCGCCTGTTATGCATGCATATGGTAGAGAAACTCATCTTCCCGGCAGTGCGGTTTTATAGCCGGACGCTCCATTATTGATGCGATTGCAGAGGTGGTTAGCGCAGTCCAGAAGGCACTAGCATATAGCCGCACCAAGCGACGGATCGTTCTGTTGATGAAGTCGACGTTAGGAACGCCTTCAACTCCGCAAGGTGGGTGGATATTCTAGATACGTTGAAAACCCTTTTCAGGTTCCAGAATATCTGATGCGGGTTCTGAGAGACTAACTGAAGCACGGAACCTCTGGAACATATCTTGGACGGGCTACTGAGACTGGATATGGCAGATGAGTCGCACTTGATGATGTTGCGGCTCTGGTCGCTGGACACAAAGTACAACAAGCGCAACTTAGGCTAGGTATGCTAATGCCCCGAGGGATGGATGCCACATGGAAGGGTATTAGTCTAGCACTGGAGAAAACGAAGTAGTCATCTTGACAAAAAAGATCTGTATTTGACAGAGAGAGAGAGATCGACTCGAAGATGAGTTTCTCGGAGCAATTCAGGGTAACGACAGAGAAGACTGCTTCAGGCGCATCGGCTCTGAGTCAACTTATGGCCAGCGTAGGAGGACCCAACCCATCAAGAAGACGCCTCGCGATAAGCGGCATGTAGCAGAAATATGGGGCGACGCTCTCAGTAAGAAGGTATACCGAAAACACTTGGCACAGGTACAGAGAAGAGGAGGGCTAACGATTGTATCTTTACATCCAGTAGTCTTTGATTCAGTGGTAATAGTTATTGCAGGCGTAATACCAGTTGCCGTCATTGCTGGAAAGCGCTGTGCTATTTACCTACGGTTGCCTGATGGTTGCCTGCGTGGAGAGACAGCGCTCACTCAAGGACTGACAGCAGTCTCGGGTGAATTGCACGAAGTGAAGGTGTCCTACGCGCCTCATCCCGGATGTGAATTCGTGGCTAAATCAAAGGTATGGTGAAACTGGCTTCTATCTGTGGCAGCTCTTGATCGGGCGTGAGTGTTTTCGGACTTACTTGTACAAAATTGGTAAGTCCCGGTCCCCCGATTATCGGTTTTGTCCAGGGGAGGAAGACGGTGTCTACCACATAATTTTTGCGTGCGAAAAATGGGACAGGCTGCAACGAGACTTCTACAGCGAAACGCGAGAGCTCATCCCGGATAATATATGTATAATCGCGGTGATGTTTAAATCGGTTGGCAAATGGAACCATGGGGCACATTATGTCCGGGTAGTCTGAAAAAATAAAAGGTACTCACAGCAGCCGGGGATGTCAGGGCTGGGAGATCGCTTGTCTGACAATTCATCTTCATCGATCTCCTCGTGCTAAAGGAGGGATCGTCTAGCTTAAAGGCGCCTCACGGCGTAACAAAACGAGACCTGGCCCGATGTGTGTGTGTCAAACGGTTCCAGGCTGGATTCTCGATTTGGCAGGGGAGGTGCGTAGTGTGTAGTACAGTCACTCGCGAGCATGGGAGCCCCATACCCAGTGCGTAAATGGCATTCACCTCCCAATCACAAAAAAATAAATGATAGCTCAGTAATATCCACGTACATCTCAGCGCTGGAAAATCGCACCTACACAACCCGGCAGGCGGGAAAAAATAATTATGACATAAAAACTATGTGGAAGACAGTAAAAGATGCAGTAACAGAAGCAGCCAAGGAGGTCTTGGGGCACCAGCCAAAGAAAAGTGGGAACAACTGGTACGACGAAGAATGCAAGGAAGTGATTGGAAAAAGGCACCGGGCCTGCAATGAATACATCCAACTTGGGCATATCCAGAACTTAATAAAACCCTTCAACGAAAAGCTTAAAAACTGTGCCGAAAAAATAAACAACTGACCATCAACACTAAAATCCAACAAATAAATGAAAGTATGACCCCACATGAAGTTATGTCGGCGTATATTTTTACTAAACAATTACGTGATGACTTCAATCCACAAACAAGTCTTTGCAGAAGTGCACAAGGAGCAATCATAGGCAACCCATTCGAAACCGAAAACAGATGCATGCAATATTTTCAAAAGCCATTTACAGCGTTCACTACAACGACTGAAGCTGTGAACAATCCAGAAGCAGAGCAAGAGGTCCCAGTCTCACCGCGAACCAGAGACGAAGTATAGGCAGAAGTATGGGACCTCAGAAAACATAAGGCTCCTGGAATATATAGAGTACCATCTAAGTAAGCTTCTGCATCGACTAATATGAGTATGCAAAATATGGTCAGAGAAGCAGTTTATAGAGGACTGGCGAAAAAGTAAAGTTTGTTCATTGCACAAAAAGGGAGCCAAATTAAGTTGTGAAAATTATAGGAGCATCGCTCTACTGTGTACATCTTATAAAGTGCTCTCCAAAATCACAGAAAAAAATTAAAGCCGTTCTATGAAAGTATTATAGGAGAGTATCAGGGAGGCTTTCGAAGTGAACGGTCTACAATAGAGCAAATATTCTCAGTAAAGCAGGTGCCCGAAAATTGCTAGGCATATGTTATTCCACTGATGTCCACCAATCCGTTGTGGACTTCAAGCAAGCAGACGAGTATTGACAGAAATGTGACGATGCTGAACACAGATTCCCAGGTTAAGGTAAACGGTGAACTAATGGACAGCTTCATAATAGAATCAGGCTTACAACAAGGAGATGGACTTGCACCAATGCTCTTTAATATTCCGCTGGAACACGTCATCAGGAAGACATCAGCTGAAACCTCTGGTACATTAATGTTCAAGCCCACACAACTGGTAGTATATGCTGATGACGTTAATATTATGGCACGTTCAATGTCAGATGCCAAAAGAGTATTGCTGAGCCTGGGGAAACCGAATTGGACTACAATTTACTGAAACTAAAGCTATATTCCCGAAATGCTATACGAAAAAGCAGGTGCCCGAAAATTGCTAGGCATATGTTATTCCACTGATGTCCACCAATCCGTTGTGGACTTCAAGCAAGCAGACGAGTATTGACAGAAATGTGACGATGCTGAACACAGATTCCCAGGTTAAGGTAAACGGTGAACTAATGGACAGCTTCATAATAGAATCAGGCTTACAACAAGGAGATGGACTTGCACCAATGCTCTTTAATATTCCGCTGGAACACGTCATCAGGAAGACATCAGCTGAAACCTCTGGTACATTAATGTTCAAGCCCACACAACTGGTAGTATATGCTGATGACGTTAATATTATGGCACGTTCAATGTCAGATGCCAAAAGAGTATTGCTGAGCCTGGGGAAACCGAATTGGACTACAATTTACTGAAACTAAAGCTATATTCATGACTCAAGCGAGGAAAAAACTCCAGTTCGAAATTACTTGACTGTAGGAGACTACAACTTTGATAGTGTGAATAACTTTGTATATCTTGGAGCCGATCTGAATAGAAGAGACGCCGAAAAAGACAAGATTGGACGTCGCATCAACACCGCAAATAAAGCTTATTACTCCATATTTCCCATTCTTACGTCTAGAGTTGTGCACAGGCAAAATAACCGCATTTACAAAACACTGGTCAAACGTGTGCTGTTATATGGAAGTCAGACATAAGCCCTGAGAGCAAGTTAGAAAAAGCAGTTGATATATTTGACGCAATGTGGTCCGGAAAACCTATGGCCCAGTGGCACAAAGAACAGAGTGTAGACTACGTTACAACGATGAGCTCTATGAACTGTCTGACGATCCGCCGGTTTCCCCTTGCGTGAAGGTACGTAAATTGCAATGGGCGGGCCCTGTAGAAGCAATGGAAGAAACCCAGCTACCCAAAAGAACAGTATACACTTAGTGGAAGGACCGAGGACTCGATGGGAAGACACAATGGTAACTGACAGCTGATCCTTGTTGGGAGTGAACAACTGGCGGACAAAGTCGTGGAACCGTGATGATTGGAGGAGATTGAATCTGAAGACCAAGGCTCAGCTTGGGCTGTCGCACCGTAGATGATGATATGGTTGAAGGAGCGAGTGAGTTACATGAGACGTGCGGTATCACCAATGGAAGCAAGAAGACAAGGGGCCTTTATAGAGGTATGGAATTCAGTAAGTTGTAATTTTGGTATTTCTTCCTTTGCGATCTTTGAATATTAGATTTCCGATACACTTTTCTATCAATTATATATTTTTTTATTGAAGAATTTAAAATAGTAAAAATAAGATTGGGCTTGAGGGAACTTGAGCCCAGGGTCTCAGCGGACCCCTGACCGAGAGTCTACGACGCTAACAGCGGAGCCACCTTCTGTTGATCTCCCATTCATCCATTTAGCAACTTCAACTGTGAGCCTTTCCTAATGGGCATTGAAATGAAATTTGTTAGTAGGGAAGCGTGAATCTTGTTAGTATAACAAATAAAATTTTTTAGTGGGGTATAATGAATAAAATTAGTTAATATGAAGGTGAAAAGGTCGTCAATGAAATTTTGTTAATGGGAAGTAATGAATGGAATGTTGTTAGTGGGAAAGATAAGATTGTTTTTTTTTTCGTAATGAGAAATAGGGTAAGAGGGTAGAATTAATATCATGAGGAAATAAAAATTAAAGGTAAAGGTCAAAATGTTAAAAAAAAAAAAACAAAAAAAAAAATACACATGCAGAGATTCGAAGTTGCGAATGGGAGAATGCCGGTACGGCCGAGATTCCCAACAATCGTGGGGATGAGGCAGACCCTAAGTTTCTCATTCAGCCGGGCAATGACCGAATGTATTCAGGGATAATTTTGAGTTTGATCGAATGTCCTTAGTGTGGAAGATCCCGAGCAGCTTACCGGATTCATCGTCAAGCTCAAATGAAACTTGCCCAGCACGGCGACGAACCACTGCAGGAATAAACCGTGGAGCGAATGCTCACAGCGAAATTTCGCACGAAAATTTTCTGACCCTGGAGTAGCTCACGGGGCGAGCCCGAAGGTTGTAACGTTGTGTTCCCTTGTGATAGGCTTCTTCCAACTAAGCTCGAACGCGGTCTTATACAGCTCACAGACGATCACTGTTCACACGTAACTGTACTTCTCCATCCTCAAAAGCATTCGAGCTTCTAAGGAAGATGTACTCAGAGCCATGCTGGATAGGGTGGTACCGCAACATGAGAAAATAGGGCGAGAATCCCGTGGACTCAAGATAGTCTTGCGGAAGGCATAGCATGATTCCGAAAGATTCTCGTCCCGGATTGTGAAAGATCGCTTCACAACAAGACACATGGGTTAGTTGAGACGTTGTATTGAAAAGGTTTTGAATAATCAGCTTGAAGTTTATTAGACAGTCGATTTTTCTAACACTTAGGGTTTTGGAAAACACTCTCCTCTTTGCCAAAAACTCGTGTCGCTTGGTACATCCGGTTTTCTACTTTTTTGGAATTCATCCTACATTTCTTCTCGCTCCAGCTATGTAGTCCTCAATGGAACTGACTGTTCTTCATCTCATAATTGATCTTGCGTTTCTCGATGTTGCCTTTTATAGGTTGATGATTTCCAAGTATTTCGGATAATAAGGTCCCGTCAAGATTCCACCATGAAGATGACCTAACTAACCACAGTAGCTGGTAGAACAATGCTACAATATATCTTTTACACTGTTGAGCCCATCTTGTAACATTCGATAATATTCTGGAGCGGATTCTCCTCTCCACAGTGAACTGATTCAAGTCCTTGATGAAAATTTTAACACGAAGTTCAAATTCGATGTTCATATCTTCATAATAAAAGAGTAAATAAGGGATTAGTCAGCTAATTCAAAGATAATAAATGATTGAAAGAAAGTCATTTAAATGATCACTTTAAAGTCCAAGAAAAAATGGGTTAACCTATTAAAGTTAATCAAAGAAAAAATGTAATTTACCTACGAGCTTCTGTTAGTTCCATCCACGCATTAAGTACACTACTTCCTATAGTTTCGTTCTAAAAAGGTAAATGAAATAACGTTTGTTTAACCTAAACATGTCACAAATGCACTCTTTTCAAAAACACTATCAGTAAAGCTTTGCAGACACTAATTACCTACAAGGCAATAAAAAACTAATTGCCACCACTTGAAAGCCAGTAAATAATACTGATTATCACATAAAATTGTAATTGAAATAAACGGAAAGTACAATATTATATCATTCACCGGAAGCTGTCAACAATTGTTTATAGTTTATTATTATAAATGAGCTTTGAAGCGTGTACATATGAAATGCAGTAAATATGAAAAAGGTGAAAAATGATTGCATTTAGAACGTGTAAGCACAATTTTTTAAAGTGTGATTAATTGTTACTCATGTTATTAAATAAGTGTAGAAACATTATAGTAAATGTTTTTGCAAACAGGGAAAGCTGCTGCATTGAATAGAGAGAAATCCTATAGATTGTATCATTTGAATGGATTTTCAGGACAGGTTAAATAAATTATTTATGGAAAAATCACACAGCTTCCAGATAAATTCAAAATTTGAGATCAGTGAAATCATCTTTATTAAACTTTAAATCGAAGTAAATAGTTAAAGCTTAGCTGCGGAAGTGCTCCCGTCTTATGCAAATGCTCTCTGGTTCAAACCACGTTGGCGGCAACGATTTTTTTTTTAAATAAATTATTCATCTTCCTACGTGACAACCCAATTTCGAAGGTTATTCACTTTAAATCAGGCGATAATCACTTGGTAAGGCATGAGAGTGGTTATAGCACCTTTTTAGAGTCCTGTTTGCTCATGAAATGATCCGTTATTTTTATACTATAAAGAGGAGAAAGAACATTGGCGTGACAGGATTCCTAGACGCAATATCACCCCACAAATATACATTTCTTTCCACACAGAATTTCATACTTATTTCTAGTGTTTCCAGGCAATAAATACCTAATACTAATCCACACTCATTGATCCTAGCATCATAGCACAAAGTAGATAAATCAGATTTACTGAAATCGTATCATAAACGGATTATTTCATTGCGATAAATCAACTCTAAGTAATATCAGCATAGTGAAACACCTGAATATCCTTAGCAGAAAAGTTACAAGCTCATGCTCAGATATTATACATCGATATCAATTCATACTTCATCATCCATTTACCCATCCAAAATAATATCTCACTCCAATCTTATCATAGTACCCTCCCTTCTGGGAATACCGATAGCCTATCCAAATAACGCCTACAAAAGTGTCAACCGATTTTATTCATTTATCATATCAAATGTACAGTGAGACGTTATCTCATTTGTCTCCTCTTTTTCCTATTTCTTGTCTGTGTATATCTCCAGTGACATTAAGGATACCTTTTCGGATAGCTCAGAGGATATACCTACAAGGAAAAGAATGACAGAAAGTATATACCCAGTACTAATAATTTCCGGTTGCATGATTTCTTCTGACGAAGGATTCAAATGCGTGGGAACGCGTGATAGATTAGAATAAGTAGTCGATATTATGGCTTAGAAAATATATAGGCTATATGCTCCTAAGATTATGCAATTATTCAACTATCTATAGAATAGAATTTTCGTGAAAGGATCTGATTAACTGCCATTGGGTCTTGGGTACATTTCATTTCTCACTTTTGAATGCTTTTGGTCTGGTTTAAAATTTAAAGGATAACTGACGAGAGGATTCAACAAAAAAAAAACAAGAACTGGGACATTCATTTCTAAGTATATTTCGCCAGTATATAATACCCTAATGGAACACGCCAAACAAAATCCTTCTTTCTCACCATTAAACCGAAAAGCGCACCCATCCCTAAAATAATCATCGGAACATGATTCCTTTCAATTTTTAAGATTTAAGGACTGCTCACTAAACTCCATAAAGCTTTTTTTTCTCTTCCGGAAAAGGATCTAGATGATTATCATTTCACACAATGGGAGTCCGAGAAAAAAATAAAAAGTAAGCTTAAAGAACTTTAAAAAGATTTCCTCTCATCATGTCCTTGGAGACTTACATCTGAGGGGAAAAAAACAACACAAAAGCATCCTTTTATAATCTGAACAAGATGCTCGTGGAAATTTTTAAGATACTTTGAAGTTGTCTTCACTATTGATTTTCGGTTGGAAGTGTCGAGAGATAACATGAGGAGTGCAATGATTAGAAATGGATTTATTCAAAAGGGAAAGGAAAAATGGACATAAGGTTTTTTATTTAAGAAGATGTCGTAAAGTAAAGAAAATACAATTAAAACGCACAAATTCCTTTTTGAAGAGTGGAAAAACTTTTCAGCCTTTTTTTACATAGGAATCATTGCTGTAAGAAATATTTACTTATTCATTAACTGGGGCTGGACTCGAACTCGCATCTGACGATCGCAAGGCTAAAGATGCTGCATTGAACAATGGGACATTTTGTCGTACCCAACACTAAGTCACGCTTGCACTTCAAGCTTTTATTATGCACAACGCTGTGTTAAGCTTGTTTTCACGCCTAACGATCGGGGGCAAGTTTTATTGGGCGTTGCACCAATAGTAGTCCGCGTGGCTTAGTGGTCAGAGCACTAAGCCCGTAAGGCGAAGGTCTCTGGTTCAAGTCTCGTTGCCGTCAACGAGATTTAGTTCGACTGGTTCTTCGGACGGACTATAAGCCTGTTCAGTTATATGTGCTGGTTTGAAATCAGGACATATCGCAGCTGGGCGGACGGACACACGGCCAAAGCGTGATAATGATCATATCACCTTGTGGAGTGCCGATACATTCGATCATGACAATGAAATACTCTAACTATCTCTAAGCGAAGGTCCGAAAGGGGCTGTAGGGCTATAAAGAAAGAAGAAGCTCCAATATACCCATTTGTACAATTTTGATACATACGCGAATCCAATTAGCACATTGAATACCTATAAAGGGTTTTATTAAAAATTACTTCATCCGAAGATTCACCTAGTAAAACTCGCTAGTTTCTCTCTGAAGTTATTTTTTCACTAGAAATTAAAATACAATGGCAAATTTGGTTTCCGCAGGCACAGATTCATTCGTGGCCTCCCGCTTGCAGCGCTGCTTTTGCTTAAGTTCCACCTTTAATGCTTTGAATTGGTGCTTGAAGTCATCTCGCTCCGCTGTAGTCACAGCAAGATGCTCTAATCGGTTACTGGTAGTGCATGCTGGTAGCACGGTTGTTGGTGGCAATGTCGAGAAAACTGCGATGGGTTGATCGTTTCCGGGAAAAATGCTTTAGGATGCTACTTTTCAGGCAAGAGTTTTGAACAGGGTAAGTGACGCTTAAAGAATGAAGTGTACAAATTGCCGGAAACTGACCTGGTCACGCTGGTCGTCTGATCATGCGTACTGGTCGCCGAGAGCTGCTTGGATCCGGGCTGGAACACTCTCTTGAGTTTTGTCAGTTTCGGGCTAAATGCATTGAGATGATTCTGCTCGGGCAAGGGCTTTGTGCAGGATAAGCGTAGTATCAAGAGTTACTTGCTTGTAGATGGCCATGGATATTTATTTAAAAATATTTTCGCCAATCAATCGAATTTATTTTTGCGGGCATTTACCCCTTTTCTTGTCAACCAAATATAACGATCAATATTAACAAACAATTTGGACAGTCGATTGTTTGGGAAGTATTTACGCTCCCTTCTCTCGGTGACCAGCAATAATGCATAAGCCTTTCGAAAAGTAGTTTTGTATATCTGCCCTTTCGATTTAGCCAACCGTCGTGGGTTGGCCAATGCCAAGACACTACAGTGTCATTATGAGGTCCACATTGCGAAGCGTTAGTAATGCTCGAGAGCCCAATGCATAGAGCTCATAGGGAGTCACCACAACACTGCTTCCCAGGGGCAGCTCTTTCTAAAACTCTATTGGACTGAGGGTGATAAACAATTGTATGTAACTTCTCAATATGAAGTAGCTTACACAGTTGCTTAAATCAACTGCCTACAAAATTCATCCCCTGGTCCGTAACGACCTGTTTTGGGATTCTATATCTTGTTATTTCTTCGAAAGAAAAAAAAATTCTGTCAGATTATCCTGAAAAGTAAGAATGTGTTTTGTTGAAGACTCAACTAAGACGCCTATGATATCAAGGTCTACTTTGTCGAACGGTTGATCAGCTCTGTCTGTAATCATCATCGGCATGCGATGTTGGGAACTGTTGCTCATTGCTTGGCATTTTTTGCTCTTTTTTATGTAAGACTTGATACCCCTTAACATGTGCTTCCATCTAAAAACTCTTTTAATTTTTCGATATGTCTTCGAAACTCCCTCGTGCTCGCCAAAAGGAGAGTCTTAAAATTCATGGAGTGCGGCCACAACTTCCTCAGGTGATATGTAACACGGTGTATTTATCCATTTCTGAAGTTCTCCTGAGGTTGAATCGATTCTTTGGGCAACTCATTACTCGTAGTAATTAATGTGCCTGGGTGGGTGACTGGGTGGGGTTGGTTCCGACAGTTCCTCAAAAGTGGATCCGGTATTTCCTGTTGCATTTTTATTCATTTCAGCTGAGATCATGTAATAACATTACACAGATGTACCCCATCTTCAATATACAGACTCCTCAACAGGGATTCCCCTGAGAGCGTCGATACTTGTGTTATATTTGCCGGGCTTGTATTCTATACTGTAGTCATATCCAATAGTTTATGGTTAAACCTGATCAGGCGTGTAGTAGGGTACTTTAGCCTGAAGATTCTCTTTAAACGTTTGTGGCCCTTGTACAGGGTTTTCCAATAAGAGGATGCTAAAACAAAAATGCCATTTTTTAAAATAAATGATCGGATGTTTATTTCATTATATAGAGGAAGGTATGCCGTTAATAGTGGAAAATAACATCAGGCTAATGACCACCACGACCACACTGATAGGACCATATCCTTTTCATGAAATTGTCCATAACCAAATCGCAAAGTGACTGCCCTATGTCCTCGATAGCCTCACGAATTCCATCTTTGAAGTCTTGAATCGACGCTGGGCTGTTGGCGTAGATTTTCTCTTTTACGTGGCCCCAAAGGAAGAAGTCACAAGGTGTTAAATCACAAGATTTCGACAGCCAATTGTGATCACCTCTTCGAGAGATAACACGGACCAGAAACTTTTCCCGTAAAAGATCAATGGTTTCGTTGCTTGTGTGGCACGTAGCGCCGTCTTGTTGAAAGTAAACGTTGCCCAGACCAATACCATCCAATTCCGGCCATAAAAAATCATTATTCATCTCTCGATAGCGCAATCCATTCACCATAACTGTTGCTCCAGCCTCATTTTCGAAAAAGTAAGGTCCAATGACTCCGCCGGACCATAAACGGCACCAAACAGTCACACGTTGAGGATAGAGAGGCTTTTCGACAATAACTATAGGTTTTTCCGAGCCCCAGATACGACTATTTTGCTTGTTGACGAAGCCACCGAGGTGGAAATGGGCCTCATCACTCAAGATGATTTTTCAATGGAGTTCCGGATAATTTTCATGCATTTCAAGGATCCAATCAGCAAAGACACGACGTTGTTGATGATTGACCGGATTGAGTTCTTGTTTTAACTGAACTTTATAAGCCTTAAGACCCAAATCTTTATGCCTATATGCAAAATACAGTGTATTGACGTTTGTATAATGCCTAATTCCAAAGAACGACGAGGAATGGGCAAGCCTGGGTTTTCTTCAACACTTTCGGCTACAGCAGCAATATTCTCGGCTGTTCTTGAGTGGCATCAACGGGTTTTATTCTTCACATCACTAAGTTGTCCCAACAGCTCGAATTTTTCCACAAATTTCTGTATTGCGGTCCGACAAGGTGCTTCACGACGACCCAAAAAAGTTCGAGTTTTACGAATCCGTCTCTGCCAAATTTTCACTATTTTTATAGTGAATTTTAATAATTTCAATCCGTTGTTGTGTCGTTCCATTTTTATAAGTGGCGTGGTTTATACATGTCAAATGTCAAAAAATGACAGCTACAAAAGTGACATCTACCGAAATAGCGGGCTATTCAAAATAACACCTCTTATTGGAAAACCTTTTATATTGTAAACTTACGATGTAGCAGGTAACAGCAGAAATTTTTGGCTCCCCAGAATATTGTTAGTAGCTAGTAGTAGATAGTGGAGTAATTTTGTGCTGTTTTGTCTAATGACCGATTGCCATACGCTATTGGCTTGTCCTTTCCTATTTCTCCCTGAGATAAAACTGCACCCAATGCTTCATTGTTGACATCAGTGGTAAGGTTGAAAAGCGTACTAAAATCGCGGTAGGCTAGCAGGAGTGGCTCAACCAATACGGTTTTGAGAAGCTGCAATGCTTCTTGACATTTGTCTGTCCAAATTCACTTTAACACCCTTCGTGAGAATGGGTGGATTTTTACGAAAGTAGCTTATCAAACCTAGAAAAGACTGTAACCATCTTGGAGTATTTGGAGGGGAATTTTCGGACACAGTTGGTTTTGCTAGGTTTCGGTCAGGCACCAGTGTTGGAGCAGAAACTTTCCAGATAAACTATTCAGGACGCAGGAATTGGCATTTTTCTGCCTGTAGCTTTAAACTGTTCTCCCTTGGTCGGTTGAATATTCTCTTAAGTTTGGCAATGTGCTCATGCAAGTTTTTGTCCATAGACCGCTATATCGTCTAGATATACGAAGCAATCAAAGCCCTGAAGGTCAGTCAGGATGTGATTCATTAATTGCTGAAATGTAGCGGTGGCCCCCTTTAACCCAAAAGGCATGCTTTAAAACTCATAATGGCCATAGCTTGTGCTAAAAGCTGTCTTAGATTGATCTTGGGTTTGTACGAGTATTTGATGGTAGCCACTGGCTAAGTCCAGCATACTCAAATAGCGTGAATGTTACTGTTGATCTAAAATGTCTTTAATACGAGGCAGGGGGAAAGCGTCTCCAATAGTCTTACCGTTTAGTTTGCTAAAGTCAACGACAACACGTCATTTCTTTTTTCTATTTGCTCCTGCCTTTTTTTGGTACCACCAAAAGAGGGGAGTTTCAAGGGCTTTTGCTAAGCAGCACGATATCATTGTCCAGCATTTCTTTCACCTATTCCTTAATGACTTCTTTTTGCCATGAGAGCTAGCCTGTACATTTTTTATTTATGAGGGCTTGATCGGCGATCAATGGTATTTTATGCTGGATTGCGTTCGTGTGGGTGAGTTTATCTCCTGATAAGAAGAATACATCGCTAAATTATTGGCATACGAGGTGTCACAATTAAGTAATGAGACTCATTTTATTGCCGCGCTTCCCCGGCATCTTCCGCCTCTTCATTGGTGTTCAAACATTTCTGCGAGCTACTGTCGCAATTGGTGTCGCAGCTATTAATAACATCATGATTAATAAACGAATGTACTCGAAAGCACAAGAATCGACCATGCATGATCAATATCTCAAACTGACGTTACTACGGCCATTCAGAATTGCGCGAACATTCCAGATAGTTCGCCAATATACGAGAAATGGATTGAATAACTAGAGACTCTATATAAAGCCGAGCTGAATGAATGGGAGGAATAGTAAAGCCGTGATAGTAAAACGGCAATAGAGTGGAGCGTGAAGTAAAGGCGATATTGATTGATAGAGTGGAATGATTTTCGTGGTACAGACAGTTGAAATAAAAATTGATAGACAAGTGAAAAGTAAAATTGTAAAATAGTGAAATTAATGATCGTGAATTCTTCATAAATAAACTCTTTTAACTAAATCTAAAAGACACCGTGATTTCACTTTCCCGGAATATTAAAATTATTGGCCGGGAACCAAAACACGCGACAATATATTTACCATCGCTCTAGCTTGTTTAGTTCGCCTGCTGTGTCGTGTTGAGTAGACGTGTGTTGGTATTGCTCGTCACGAAAATGGAGAAACGAAATCAAGAGCAACGCGTCGCGATAAAATTTTGCACCAGATTAGGCGAAACGTACTCTAAAATTGTAAAAGGGCATGGTGATAGTGCGCTTAGTCGTGCCCAGGTGTTTCGATGGTATAAAGAGTTTAAGGAGGGGAATGAAAGCGTGGGAGACGAGGCGCGGAGTGGGAGACCAGTCGAGGTGCGGACTGATGTGAATGCGCAGCGTGTGCATGCCCTAATCCATGGAGATCAACGTTTAACAGAATATTGGCCTCGGAAATGGGTATGAACCGTGAAACAGTCAGACAAATTTTAACCGACAATTCTGGGATGAAAAGGTTGTGAGCGAAGATAGTTCCAAAGAACCTTTCTGAGGAGCAAAATCAGCATCAAATGACTATCGCAGAAGACTGTTTGGAACAAGTGGAAAACGATCCCACGCTGCTTGATCGAATTATTACAGGCGATGAGAGCTGGTTTTTCCAATCGGTTGTCAAAGGAACCCATTTTGAATCGATTTCGGAAATCCAGGCGGCCGTGACGAGGTGACTTGCCGACATTCCAGTTGAAGCGTTCCAGAAATGCTACGAAGCATGGAAAATGCGCTGGAATCGTTGTATAGCTGCCCAAGGGGACTACTTTGAAGGGGATGGCAGAGTTGTCGAATAATTTTTAAATATACGGTTTTCATGGAATCAGTCTCATTACTTAATTGTCACACCTCGTAGTTGTGTAATAGCTCCTTCTTCTTCACGATTTAGATATTCGTAGAACATTAATTTTTTCTATAGTATAGCATTTCTTTGCATATTTGTGTATTCTGTTTTATTGACCAGGGGTTGTTCAAGGCCGCTGTGGTAGTTGGGTTCAGTTGAGTTAGAAATGGGCCCTAGTGGTTCCATTTAAATCCAGGAATTACTATTATATGCTGTATCGTGATCTGCTCACTTCTCCTCTTCAGCCATTAGTAGTATTAAGTACTCCGATCAATGCTCGGCATGGGTTCAGTAGAGAATTTGCTATGAAAACTCCGTCGCGAATTTCTTGCAAATGACAGATCATTTCTTGCGAATGACAGATAATTTCTTCCGGCAATTTTAAAAGGACTTCCACTATCTGTTGGGTACGGGGACGCCAGATGACAGCCTTTTCTATAGTAACCATGTGCCTTCCACCTTCCCTATCCCTAGTGATCGTGCCTTTCGTTGGGCTATATCTCCAGTGAATGGATGCCTCGAGCGTCACGCCTTCACGCCCCTTACTAGGGTCTAAGGCTGATTTGTTCGACGCTCCTTTGTAGCTCTGCTGTATATGGTTCCGATTCCAAGGAAGGGATAATGGGAAGTAAAACTCTCTGGTTGATTTCTGTGCCAGGAAATCTGAGAGTTTGGGCGCGACCCTCCACGCTACAGTTCTTAGCTAGAAAATCATAACCTAGTCATCCATCATCAGCTACTCCTAGTATTTCATCTACTACTTGAAAGTTACAGAAAAGGGAGTGGGGAGATTAAATTTGCCTGCTGTAACTCCTGGGGTGTTCCTCCGTCCGAACGGACACTGTAGTACTACCTTTTGATGTGAATCGATTTCACTTGGTTTAATAGTTGATTTTTTTAGGCTTACTTCTGCGTCATTGTCTATAATTAATGTAGCTGTAGGCTGTATTTCTATATCTAGGGGCAGAGTGGCCGAAAAAAAAATTTGTTTCCGCCGAAAATAATGCTCAACTTAATTCTAAATAGAGTCAAGTCGGAGATTTTTGACTCGATTTTTGGCGTTTTTGGAGTTACTACTTTCCCATTTCTTTTTTTTTTTTTTGCTGATAGCAGTCCCCCACGTGATCGCCTTCTCGACCATAGAAGTAACAAATTACTGATATGCGATATACTTACAGACTACCTTTTTGTTTTATTGTGGCTAGTTGGGCCCTGCAGTCTCTTAAATAATGACCACACTACTTGCAAGTAGGGAAGAAAAGGGTATTTTTATGCTTTAAACACTCAAAATAAGTATGCCTAAGTTAACGACAAAAGTTGCAAGTTATCTTATGTTGCTTCTTACGTTCTTCTGCCTGCGTTGAGATACTTATTTCGTTTTCATTTTGAAGGTAGAATGATCGCACAAGAGGTTCGGCGGAAAAATGGTTTGGCCTACTGTGTTACTAAAACTGGATTCCTGGAGAGCCCACTGAACATAGTGAGCCCATTGCTGCATTGACTCTACGTCTAGAGATTTGAGTTTGAGTTCCTCAAATGTAAGCTTCTCCGATGGTGGCACAAGCTGGCATAGGTAAGGATTCGTGATTCCCCATTTTAGGAATGTCATAGCGAGTCCTCCAGTTCCTGGTTTAAAACCTTTACTGCCTCTTTTCCATATTTGATATTGGCTGTCTCCTGGCAACGCTTCAACAGTTGTCGCATTGGTGAGGTGTAGACAGTAAGTGTTTCAATAGGCAACTACTTGGCCGATGAATAACTTCTGATGTTTCCTGTGGTGGATACAATCGGTTCAGGAGCTCTCCGGCCGCTTCGAGTGCTGTGGTGCAGCTAAAGGAAATTACGCTTTACTACCGAGCCTAGTAAGGACAATTTGTATAAACGCTAAGTGCGTTGCCAGACTTATTTGCTGCATCCTAAAAAGCTTTGCAACATCTGAACTATGGTAAAGCTTGGGGTTCCTGAGAGCAAGGGAATCATTTGCCCCACGAGTTTGGCTACTTTCTTGTAGTCTGTGTCTCCTACCATACATTCGTGAGTGACGTATGAAGTATTAACTAGTCCGAAGGAGATTTGCCAATCTTTGGAAGATACCAGCTGGTCAACTGATTGCGATAGGTTGACTGAGTTTGTCTCCTACCATACATTCGTGAGTGACGTATGAAGTATTAACTAGTCCGAAGGAGATTTTCCAATCTTTGGAACTTACCAACTGGTCAACTGACTGCGATAGGGTGACTGAGTTTGTACCTGGTTATGCGAGGTTCCACGGAAACATTGGATATCTTTCTTAAAATCTTCAGTATACTGATGGAATTTACTGATGAGTTTCAGTCGTCGAGTGTGGATTTCCTCTTCTGTGTTTGCCAGGATATGATATGATGTCAGTTCTTGGGAATCTCACAGAACTCGGGCTGTGATTCCTTGATTAGTCGGCTCTGAAGACTCAGACATATATTTTTCTGATCTTATTATTCTTCCACTTCGTAAAGTCACTCCGCTGGGTTGACTTACAGGCGTAGAATGGCAAAAAATTTCTTCCACACTGAAGGGTTTGTCGGTTATACATTGGTTTTGGGGTGTTTACGCTTGTTTAATGTTCGAACGGAGTTTATGTATTATTTTCACTGTACGTTTTTGTTTTATTTAAAGTCTTCATTATTGGCATGGTGAGACTGACTTCTGTCTGACCCAGCTTTTGAGCGGGCATGGGTGTTTTCAGTCTTACCTGCACAAGATCGGTAAGTCACGGTCTCCCGATTGTCGTTTTTGCCCAGGAGAGGAGGACAATGCCTGTCACACATTTTTTGCGTGTACAAAATGGGTCAGGCTGCGAAATGAACTCTACAGGGAGACGGGAGAGCTCACCCCGGATAATATAGTTGCGGTAATGCTCGAATCGGTTGACAAATGGAACCAGGTGGCACATTATGCTCGGGCAGTCCTACAATATAAAAAGGACTCACAGCAGCTGGGGGCGCTGGGGCTGGGGGTTCGCTCTTCTGGCATTTCCTCTTCCCCTCTCCCCTCCCGCGAGGAAAGGGACTCCTCAGCTTGAAGGGTTCTCAGGTTGACAGGGGAGGATTTTAGTGGGTAGTCCAGTCACGCATGGGAGTCCCACACTCTGTGCATAAATAGCATTCACCTCCCTACCACAAAAAAAAGTCTTCATTATTCACTTAAAACTTGTCACTGGTATTTAGAGTTCACTTTTTGGTTGTTTAATTGTTCTATAGTCTCACTTAGTTCAGGGTTTATGTCTGCTTGCCAATTTTTGTCAGGACATAGTTCGTAGATAGCGTAATTTTAAACTAGTTTAACTCAGGAGTGGCGTTTTTTATTAATCTGGTCAACGCGTTCTGTCACCTAGTTTCAGCCACGCTAGGATGCCGGTTCTCTGGAGCTCATCGAAGTCAAGTAGTAAGAGCCATGGGGAGTACTTGGATGGGAGCTAGGTGGTGCTGCACCGTTTTGGAAATAGCATTTCCGATTTGTAACTAAAACAAGTCAACAACAAAAAGATGCCGTACTTCCGGACATAAGACATCCTGTAGTCAAACTTTTGCTGACAATAAGCTCAGTCTTAAAGATGCCTATATCTAAAAATTTTGGCCATCTATAGTATTTTTCGTCTTTCTGCTGCCTGGGATACAATCCTTCTGAAAATTTCAGGATAGATTAATCTTATAAGGCACCATCTGGACATTTTATTGAATTTAGGGGTACTGTTACGATTCTCTTCAAGGAAATTTTAAATTGATATATCATACTATTACCACCGAAGTTTACCAAATTTTAAATGTTGGGATATTTGTTGTTGTTGTAGTCGTAAAGACCTGTCTCCCCCATTTTTTCAGATTATTCAGGTCAAAGATGTCCAATTGCGAGGGAGTTACGTGAAGACCGTACATTTTCCCCTCTCGACATTGATTAGGTAGTTTTAAGACATGTTTTGACAATATTTTATGAAGACTTTTCATATGACGTTCTTCTCGACTACCTTTGATCAAATTTTTTTAAGGTAAACCCCCTATATAGAAAAGCCCCTTAAAACTCACAGAAATTTTTTTTCACCCCAACACTTACAAGAGATCATCGTTTCTAACCTTCCCACATAGTCCAATGGCTGTAGCTTTTGCAAGTTTGGGGAGGAGCTGCTGTTACTCACAGACGGACGGACGAACACAGGTCTTGATTTCACTAGGGTTTTGTATTTTTGTACAACACCCCGAAAATTCGAGCAAAATTTATAATGTAAATTATTTCTTCCCTTTCGCGGGAAGTGGTGTGGAAAGCGAGCGAAAGAAAACAAAGAAAATTAATAGTGATCGAAACGTTTTCCCTTAAATTGTAAAATAGGCAGGTTGTTAGGGCTCCATTTCCGGGACGACAGCAGTACGAATAAAATGGCAGAAAGTGATTTTTGAGTGGCAATCGAGCAAAGTATTGTGGCGAGCCGCGATTGTCGCTTGGCGGCTCATCTGGGGCTCTTTGGCCTGGAGCACCCACGCCCGTCTCCGGGGACCATAGGCCCCAAACGGAATACCCTCAGCGAGGAGGGTAACAAGCTTTCATTTTCACATAAGAAAGATATAGCCAAGTCTATTGAGCCGGTTTTACTCTTCAGCAACAGCCGGCTAAATCTATCGATCAATCTCGTCCTAAAATCGTTATGTTTAGCTAAGATTATATACGCAATACAATATGGAAAAAACACTTAAATATATCTGAAAACTATAGTCTGGGTGGTTTAGTGGTTAGAGCAATAAGCCCGTAAGCCGAAGGTTTCTGGTTCAAGTTTCGTTGACGTCAACGAGACTTAGTTCGAGTCATTGTTCGGACGGACTATAAGCCTGTGCACTTATGGTACGTGCTGGTTTGAAATCAGAACGTCTCGCAGCTGGGTGGACGAACACACGGCCAAAGCGTGATAATGACCATATCACCTTGTGGAGTGCCGATCCATTAGATCATGACAATGAGATACTCTAGGTATCTCTAACCGAAGCCCTGAAAGGGGCTGTAGTGGTACGAAAAAAAAAAATTATGTGAAAACCGAATGCATTAAAAAAATTTCTGTTTGTGGTAAATATATTATTATAAATAAACATCAAATCATAGAGATACGTTATTCCGTAGTCTTTATAGGAATATAAACAAAACAAAGTCCGGATTTCTTTGATATTGTATTTGATCATATCTAACATTCCTAGACATTAATCTTAAAATACTTTAGTGGCCAATCTTTTTATCAGACTTCATTTATGTCATGCATTTTTGATTTTGTGCATTAAATGATTATTAACCGCAGTCACGTAGTATTTAAAGAATTTTATCTCATGGGAAGTAATCAATCAAATCAAAAAAGATTTCCATGCAATAAATTTGGAAAATTTTTAGTCGTCGATTACGTGAATTGGTTAACTTTTCAGATAGTAACTATGTTCAGGCGGATGAAGGTGATTATTAACAGGTGTTCTCTGATATGAATTGCATCAATTTTATGTCCTTCGAATAATTATTTTTTAAGCAAGACTGGAGTAAAAATATAGTTGTTGGTAAAGACTATACAGAAAGTCGGATGAAAAATTTTTTTTTTTTAATTAAGGGAAATTAAAGGCTGAGTGAGCGTTCGTTATGCCTTAATGACTGTAGTTTTGGCCACGGTATTGATCGAAATCGGAGATATTTTAAAGCGCAAAATGCCCTGAACTGGCGAGTAGCATCTTACAGCCGGCTAACACCCACTCCAGGTGATATTCTGCCCGTGCTCGGCGATCTACATAAAAAATATGCATACATAGCTGAGATGAAGGAAAAAGAGTGAACATTATGAGAAAACATGGATCAAAAATTCAATTTCTTATTTATGCCATTAAAGATGGAATGAACATTCTACTTAAGGGTCATATTTTAGGCCTATATCTATGAATTTTATTTCAACATATGGTAAATGTAAATTTATTTATGAATAGAGTAAATGATAGTACATTTCAAGAATTTTAAGGAAAAAATTTGGGAAAAAATATTATAAAATAAGGCAATGATAGCAGATGTTCCGAGACTATTTGACAGCGATCTGACATCAACTTGTCAACTGACTCGCAAATCGTGTAAGGATGACAAATCTCTATGAGGTATCGCTCCAAAGTATCGGAGGTTATAATAGTACAGAAAGGGGTCTGTTTCGATCAAAGCCAAGTGGTTTGTTGAGTTTTAGCATCTGTACTAATTCCTAAGGCATGATTTTATCGGGAAGGGATACACTCGAGTAGAAATTCAATACATGCAGTATTTAGGCCCTAAGCAGGCATGCCTAAACAGGCGTTAGGGCCAAACGCAGATTCTGCATTAGGTTTAGGCAAGCCTCATCACTGACTAATTTAGGGCTGTTTAGGCAAGCTTCATCATGGCCTAAATTAGGAACTGTTTAGTCGAGCCCCTCCACTGTCTAAAGGAAATTTTTCTTCTGGCAAAGAGAAGAAAATGGTAAATATTTTAACTCCTCACTAAGAATTTTAGTTTGATTTTTTCAGCAAAAAAATTTTCTGTTTAATAACTGTTTAGGCAAGCTCTAATATTGCCTAAATTGAACTGTTTAATCGATCCCCATCCTCGCTTAGTAAGGAACGGCTTAGGCAAATCCCGTTGGAACTTTTGCCTAAATTGAACATTTTATGCAATGTAAAGAAAATGGCAGCCAAGGAAACCGTATTTATCGTTAACGAACCGATAATGACTCATTTTTTGGAGCATATCGAATCTCTAAGCAGACTAAAATGATTTTTCGAAATGATTCGTTTTAGAGAAATATTAATGATTCTTTTTTCCTATACATAAATGATTTGTTCCTCGGTAGGTTAGATTGTCTAAAGATCCATTATCAAACTGTGTCGTAAACTTTTGCAAAACTATCATAAAACTATCGTGAAACTATCGTACGATTATCTAAAATCATCTTAAAACAATGCATTGTCAAACTATCGTTAAGTATTGCAAAACTATCGTTCATCCACCGCTAAACTATCTTAAAAATATTGTAAAACTATCGAAAACCTATCGTAAAGTTGTCACAAAACTAACACAAAACTTTCGCGAAAGTATGGCAAAATGATCAGCAACTATCGTTTTTAACGAGAGCTCGTTGAAGGTAAGTCCTTGCTAAGAAATTTTAGAGTTGTTTCGATTTTCCACAACATAAATTTTTTTGTCATAAGGTCCTAGTGTAGAAAGCTCCAACGCGGTACGTTCGGTCTTAGGACCTAATGGAGTTTCCTAAACAAATCCTGAACAGAAGAAGGTTAAGGTATGTCTATTAAGGCCCTAATTAGACATTAGACCCGCATTAGACTTGCCTAATTTAGGCAACCTCCACTGTTTTCATATTCGACCCTAATGCCCGTTTTGGGATGCCTAAGCTGATTTCTACTCGGGCAGTTGCTGACATAGAAACCAATTCAAATGAATCATTCATTGTATTTGTGACGCCGTGATATTTATTAAATTACTTACTCTGAAATGCATATTTGAAGTAAAGCAACATATGTGCCAAACATACCTGTAAAAAAAAAAAAGAAAAAATAGTCATTTTATTAAAAGTTTTATTGAGCTTGGCTATTCATGAATATAAATTTAATGTTTGGGGAATAAATTTTGAATCAAGGTCAACTCGGATTCGATCACATCGATTATAACGAGATTTCATTTTTGTTGAAAACATAATAAATCTTGTATTCTTGTTTCGTTTTATTCAGGCTTTATACAGTTGCCATGGTATTGGTATAATGAGAGTGTCAAACGTAGTTATGCCTTAAACAAGATTATAACCAAGCCTACTTTGTGCAGGAAGTGTCAGATCCGCCTTCTTTACAGAACTGGTTGGTTACGTTAAGATCTCCTTTTATGTCACCAATGAAGACAAAATTCTACCCTGGCGATGCTTTAACGGCTGAAGTTTACAAGTACAACAGTGCCACTAACCAACGATTGCTATGCGGTCCGTATCTATAAAGAAATAGGACCTCCAGTATAAAGCTTTTATGGCCTGGCCTCTTTTGAGCAAGAAACTTATGAGTTTGAAGTATTCCTTCAGCAGCTAACATGATTGACGGTGATGGAAACGTCAATTTTCTTATTCCTTAAGTGAAATTGGCCCTACGAATGAGGGTATTGTATGTTCTAGAAACTGTCAGACTGAAAAGAAAAGGAGGAAGTTCAGCAGCAGGTAGGAGGGTAGCATGTAATACCTGCCATGGTAAGTTTATTCCGGAAATTTTAGGGATAAGCATCTGATGGTATAAAGGCTGAAATCAAGAAACAGACCGTGCCTGCACCGCATCATTGTAAAGCTCAAAAATGGAATGAAGTCATAGTCTGTACCGAAGGCGAACCTTAAAAAAACCGAGATCATAAGTGGATATAGTCAGAGTAAAAAAGGTAGCCTGGACTATAATCAGGGTGAAATAATTTAAGATCATCCAATAAGATGATACCAATCGATCCTTTTAAAATAAAGACTAGAAAACATGGCAAATACATTTGGGAATACTTTTAGTGAAACACAGTCAGATAGTCAGTGTCCTACATAGACAGCTAATGAGAGATTGAGAACGATTTATAATGAACATCCAACAGCAAATTATCGAGCAAACGATCCTCAGTAAAGGAAATTGTTAGGAGACGGTCAAAACTAGAAGAGGCTTAGCTTTGAGTAACAAAAGGGGTCCAGATATCGAATATCCAAATTATATGATCTGGCTTTTTAAAATCCAGAGTAAAGGCCTAAATAATCAAGGCAGTGGATTATCATATGGACTAGAAGTACAGTGGATAAATAAGTCCCATATGATGCAATTAATTGAAGCTGAAAATTACAAGGCAAACACAATGAGTTCTCCCAAA
Organism: Odontomyia ornata; assembly: GCA_963969285.1. Lineage (NCBI taxonomy): Eukaryota > Metazoa > Arthropoda > Insecta > Diptera > Stratiomyidae > Odontomyia > Odontomyia ornata. The sequence goes on along the minus strand of OZ017740.1, from coordinate 342,756,396 downwards.
TTAATATTTAAACTAGTTTACGTCTGGTTGATTAATTGTCACACACCAACAGAAGACAGAGAGGAAGAAATCAAAGATAATTTTTACAATACCTGAAACGGACCATCGATACTGTGCCCTCTAACGACGTTAAAACTGTTTTAGGAGATTTCAACGCAAAAATCGATCGAGAGAAGGCTCGTCGAGAAACAAAAGAGAGTAACAATGGATAGCGCCTGATCGACTTTGCTACTTGCCAAGGTCCTGTTATAAGCTCCACCTTTCTCCCGCATCGAAACATCCACAAGAGAACTTGGGCTACTCCCGATGGTCGCGCACTCGACCACGTTCTTATACAAAAACGAGTTGCCACCAGTATTCTCGACACCCGCTCATTTCGTGGAGCAAACTGCGATACGGACTATTATCTATCAAGGACCAAATTCCGATGCTGCTTCGTCAAAAAGAGTTGTATGAACTATCTTTGCGCAAAATTTCGTAAATTATAATGGGTGGGCCATGTAGAAAGAATGAAAGAAACCTGGCTACCTACAAGAACATTTAAGGGTAGAGAGCCAAGTAGACGTCCAGTGGGAAGTCTGAGGACTCAATACGAAGACACGATAGAAGCTGACATCAGATCTTTGCTGGGATCGATCAACTGACGAACGAGGTCGCAGAACCGTGATAATAGAAGGAGATTAATCCTAGAAGCTAAGGCCTGGCTTAGGCTGTGACGGCGTAGAAGAAAAGAGGTGGTGAAGAGTGAGGGTTTGTCTGAAGTGTATGCAAAAATATTGAAAAATTCAGTGTAAAAACTGCTGCTTAGTGTTTTTGCACAAAATTCTCGCAACTCAGATAAATAGCTCAACATCATACAACCCTATGTCGTACAAGAGAATTTAACTGACTTTACTTATGAAAATTTTTTGTAGATAACTGTTCAACTGAGTTGCATTAATATGTTTTTTTTAAATTGTTGAAGAAGAGAAATGTTAGATGAAGTTGGCTTCAACGTGTGCACTATAGGGTGTTTTTTTAGAGGTGGAGAACTTTGAATAGGAAAATACTTTTAATATCCATGAAAGTGGCTTTATTTGGAAGACATTTTTTTGTCATTAATATCTAAAGATGATTTTGGGGTCATGGCCGCCTTGGCTGGCAGTGTACATGGCGTAATCTGGAGAGCCAATTATCACAGACTCTTATCAGTAAATCAGGCTTTATTTCGACACCAACGCGTTGAATGCTGGTTTTTAAGTGCTCAATCGATTCTGGTTTATCGGCGTAGACATTCGACTTTACATACTTCCAACGAAAGTAATCTAACGGTGCCAAATCACACGAACGCAGTGACTGGTTCACACGGTCGTTTCGTGAAATTTATCATTCGTCAAATGTATCTTTCAGTAAATCAATTGTTTCGCGCGCTGTGTGGCACGTGGCCCGTCCTGCTGAAATTTCACGTCAGCAATATTAATGCCGCCCAATTGAGGCACCAAAAGTTGCTGTACCGCTCAATATTGACCATCATTATTTTTAAAGACATATGGGCCAATTGTCGCAGCGGTCCATAAAACGCATCAAAGAGTGAATTTTTCAAGTGCTTGTAGATTATGATCGCTCCAAATTGGGCATTCCGCTTGTTAATGTAACCATTTAACCAAAAGTATACTCTATCACCCAACAAATTTTTTTAAATGAAATTGTAGATCAATGGTTATCTATTCTTCGGCCAATTCATCAAAAATACGGCGCGAACGATGATGGTGTGTCTTCTATTACATTTTCCATACATTGAATGGGCATGAGTTTAATTCTTGAGCAAGATGACAAATAGACACATCCCGGTCATCATCAACATTACTCTTCAAATCAGCAATTACTTTACCGCGCGCACTTTACATCTTACGGGATACATATTATCGTTTGGAGTGAAGTTATTGCGAAATAGATCCAAAGTTTCTCAAATTAAGCACTCAGATGGACGATTGAGAGCCACATAAAACGCATATAATGCCAGATGTGTTTCTCGAATTGAACCGTGCTTTTCGAAATAAATTCAAACATTTGAAAACATGTTTGTAGTGTGAGTCTGTGCATGATGAATTGATAAACAGGACCAAACTTAAAACAACTGAGAAACTTCATATCGCTTGTCACCAGAAACAGTGCTACCATTTTTAAGTTCTCTACTTCTAAAAATAACACCCTTCATTTTTCCAGCGCTCAAGAACAATAAAGATTTGTGAATTCCATTCTTTTTTCAGATTTATGTTTTCATAAAATGCGGTTTTTCTCTATCACCTGGCAAGACTAGTCGATTCATTACATACAAACGACAAAAAAATAATTCTGGGTGATTTCAACGCTAAAGTTGGCAATGAGCTATCTCATCGGGGAACAACTGGAGGATATGGCCTCCACGGTGAAACAAATGACAGCGGCCAGCGCCTAATTGACTTTTCATGTGGCAGAAATCCAGTCATACGTTCGACTTGCTTCCCACACCGATGCATTTAAAAAATGACGGGTTACACCGGATGGCAACATATAAAACGAGATCGATCATGTTCTGTTCCCTTGTCGGATCAGAACGTGATCGATCTCGTTTTAAATGGACCTCGAGCATACTTGACGTCTGTACATACCGAGGAGCCAATTGTAACTCAGATCATTACTTGATCAAATTAACCCATCAATGTCAGATGTCAAAGGCACATTCGGCGAAGACTGGCCCGTTTCCAAAATTTGACATTGAAAGGCTCTAAACGGCGTCTGCTGCCAACGATTTCACAGATACCCTCGACAACCAGCTGGCTGACAAGCAACGAGCTCTGGATGGAAGTGAAAGGGGCTATTAAGACCATGGCAAAACAGACGGTCGGACATCAAGACCGGCGCAAGGGGAATGATTGGTTCGATGATGAGTGCCAGAATGCGTTAGACAAAAAGAATCAGGCGTACAAAGATTACGTAGGTAGGAAAAGCAGGACGAAAAGATAACACTATGAAAATTTCAGAAGAGCAACGAATAAGACAATTAGGATTAAGAAAAGAAAATACTATGACGACTAATTGAGAAGTATAGATGGAAGTCTAGCGAAGAACAACACAAGACAAGCAAACAAAGTAGTGAAAAGCCTGACAAATGGTTTTCAGCACAAAACGCTCTGTCGTATAACATCGGCAATATCATCGCTGATGAAACCAAGATTATGGAAAGATGGGCATCATATTTCAAGAACCTCCTTAATCCTCCGCACAGCTTCAGAACACCGGAGTTTGGAGATGTTCGCGGAGAACTCCCATTGGCTTCACCAAATCTGGATGAAGTTTGTTCCATCATCAAAGCCCAAAACAATAATCGGGCATCGATGAGATTCCAGTGAAGCCCATCAAATCTGGTGGCAGCAGTGTTCATAATGCTATTCACAAAGTTATCCAGTATATTTGGAAACAAGAACATATCCCAAAAGAGTGAAGCCAATCAATTACGAGTATATTCCCTATCCTCAAAAAAGGTGACAAGTTACAGTGCGAAAATTATAGAGGCATATCACTATTTTGTACGACGTACAAAATATTTTCTGAAATCTTAGAAAATAAAATCGGATCATACACCAACAGTGTTATTGGGGAATACTCGCATACCAGGTGGTTTCAGAGCAGATAGATCGACAATAGATAAATTGTTCACAATCAAGCAGGTACTTGAAAAATGCTGGGATTTCAACATAGACGTGCACCAAATTTTCGTTGACTTTAAGCAAGCAGACGACATTATTGATCGTAACGTACTGTATCAAATAATGCTTTGCTTTGGCATCCCAGCCAAATTAGTCCGTCTTACCAAAATGACAGTGACGGCGACGATCTCCCAAATCCGCAGCAATAACCAATTCACCGATGCCTTTGACACAAATATCAGACTAAAGCAGGGAGATGGGCTGGCCCCATTGCTATTTAATTTGGCTCTGGAGTACGTCATAAGGAAGTTACCTGTCAATACGCGAGGTACATTACTTTACAAGCTGAGCCAACATTTTGTCACGGTCATTAATAACTGCCAACGAACTCTTCTTGAAACTCGACAACGAGGCAAAACTAGTAGGCCTACAAATCAATGGAGACAAAACAAAGCTCATGACGCAGTCGAGGAAAAATACCTCAAATACTAGGGCGGTTCAACTATGATGGGACAAACGCTGTAGATGGCGCGCATGTATGTTCTGAAGGTCATGGTTTGAATATATAATAGCTGGGGCTCTTACAAACAGTGTGGCATAGTTTTCGTCGGCAGTACATGTTTCACGCGCGTGCTACGACCATGAGTGAACGACCGCCATTGCACAACGTATTGTCATTCGTTTTTTTAGTAAGGGAAGACGTTAGAAATATGGAAATTTTTCCGCGTTTGCGAAATCAGTTCGGTAGTGAGTGCCAGAATAGGGCTGCTGTGTTTAAATAGGCCAGAGCATTCAAGGATGATCGCGAAACCGTCGAGAATGAGCCGCATGATAATCGACCGCGAACCAGCATCACACCAGACAGCATTTGCCGCGTAGAACAACATATTTTGGAGGACCGTAGGATGAATGTTGGAGACATTTCAGCTGAACTCGACATCAGTATTGGTAGTGTAGGGTCTACCATCCACAAACACCTTCAATAGCGCAAAATAACTGCAAGATGGGTTCCTAAACTGCTGAGCTTCGAGCAAAAATTCACATGGTTAGGAGTTTGTCGCCGCTTGCTGACGCGATACGAGGTGGAGAGGGACGCGTTTTTAACGCGAATCTTCACTACAGACGAGACATAGGTACACTATTACACTCCCGAGAGCAAGGTCTCGTCTAAAGAGTGAAGAGAGAAGGAAGAAGCTGCGCCAGTCAAAGCGAAGATAACGAGGTCCGGGGGTAAGGTTATGTGCACTGTGTTTTGGGACCGGCGGAGCGTGCTGTATGTCAATTTCCTGCGCACCCAACGTTCCATCAATGCTGCATACTACTCAACCTTCTGAAAACACACGCAAAACCCGCCTATCGCTCGAAACGGAGAAGAATTACAGCACGAAGTGCGATTTTTCTCCAGGATAACGCGCGGCCTCATAACGCGCGTCCCACGCTCGATACAATATCGGAATTGGGGTGGGAGGTGCTGGAACACCCCCCTACAGCCCGGATTTATCACCCTGCGACTGCCACATGTTTGGACCACTAAAAGAAGCCCTCGGAGGTCAAAGATTCAACACCGACGACGAGGTAGAGGGATTCGTGCGCACATCCCTGTCCGATTTGCCCAAGGACGGCATCAAAAAGCTTCCGGAAAGATGGACAAAATGCGTAACTTGTGAGGGGGATTACCTAAAAAAACTGTAAATAGTAAATAAACGTTTCAGAGCATAACTTACTGTCTTAAAAAATTTTTTTTGAATATACACTCCAGTACTTTTGCAAATCTAATTTTCAAAAAAGTTAAGCTTTCGAATTCAAGGATGATATCTAACTGAACTTTCTAACCAATTTCTTGCCTCGCCAAATCTTAATAACTTTTCCATATGTAATCGACAAACACGTGGCACACTTTTTTTCAAATGAGACTATTCACGCCAAAAGTTCATCCCTCCACAACAATAACATGCGTGTATCCTTTCCGCTTTTATATCCGGCCGCAAAATAAGAAACCCCCAGAAAGAAATTACAATGACAACAGATGTGTGAGAAATACTACGTTATGATATCCTTCGACAAAAAAAAAACATCTTCAACAACACTCTTTATCTCATTCTGCTATTCCTAGGCATGTCTGTCGACATAACTTTTTAGAATATTTTCCTTTTCTTAACTTTTCTATGTTCTAGAAAACTCGCCTAAAATATCCTCATTTCCATAGCCGGATAACTTTTTCAATCGATGTTTAGGAAGCATTTTCACTTTCCCTCAAAAAGGGCGATGGGAAGAGAAGGGGGAACTGAAAATGTTTTTCTTTACTTACTCTTGAAAATGTTGTTTTCTTCGTGGATTTTCTAAATTCTACGTTTGGAAAGATTTGAAAGTATACTTTCCTTTCGGAGTATTTTACGTGTTTTTCGTATAACGTGTTTTAAGTTAGTCCTGATTATATACTGACAGGTACATACAGAGACTCCTTTTCCTGTCAGTAATGTTCTGCAAAACTTTTTCTAAGTCTTATGTGCTTGCAATTCGTTTTTCATTCCGTTAAGTGATAGGAACTGAGTTGTGATTGTGCCGAAATATTTTCAGAATATACTCCTACCATGCCCAAAGCTATTCACCTTGGGAAAACTCCCAAGTCCTTTGACTCTGCCGATAGCGTGCAGACAGAATCCGCATCATTGAAACGTATTGAAACTTGACAAACGTTTTTCTGCTCTAAGAATGTGTTCTAAATTCTCAGGATCTTTGATATTCTTTTGTTAAAGGATAACAATAGCCGATATCTTTTCTACGATAATACCAGGATGAATTTGCATATGAAAAGATGAAAGCTTCAGATGACAAGGAAAAAGGAATTGGATTTGATGACCCAGTTTGTAATGAATACGTGATAGCATTGAAAATTCAAAACGTGCCGAGTGAGTTTTTCTTGGAAATTCATTCATTCCGTTCGGAGGTTCAAGGTTTCCAACACGCCTTATATGTCAGTTTCCTCTAGTACCCTTCGGGGCAATGCAGTACAACCTGCACCTAATAAGCAATTAAAAACCATTAAAATTGCAACTTAATACTTAAGCCGTTGCAGTTAAAATTATTATCATTGAACATGCAGGGAGGCATGAAAGACAGATGAGAAGGAAGCAGAAGAAAGGAAAAAATAACAAATAGCCGCACGCTAAATTGCATTTGCCATCAACACCATACTTTATTACATTTATTCACGTCCTTGCCACATCGAGTCGAATTAAGTATCTTATTTCGAACGCTGTTCTATGAATTGTGAATAATCAGATCTTGACGACCATCCTGGACGCATTTGGAGAGGAACGGCTAAATGGCGGAGTCTCGAAGGTACACGAGGGAACATAATGAGAGTGAGCATAAAACAGGTCCACAAATAGCTCTGGTGTATCGAGGAAAAGGAAGAAAAAGAAGAGGATCATAAATTATTAGCGGCATCCAATGAGTTTGATGCTATTTATAACCTGCCTAGCAAATTGCGTGTATTTAACGTTTTAAAAGCATTACGCATATCATTGGCTTCCTTTTCACTTGAATAGTTTATAGCTAGCGCTAATCGAATGAGGACGATTAGAAAAACGTTTTAATGAGAAGTTTTCGCGTGATTGGGGATTTGGATGCTGCTGACTCTTAACGATTTTCATAAAATGTTACGTGTTAAAAAGGGTAGTAATTTTGACCTTTTGCGGAAAATGATACGTGCATGTGAGTTCTTGAGGTTGCCCTTAGGTGGACATAAGGGTATTTTTGTTAGACTGGGAATTCTTCCTGTCAAATGGGTGGTAATTGTTCTCTAAGCTACTATAATGGGTTTTGTCTGTTTGACGAAAAATTAAAGATAGCTCATTATTGCTAGAGTTTCAGCCTCTGAATCCCAAGATAGTATACTTGGCTGGCTTAACAACAGACTTCTCGGAGTTTTTTTGGTAGAACTCAATCCCTTCCCGGCCATCTACTGCAATACACGAAAACTAAGAAGGGAAATCATCTTGAAAATGAAACTCAAATTGGACTCATCTTTCATGACAACCAACCAACAAAATATTAATGCTTCCGCTGAAAACCAAATCACTTGAAAACATGCGCATAAATAAAAGTCGCAAGTTCTTCTTCTTCGTAGCACTACAGCCCCTCTGGCCTTCGCTTCCTGCAAATAGCGCCTAAAACTGTCTCGGTCTATTCAGTACAAATCAGTACATGCACGAAGACATTTCCTTTCGAAAACTCTTAATTTTTCCATAGTACTAGCACTCTGGTTGTACCAGATCTGATATCCATACATATGTCAAAACTGGTCTAGCCAGGGTCAGATCATCAGCAAACGCTACCAATGATCGCGTTGGCGAGACGTTAAAATCAAAGCCGTTCAATAGCGTGCGAATGAATATTGAGAAGAGCAGAGGCGCAGTAACTGTTCCCTGCTGTAGACCATTGAAGACCTTGAATTCGCGCATTGTTTATTTATTTATTTTAGTATCAACAAACAGACAGAAGTCCAATTACATGTTGTGTATAAATTAGAACTAACGCTAATATTAAAGGAAATATACATATGAAATTAATGGGAATATACATATGAAGGAAAGTGAAAAAAAGGAATCCAAGAAATAGGAAATAAAAGAAAATTGTGCAATTACTTAACTATTAACTAATACATGAAGAGAGAGCACTTATAAAGATGACCAAGATTAATAATTGTAGTTGTAAATTTTGCTTTTAAGGCAGGTTTTAAAGGCGGCGAGCCACTGTGGTAGACCACCAAGACATAGCTGGCTATGCAAACGGGGCAAGCGTAGTAAGGGAGAGTGGAAGAAGGTGTTAGTGCGTGCAAAGGGAACAAGGAAGAGATCGGAAGATCTATTAGGGCGACTAGTGTTCAATGTTTGAATGTAACTGCATAGAGTTTGGGGTAAGTGACCGTGATAAAGCTTGTACAAGATGCATTCATCAAGAAAGCATCGTCTAGATTCAAGGGAAGGGAGTTTCAAAGTACGAAGACGGCCACTATAGGGGACATAAGGGAGGTTGAATTTGATAAAAAAAGACCGTGTGAATCTGCGTTGAACCGACTCAATAGCATCAATATGATTCCTGTGGTGAGGGCTCCATATTTGGGAGCAGTAGTCCAGGTTACTGCGAACAAGTGAAATGTAAAGGCACACATAGGAGGCGATATGCTGAAACGAGGAAGCGGATCTTAAAATGAACCCTGAAAGGCGGGAGGCTTTGTTGATGACTTGGGCTATGTGGAGGTCAAACTTTAATTTACAATCGAACACCACACCAAGATCCTTAAAAGAAGTTATACTGCACACAGGGGTTCCAACAAGGCTGTAGATTGTTTGATTTGCACCATTCACTTAGACGCAGTAGGTCACTTTGCAAGGTATCAACATCACATTGTGAGTCAATTACCCGAAAGATCTTTAAGTCGTCAGCATAAAGCAGGCAGGGAGAAGTGATAACAGAGGGAAGATCATTGACAAATAGTAGGAATAAAATTGGGCCAATTATGGATCCTTGCGGTACACCTGAGCTGGGGCAAAATGTAGAGGAGAAGCAGGAGTTAACAGTGACAAGACAACGACGATCCCAAACATAGGATAGAAGCCAGGAGTACAGGAAATCAGGAATTTGGAAATTTTTAAATTTCTGAAATAAAAGTGCATGATCTACAGAATCAAACGCTTTAGAGAAATCCGTGAAAATAACGTCTATTTGTTGCTGACGGTCAAGGGCTGTAGCAATGTGGTGTGTAAAAGAAAGCAAGTTAGTGAGAGTAGATCTACCTCTGACAAAACCATGTTGTTGCTCTGCTAAGGATGGAAGTATAAGGGGAAACAGGGTATCGAGAACGATCTTTTCAAGGATTTTCCCAAAAAAGGGAAGGAGAGATATCGGACGATAATTACAAACGGAATTGCGATCCTCAGATTTGAACAAAGGAAGAATATGGGCAATTTTTCACTGAGGGGAAATCCCAGTAGCTAAGCTCAAATTATAAATAATTGAAAGAGGAACACAAAGAGACGAGGATAGTGATTTTGCAAGGAAGTTTGGAATGCCGTCTGGGCCACCACCGGTACTAGTATCAAGACTCCTTAGGAGCAGTTCAACCTGCAAGGGATTGGTACGAAGCGCGGGAGAAGAAAAGGAAGAAGAAGGAGTAGAAATAAGGAGAAGTATTTGAAGTGCGGAAGAAGGATGAAAAGAAAGAAGCAAAAAGTTCACAGGACTCCTGAGGGGTAGATGATGTAATGCCATCGTAGCTGAAACTAGCTGGTGTATGATGAGAGCTCTTTAGAGATTTGAGATAAGACCAGAAAGCGCGAGTTTGATTTGATTCAAGTGAAACTTCGACATGATTGACATAAGCACGAAGAGCAAGCTTTGCAATTTTCTTAGCGTCAGCTCGTCTCTGCTTGTAAGCGGCAAGGTCATTAGGAAGGCCACTGGAGAGGAATTTTCTTCGGGATGCATCCTTCACCTTAATGGCTTTGGCAACATCTGAGTTAAACCAAGGAGCATCTTTAGGCCTCCTTGGGGGAAACAAAGGAGTGAATTGAGCGAATAAGGATGAGAGGAACAGGTAGAACTTATCAACGCACTCTTCAAGGTTTAGGTTGCTGAAAAAAGAATACCAGTTAACTGCGTTAACATGAGAATCTATGCTGCGAAGATCCGCTTTTAAAAAGTTATAGCGGCAAGGTGATGTATTTCTAGGCAAAAGTGGAGATGAGATAGAAAGCTCCAAAAAGAGAGGTGGTTGGTGAGGTTCTGGCTTAATGAAGGGTGAGAGTGAGGTGGATGCAACAAGAAAAGAGGCCGGCAAGTTGGAAAAAACAAGGTTAAGAAGTTTATTATTGGAGTTTGCACTAGTATTGAATTGGGTGAAGGAGCATACGGAGAGAAATGAGGAAAGGGCAAACAACAAATTACCTCCGGACAGTATGGAAAGATACTCACTATCCCAAGTAATGGAAGGAAGGTTGAAATCTCCACAGAACAATACAGGGGAAGATGGGAAATGAGTTAGGATAGAGCTGGAGAGTTCCGCAAAGAAACGTTCATACACCATAGCAGAGCTGCTACACGGGATGTAGACACACGACACGAGAAGGGAGAGAGCATCAGAAAGAGAGACGTGCACAATTACACACTCCACTGGGAGCGAGGGTAGAAAATCCTCACAAGAGATGCTATTAAGAGGGGCATGTACACCCACAAGAATACCCCCACCATCAGATTTGCCAATGGCAACACGATCTCTATCCCTGCGAAAAATTAGGTGATTGGGAAGGAGTTCACTGTTATAAATATCATTTGTCAGCCATGTCTCAGTCAGACGGATGATCTGATGCGGATATATAATTGAAGAGATACGAAGTTCAGATGTCTTAGTCCTCAAGCCACGGACATTTTATAATAACAGGACAAATATGAAATTGTACAAAGTCTACGATGCAAGGGGGGCGAGGCGTATTACTTGTTTCTCCTGTTGTCAGATTTCCATCAGTTACAACAAACGATTTCCCGTATAACATATTGCACATCATGGCGACAAGAGTTCTGGGTAACCTGTCCTGAAGGAGTTTAAAAGCTAGTCCACCTAACCACACCGTATCGAAGGCTTTCTCATTATCAATGAGACATGCTCCACCGCATTGTCTATCATTTTGTTTCCAACAAATGTCTGAGGTTACTTTCGTTATTGCATGTGTGGTCGAATACCTGGCACGAAAACCAAATTGGCAATTCGGCATCAACTCATATTCCTCAATGTGGGCGTTTAATGCCCTGCTGAGTATCACTTCAAATACCTTGCTGATGTTAGGCTGCAAACTGATTGGGCGATAGCTTTTAGGGCATGAAGATTCTTTTCCTTTCAAGATCGGAAATACCTTAGCCTTTTACGACTCATTTGGGAAATATGAATTGCTCAACATGTTGTTGAACAATATGCAATAATTCCTAATAGCAACATCAGGCAAATGTCGGAGAACTATGTTTGGAATGTCATCAATACCAGATGATTGCTTGTTGTTTATTCTGCCAAATATGAAACACAAGTCTTCATAGCTGACAAAATAATCGATAAGATTCACGCTCGGTATGAGGTCAGATGTTATTGTTTCATTGAAATGAAGAATCGATTGGCCGTTCAGGCTTGATTTGAAGTCGCAAACTTTTGCTTCAACGACCTCTGAAAATATGTCATTACCTCTCTCAGGGTGTGGTAGATGAGCCAATTCAAAATGTGTTCCAATCAGGGCAAGTCTATGCAATCCCTCACATATAATCCTGTTTTCATTCCTATCCGGAGTTGTACCATCAATTTCGATACCAGCCCTATCGAGAAGATTTATCTCATTGCTAGTGACTTCAAGATTCGATACCTTCACTCGAGACTTCTGTCGGAATATGCTATTCACTTTCGCGAAAATGCCATCTGGGTCCTGTGGGTTAATACCCTTCAATTTATTCGCCCATTGATTGCTGACCTCACTCCTGAAGTATGACCGGATTAAGTTGCGGACATTCTTCAGGTGTAATTTCAACAAAGCCAACGAGGGATGGTTCTAGTCCGAAAATCGTCGATAAATATTGTTGACGCGTGTGAGAAGTAAGCTTTTCAATCTTTTCAACCTTGCGATGGTTGGTATGCTTCCATATTGTTTCGATGTTTAATCTTAGGAACGACTTTCTCAATCGTTTCCAACGTCAACTTCTCTAACTTCGACAAATAGAGATCTATTTCATCGTTAGTTAGATTCCTGTCATTAGGAACCATTGAGCAAGAGTTGCCACCATCAGAAGGAGGACATTGCTTCTGGTACTCCAGATTACACTTCTTTTGAAACTTTCCCTGGTCCGTTTTTTTTTAAATTCAACCGATGATTTTCATGTTGAACTGGAATGAGGAAGACATCATCCCTTTGATGACTGATTTCCATTACGATTGCGTTATGGTTGCTATCATAAGCTAGCACCTAAATTCAAGTCTTGCGTCAGCAATGCAGAGATCCAAATATGAATTTGTCCTAGGGTATGTTGGGAACTCCGACCCATATAGATAGCACCTGTATTCAATTTGGTTTTGTGTTTTCAACGATTTCAGGAATACACCTCTTGGATTATTTGTGGCGTTCAGCCATGATGTATCCTTGGCGTTCAGGTCACCAGCAAGAATATAATAACTATGCAGCCGGTTCAATTCGAGTATTTCAAACAAGGAATTGAGTTCTTCCTTGAGCTTGAGGACAGTTCCACCAGTTGCATAGGCAGAGATAATGAAGAGGTTATCCCCACCTGGCAGTGAGATTTTGATAACGGACAACAAGAGATTCAAAGCTTTTGAATTCGACTTTTTCAATATTTTGGAAACAATAGGGTCTTCGTACCAATATCCCGGTGCCACCTCCCCCATCACCTATAACCCTATCGTTACTTAGGAGTTCAAAATCCTTGAATGTCATGGAGTGCCATGAATTGAGGTGGGTTTCGGTGAGAAGCATGATGTCAGGCTTTTGCTTAACAATGAATTCAAGGAGATAATCACGCCGATGTATAGTAACAATGGAGTTGACGTTGATCGAGAAGAGACGAATCCTATCCATGGGAATGTGACTGGATGACAAACTATTTTGGAGCATGTTGGCCTAAACGATGAAAAACAAGATAAATTTTCGTATCTTGCTTATCGATTCTTTCCGATTGCTGTAAAATTTTGAGAAGCAGCTCATTATCGCAATTATTTACACTATTTACCGCATTTTCTGCTGGTCCTCTAGCGGCTTGTGTAAATGATACTCCGGGCTTGACGAAGTTCGGAGTTAAGACACTGCGGTGTAGTTGTGTTTGCTTTAGTACAAATTGTTCGTCCATATGATTCACATGGCCAGCCCATCGTCTGACTGACCTAGCAACATAAGAAGGGACAGCGCATGCCATCGACAACTTGATTGTATTGTGACTTGCAGAATACGGCAAAGAGCAGTTCTTCTCTGTTATTCCCAAAGTTCTCGATATGGCTATACTGCCAAGGACTGGAAGGGGACCTGATAGAAGCTCCCTATGCTATAAATGTGGTAAAGCGGTATTAGGTAAAATTAGGCAATCTATACAACTGGCCTTCAGGATACCCAAAACGGAGTAAAAAGTGTTGAATGCGAGCTGAATACTGCACTCTGTCATTTGACTACTATCCTTTACCAACTTAGAGCCAAGAAAAACGAATTCATTATTAATTGTCACGTTTTGTTTATTGCGGACATTTTAGCTGGTTTGCATCATGAATTCGCACTCGTTGATTTGTATCCCCACCTGCTTTGTCTTTTTATCCAGCTTGTGCAAGAGCTTTTTTTCGGAGGAAAAGGACTGTCACAAAATATTAATGTCATCCGCATAGACAACAATTGGGCTTGTTGTGCAGAGTAATGTGCCAACTACCTGTTGATATAACAGCTAGTTTTCGTATTAAATAATCTAGAGCTAGTTTAACTCGGTCGACAATGACAGTTCATCGGTGCTCGGACTTCAAATTGGAGGACGCGGTCAACAGGCCGAGACAGTTGGAGGAGCTGTTTGCAGGAAGCGAAGGCCCGAGAGGGGCTGTAGTGCGAAGAAGAAGAAGACTAAATAGCAGTGGGGCCAGCCTATCATCCGGATTTTGCCGACTTTTGTATCAAAGGTTATTGATTCTAACTTTAAGAGTTGTGTATGACTTAGTCATTCTTGTCAGACTCACTAGTTTTGCTCGCATTCCAAAGAGAAGAATTATTCTTTACAGTACTTCTCGGTTAATATCGTCGTATGGTTATGTAAAATTTACAAAGATTTGATGTAGTATTGTATTGTTCCAAGCGCTTTTCAAAAATTTTCCTCGCGTTAAAAAGTTGGTCAATGATTGACAACCCAGCTTTAAAACGACCTTGATATTCGCCGATTCGGCGAAGTGACCAAATTTTCAAGTTTCATCTAAAATAGACATTGAGGAAACTCTATTATTTTTAAAGAAAATGACAAGGCTACTCGTCTAAGTTGAAGCGTCCGCTTCATCCATTTTTTGACGACCTGAAAGATCTAGATGTCTGATCATTGTACTAGACTAGCGCTTCTTGAACCATCAAATACTTGACCTAACATTGTCACGTGTACATAAATGGTAACTACTTCGCTAGGTATATGAAGGCGTACGGAGTTGATAATTCAAAGAGTGTCTTCCAAGCAAGAAATTAAGACCAAAACAATGAAATCAAAACTTTCAAATTAGAATCCTATCCATCTTTCAAGTGGATATCATAGGGAGTCAACATGATCCAGGCGGCCGTTGTCAATTCGTAGATGTAACGAATGGAACTCCCACGTATACCCGACAGATTCGCAGATTAATAAATATTTGTTCGCCGGTATCCGGGAATGCGGGTGTTATGCGGCCTATGTTTGTGGCCTCCACCACCATATGATTGAAGTAAAAATTCAAAATAACTTCCCTCGCTTTTTTTGCTCACCGTCCAAAGGCGATATAAAGTCATCAGCCAGACCCGCTCGACACCAGCATTTCTGCTCTGGCCCCAATAACTTGGTATCATGCAATTGTAAATTACTTATTCTCATGTAATGATTTATTGGAATAAAGAATTGACAATTGTTAAGTCCAAATTAAACCTTGACATTGAGTTAGGTCAGGGTATTTCATTCCGCAATCATCACGTTACTCTAGAAAGTGATCTGGTCAGTATCATGCTTGATAGTGTGACTATTATCTAACATCAGTACCTTTCACAGCTGGATTGGGTTATATTTTGTCCGAAGATTCATTCGAAGCAAAATTTTTCGACGTCAACGAGGCTCGAACCAGCGACCTTCAACTGCAGCGTCAATTACACTAACCACTACACCACTCGAACTATGGAATAAATAATTCGATTAGGATATTTTAAGATCAGTGTTATTAATAACGATGGAAAAATATCCGCCTCATCACCCCTATGCGAAATTACGTTCATTTGCCATCTCACTGAGTGAAGTCGAAAATATTGAAAATTCTTTTTCAAAAGTTAAGAAGATTTGTCTCTCTTTCATCAAAGCAACTCGTTTCTGAGAAATGTCAATACTGTAAGCTCATGCATTACTAGTGATTCTACAATATCTCTTTTCACACAATGGATGCATCTACAAAAGGAATACTCAGAAATGCAAGCAAAAAACCTACAACTAGCACTATCAGATCGTGAATTCTTTTCAACATACCCTTTTAGCGTACGTTGAAATCGTTTTATGACTGGACTCCATGAAGCATCATGGCCATTATTACTATACTATTATACCATTTGCAATTTTTCATTCGACTTTTCCATTACTGCTCGTTTGAAAGACGAACCGTTTCAACACTACCACGAGCATCGTCGACTGACTATCAGGATACCATCATATCCTGATGATTGCCAACAATACTGGTGAATGGTAGTGTGCTAGTAGTTCTATTTAGATTTAACTGCAGAAAATAGGGACTGCCTCTTACTGGTTGGTACTCAGCAAAAGCAAGTTCATTCATTCGTTCCGCTTGCACAGGATGCAAGGCTAGAAAGCGAATATTCATCATTATCATCATCGTCGTCGCTATCCTTGTGAAAAAGTCAACAAGGATACTTTCTATTATTACAGCTTTTTTCTTCTTGCTCAGCCAGCAGTCAACAACAGTCATACTCTTACACACAGGGTTTTTGTTAACTTTTAGTCTTTCATCTGTGATTTCTATGCTTGTTTTTTGCCGAAATGAGTATTGACCGTAATGGAGTGACTGGAGTCAGTTGGATAGTGATGAAAACAAGGAAACTTGGTTTTGTGCACTTCAGCATGAATTTGATATAAAGGAGCTCTTCATGGATAGGCTGTTGTAGGAGTATTAAATTCCAGTTAGCAGTAGTGCAATTGTATCCTTGGGGCTAACTAAATAAATGCACAAAAAGCATGCGGAATATATCAAAGGAGACATGGTAAAAGGAGGAATATATAACAATAAGCCGGAAGATTTACGCGAACAAATTAATATCATACAGATAAAAGGAACAAATGCCGATCAGGAAATCGTTTAGCAGGGAAAATCAAAAAATATTAAACTGAGGAATCAGTCAAACGAGTGATGCTGCTTCACAGTAAAGGCTTTGTACAATGTATGCGGCAAGAAAAAAAATTCAAAAAAGTTTGATTTAAAAGAAGCTGAGTTTGGTATGAAAAATTTAGAAAAAATCAGTTAGCAAAACGTACATTTGAAAGAAGCGGAAATTACCACGCGAGAATAAGCTTTCTCTATTTATTCATGCTGTTAACGTTCTTCCTCTTCGTAGCACCACGGTTCCTCTTGAGCTTTCGCTTCTTGCAACATCGTCGGTAAGTATCCCGATTCATTGACCGCGTCTTTCAATTTTGAAATCTGAAGTCTGTCTCCGTGAACCGAGTCAAACCAGCGTTTCCTCGGTTTACCCACGGATCTTCTCGCAACGAATGCCTTTTTGGGTATCCGTTGTTTGTCCATACGGTTCATGTGACCAGCACATTTCAGCTTCTGCAGTCTTACAATCGTTGAGAGCTCCGGCTTGTCAAAAATTTCATACAGCTCATGGTTGCATCGAATTCGCCATTGGTCCCCGTCTAGCATCGCTTCAGTTGTTCTCCTCAGGACCCGTCTTTCAGAGGCGATCAATGTGTGCGCGGAAATCATCGCAGTTGCAGACATTAAGTTTAAGCAGAGGAGTGCGTAGCCCGGGATGGCATTTTGAGGCCGGCTAACGCATAGTCGTGTCGCGGGTTTTTCGGGACACCATCTGCTCGTGCTGAACTACTCTACACATAAAAACTAACATAAAAGGAACGGACGGGAGAGGAGGAGATCATCTTGAGAAATGAAAAATTAATATTTTAAGTGTATCATGGCCGATTTTTGTTTTAAAGATAAATCGAAAAAAAAAATTACTCACCCATCTCTTGAAGCTATTAAGCGCTCTGCAACCGGAAGGGGGGTGGGGACTAATAAAATTTATAAATTAAATTAAATTTGCTTTAGCAAAGAATAAAACACAAAAAAATAAAACGGCCAGAAATCCGCGTGCCAGCTCCTTGAAATCGTCGAATAATTCGATGAAAATAGTCTTTGAAGCAGTTACTTTCATCCTTTTTTATGTTTCGTAGATTTTGTTTTCGAATAAGAAAAAACCCATTCATCTGGCCGCGAAATATACAGTTAATTGAATAATTAGATTAACTCAATTAAACACTTTGTCGCTCAAAAATTACTTCCGATAGAAAGCAAACAATGGCTTCCTTTAGCAGGAACACAACTGTTGATTGACTGTTTATTCCCCCATTAAATTAATACCAGAATCACCAGTTTATCGTATAACACTATTCTTTTTCCACTCTATTGGTCTAAAAATTAATTTTCAATAACTTAAATTTTTTTCCTAAATTTCCTTGTCGTCACAGCCCCATCACTCAACACTTTTTCCCATCTCCTCATAAAACTATTCTTTCCCACCCTCCACTATCGTTAACCACCGCTTCCGTCTCTGAAAGCTAAAACCAGACTCCCCTTTCAAATCAAGAATTTAGCTAACTCAATACCGCAATCCTTTTCTTCCCAATTACCGCTGCTGCATCGAGGTAACGTAATTGAAGTTCAATACACTTCGATTCCGTTACCCGCACATCTTTACCAGACCGATAAACGCAACCATTCCCATCGTCATACACATGGAAATAATTGCTTTTGAGTATATCCCGAAAAGAGTGTTTACCTGCGCTCGAGAGAATTTGAACCCAGGGTCCCGGCGGACCTTACGGTCGAAAGTCTACGACGCTACCACCGGAGCCACAATTTTTGTTAGTATAACAAATAAAAGTAGTTCGTGGGAAATAATGAATGAAATTAGTTAGTATTAAGGAAGGAATGAAGTTTCGTTAGTGAAAAGGTCTCGAATGAAATTTTGTGAATGGGAAGTAATGAATGGAATGTTGTTAGTGGAAAATATAAGATTATTCTTATCAGTACTTTTTTGGTAAGAAAAAATAGAGTAAGAAGGTTGAATTAATATGATAAAGAAATAGCAATTAAAGGTAAATAGAATAACTATAAAAATAAATAAATATACAAAGAAAAGGGTAGGGGTGCCCAAAAGAAGGTGGAGATGTTACGCAGGCAATTGGAAGTTGCTAATGGGAGAATGCCGGGACGCCGAAATTCGCAACTAGTTCTTTAACTGTTGTTAACGGTCGCTTTTATACGTAAAATCGTCGGAATCTATATCTAGCTTTCAATGATTTGAACACCAACAGACGCTTAAAAATGTAGTCCGTGTAGTGTAGTGGTTAAAACACTCAACCCGTAAGGCGTAGGTTCCTGGTTGAAGTCTCGTTGCCGACAATGAGATTTAGTTTGAGTGATTCTTCTGACAGACTATAAGCCCGTTCAGTTATGAACATATCGCAGCTGGGTGGACGGACACACGGCCAAAGCGTGGTACTGGCCATATCACCTTGAAGAGTTCCAATACATTCGATCAAGATACACTAACTGTCTCCAAGCGAAGGCCCGAAAGGGGCTGTAGTGCGAAAGAAAAACAAAAACTTTAAAATATTTTAAGATAAATTTTTGAGACAACTGAGCACTGCGTTGACCTTCAACGTTACATCAAAAGTCTAAGATCCCATTGACTGACCTAGACGTTTTAATAGCCAATATCGATCAAGCTAGGTTCTCGGGTTGACAGGGGAGGTGTTTAATTTTTTATTTTTTGTGGTTGGAAGGTGAATGTCAGTTACGCACAGAGTGTTGGATTCGTATGTTCGCAAGCGACTGGACTGCCCACTAAATATATCCCGTCTCAACCCGAGAACCCAGCCTGAAAATATTCGACACTTCGGGCCAGGTCTCATTTTGTTATGCGATGAGGCGCCTTCAAGCTGGGGGATCCCACTTCTAGCGAAAGGGGAGAGGGGAAGAGGAAGTGCCAGACAAGCGATCCCCCAGCCCCAACGCCCCCGGCTGCTGTGAGTCTCTTTTATCTTTTAGGACTGCTCGAACACAATGTGCCACATGCTTCCATTTGTCAATCAATTCGAGCGTCATCGCGACTACCCTATCCGGGGTGAGCTCTCCCGTCTCCCTTTGGAGGTCCTTTCAAAGCCTGTCCCATTTTGCGCACGCAAAAAATGTGTGGTAGGCATTGTCTTTCTCTGTTGGGCAGAAATCGAAAATAATGGGACCGTAACATACCACTCTTGTGCAGGTAAGACTGAAAACACCCATGCCCGTTCAAAAGCTAGGTCAGATAGAAGTCAGTCTCACTATGCCTTCGATTTAGCCACGGTCTCACATCCGGGGTGAGGCGCGCAGTCCACCTTCCCTTCGTGCAATTCACCAAAGATTGCTGCCAATCGTTTAGTGAGCGCTGTTTCAGGTATCACGCCAGCAATAACTTTCACCACCGAATCAGAGACTGTCGGATACGTAGATGCAATCCTCAGTGCTCCTCTTCTGTGTACCTGTGCCAGGCGTATCCGGTATGCCTCCTTACTGAGAGCGTCACGCCGTATTTCTGCTCCGTACAGTAGAACTGATCTGACAGCACTCATCAAGAGGCGTCCTCTTGATGGGCTGGGTCGGGCTTCGCTGGCCATAAGTCAACTCAGAGCCAAAACTCCCGAAGCAGCCTTCTCAGCCGCTGCCCTGATTCGGTCAGAGAAACTCATCTTCGAGTCGATCAGAAGCCCTAGGTACTTCTTCGCTGGCCCCGATTCAATTAGTATGTCTCCAATACACTTATCCATATTCATGGGGTTCTCTTTTTTATCAAGATAACCACTTCGGTTTTCTCAAGTGCTAAACTAACCTGTGAGCAACCATCCAGTCTCTCACTCGGCACATTAGCATACCTCGCCGTAGTTGCGCAGCGGTGCATCCAGCGACTAGAGCCGCAACATCATCCGCATAGCCGATCAAGCGCGCCGCATTTGGCATCTCCAGTCCCAGTAGCCCGTCGTATGACTTCGTTAGCCCTGTGTCGTGTTGGAAAGCAGGCTTCAGTCCTTCAGGAAGTCGCATTCGATATTCTGGAACTTGAAAAGGATTTTCCAGCATATCCAGAACATTCCTAACGTCGGGTGTCACCAACAGGACGATGCGTCACGTGATACGGCTATACGAGCATGCTTCTGCCTTTTGGACCGCGCTCGCCACCTCTCCAATCGCATCAATGGTAGAACGTCCCGCTCTAAAGCCGTACTGCCGACTAGATACGTCCCCAGCAGCACGAATCGCGTCAGTAAGCCTTCCGTTGATGAGTTTCTCTAGCACTTTTCCAGCAGTGTCTAGTATACACGGCGATCTGGTATTTTCCTTCCCCTTGCTGATCAGCGCGAGCCTCGCCACCTCCTATCGTACCGGGGAATCCCCGTCCCGTAGGCAAGCGTTAAATGTGCTGAGCAGCAAGTCAAGTAAATGGTGATAGAAAAGTTGCAACATCTCAGTTAGAACCCCATCTGGACTTGGAAGGAGTGCCTCTTCTAGTTCTGGCTGTGTGAAGAATGGACACTAGACGGCTGTTTCACAATGGACAGCGTCAACACGGACGGGACGGGTGGGAAGGAGTGCCCGCAATCTCTCATCCATCTTTTCCGCATCATATATACAAGATTTCCGTAGGGCACCAAGCTTCCGCGCAAACAGCCAGTAGCCAAGGTACCACGGATCCTTGTTCACATTGTCCACTAGATCTTACCAGTAGCGAGCCTTGCTGTTGTTAATCAATTTGCGAAGGCATTTCCTGGCCAAATTAAATGCTGCTGCCCGATTGCACACAGTTCCGTGCCCGTTGAGCCGTTGAGCGATTTTAGCCAACCACCAGTACACTGGGGGCTTGCCGTGCCGGGGCTTTCAACGGAGCAAAGAAGCATTGCAAGCAGCCGTGTTGATGCTCATAGTCGAGTTCACCACATCTTGAGCTGCCAGTTCTTACGTCCTCTGCGAATCTCCCTGCGGCGGGCACCTGCTGTGAGCACCTCGGCGAACGTTTTGGCGTCCATCCTTCCAATTTTCCACCCAATCATAGAAAGCCGGGAGCCATTAAGTCGGGAGGCAACATCGCTGATCTCAAGCAGAATGCACTGATGATCACTGGCTAGTTCTCTAATACTCTCCAATTGCGTATCTTCTGTACTAAGGACTCCGAGGCGGATTACACGTTTGGTATGGTTCCTTCAAAGCCAATATGGCGGAATGTCGGCGTACTTCCGGGTTCCAGTAGGACGAGCGCCGAACTGGTCTCCATTTCTTGGATTTGTTTTCACTGCGGATCTATTTGAGGCATGCCACATTCGATTGCTTTAGCGTTGAAGTTTCCCCCAACGTGCACAGATATAGGTCATCGAAGTTCTGATTTTGCCTTGGCTAGCGCTTCCTGGAAAACCCAACATTTCTCTGAGCCTAAGACGTGCCCAATATCCGGTCTTGGATCAGCATCCTTGCAAAGAATACAGTGTGCCTCTTATGTACGTTCTTTTCTTTTATGTCTCATGTCACCACCGCATTTGTAACGCAGGGAACAGCTATCGGGTCCTTTGCATACTTGTGCGGTGGCACCATAGTCAAGGCATTTGGAACATTGAAGAGGCGCTGCTCTTCGCCTGATCCTGTAGACAACCCACGATTTCCTTCCTTTGCTCTTATTCACAAATCGTTCGCCGTTCTTTTTGACGGTCAGCCTCGCTTTGATACTACCCACACAAAGGAGCTCGCTTTTTAATGGCCTCTTCTACCTCGGCCATGTCCGTGTCATAGTCAATGTCTCTTATTTCGATCATTGCCAACGTCTCGAGCGAGGCTATAGTTACGCTTTTGCTGAGGACTCAGCAACTCGCGTCACAGAATTCTTCCTTATTGTCAGCGTCTGCTCCGAATTTGACCAGTAGCTGGCTCGACCGGGTTGGTTGTACTGCTTTAGTAGCAGTCTTTGCGTCTTCGGGCGTTACATTTCCCCTGATTTCCCGCAGTTTTTGCAGTGTCTGCTGCCGGGGTCTTCGTCAGGGCTTTTTCTCTCTTGTTTCGAACCAGGTCTTTTTTTTCTTGTTTATGTTCGAAGTTTTTTGCGGCTATTTCCACTCCTCATATCAGCAGTGTCTGGAATCCCTGATCTGGTATTTCACGCCCATCAAATGCCTCTTTCTGTCGGCATTCATTCCGATCTCCTTCTATTCGGCTAGACCCTATTCTTTTTTGGATGTTTAGTGGTGGAGCTATCTGCACGTGCCTTTTAGGCTTAGGCGTCATTGCTTCTTTAGCTTTCTGCTTGTCTTCGACCTTCTAGTTCCTTCAACCTTTAACCAGCTCCTTCGATAATGCCGTCCGCGGTCTAGAAGATCCTTCAGTTCAAGAAGCCCATTCTTTGCACGTTCGCTGATTTTCAGCGAGCCGTATGCAGATTTTATTCTTTGTAGAGCATCTGCCGCTATTTGGATTACCGTACTGTACTGTGTGACCTCGTTTCTTGGGAGAGGTTATCGGCTTCCGTTTCCGAGTACAGTTCTTGAGCCACATTTTCGACGTTGACGGTGAAATGAAACAACGGCGCTTTATTTTTTTTTTGGTCAGTTCTTTCTTTTCCTGCCGTGATCGCTTTGTGGACTTCAGAATGGTTCGTTATTATTTCGGAATTTTAGACCCTAACTTTGATCACTTCGGCAGCAGAAACTATCGAAGCAATTGCCCTCTTTGTTTTCCTAGCAAGCCAAGACGAAAGTTGGCACCTCGGCTTCAGTCTGGCCACAGTCAACTTTAACTAAATTGGGTCCCTTGGCTTGCGCCTTGGCTTGCGCCTGGCCCATCTGCTGTGTATTGCTGCGACAGCAACCGAAGTCGAAAAGTTGGCACCTCGGCTTCAGCCTGGCCACAATCAACTTCAACACCTCGCCCATCTGCTGTGTGTTGCTGCGATAGCATCGTTACATCGGCACCTCGGATTACGCCTGGGCGATATTTATCAGTCGCCGTTCATCGCCGGCCCCACAATCGAATAGGACTCCTTGCCTTACGCCTGGTCCTGGGCATCCTTTTGTTAAATCGGCTCCTCGGCATTGCCCAGGCCTGGTCGATGGTCAGCGGCTTCAACGAGCCGATCCGCTTCCATCCTCGAGGCCCCCGATTCTTCTAGTTAACCACTCTGTTTATTCGCAAGCTCCCGTCAGTTCAAAAGGAACCAAGGAGCGTTCTGAGGCTCTCTACGTTGCGCCGCCTAGAAGAGTTACAATTCTGCAAACAACCATCAGGTCCCCTTAGACGTCTTTCTCATAGCGGAACCCCAATCGGTCCCCCGGCCTATCACTTTGGAAGAATGTAAGGTTTGGCAACAGCGGAACCAATCGCCCATAGCTGGGCAGAAGTGAGAAACCACCGAACCCCATTGGAAGCCACGCAGAGTACCAACTGAGGGAGCTGCTGCATCTAGTACAGATCAGGGTCACAACGGAGGACGAAGCCCGTTTCTGTGACCAAGAGCAGAAACAGCATCGCAAGAAGCAACAGAAAAAGCACCGCCAACGCCGCACAAATCGGAACCAGTTACGGGACCCTACAAAATAGAGGACCCAGCCACGGGATTAGGGAATTTTGAATACCAGAACTTTGTAGTTAGGTTTAAAATTTTGAGTGTAAGAATTGCAGTGTTTCAAACCCAAGTCTCTTCCTTTTCTCAATTGGGAAGAATCTTTTCAGTTGTTTCTAAGGTAAGGTGCGATTGCCAGTCACACAGATCAATAGTGGTTGGAATCATTCTTTATAACCTATTATTTATAACATTGGTGCAGCCTGTTCATGATTCCGAGCTAGATACAATTAGGTTGTGTTGTATAGCATTTTTGGGATATTCTCAAATACCCAACAGAATCCTTATCTACCCTCGTCTACACGGCACAACTCTCGAGCACTCAGAAATAATCACACCTTTGAAAACACCAATTCTTCCAGAGAAAAGTATAAGAAATAGCCGGTACGTTTTCCAATGTCAGATAAATTTATAGACACGAGCGACGAAGCAATAGTACAACCGGGCACAACAGGATTTAGAAGAAAAACGTACACACCAACAATTAAGTCTACCACATTTCGAGACTTTAAGATACAACAAGACACACCCCACGTTAGACAAGCACTTTAATATACCGAAAGCATCGAACGGGCTCATCAAGACTGTTTGAAGCGTATCGAGGAATTCAAAGAAAAAACGAAATTGTTTAAGGAAGAAATTTAAGTTTATGGTGGATTCTCGTTGGACCGGACAATCAATCTCGACCTATTACAATCTTTCCCTTCATTAACAAATTCCCAAGACTGGGAACTAACTTTGGGTAACAGTGCATCTTGGAATAATTCACTGAACTTGTCTCACGCGCTCCTTATGCCTAGAGAAGACTCAGACCGAAAAATAGACATAATGGCCGATTACGCAATGGCACAGATGATCCCACTATTCTCCAGCGCTCTCTGTCCAACGATAGTGCAAGACCTACAAACATTTATAGGTTGCAGCAAACAAGTCTGACAGTGCCTAGACACCCAGGAACGCGTTGCTTCCAACTCAACTTCAAGATACCAACTTATCTCCTCTAACTTCCCCCCTAACATAGAAGCCGCGGAGGAGCTACTCTCAAGGGTATATCTGTCGAGAGAAACTTACCAGGAACTGGTAAATAGTTTATTCACAGCAAAACAAACTCGAGCAGAATCACTGCTTACGTACACATCACATTTGAGGCAGATACTTAGGCGCTGTCAAGAAGCAGCCGCACAATCCTACTCAGAGACATCATACGATTTCGCCAACGAGCAGTTGGAGGATTTTGCCAAAAGTATTTTCAAAAGAGGAGTCACCAACCCATACCTATGCCAATATCTGCTAACACATGAAATACAAACCTTTGAGGACCCAATAGCAAAACCTGGAGAAGCTGCAACAGGAAATATCACTCACGCACCATTTACCATTATTTATAATACAACATGGCGTCCACATTATCTTTTGTGGCACCCGAGCGACGCACGAATTTCGGTCTTGACAAGGCTGTCCGTTAATCTCCGTTTTTCGTCCGTCTTTACTGTCATTGTATTAATCGTCGTTTTTGTAGTCGTTAGTTCAGCTCCCGATGTGCTGTGAACAGCCTGGCAGCTGCCGCTGGTTGCGCTGCAATTGTTGACATTCTAATTGACTTTTTTTGATCTGTTTTTAGGGTTATTAGTTCGGAGCCGCTATCTCCGTTCCTGTGTAGTCTCCTCTTGCTCCCATGGTTATCTTTGCAGAGCAGGGAGGCCATGCGAGCCTTTATAGAGACAAGTGCTCAGAGCCAGACCAGCACTAATCGGGAGTCGGTCTCAACCGAACCTTCATAGCCATCCTAATAGCGCGAGCTTTGAACGTACTCCCAGGCCTGCCAAGATTTTACTGGGACAGAGACGGTATGATAGTTGAATTGGAGCCTTTCACGGATGAGTGTTACCTCGGCGGTAGTTCATCGAAGTCAAGCAGTCTGAGCCGTGGGAAAAACTTAGGTGAGGGTCATAAGGTACTAAACGCACGCATCACATCACACTTAAATCATGCATAGTGGTTATAAAACTCTACTGACACAAGCGTACCCCTGCTTCCTCAATATTATCAAATACCGGAAACGGTATCAGGCTGGATCCCGAATATTTGAGCATGCAAATTTATATAGTAAATTAGATATAACCCAAGTCAACTAGACAAACTTAGCAACGTACTAATTTGCTGCATTAATGAATTCCAAAAACATCATTATGAATATCTTTCTTGATAATTTCTTCCTCTACACGTTAACAAGCATCCTTCATGCTTAATTCCAATTTCTTCGACCGTTCTGCCACCGTATACCAATGAATGCATAATTTCTAATCTAAAAAGCACTTAGTCAACTTTAGACGATAAATTCGCACAGCAAAACCGTCACTGCCATCTAACATGCAAACAAACATTCATTGCGAAGCCCAAGATGCATGAATGAACATATAATTACAAACGTGCATAGAAAATTCTAGCATATATTTATTCAAGCATTTTCTTGTGTTCTCTTAAAGCTTAGCAGCCTTCAAGCGTGTCCTCCTCGTTCCTTCGAGCGTTTGGAGCCTTTTGAAGTGTGATCTGCTGCTCTTCATCAACGCTGCATTCAATTTACTGAGCCTGAGAATACACACGAATAAGAGTATATTGTAGTACCGCTGCGAAAAAATAACACATCATATGTTATACCAGACAACATAACACTTTGTTTGTCATGCATGTTCTTGGGGAACATTTACGAGTATGTATGATATGTGTATTTTTCTAATGTTTTTTTTTTTTGCTTCTGCTGTAGTTTTTACCAGGAGTGCTTGTGAAGGCTCTTCACTGAAGAGGAGGCCTAAGTCCGGAATATACTATATATAAAAAAAAACCCAGGCATCATCACCAACCAAATTTTCAAAGAAAACGCCGAGAATCATCTCTCACCTTGACTTTGGGTTAGAGCGGTACTGAAATTGATGGCGGTATTAATGCTGCCTGCTTGCTCGTTTTTTTTCTCTCCTCAAGCCTCGTGCACTTGACACTGACTGCTGAACATTCAAGATTTCCGCATTGATTTTTCTATTTGATTTTATTTGGATATTTTGTCATTTCAGCGGATGACTAGCTCCACTACGAGTACGAATATGAGCCGCCACGCTTATCCCGCTATTCACGGTATATTCTTGCATGAGATGCGTCCCATACGGAAGAGGCAGCTGCTGCTGATTTAACGGCCGCCACAACCTAGGTCAATACGCGCTATGTGTCGAGGTTAGACCACATCAAACAAGTACTCGTGTGCGTCCATTAAGGCATACCTATAATGTTAGTCGACTCAAGTGGGTATGGGAAATGATATGGAATGATGCTCTGGTGCTTCTCCATGTGATGCATGAATGCTGGATGCCGTGCAAAATTCATCAAGGCCGTGATTAGCTGAGTGGTGATTTGTGTCATGGAATTGACGACGAGGAAGCAGAAAGTGATGCCGATTGGAGGATGCAGGGGAGCGGAAGAACGTACGAGTGTCATAATTGGTCATGCTGTTTTGTTATCCGAATGAGCATTTACATTGAAACACCTCAGACGTCTCGAGGAAATTATTGTTAATGCGTTTTGATAAAACATTAAGGAGTGGTCTTTCCAATCGCTTCTAATTGTGTATCTTCGTCCTTGCACTCGGACTAGTCTAAGAAAGGGAAGTAACGTCGTTAGTGCTACTAGTTTCGATAAAATTTGGTGCGATGAAAGTTCCTCCTATCAGGTTCACATCCTTCAAGCCGTTCGATATACACTTTTCGAGAGTTCTTGAGGAAGTCGCATTGGAAGTCCCTAAATTTTGCTCTAGTGCGATAATAATATCGATCATTCCAAGAGCATCGGTGGCTGAGTAGTTAAGGATTTAGCTTCTCGCGGGGAAGCCAGGGTTCGACTCCCGAAACATGCCCCATTTTTGATCGTATTAGTCTACTTTTTGACTAATGTTTAACAAATTACGCATTCAAATTAATCGTTTATGAATAATTTTTTTATCGATATTTAAGGAAAAATGAAAATTCAACTATGCAAAGATTGCTTAAAAAGCGGACTACTTAATTCTTCAAGGAAATTCTTACATTTAATTATAATCTGGGTGGTATAAATCATAAAATGGATCGCCATTTTGACGATGAGGACTTTGTTTCTGGTGTTGAGACGCAAATCACGATTAAGAAGGGGGTATAGCGAGAGCACGGCCTTAAACGCTTTGGAGCTAATATCCTCAATATGACTTCTGAAGGTTATTTTTTTGTCGAATATAAGCCCAAGATAATTGAGATCCTCGCTCCAGGATATAGTTTGCCCTAAAGAACTTATTGGTCGCTTGGGTAGGTGAGCAGGCTTACGCTTCCTGGTGAAGAATATTGACTTCGTTTTTGTAACATTAATTTTAATTTTCCATCTATGGTAGTATTGATATGTAAGTTCTAACGCCGTTTCAAGGCTGGCAATAATGGAATTTCGAATTGCGCCTATGCTTTATATGCAAATGTCGTCTGCGAAAACTGCAACAGTCAGACGTATAGATGTTATATAGTGATGGGCTTAGGCAGGAGCCTTGCGGAATACCGGCAGTAATACTTTTCACTGAGGAAGTGCTTTCCCCTACTTCAACCTGGAACTTCCTGTCAGTTAAAATGCTTATAAAAGGTTCAAAAAGTATGGGGTTGTGTTATATTTCTGAAGTATATAGACAAAAGCATCATGCCAGACTGTATCGAAGGTTTTTCCTATGTCCAGCGTCACCAGACCTACAGTCAATTTATTAGACGTCCTTCGTTGCTCGGAAAAGCTGTTTCTCTGTCGAATATCTGTTTCTGAAGCCGAATTGCAAACCAGGTAGGATATTATTGTTGTTAGTCAATAAATCATTTAATCTTTTTAGGATTACTCTTTCAAAGAGCTTACCTAAACCTGGTAGTAAGCTAATGGGTCTATAGTTGTCGGGAGAGTGCGGATCTCTTCCAGGCTTCAGGATGGGTATAACTAGAGCTTGTTTCCAGATGGATGCAAAGAAAGAGAGCCTAAGGTTGAATAGAAGGCATATGAAGACTATTCCTTTTTTGGGTAAATTTTTAAGAACTATATTCGGCAGGCCATCGATAGCTGGAAATTTGCTGTTTTTAACTTTTTTAAGTAAACCTATCAACTGTCTGGTATTTATTTATGCACCAGGAGGTAAAGATGTTTGGTTGGGTTGTTGTTCCAAAGCTTTAGCCACCATAATTTCTGGTAGACTGTTGCAGAACTCAATGGAAATATTATGGAGCTGATTGAATTTATCTACAAGTACAGGGTTTTCCAATAAGAGGTGTTATTTTGATATTAAAAGAAAAATGCCATTTTTTTATATGAATGATCGGATGTTTATTTCATTATAAAGAGGAAGGTATGCGGTTAAGAGTGGAAAATAACATTAGGCGAATGACCACCACGACCACGCTTACAGGGCCATATCCTTTTCATGAAATTTTCCATAACCAAATCGCAAAGTAGCTGCCCTATGTCCTCGATAGCCTCACGAATTCCTTCTTTGAGGTCTTGAATCGACGCTGGGCTGTTGGCGTAGACCTTCTCTTTCATGTGGCCTCAAAAGAAGAAGTCGCAAGATGTTAAATCACAAGATCTCGGTGGCCTATTGTGATCACCTCTTCGAGAGATAACACGATCCGGAAAATTTTCCCGTAAAAGATCAATAGTTTCGTTGCTTGTGTGGCACATAGCGCCGTCTTGTTGTTTACTTTCAAGATCATCTTTCATCTTTTAAGATGTCCAGATAAAAACCATCCAATTCCGGCCATAAAAAATCATTAATCATCTCTCGATAGCGCAATTCATTCACCGTAACTGTTGCTCCAGCCTCATTTTCGAAAAAGTAAGGTCCAATGACTCCGCCTGACCATAAACCGCACCAAACAGTCACCCGTTGAGGATAGAGAGGCTTTTCAACAATAACTCTTGGGTTTTCCGAGCCGAGACGACAATTTTACTTGTTGACGAAACATTCAGGTGGAAATGGGCCTCATCACTCAAGATGATTTTTCGATGGAATTTCGGATCATTTTCATGCATTTCAAGGACCCAATCAGCCAAAGAAACGACGTTGTTGATGTTCGACCGGCTTTAGTTCTTGTGTTAACTGAACTTTAAGAGGCAAATCTTTATGCAAAATACGGCGTAATGACGTTTGTGGAATGCCTTATTCCAAAGAACAACGAGGAATGGACAAACCTGGGTTTTCTTCAACACTTTCGGCTACAGCAGTAATATTCTCGGCTGTTCTTGCACGGGTTTTATTCTTCACATCACTAAGTTGTCGCAACAGCTCGAATTTTTCCACCATTTTCTGTATTGCGGTCCGACAAGGTGCTTCACGACGACCCAAAAATGTTCTAGTTTTACGAGCCGCTTCTGCCAAATTTTCACCATTTTTATAGTGAATTTTAATAATTACAGTGCGTTGTTGAAGCGTGTATCGTTGCACTTTTATTAATGGCGTAGTTTCTACTTGTCAAATGTCGAAAAATGACAGCCTCAAAAGTGACACAGACAACCGGGCGGTAATTGTCTTAAAAAAAACGCCAAAAGCATTTAATTGAATTAAAACGCTAAAAGCGCTATAAATGAACCGCTTCGGTTTTGGGGGTTTTGCCCATTACCCATCTTAATATGACGTTTTAATTTTATATTCTTTTAACATTTATTCATTTAAGCTCTTATCCACTTTTGTTCTTGAAATAAAGCCAGCATATCATCATCATTAGGCTAAAGCGCTAGGATCAAGCCATGGGGCTTGCTATCTAACCCTTAATTAAATCATCTACAAAAGGCATAATGCAAAATGCTGATTTCTATAAAAATTTAGTATAATCTATACAAGTTTCTAATATATTCTGACTAGTCTGGACTTCTGTAATTCACATAAATTTATTTATGGCTTGCCTAAAGTCATGTAAGATTTTCATGGTTCATATGAAATGATTACCCAAATGAACTCAGGTGGTTATACTCGTACTATAGTTTTTCCTTCCACTGCAAGCCAAACAATTAATTAGGGCATTTCAGGCAACTTCGTGTGAAAATATCTGAAGCAACCTACGAGCTCTTCGTGCGGGGCTTTCGTTCTCGCATCGGAAGCATCCTCAGGTGGCAGATAGAGGGCTGCCTTAACCGGCTAGCCGGGGGGAAGGTGAGAAATAAAATATCATTCGCGGACCAAATATCGAAGGGCTTAGCGTAGTATTAACTTGTCACGGAACCAGGACAACAGCGCCGGATCGGATAACACAAACGGCAACGAAGATCGCAATGAATAAAGACTATTCTTTTGGAACTTGAACAGACCAGATGCACTACGGCTGTGGATGAAACAAAGAAATATAGAATCAATATCCTCGCAGTACACGAAACAAGATGCCACGGAAAAGATATGTTTGACATGCGAACGCATAACATGTATAAAAGCAGAAAATCGCAAGGAAGCCGTGAGCTTGGAGTGGCTTTCATTGTCGACAGCACATTTAAACAAATTACCGCGAAGTGCAAGCTTGTTAACGAAAGGATCTGTGCGATTCATATGAAGACCGAATTCTTTAATATCTGGCTGGTCGACTGTCGCGCGCCCACAGAACATGCGACAAATTTTACGGCACCCTGGAATGCACTGTCAAGGCATTGTCGTCAAACGACATTGAAATTGTTTTGGGCGACTTCAATGCGAAAATCGGCTGAGAAACGACACATAGGGGAATAACCGGAGGGCACAGCCTCCATGCAGGGCCCAGCTTCACAGTAAGCTCCACACGCTTGCTGCATCCAGACATTCACAAGAGAACGCGGGCATCCCCAGACGGTCGCATATCCAACCAGATCGGACCATGTTCTCATTCATAAACGTGCGGCCATCAGCATTCTAGAGTCTGTGCCATTTTTTGCATGCAAACAATATTCTTCTCTTAGGCAAAATCTTCATTCGGGGACCGTACCTTACCAATCTTGCATAGAAAAGGCTTGAAAACACCCATGCCTGCTCAAAAGCCGGGTCAGATAGAAGCCAGTTTCACCATGCCTACGATTTAGCCACGATCTCAGATCTTGGACAACCCGTCCAGTCCATCTCCCTTTCGTGCAATTCACCCACGACTGCTGCCAATCGTTAAGTGAGCGTTAGTCTACCGGGGGCAATTATCTCCATCGTGTCCTTGTTTCGACGCAGGTAAAAGTGCGATGCTCTCCAGCAAGGAGGGCTATAGGTATCATGACTGCAATATCTTTCACCACCGAATCAGAGACTGTGTGATATGAAGATGCGACCCTCAGTGCTCCTCTTCTTTGTCCTTACTGAGAGCGTTGTCCGATATTTCTGCTTGGCACAGTAGTACTGACCCTACAGCGGTCATCAAAAGGCGTCTTGTTAATGTTTTGGGCCCCTACGCGTTGGCCATAAGTCGACTCAGAGCCGATACGCCTGAAGCATCTTTCTCAGCCGTTGCCCTGATTTGCTCATCTTCGAGTGGATCTATTTAACCGTCGGCTTCAATTCGATTAGTATGTTTCCAATACTGATCGTCGCGTGCCTGGCGATTCCTCTCCCTCCTAGCCCTTCGCTGGAGGAGGGATCCACAAGCTTGAAGGCGCCTCACGACATAGCAAAACGAAATATGGCCCGAAGTAATGTGTCAACGGTTCCAGGTTAGGTTCTCAGGTTGACCGGGGAAGTGTTTAGTGGATAGTGCAGTCGGTCGAGCATAGTAAATCGAGCACTGTAAATCCATTTAGGAAAGAGGTTTCCAAAGAAACTTTGGCTTTGATAAATTTAATTATTTTCCCAGAAACAACAATTTCGTAATTTACTATGATAAATTTAATGTACATCATTGAAAGCACAAGACAGCTAGGTGTAGCTTCATCTTCGCACAGCGATGATGCAAAATCGTGGACCAATCGTCGCAAACCTTTCGAGTTTTTGGAAGCGATAACACAAAAATCAAGCAGCTCCATGTTTACCAAGAGGACCTTTTATTATAAGAGGTTTTAGCCAAAATGTGAGCAAAAAATCATCTACACTAGTTTACGGCAATGGTTTCTTGATTTCAGCTAGTCCAATTTGGCTCCTCGGGCACTTCCACAACATTGATCCACGACTGAGTGCAGTTTTCTTCGTCATAGTCACTGTACTAAGCACCTATTTGATGGCCATAGCATACGAGCCACTAAATTCCAGCTGAATTTCAAAATCGCAGTGAAACGAGAAGAAGCTAGGGCGGTAACGCGAAAATGGCTGGTGACAAAAAAATAGCTCGTACAGAAAAGGATGAGCATATTCTGAGAAAGTAGATCGAAGTTGCTGACTACGAAGCAACTACTTTCTACAACAAATGCCTTATACTGGGCATTCATTGTTTTCATTACTTGCTTTTCTCAACCAGTCAAGTGTCGTAAAGAGTATTAAGAAACATACCTTAATTTATGGCCCGCATATCATGCAAATCTTCCTTTTCCATGAATCGCGGTTATACAGTGACCAGCTATTTTACGGGAGACATATTGATTTCCGTAGTGTGGCAACCAAAATTTCACAATGATTTGACAACTTTACAGGAATTCGCTACTATCGTCAAAGTGCATTGACTATCAACAAACAAATGCTTTTGTTTTGACAACTGAGAATTGTCAAACTGATTTGACTATTTCACGTTTACCCCACACAGATGATCGACCAGTTCGAACGTCAAGAATATGAAATCACCTGTGAGCAAAAATTAAAAAAAATTGAGTGGGACCAGCAAAACCACGGCGGTTTCAACTTGGGAGGGTGGTGGACCGGCGAAGACCCGAAATAAGGAACCGCTAGGCGGAGGTGGTAGCGCGAAAAAGAGGAGTACCGGAGGTGATAACAAAAAGTTCCCGGAAAGTAAAGTGCGGAATCAAATTGAGCTTCGTAAATTTGGGAAGTTCCTGGACGGTAGAAACGGATTTGACCAGCATCTGCTACAGAAGGGCCCCTAGGACTAGGGTTTAGTGTGGGTAAGCCGGCTAAATTAATGCATGTGATAAGTTTTTATATAAAGTGTAATATATCAAACTTGAAGTCTATATAAAGTTCAATATCATCCAACTGATTTTGATCGCGTTATAATAACATTTATTGTAAATTTAACGAAAACGGATTGCGTTTGTTTTAATTTCTCTGAAGAAGTTTTTTGGTAATTTAAAGACCGAGATGAGAGCTCATCCGGTATTACCAGCAGGCTTCGTTCGATGAAATGTATTATATCCCTTGCATAGCTAATATAGAACGTGCTGGCCAGCAAAGTACGGACCGGGCGAATTCCGGGTCTAGAAAGGTTTTTTTTCCAATCTCCTCTCTGTGCTTTTAGTGAGTTGTAGCCAGGCATTTCGTAAGTCTTTTGCGCCTTATTTTTGAGTTTCTTTTTTTAAAGCAGTACCAAATAATTTTCCCTGGCGCGACAGTGACGGAATAGCGCTAACCACTTACAAAGAGGAGACTGTGGGACTGAAAACTCCGGCGAGCCACAAACTCGCTCGGCGATTCTTGGGGCTCTCAAGGTGAGTTAGTGACGCCTGCAACCCGTCCCCTGGGGAGTTGACCGGGGCCAAGCAGTTCTATCGAAATCTCTTCTGTTTTGGGGGTTATATTGTGTCGTGTCATAAAGCAGTCTCCAGTCTTTCAGGTAGTCCCTCAGAAGTAACATCAGATATTCTGAGACTTGAAAAGGGGTTTCAAAAGTATCATGGACATTCACCCATCTAGCGAAGTTGAAGGCGATCCTAACGTAGAGTGTTACCAACAGAACGATTCGTCACTTGGTGCGGCAATGTGTCTCTGTCTTTTGGCCCGTGTTCACAACGTCTGCAATCGCATCAATAGTGGCCCGTTCTGCTTCAAAGCCGTACTGCCGAGAAGATAGGTCCAAAGTAGCACGAGTTGCGTCAGTGAGTCTTCTTTTGATAAGTTTCTCTAGCATTTTTCCAGCAGTGTCTAGCATGCGTAACGGGAGCTAGCATACGGAGATCTGGGCCTCTCCTTCCCCTTTTTGGGCAGCATGAGCCTCGCTACCATCCGTTTAATGTACTTAGGAGCGAATCAAGCTAATGGTGAAAGACGAGTTGCAACAACTCAGCTGGAACACCTTGTTTACAATGATATAACTGCCGTTACCAGTTTCAGCTGTGTGAAGAATGGGCATTCGATTGCTATTTCACCTTGGGCAGCGTCTTACTGCTTTAATAGCAATGTTGGTGTGTTCGGGCCTCACATTTTCTTTGATATCCCGCAACACTTTTCCGTAGGATCAGCCATCCCAAAATTTGACGAGTAATGCCACATTGATTTAATTTAAATTAAAGGCTGAATTTATTTTTAAAAAAATTAATGATTCATCGTAACATTCAAATATTATATATATATATCACAAACACTTGTCTGTCATACATTCACTACACACATACTTGATATTCATTCATTTTACTATACTAAAATCAACATATACACTAAATAGGAGGCATAAGAGAGAAAAATAAAAAAATTTGAGAGTTTAAAAGGAAAGAGTCAGTCAGTAAAAAGTTTTCGAAACGAGAAGTTTAAAGGAATTTGTTAGCGAACACAAAAGTTGAATTAGAAGAATTTAATTTACGAATTAAAAAAATATGAAGAAGATTTAAATTTTATGAATTTAATGCACATAAAGAGAATTCAAATTCGTGAATTGGATAAAAAGAAGAATTGAATTTTCTGAAAGATTATAAATTTATGAATTGAATCCTGTTCAAGAAGAGGATTGTCGAGGACGATTACTGATTGTGGACTTCTGCCTGAAAACTAAAGGATTCAATCATACGTATTTTATCGTCTTCGAAGTTAATGTATTCCTATTAATTTGAAGAAGGAATAAACTTCAGAACGAAATTCAGAATGTATGGCATCGTTGATAATTTGTTGCTCCTTTCAAGAAGAATTTTACTCACAAGATTCTAATAGAAGTGAAAATAGATATCTGTAGTTTAAATGACGAGAAAGTTAATTTCCAAAATTAAACACCAAAAAAATAAACCAAAGAAGAATAATCAAAAATCAAGATACCGTCATCGATAAAGTGGCCCCAACGTGTCACTTTTTTTACGGAAATTAAGAAGGAATCAAATCAATTAATGAGTAGGTTCAGTATTTGTTAAGTTGATCAATGATTAGATTTAGCATTTATTAAAATTATACAAATTTGTTGGAACACAATTTTTATTTTATTATTAAAATAAAATTTACATTAATTAATTCATAAAATTTTCAGGCAGCAATTACATATGGATCATTAATTTTATTTTTCAGTCTACTTTTAATATTGATCTTGTATTGATTACCATTTAGTGCGTTCCTTCGCCATTGGGTCTTACTTTAGGTTCTGACCCTAATTTTTTATGCATTCATATATTTTAATTTTATTATCCAAACGGAAGTAAGGTTTTGTCAATAAGAGGAAAATATAAGGGAAGATGGGATAATGAATCTCCTCCCATGCCCGAGCTAGATCCTTTACGGATTAAATTATGCATTTAAAAATTAGTTAAATATTAACTTCAGGATTGGTCGGTGACTCAGGAGAGTTTATCACTTTCCTAGACGTTTTATTGTTTAATTTTTTTAATTTTATTTTTGGGGACTTTTTGAATTCAAAATTTGAATATACCATGTTGCGGATTCCGGCGTTTCGGCATTCTTCCATTCGCAACATCGAATTGCCGCCGTAACATCTCCACCTTCTTTTGGGCACATATACCCTTTTCCTTAGTAAATTGATTTATTTGTATTAACATTTTACAATTTCCCCATCATCTCAATCTTACTCTTTTCTCTTATTTTCAATTACATAAAAAAAGAAATACAATAATTTTAATTTTCTCACTAACAATACTCCATTCATTAATTCCCATTAACAAAATTACATTCAATACATTTTCCCTAACAAAACCTGATTCCTACATTCATACTAACTAATTTTATTCATTAGCTCCCACTAACAAATTTTTTTTTTTCATATTAACAAAAATTCATTCACGTTTCCCTACTAACAAATTTCATCTCAATGCCCACTAAGAAAGTAGCATAGTTAAAGTTGCTAATACAATGAATGGGAAATCAACAGAAGGTGGCTCGTTGGTAGCGTCGTGGATTCTCGACCGGGGGTCCGCTGGGACCCTGGGTTCAAGTTCCCCGAGCGCAGGAAAACACTCTTTTTGGAATATCGGCAAAAGCAATTGCTTCCGTATATGTATGATGATTTGCATCTAACCAAACGCTATCATGGTTATGCAAATCGCCATATATGCAAAATGGAAATTGTTGCGGTTGTCGATAGCAGAATCGAAGTGTAATGAACTTCGATTACGTTACCCAGATGCGGCAGCGGTAATCAGGAATGAAATGATGATTAAATATAAGACATGAAGTGCTAAAGTAATTATTCTTCATTTCTTGAAAATGACCTCCTCCTTTCCCGTCCTTTTCCGTTTGTGTTAGTTTTTATGAATAGGGTGGCTCGGCACGAGCAGAGGGTGTCCCGGAAGCCCCACGACACAACTGAGCGCTAGCCGAACTCAGTATGCTACCCCGGGTTACTCACCTCTCTGCCGAAGCCTAATGTGGTCAACTGCGGTAACTTCCGCGGTTGCTACAACCATCGGAAAACTTCTGTGTTACTATCAGTACCATTAATGCCCTCTGAGATTTTTTTCACGAGGTTGTCGCAACATTATATAATACCAACGGGGGTTCATCTTAGAAGCACGATGGCAAATAAACACCATAACACGAGCTGCCGGGGTCTTCGTAGTGGCTTTTTTCTCGCCTGTCTCGCGTCACGTCTTTCTTCTTGCTGGCCGCCCGTGCGAACTTTATTTTCCGGCACGTTTTGAAAGAGTTTCTTTGCGGCTTTCTTCACGCATCCTGTCTGGAACCCCTGATCTAGGATTCCACCCCCATCAAGTGCCTCCTCCTTCCTCTTTCTATCCTTATTTGCTTCGATTGGGCTAGACGCGATTCTTTTATTGAGGCTTGATGATGGAGCTTTCTGCGCGTGCCCTTTAGGCGTAAGCCCTTAGCATTTCTTTAGTCTTCTGCTCTTCTTCGGGCTTCTAGTCCTCTTCGGCCGGCTCCTCTGGTAATGCCCCATGCGGTCTAGGAGCTCATCTAGTTTAAGGAGCCCATTCTTTACATTTTATCTGATTTTTGGCGATTCGCCTGCTGATTTTATTCTTTTTAGAGCGTCTCCCACTTTTCAGATTAGCTTTTCTTCTTGGTGTCTTGGTCGAAAATTGTACTTTCCAACCTCCTTTCTTGGGAGAGGTTATCGGCTTCCATTTTCGAGTATAGCACTTCAGCCACATTTTTGACGATGGCGGTGAAATCGCACAACGGTGCTTCATTTGTCTGGTCACTCCTTTCTTTGTGGACCATGAGCACTTTGTGGACATAAGGATGGTTCGTTATTGTTTCGGCATTTAAGACCCTTGCTTCGGTAGCTACCCTACGGATATCTTGCGCGTCCGGCAGAGTTTCTCGCTTTTCTTTTTTATCATGCTTTGGAGTTCGCATCATTTTTTGCTGCACCTGAACGCCGCAGGAATTTCAGTTTGGACCAGGCTGTCCGTTGTTTTCCGTTCGTCTTTGCTGTCATTGAATTCGCCGTCATCGTTAGTACCGTTCTCAATGTGCTGTTAACATCGTGGCTGTAACTGTTGATTCCGTCTTTGGTGTTGTTTTTTTTTGCTAGTTTAATTTTTGGATTGTTTTATTATATTTTTTTCCCTTTTTTGGTTAAGAATGCTCCAGTTTGATTGGGACCCCTCTCGGATCCACTATCTCCATTTATGTGCGTAATCGCCTTTTTGGTCCCAGGGTTATCTTTGCAGAGCAGGGAGGCTATGTGAGGGTTGACACCAGCCCTTTTGAGGACAAGTACTCAGGGCCAGACTAGCGCTTATCGGGAGTCCATTTCAACCGAACTTGTTCCATAAACCCAATGGTGGGAACTTCGAACTTACTCCGAGGCCTACCAAGGTTTTGCAGGGGCGGAGACGGTACGATAGTTGGATTGGAGCCATCCACGCACGAGTGTCACCATGCATAGCAACTAGGTCTAAGCCATCATGTCAGTCAGTCCAAAGCATCAATTCTAGTTCATTGTCCAAAGTGAAGTCCATATTCAGTCAGGATCATTACCTGGCATCCGAGGAGGAACCTCGCTGCAACCTCCATATCCTTGGGTCTGTTGGAGGCGGCTATCTCCAAAGAATGCTAACTTCCAAGGGCATTCCTGTCGATCGGCATTCCCCCTGAGGGGACACATTGGATTGATTGATAAGACATTGTCATTTGTACAGAAACAGCCAATCATGACGTTGTCTCAACTATATCGCTCAAAGCCGTATGGAAATTGAATCGACTTCGTGGAACAATGTGCTGCGAGGTTGAGATAATATCCTTGCAGTTAATAATACAATTTTTATTCAGATTTTTGCTGAAAATGATAACTAAAATATTACGACACACATATTCGTCACATTTCTTGATGATTTGCTTTTCATAACTTTTTTACAGGAAGAACGAACTGAACTCAGTAACCCAGAATATTGTTTTATCAAAGTTTCGTTGAGAGACTTGGTCGCTAGATGGCCACAAAACTCTGTAAAATTCGCAGTTTTGAAAAGCCACTATTTCGATTTTGATGATCATACAAGTGATCATCAAAATCACAGCATTGGATCTTATAATTTTGTATGAATTGGGTGAAATTGTGACTTTTAAAAGCCTTCGGAATTTTAGAATTCTTACAGCGACTATTTTGAAATTCAACATCGTACCAATCATTTTTAGGTCTTTGTAAATTTTTTTTACAAAGACCTACTAGTTACGCGACCTGTCTGTCCGTCCGTCTGTCCGCGCGTCACAGCAAGTTCCCTTAGAAACTACAGAGGCTAGAATGCTCAAACTTTGAGAAAAGGTCAGAAGTGATAGTCCCTCAAAAGCTTAGGTCTTACTAAAAATTTGAAAAATTTTTAAGGGGGTTCCCCCTTATAACGAATTAGCCCTTAAACATTTTTTAAAATCAAAGGTAGTCGAGTGGGGTATCAAATGAAAGGTCTTGATTAGAAATCTTAGAATCTGAAAAAAAAGTCATTTTATGAATTAGGGGATCGAGAGGAAGGCAAAATGTACCAAGCGTGTTCACAGTTTTCGGTATATCCTGGATAATTTCTCTCGATAAATTTACCTAAAAGCGTCAGGCATTGTTCTGGTACAGGAAAGCGCTAGAGAGGAAAGGAGAGCCTAATTATTTGCTGTTTTGTTATCCGGAAAAGTATGAACTTTTACATAGAAACAGCTCAGACGTCCGAGGAAATTATTGTTAATGTGTTTTGATATTACATTTAGGAGTGGCCTTCCCATCATTTCTAAATTGTGTTTTTTTCGTCCTTGCACTCGCAATGACCTATCAAAAACATTCACAGGCATTCTAATCATATCTTTCCAATCAATCTTCCGAAAAAGTTTCACAAGCTCCCCCAAAATTTCACTTTAAGCACTTTCCCTTGAACACGTTTCTTATCGAGCACAGTCTCGTCAAGGATCTGCACAAAAGAAATCACTTTCCACCTCCTAAAGTTGCGTCTCCTCTGCCAGCCGACAACGCACAAACCACCACTTTATGACATAATATCGTCCGCAATTTTTTTAATGGCCGGGTCGACTTGATAGCACCCTTGAAACGCTAAATTATATTGCGGCTCTGACACCTACCACACGAGAGCTGGAGGTTCTCCCCCCGCTGTCAGAACGAGAAGACGACGAGCCAGCAATCTTATCATCTCCCTACTCCCCCTCACCTTAGCACCAATTTTTACGAGACTATTTCTTTCTTTGCTTTTTCCGTGTTCTTTCGCGTCCCCCTTTGGAACAGTGAAAATTCGTCCTGGCCTACGACACTCTTCCACCCACTGTCACCGTCAGCATTGAATGAGGAAAGAAAATAACGCACAAACGTAATGAAGTCATGCTCGACGTCTTCGGCTGCTCCTTCTGCCTGTCGTAGACGCATAAAGAATTAACTAACAGAAGTCGGGAAGCAGGTGACATGCTTAACTTTCGCACATAATTTACTACACAGGTTGCTGGGTATCATGCAAGAGTCATATGTTAGGAAGTAATTTGCTAGGACAAAGAAGAGGAGGAGAACTGAACTGACGGCATCTAGTTAGCAATTTGTTGGGCAGATGTGCATCACATAAAATATCTACGCGACATCATCATCATCATAAGCGAGAATCTTTGTTGCCAACCGTTATTTGATAGAGGGAGGGAACTATAAAACTTTCAGAGCCTCTTCCCAACTGTGGACTCACCAAACCATTTCTAATTCCTGAATCACTGTCGCACTCACCACGGCCAAGTGTTGGAAATGAGGTATAAAGTGGAATAGTAGCAGTTGATTCACTAATTAGACGTTCTAGTGTGTAAATATTAAGAGAGAAAAAAAACCAAGAAAATGTCGAGTTGACGACGATTAACCATGATGATAATGATGGTGAGAAAATGACGACAATCATGCTGACGACATCAAACTAAGACACTCTTTTTCATAGTACTCACCTTTTGCGGATAGAAGAAATGTGTTGCGCTTTTCAAATTGTTAGTGGCTCATTATTTTTTCGAGGTAGTTTTTTTCTGCTCTCGTTTGTCAGGATTAAGTCCTATCTAGTGGTTCCAGTCATTATCATCATTCTGGAAGAAAATTAAAATAGAGAAAAAAAGTTAAGTACGAACGATACGGAGGGAAAAAAACATAGAAATGAGGTTAATGTAAATTATGAAGTAGTCAAATACAATGGGGGGTAATTAAAGGACTTGATATTTGACGACGAGGAAATTTAGATGTACTTGTAGGACAAGTGCTTAGCGGAAACTATTTCAAGAGTTTAAAAAAGGATATGCTGGGATAATAAGTAATCGCGAACATGGATAGGAGGTAGAAATTTATAAGTTAACGGTGTGAGCATCCTTTTCTATGGTGTTTGAAGTATTTTTGTGAAAAAAAATTTAACATTTTACAAGGTTTTTATTTTTTTGTGGTAGGGAGGTGAAGGCATTTACGCCCGCCGAGTCTGGTATCCCATGGAGGATACCCTTGGACTACCCACTAAACACCTCCCCTGTCAATCTGAGAACCTAGCCTGGAACCGTTTGACACATTACTTCGGGCCAGGTCTCGTTTTGTTACGCCGTGGGGCGCCTTCAAGCTGGGGAGTCCCTTTCCTAGCGGGAGGGGAGAGGGGAAGAGGCAATGCCAGAAGAGCGATCCCCCAGCCCCAGCGCTTCCGGCTGCTGCGAGTCCCTTTTATATTTTAGGACTGCCCGAGCATAATGTGCCACCTGTTTCCATTTGTCAACCGATTCGAGCATCACCGCAACTATATTATCCGGGGTGAGCTCTCCCGTCTCCCTGTAGAGTTCCCTTCGCAGCCCGACCCATTTTGTACACGCAAAAAATGTGTGACAGGCATTGTCCTCCTCTCCTGGGCAAAACCGACAATCGGGAGACCGTGACTTACCGACCTTGTGCAGGTAAAACTGAAAACACCCGCGCCCGCTTAAAAGCTGGGTCAGATAGAAGTCAGTCTCACCATGCCTTCGATTTAGCCACGGTCTCACATCCGGGATGAGGCACGCAGTCCACCTTCCCTTCGTGCAATTGACCCAAGACTGCTGCCAATCGTTGAGCGAGCGCTGTCTCTCCTCGCGCACAACCATCTCCCTCGCATCCTCGTTTCGGCGCAGGTAAATAGCGCGGCGCTCTCTAGCAAAGAGGGCGACAGGTATCACGCCTGCAATAACTCTCACCGCCGAGTCGGAGACCGTTGAATACGAAGATGCAATTCTCAGTGCTCCCCTTCTCTGTACCTGTGCCAATCGTTTTCGGTATACCTCCTGAGAGCGTCGCCCCATACCTCTGCTCCGTACAGTATCACTGACCCTACAGCACTCATCAAGAGGCGTCTTCTTGATGGGCTGGGTCCCCCTACGTTGGCCATAAGTCGACTCATTCCCGAAGAAGCCTTCTCAGCCGTTGCCTTGATTTGCTCAGAGGAACTCATCTTCGAGTCGATCAGTAGCCCCAGGTACTTCACCGCTGGCTTCGATTCGATTTGTATGTCTCCAATACTGATCATCCTTACTCTAGGGATTCTCTTTTTTGTCAAGATGACCACTTCGGTTTTCTCCAGTGCTAAACTGAGCCCGCGAGCAGTCATCAAGTCCCTCATTCGGCGCATTAGCATACCTAGCCTAAGTTGCGCTTGTTCAACGGTGCGTCCGGCGACCAGAGCCGCAACATCATCCGCAAAGCCGACCAAGCGCGACTCATCTGGCATCTCAAATCTCAGTAGCCCGTCGTAAGACACGTTCCACAGGTCCGGACCAAGGATAGATCCCTGGGCAACACCCGATGTAATTTCCATCCTTCGTTGGCCCTGTGTCGTGTCGTAGAGCAGGCTTCGGTCCTTTAGGTAGTTCCTCAAAAGCCGCATTAGATATTCTGGAACTTGAAAAGAGTTTTCCAGCGTGTTTAGAATATCCACCCATCTAGCGGAGTTGAAGGCATTCCTGACGTCGAGTGTCACCAACTGGACGATCCGACGCTTGGTGCGACTATATGCCTCTGCCTTTTGGACCGCGTTCACCACCTCTGCAATCGCATCAATGGTAGAACGTCCTGCTCTAAAGCCGTACTGCCGAGGAGATAGATCCCCAGCAGCACGAATCGCGTCAGTGAGTCTTCCCTTGATGAGTTTCTCTAGCACTTTCCCAGCCGTGTCTAGCATGCATAACGGGCGGTATGCAGACGGCGATTCGGGATTTCCC
Organism: Odontomyia ornata; assembly: GCA_963969285.1. NCBI lineage: Eukaryota > Metazoa > Arthropoda > Insecta > Diptera > Stratiomyidae > Odontomyia > Odontomyia ornata. The sequence continues at coordinate 342,712,138 of OZ017740.1, read as the reverse complement.
TTCCCGTTGCTGATCAGCACGAGCCTCGCCACCTTCCATCGTACCGGGAAACCCCCGTCCCGTAGGCAAGCGTTGAATGTGCTGAGCAGCAAGTCAGGACAATGGTGATAGACGAGCCGCAACACCTCAGCTGGAACACCAACTGGACCTGCTGCCTTCCTCGCTTTCAATGAAAGGACTGCCTCCTCCAGTTCAAGCTGTGTGAAGAGTGGGCACTCTACTGCTGTTTCACCATGGACGGCGTCAACACGGACGGGATGGGCGGGGAAGAGTCCCCGCACTATCGCGTCCATCTTTCCCGCGTCATGTATACAAGGCTTCCGTAGGGCACCAAGTTTCCCCATGACCAGCTTGTAGCCAAAGCCCCACGGATCCTTGTTCACATTGTCCACTAGGTCTTGCCAGCAGCGAGCCTTGCTACTGTTGATCAGTTTGCGAAGGCATTTCCTGGCCGACTTATATGCTGCCACCTGGTTGCATGCCTCGTCACGGTTCCGCGCCCGTTGAGCCTCACGCCGAAGCTTGTGACACTCCCTCCGCTTTTCAGCGATTTCAGTAGACCACCAGTACACTGGGGGCTTGCCGTGCCGGGGTCTTCGACGGGGCATAGAAGCGCAGCAAGCAGTCGTGATTATGCTCATAGTTGAGGTCGCCACGTCTTGAGCTGCCTCGACAAACCTCTCGACGTCCATTCTTCCAATGTTCCATCCAGTTGTAGAAGGCCGAGAGCACGGACGTCGGGAAAAAGCATCACTTATCTCAAGCAGAATGCACTGGTGATCACTGGCTGAGTAGTCTTCTAATACTTTCCAGTTGTGTATCCTCCGTACTAAGGACTCCGAGGCGAATGTCACGTCCGGTATGGTTCCCTCACAGCCAATACGGCGGAAAGTCGGTGTGTTTCCGGAGTTTAGTACGACGAGGGCCGTCCTGGCCGCCATATTAGGATTCGTTTTCCCCGCGGATCCATCTGAGGCATGCCCATTCGATTGCTTTAGCATTGAAGTCGCCCCCAACGAGCACTTTACCCTCTGCGTTCGAGACAGCGCCCTCCAGAGCATTAAGCTTGGCTTGGAAAGATGATATCGACTCGTTAGGCGTTAGGTACACACTAAAGAAGGTGATCCCTGAGCACCGAACCCACACGAAACCATCCCCCCGTCTACAGCCCTCCGCTTGAAAGTCACTGTTCCGAACCCAGATAGCGGCAGTACCAGTTTCATCAGAGTACCATAATGCAGGACTTTTATTATGGTGTTGCTCACTCAGCAGCAAGAAGTCGGCTTTTCTGTCCCTCGCAAACTGCTCAAGCAGATTTTGGGCGGTTGAACTGCGGTGTAGGTTTAGCTGCAGGATGCGGGTCATCGAAGCTCTGATTTTGCCTTGGCTAGGGCTTCCTGGAACACCCGGCATTTTCCTGATCCCAAGACGTGTCCAAAATCAAGTTTTGGATCAGCATCCTTGCAAAGGATACAGTGTGCCTCCTTCGTACACTCTTTTGTTAGTAGTAACCTTTTAAAATGATCTAAGTAATGATAAGCCTTTTTTAAGGTTTTACCCAATTTTTTTACAATATCCTTTTCTTATCATTACCGTGTGTACGTCAAGGTAAGTTTTCTCAGGAACTATACAAGCTAGAATTTTTGAACTTTGTATAAACTTCAAGTGATCGCCAAAACTACAAGTGATTCTCCAATGTAAGTTTTGTCGTCGAATTGTTTTCAAAAGATTTCTCCGAAGATAATTAAGTTGGGTATCAAATCAAAGGCCTTAGTGAGGTCCTTAAATATCAAATCTTAAAACTACACTATTTATATCGACGTACGCATGGAAAGGGAAACATTGTGTCCCCTCTCCTCGCATGTAGAGAAATTAAATTCTGTATTTCGGTCCACGTTTTTGACACTGCTATATTTTGTAAGTTCCAAAGAAAATATTGGGTTTTTTAGTCATACAACGAAAACACGTGAATACAAAAGGTTCAATAAATTAAAGCCCAATGAAAACATAAATTAAATATTTCCCTACAATGCACAGATCATGATTCAAATCAGGTACTTCTGGTAATTTAACTGACCAGAAAATGAATTCAGATCAAGAGTTGAAACTGAAAAATCGAAACCAATCACTATTACTAAATCCGACTCAATTGTAAAGTTTATAGTCTCAGCCGATTAGTTTACTCAACTTCTATCTGCGCAATAAATTCACCATTCCCACGACTGAGCACTAGCTAACTTCCTTCAAATTATCCATCAATCTTCTAACAACCCCTAATACCACATATTTTCCATTGATTACTTTATTCTTTTTTCTAATAGTTCCTGCTACCATTCCGTATCCATGAAATTTTCGTTGATTGTAGCTTTCACTGGTGAGCGACCATTCTGTGTCATCTGGATCTCCAACAAACATGAAGAACCTTATACAACGATGTAATTTCTTGCGGCATATGCATCATCACACGAAGATCACCCTCCATAGACCTCTTATTCAGCACCGGATACACGAAACCGTACGTCAAAGGTCCAGGAAATTTTCCCGCTAAGCCAGAAAGATATTATTTTGCATTTGATATCAAATATTTATCTCCCTGTAGCAGTTTATGCGTAATGAGTCATTGGTCATTTAGTCAAATGAACGATGACGTCAAAAGACTTTTTACCATTGCCTGCGTATGTGCACTGCTTAAAAATCTTTGCCTTGGTTCACATCCACTGATGCAACGCGATTGAATTTAAATATCTTAGCTGAGTTTTAGATGTAAAAATAAATATTAAACTAATATTCGTAAGAAGATATAAAAATTACAATCAAAGAATAAAATAGATTAGAATCAAATGTCAATAAATTGCGAGCAAGAATTATAATATGAATCATAAAAATATTGACTTAAAATTTATGGTTTGAAATTCTTCTTCTTCTTTGTAGCACTACAGCCCTTCTCGGGCCTTCGCTTAGAGATAGTTAGAGCATCTCATTTTTCATGACCGTATTGATTTTTTCAGAAGTTGGTTTGGTCATTACCATGCTTCCGTGTGTCTGCTCAGCTATGATATGATCTGATTAAATCAGTACACATCACCACTGAGTGAACCCCCTGAACTAAATCACGTTGCTCCCAACGAGATTTGAACCTGGGACCTTCGGCTTATGCGTTCATGCTCTAACCACTAGACCACACAGACTACCTATGGTTTGAAATTAACATTTCTTAAAACGATTTTCATTTTTAGATATTGAAGTTAGCAAAAATATTGTAAGAAGGAAAACACAAAACTAAAGCAGGGAAAAACTAAAATCTAGTAGAAAAAAAATCAACAATCAAAACCACACTGATGATGAATTACACCACCGTTGGCGGTGGCGGTCGCCTCGTATTGAAACAACAACAGCAACAAAAGGATACAGTCCGGGTTGATGAAAAACGCGCCTCGTCTCACACTCCTGCATTGTCGTTGGAACGACATGATATATACCTACTGACAATCAAAAAATTGTCACGGGGCCGCAAATTGGGTTTCCTGGTTCCCCAATGAAGGGACATTAAATGCCGAGAAATTACAAAACTGCAAATACACTTACAGCTCTGCTACCAAACCCTACTTAGAAAAATAATTCTGGGTGATGAGCAATGAGCTTTTTCACCGGGGTACAAGTGGACGATATAGGTTCCACGGCAAAACAAATGACAACGGCCAGCGCCTGATTGGCTTTGCAGGTAGCAAAAATCTAGTCATACATTCGACTTGCTTCCCACATCGATGCATGACCGGGGTATCACCCGATGGTAATACACAAAACCAGATCGACCAGGTTCTGGTGCAACAAAGATGAGCCTCAAGCATACTTGACGTTCGTACATACCGAGTAAAAAATTTTAATTTGGAACATTACATGATCAAATCAACCTATCATGTCGCAGGTCAAAGGCATACTCGGCAACGATCAGTGATCTACAGAAATACGACATTAACAGGCTCCAAAACGGCATCTGTGGCAAAAAACAGCAATCAGCTGGCTCCTTCTATCACATACATCGCTGAAAACAAGCAACGAGCTGTGGGTGGAAGTGAAAGCGGCTATTAAGACCATGACAGAACAGACGATCGGACATCGACCCCGATGGAAAATAAATTATTACCAGAATGAGTTAGACAAAAAGAATCAAGCGTGCAAACAATGTTAAGGTCGGCAAACCAGGACGAAGAGAGAAGTATACAAAGTAGAGAAAAGCCCCAAACGAAATTGTGTGCCCCAGACTACGCTCTGTCGTGATGACATCGGCAGCTTCATCGCTGAAGAAGACAGGATTAAGGGAAGATGGGCATCATATTTCAAGAACCTCCTAAATCCTCCGCTCAGCTCCAACAACATTAGAGCCTATAGATAGGATATTTTGATAGAGAGACATTCAGAGAGTAATCCCTCAATCACAGAAAGTGTAAACAAAAGGGCCTACACAGCACAGTCCGATACCGCTACAATTACGCAACAACCTCAAGAACCTCTATCGAAATTAGCAGTGGCTCAAGTAAAATCACAACAGCAACAAGTGAAGCTACAACAACCTGCGCAGCCATAGCCAACAAAATTGTTAAAAGAGATACAATAGTAGTAGTACTACAATAGTAACATGCGGGTACATCCACGATTGTGGAAGGTGCCTGCCTGTAGGCATTATAGCGAGCGCTTACATTTTTACGAGGATGGAGTCGAACGCCGCAACAACGGGCTGTGAAGACTGGAAAGCTACTGTTACCAAGAACGGTTGTTTCGGCAATTGGAAGCTTGTTGGAGGTTGTTCAGGAAGTCTAGCTCGGCACCTCGAAATGGACGGGAGCTCCTTCATTGGATGTGCGCTGAAGTTACGTGCAAATAAATAACTTTCGGTTGGGATAGTTTTGCGCTATTTTAGAGTCGAATTCGTACAGAAATTTGAATGGAAATCTCTTGAAGTGGCCGCACCGAGCCACAGCCAACCCCACGCATTTTAATAGCTTTTAGAAACAGGCCAATTCTTTGTGGTATTTGTTCCAAAGCTAGTGTTGATTCCCGCAGGCAGCGTGAACTCGTCAAAGCATGCCTCCCACAGCACTTCGAGGGCATCAGCCATATGGGACCATTATGAAAGCTGTTTATAAAAGGTAATAAGTTGTAGCTTGATAACTTTAGTCCAGAAACATAGGAAGTATTGCCAATGAAAAGATCATATTAAAATGCAGCAAGAAAATATTATGGGAGCATTAAGCACAAGCGAAAATCATAATGGAGATGGTTCCCGGTCAATGTGAGCAACATATTTTAAAAATCATTAAGATTCCCTTATTTCATATTATAAACAGAAATATTATTATTGCAAACGGTTTGTGTTATTGTCAGGAGACATGAAAGCTTCTATAGTGTTCGTAGAACTAAATAAGCGTCATTGAATTATTATGTAAACTAAATTACATTATCAATATCCAAACAACCTTATAGCGTCAGCGGTTGTGGGGTGAGATTTCACTTTTTTTTTAATTTTTTATCTACTTTTTTTGCTAAATTTTTCTTGCATATACGTTTTTCAAATTCTTTTATGTCTTCCTTTTTTAAATTTTAAATATTTAATTAACAAAAAGTAATTTTTGTTGCAAAACATATTACAGAAAGTTAATAGGTCTACATAAAATAAAAATTAGCATCAATCTTGACCAGTGTCTATTTTTGTTTGTTTTTTTTTCTATTTGTGATTGGGAGGCAAAATACATTTAGGCACTAAGTATGGGGCTCCCAAATGTGCAAGACTTCTGGGCTGCCCACTAAATACCTGCCCTATCAATCTGAGAACCAAGCCTGGAACATTAATTCGGGCTAAGCCTCATTTTGGTACGCCGGGGAGCACCTTCAAGTTGGAATTCCTCCTCTAGCAAGAGGGAGTACTTGAAAAGTGTTCCACAATTTCGACGTACCTGGCTGCTGCTGGCCCTTTTTATCTTTTAGGACTGCCCGAACACAATGTGCCACATGATTCCATTTATCAACCGATGCAAGCATCTTCCTGATGAGACTACCCAGGGAGAGCTCTCCCGTTTTCTTGTAGCGATCCCAGCGCAGCCTGTCTCATCATTCGCATAAAAGAATGTGTGGCCGGCATCGTCTTCCTCTCCTGCACAAAACCTACAGCTGGGTGACAGCGACGTATCAATCTTGTGCAAGTATGACTCAAAACACCCATGCCCGCTCAACAGCTGGGTCAGGTATGAGTCAGTCTCATCATGAATTCGATTAAGCCACGGTGTCCGATCAGGGATGCCACACGCAGTTCATCTTTCCTTCGAGCTGCTTACCCAGGACTGCCGCCTATCATTGAAGGAGCGTTATCTCCCTTGCGGACAACTGTCTCGCTCGTGTTTTCGTTTCGATATAAGTAGATAGTACGGCGCTTTCTAGCAAGGACAGCGATAGGTTTCATGACAAAGATTGTCTGATATAAAGACGTAATCCTCAGTGCTGATCTTCCCTGTATCAGTGTCAACTGTTTTCGGTACACCTTTTTTCTGTGAGCATAGCCCCATATTTCTGCTCCGTGCAGTAGAACTAAACCTAGGTCACTCATCAAGAGGCGTCTTCTTGATGGTTTGGGTCCCCTAACGTTGGCCATAAGTCTACTCAGAGCCAACACGCCCGAAGCAGATTTATCACCTGATGTCTTAGTTCACTCAGAGGAACTTAACTTCGACTCGATCAGCAATCCCAGGTACTGTACGGATGGTTTCGATTCAACCAGTACTTTCCCAATACTGATCGTCCTTTCTCTTTGGATCCTCTGCTTTGTCAGGATGAGCACTTTGGTTTTCACTAGTGCTACACTGACCCCGCGAGCAGTCATCCAGTCTCTTACCCAGCGCATCGACGGTACGGCTAGCATTTAGCGCCGCAACATCATCCGCATAGCTGATCAGGCACGACTCATCTGGAAGCCTCAGTTTCATTAGCCAGTCGTCCGATAAGTTCTACAGGTCTGGGCCAAGGTTAGATCGTTGAGCAATTCCTGATGTAACTTCCATCCTTCGTTGGCCCTGCACCGTGTCATAAAGCAGGCGTTGGTCCTACTGGTAGTCCCTCAAAAACTGCATCAGATGTTCTGGAACATGAAAAGTTTCGAAGATGAAGTGTTACTTCCGCCATGTGGACCGCGCTTACTACCTCTGCAATTGCATCAATCGTGGAGCAACCTGTTTTAAAGCCGTACTGCCGACGACATAGGTCCCCAGCAGCACGAATCGCGTCCCTTGGTAAGTTTTTCTAGCATCTACCCAGCCGTGTCTAGCATGCATTGTGGGCGGTATGCAAACGGCGATTCGAGATGCCTCTTCCCTTTGTTGATCAGCAGGAGTCTCGGTAGTTTCCAACGTTCCGGGAAGACTCCTTTTCGCAGACAAGCGTTGAATGCACTGAGCAATGAGCCAGGACAATGGTGAAAAAGAAGCTGCAGCACATCAACTCGGACACCGTCTGAGCCTGGAGCCTTTCTGGCTTTCAATGATAGAACTGCCTCTTCTAGTTCCAGTCACGTGAAGAGTGGGCATTTCACTTCTATTTTACCGTGGACGGCGTGAACAGGGACGGGATGGGGGAGGAAAAGTGCCCGTACTATATCGTGTGTCTTTTCTGTTCCATGTATGCAGATTTTGGTTAAGGCACCAAGCTTCCGCATAACTAGCTTGTAACCAAGGCGCCACGGATCCTTGTTCATATTGTTCACTCCATCTTGCCAGCAGCGAGCCTTAGTGCTGTTAAACATTTTGCGAGGGCATTTTCTGGTCAACTTATATGCTGCCAACTGGTTGCACATTTCACAACCTCGTGCCCGTTAGGCCTCACGCAGAAACTTGTAACACTACCTTCGCTTTTCAGCGGTTTTGGTCGACCATGAGTGCGCCAGAGGCTTGCCTTGCCACGGTCTGCTGCCAGGCATAGAAGCGTTGAAAGCAGTCGTGATGATGCTGAGTTCACTACGTCTTGACCTGCCTGTTCTTCTGTCCCTCTGAAGCAGCCTGCAGTGGAGCGCATACCGTGAGTACCTCGACGAACCTCTCGACGTGCATCCTTCCGATCTTCTACCTAGTTGTACAAGGTCGAGAGCACGGGCGTCGGGAAACAATATCACGGATCTCAAGAAGAATCTACTGATGATCACTAGCAGAGTAATCTGCTGACACTCTCCAATTGTGTACCCTCCGTACAAGGGACTTCGAGACGAATGTCACGTCGGGTATCGGTCCTTAACAGCCCACACGACGGAAAGTATGCCAATCATCGGTGTTCAGCACGACGAGTCCTGTCCTGATGGCCATCTCTAGAACTCATTTTCCCTGCGTATCAGTCGTAGGCATGCACACAAGTCTCCCCCACCGAGTACGTGGCCATCTGCGTTCGAGACAGCACCCTCGAAACCATTAAGCTTGGCTTGGGAGGATGATATCGGCTCATTGGGCGTTAGGTAGACACTAAAGAATATAGTCTCTGAGCGCGGAACCCACATGGAAACATACTTCCGTCCATAGCCCATCACTAGGAAATTAGCGCTGTTCCAAACCCAGATGGCGACAGTATCAAACTCGTCAGGATACCATGCTAGGCTCGTTGAGCAGCAACAAGTCAGCTTGACTATCTCTCGCGAACTGCTGGAGTAGACTTAGAGCGAGTGCGTCGTGATGTAAATTAATTTGGAGTATATGGCTCATTGCAGTAGAACTTTGGTTTTGGTTCAGGCTTCCTGGGAAACCTGGCATTTATCTGCGCCTGATAAGTGTTTCAGCTCATCTGGTCTTGGGTCAGCGTCTTGGCAAAAGAAGCAGTGTGTCTCTTTGGTGCACTCCTTTTTTTATGCCCCCTTTTGCCACAATTAACGTACATGGAGCTCCTGTTAGTATATCCATATCCGAAGAGCCTGCAAAACTGGAGAGGGATTACTTTGCAACTGATTCTGATATTCCGCTTTTCTATCATATGTTCGGCATATTTTTACCAATGTGTCAACAATGGCCATGCGCTGACCTGTATTATTTGGATTGCTCACCCTAATATTTGCTCTGCTAAGGCTAGGAAAATCTCGGTTAAAGCCATCTAATATCTCGGGTGGATTCGTAACATAGTCAATGTCTCTTATTTCGAGAGCAGCCCTAGGTTCAAGCGAGGCTGAGGTTGCCCTCTCTCCAGGGAAAATTTGACGACGGAATGCATCTTTGTTAGTGACTTCTTGTCCAAACTCTACTAATGCGTCACCGAAACGAGTCGGCCGTACGGTTTTTTGGTGGTTGGTACAGGGAGATTTATTATGAAGTTTGGTGTTTGATCTCAATTAAAAAGCATTAAGTTGAATTCTATAGGCAAAATTTTATTGTGAATCGAAAGAACAATCTATGACATTTATCTTTTAAAGATTATCTTTTTTATATGTTGACCATGACTAAGCCGTAAATGGTCCATCCTGAGCGTCCAATTTTGGTCGACGCGTTCGTTTCGTCACGTCTTCAACCACACTTTCAACTACAGGCGGTATATTTTCTTCACTACGTGCTAGGTGTGGTCTAATCGGTCGAGTATCATTCAATAATGTACGAGTATGCTGGGTTTCAAATTTGCGGATGTTATTGGCTATAGTGGTTTTGGTAGGTCGACGATGCACACCGTAAGTTACTCTGAGAGCACGAGTTTCTCACAGAACGCCTATTTTTGTATTACAGCTGAATAATCTGGATACGTTGCTGTGGTGCAAGTCTTTCCATGATGATTTGTCAACCAATACTGAATAAAAATTTCATTGCAGTTTGACAGGAATCACGTGTGCTCTGCCAAAAAAGACTATTGAAAATCAAACCTCATAATGAAGCACCCCTTTATTCTTCCGGTCTTATCACTCTCTTTATCCTTCGGAGAATATCCGCAGACAATCTAAAGTCAGTGGCTTTGACCGGTATTGCCTGCTCAATAGCTTTGCGCCATTTCGTATTGTTCCCCTCCGGAGCCGCATATGATGATTCCATGTTTTACGAATGTTTAGAATTACTTTTTTTCTGCTCTTGGGGTACCAATTTTCGCAGCATTTCGACTGCTTTTTTAAGCTGTCTTAGATAGTGCTACCTGGAAGTCTTCCCCCAATGGAACCGGAACCTTCATCGGCTCCTTCTCATTCTTCCGCCGCTTCTCCCGAATATTTTGCTATTATTAGGCATTAGGAAGACTACCGCACCTTCAGAGAGCCTGATCTTTAGACCTTCTTCTGTCATCTTCGCCTGTAATGGCCTATTTGAGCTAGGAGCTCCTGCAGCTCCGTTTTTGATTGCATTGCTGAAGCGCGATTGTGCATCGCACTTGACATCGATGTATATGTATTTCACAATCGGTTCCACTTTACGGTAGAGCTGGACTTCTTCCGAGCGACGCAAGATGATTGCATCGCTCGGTGTTTTCTCTGCGAGGTTTATTCCGGTATTTATGTCCCTTGCTTCAGTGGCTTCAGCAGCGACTATTGAGTTCTCGATATTCTTTACATTTTCTTCTGCCACTCACACATCTGGCGCATCCTGCAGAGTTGCCCGCTCTTCCTTTTTAGAATATTCTGACGTCTGTTTGGATAAGGCGTCATCACATGAGCGCTGTTACGGGGGATTCGAATTCGGTAAGCTCCTTTCTGGTAAGAGTAGAAGAATGGCGGGAGGCGAAGGAGGTACCTAAGTCACACCTGTTTAAGTCAGCGGTGGTCTGGTTCGAGGAAAAAGCATTAACATGGTTCAGGGCGATCAAACACAGGGCCAAAGATTGGGATGACGTAAAGAAGGATTTGCAGGCAGAGTTTTTAATACTACTACGATGACAGGCTTTTTGAGGAAATTCGGGACCGGACACAGGGGAAGGTTGAGTCGATTGGAGTGTGCGTCGCTGCGATGGAAGGCCTTTTTTATCGACTTACAATACCGTGTACGGAAAAGGAGAAGCTGCGCTGGATAAGGCGGAATATCGCACCCTTCTACCAGACTTCGCTTAGCCTGGTGCCGGTCTCCTCGATAGTGGATTTTGTACAGGTAGAAACAGCTTAGAAACCACAAGAGCAACAGTTGAGTCCTTCGTTCGTCCGCCAAACCCCCGGACGCATCGTTTATTGGAACCGGATTTGGCATATTGTCTGGCTACAGAGGGAGGATTGGTTGCCGCATTGCAAGAGGAGTATAGAGGTATCTCAGCAGAGAAGCTTGGGAATTCGTGGCGGTAGCAGCCTATGAGGCACTACAATGGAAAACAAGGTTGACTACATTGGATGAGGCACGCCTGGAGTCACTGATAGTGGAGGGGTTCGCCTTTATGGGGGATGGCCTAGGGTGGAACATGTGATTAAGACATTTTTTTTTTTTGTGGTAGGGAGGTGAAGGCATTTATGCCCGCCGAGTCTGGCAGTGTGGGACTCCCATGGAGGATACCTTTGGACTACACACTAAACACCTCCCCTGTCAATCTGAGAACCTAGCCTGGAACCGTTTGACACATTACTTCGGGCCAGGTCTCGTTTTGTTACGCCGTGGGGCGCCTTCAAGCTGGGGAGTCCCTTTCCTAGCGGGAGGAGAGAGGGGAAGAGGAAATGCCAGAAGAGCGATCCCCCAGCCCCAGCGCCTCCGGCTGCTTGGAATCCCTTTTATATTTTAGGGCTGCCCGAGCATAATGTGCCACCTGGTTCCATTTGTGAACCGATTCGAGCATCACCGCAACTATATTATCCGGGGTGAGCTCTCCCGTCTCCCTGTAGAGTTCCCTTCGCAGCCTGACCCATTTTGTACACGCAAAAAATGTGTGTCAGGCATTGTTCTCCTCTCCTGGGCAAAACCGACAATCGGGAGACCGTGACTTACCGATCTTGTGCAAGTAAGACTGAAAACACCCGTGCCCGCTCAAAAGCTGGGTCAGATAGAAGTCAGTCTCACCATGCCTTCGATTTAGCCACGGTCTCACATCCGGGATGAGGCGCGCAGTCCACCTTCCCTTCGTGCAATTCCCCCAAGACTGCTGCCAATCGTTGAGCGAGCGTTGTCTCTCCTCGCGGACAACCATCTCCCTCGCATCCTCGTTTCGGCGCAGGTAAATAGCGCGGCGCTCTCTAGCAAGGAGGGCGACAGGTATCGCGCCTGCAATCACTCTCACCGCCGAGTCGGAGACTGTTGGATACGATTGGCTGAACCCATTAAACAACGGTGCTATCCCGTTTCTCCGGCGGTACAGGCACATATCAACGAGGAGCTAAATGAAATGTTATGGCTGGGAGTGGTAGAACTTTCGGAAGACCATGGTGATAACCCATCCTCTTGGTAAAGAAGAAGGATGGGAAGTTTCGTTTATGTGTGGACTTGCGTAAGTAGAACAACTTTGGACAAACTACGCGCAGCCCGATATCTCTCTTCGTTAGATATTAAATCCGCCTATTGGTAAATTCTTATGGCGGAGGAGTCGAAGCCTGTCACAGCCTTCACGGTACCTGCACCTGGGTTACTTCATTTTAATAGGTTGCCGTTTGGCTTACACAATGCTCCTGCAAATTGACAGCGCTTCGCGGATAGGGTTTTAGGGCTGGAACTCGAGCCATATGTCTTCGTATACCTAGACGATGTTATAATAGTGACCGGGGATTTCGAGAAACACTTGAAAGTCCTTCGGGTAGTGCTAACATGTCTTCGAGAGGCGGGTTTACGGATATCACGCGAGAAATGTGAATTTTGCCGGCCACTGTTGAAGTACCTGGGATATGTCGTAGACGAAAGTGGACTGCACGTCAACCCGGAAAAAGTTAGATTGTATACTGCGTATTCCCCAGCCATCAAATGTGAAGAAAGGGCGCCAATTTTTAGGAATGGTGTCGTAGTATCGGCGCTTCATTCCGGATCATGCCAGCTCGCAGCACCTCTCACAAACTTACTCCGCAAAAATAAGAAGTTTGCATGGATGGAGCAGTTTCAGTTGGCCTTCAGGCATTCCAAGGCGAAGCTATCATCAACGCCGATCCTCACGTGCCCAGATTCCGCCTTACCGTTTAACGTCCAGACGATTTCATCCGATCATGGTTTGGGTGCAGTGTTAAGCCAGAGCCACCCAAAGGGAGAGAAGATAGTATGTTCCTTAGTCTTGGCCTTTCACAGACGAAGAGGAGGCACTAACAGAACCTACGATCGCAAAGCCCAACGATTCTATCGGCCCAAAATGAAAGCAGATGTTCGGCGGTACGTGACAAAGTGCAAAACTTGTCAGGCAACAAAGGTAGAGAGTAAACCCCTTTATGGGCCTTGGTCCTCTGAGGCTGGCCAAGCCAAAGAACCGTGGGAAATAATATGTGTGGATTGGGTTGCTCCGTTGCCGAGTTCTACTCGAGGCAACACCTATATATTGACTGTAGTCGATTACCTCACCAAGATGCCTCTAATCTTCCTCCTGAGAAAAGCGACTGCGGGTGAGGTAGCTAAGCTTCTAGACGAAAGAGTGTTTATGCTTTTTGGGATGTCGGCAGTGGTGGTGTTTGACAATGGCGTCCAATTTAGGTCGAAGGAACTGCATAGCTTGGTGACCGGAAACGTGGCAGTATCCAGTTTACGCCATTGTACCATCCGCAAGCGAATCCAGCGGAACGGATCAAACAAACGATCAAACGATTGCTGAGGGCGTATGTAGGAAATAACCACCGGAAATGAGACGAGCATCTCTCAAAAATTGGTTGTCTTGCGCACCTACATGCGTGAGTCAAAGAGCAACACACCCTATTTCAACTAATTTCAGTCGTCAAATCTCTCCTCGGGAATGTCGCGGTTTTGTTCATTTAGAAAAAAAAATTTCATCAAAGGTAGCCAATTTGGGTATTGAAAGGCCTTGATGAGAACTTTTCAAAACAGGTCTTGATTTGACACATTTTGTTTCGAGGGGCGCACAGGGAGGGAAAATACACGAAAAAATCGTTTCTGAGAAGTTGAATACAAAACCTTTCTGACATGCGCGCTACCCAACTTGTTTTATCAACTTTTTCGTTCAAATTTTTCTTGCATATCCGTTCTTAAAAATTATTTTAAATTTTACCTTTTTTATTTGAAATTTTATATTAAACATATGAACAAAAAACGAATTTTTTGTTGCAAAACAAATAATTATCTACCGACAAGTATTTATATTCATTTTTACCGATTCAAATCATGAAATTATTTTAACTAAAAGCAAAGAATAAGGTCTATACATAGTTGGGAAGCATATACTTCTAATTTTTTACCATTGCATATGGGATAAATCTTTCAGTAATTTCTCTTTATTTCGTGACTGAAAGAGAAAAGGATTTGTTTATAGTTTTCAATTTCCAAGAAATTAACCCTAGTCGGCCTCCTTTTAGTTCCACGGGTTGACGTTAGCCGGCTTCCATTGACAACTCAGCCATCGCACTATAGGTCTCTCTGAGTTCCAGGGGCTTCCGCCAAGGAATTGAGAGGCGTCGTATTTCAACTCGCGCCATCGGGACTTTGAGGCCGGGGTGCAAGGAAGCAGCAGCGCCAATCGATTCCCCATCTTTTTCGTGGTCAACAGCTTCCTCTGGTAAGGAAAAAGTAACTCCGGTATCTCGCATGGTGGGGTGAGGAAATTTTGAAGGCTATTTTCACCGTCTTCTTAAAAAAATAATGAGGTCGTCTTTCAGTTCCGGCCTAGGCCTTTTGACCTCTTATTCAGTAACCAGCAATTTTTATGGTTGACAAATAAGTTGAAGTGTGCCTTGTGATGGGGGTAAAGAATCCGCCCCATGATGTCGCAGAGAGCTAGCTGCAAGCAAACATAGGCATTACCAGGTATGAAATTTCCAGCGGGGGTCATCGTTTTAGCTCGCTGAGACAGCAGTCTACTACTCTAGTCCTTTAAGGCCTTTTAACATTCCTCGGTAGGATCACTACAGATGCATTTCAGTAAATTATCACGTAAAGGAAGTTATAGAATAAATTCTGACCGGGGAACAACTGTGTCTCCTCAAAGCTGGCTTTACTGGGGAACAATGATCGAAATTTATAAATTTGTCAAAAGTTTCTCAAGTCTCCGCGAGTACACTAAGCGTCTTTGAAAGGTGAACCGGGCCCAGAGAGAAATTGAGAAACCAACAATGAGTTGGCCATATAATATTTAAGGAGAAGCAATGGGTATCCAATAAATAGCCGTCAAAAAAAGGGAAATAAAGACCAGAGAATAAAGCGAGGACACGCTGATTCGATTCTTTAAAGTGTAGATTGTATCGGTCGTTGAATACTGGAATTGGAGGTTGTTCCTTTTCCTATTCCTATTTACAGGAAGGTGAGACTCGTGATAGACATGAGTCTTGCAAAAAAGACAAATAGAGCTAACTTTTGAATCACGTCGGGGTCACCAAATACTTTTAAAGTGGCAATAGAGAACTCCTAAAAGCCAGGATTTTCAACTGTGGAGGGTCAAATATTTTCAGGCGTGAAACATCAAAAAATCTCAATCTTTTGCACACCCTCAATTAGTGGTGTATTCAATTCATTCTTTTGAGATTCTCAGCAAAAACCGCATGCAAGAAACTAGAAAATCCGCTACGAAAACATATTTTTCAAAATAACATATGCGAAGGAAAAACGATATCCCCTATTGACTGCAAATTTAACGGTAAAACAAGCTTAAATTCAACAAAACCTCAAAAAAACGATACGTCTAATATAAGAAAAGCACAACCGTTGAAATCATGCGGGAAACGAAATATCCCCAAAAGTTACTGATACATCAGTATGCAAGATACATCGTCTGCATTTTCTCGCGAGAACTTTGCAATAGTTCAGTTTTGTATTCAGGATACACGAAAATACGTTTCCCCGTAAGGATTCGTACAAGAAACAAGAAAAAGCTAAGTGAATCATTCCACCGAATGGAAGGATATATCAGGATTCAATAGATATGTTATCAGATAGATGTTCGGATGTTTTCAAGGTTGTGTAACATCTGCAAAAGCATAACAAGTGAACATTTTTTTTTTCTTTATCCTTCTCTTTTAAATTATTCAATAAGGCACCACGAAATCTTATCATGTGTGCGTTGTTCAAGGGCTATTATTGAATCGAAGTGTGAATATCATCTTCCGAGTGTCATAGAAGAGAGTGCAGAACACAAGATGAGCGAAGAAAAAAAGGAAGCTTATGTAATTTGATCTGTTAAGCTGACAGCAGAACTGAACAAATCTGAGGGCAGAAAAACCCCCCGAACAGAAGGAGCGAATGATTTGCTTTATACAACTTTCAACAAGAAACAAGGAATGTTTGGTTGATTTCAAAGCTTGAGAATTCGTCAAATAAACAGATCTGGGATGATAGCTTTTGTATATCTTCTAAAATCAAATATTTTTCTTATTCGATTACGTGTTGAAAGTGTGTTTTTGTGTGGGTAAGGATGAATTTGATGATGAGTCAGTTCTGATACGAGGGATAAAAAAATCGGGAATGATTTTATTAAGACTTCATTGGCGTATCTCGGATGGCTTTCATGGATATTTACTTTCAAATAAGCAATTTTCCCAGCTTTATTATCCTTTTTCGGTGTTTGATTTATTCCTTTTCTAGTGCGATAAGCGGGAATAGAGGAGTGTAAAAATTTATCAACTGTAAAGATGACCAAAAGTCTGGACATAATCTGCTTATGCCTTATCAGCATGTTTTGTAGAAAGGATGCCATGACTGGTGAAATTGTCGAAGGATTGCTCATTAAGGCATGATAGGAAGAATATTTGTCATGTCATGTTGTCTCGCCAATTCACTTGAAGTACAACTTGCTTGGTAAACCAGGGCCGAGATTTCATCACAGTATCCTCTCCAAATTAATAGGAATTAAATCATTCAGGAATCGTTGGGATCCGATTAGTCTTTATTTTAATTGTAAGCACAGCTACAAAGGAAATCCTGCATTAAATTCATTTCTTCCTTTGAATTCCTCTCCATCCGAATCCATCATCCTGCGCCGTTGTCAGAAAGGAGCTTAATTAATTCCCATGTGAATTTAGGAATCACAATAATTTAATAATGGAAAATTATTGACAACCAGTTGCACAGATTTGATTTGGCTTTATGAGATTTTCCAATCAATCACCAATTACCCATCGATTACTTGATCGGGGGCGGAAACAGGATAAAAGGATTCATTAGAGGGTGTGATGTGTTTACTGATAGAAGCAAACTCCTCAAATGAATTTATTGGGGTACATGCTGAGCGCCTGTTCTTCCTTCCACAGCAAAAATTATTCCTAGAAAATAACTTAATATCCTGTAGGATTATTTTGAATTTAACGGTAATATACACTAAAGTGGCATTGATATAAGCGCCTACAATCGTAAGCCTGCGGCACATAAATTATTCTCTTTACATTCCCCTTCCAACTGCCACACTTCTGCCATATTCGCCTCCATTCCATAAGTCCTCAAGGACCTTTAAGTTAACAATGCGTTGTTTGATATGTGAGATTTAATATTTGAACATTTTAATGAGCTTAATTAACACAAGTAACGCTAAACGAAGAATGGATGATGATGATAATGATATTTATAGCATAGAAAGGTGTGATGAATTATGAAATGCGAATAATGATGATGATGAGTGATGTGGAGGCAACAGTTAGTCACAAAGTGAAGAGAATGCGAGCCAGAAATACAATTAACCAAGAATTTTCTCCGTATAATGAATTGTAAGCAGATCCTTTAAGATACGGTTTGAAAGGATTGCGTTTGTGCTTGGGCTTGTGGTGCTGTTATGAATGTGGTTGAGGAGCATGTGATAGGGGGAGCACTTTAATGGAACTAGTTGAGAACTTGGTTGAAATTTTAATGAGATGAAATTTATTTGATGGGTATGCAAGGATTGTAGGTTTCTGGTGAAATGTGACATGAAGTAGACAAAATTACTCAAGATGGTGTTTAAAAGAATTTCTATTAGGAGTAATTTGCTTGATTCAGACAGTAATTTTGAAGCAGATTTCATAAAGTATTACTTTGTTTTTTGGATTTCAGTAGCGTGATTGACGTGGTAGCTTGACTCTAAAGCAGAAATTCACTGGTTCAAATCTTCAAAAAAACAAGATTTTTCGAGAGACATTATCCATACACTACCAGCCCAAATGTGGTGGGTATTGATTTAGAAAAAGGAGTAGTAATGCTCAATACTATGAATAAATAATAAATAAAGGTATCCTAAGACTTTTAAGGTCACCAAATGAAGTATTCACACATACTCGTACTGGTCTTATTTAGAGGTCTGTTCGATAAATTTATCATTTATTTTTGGAGGCTTAATGGCTATGAAAAGTATTCAAGTTGGCGAATGTTCTATATAAGGCTGGCAAATATTTCGGAAGTTTTTTTCCTTTCACCCCTAGAACATTGGTTTTCAAAGTGGAGAGCGCGCCCCAGAGGGGGCGCGGTGGCTTTGTAAGGGGGGCGTGAGCGTGTTTTTAAAGATAACATTAGCCGGAGCTGATGATCTTTGACCATAGAGTTGTTTGGTTGAACATGAATTAAGGATCTTTTGTGCAAGTAAGGATAGAAGATAACTGAATTTATGCTCTCTCTTTTTCTTGTCATGCCGCCCACAAATCGAATTTTTAACTGAAGTATTGTAGTAATCGAGCAGTCCGCCTAGGTAAACTGCTCGAAAGACCTTTGCGAAGAAAATACCAGTTTTCTGCAAATAACATCGCAACAAGTGCGGAACAATTTGAAACGCAACTTATTAACATTCTTTTTTCTAACCCACACTAAGCCCCGCCACTACCATCGCTACCATTATCAGAAAGAAGTTTTTCCAAAGAAAAAGATGAAAAAATTAAATGAAACTACAAATAGAAAAAAATTGAGACGTAATCTAGCAAAGCATTAGCAGGATTGTGTTGACGAGAAATCCTCGGTTACCACCCTGAAGATGCTTGTCGAGATAAGAGGGATGGATTATAAGCGGGGCTCGCATTGGAAAGGTCGAGCGGCAAATCGAGATAGGATTCAATAAAAAGTGATAATCGAGTGGAAAATCGTGCAACATAGTTTTGTTTGCAACGTGAAATTTTTTCGGTGATAAATTATTTATTAGGCGCGCGATTAAATAATTTGGTGCGACGACTTTGTCAGAGTCGTAATCGTCCGGAATCGACGCGACGCATTTCATGGATATTCTCGCTGTCGACATCGCACAAGCAATGACAAAAGATATCGCTTTGACGACGGAGTCTCGTGAAAACCTGAGCAGGAATTGTTGACGGAAGGTGAAGAGCCCTAAGATCGAAGAGCTCCACATACCGCATTGATTGCAAAGAGTCTTGAGTCAATATGTTTTTTTTTTGTTTTTTGTAGTAGGGAGGTGAATGCTATTGATGCAAAGAGTGCGGGACTCCCATGCACGACTGGACTACTCACTAAACACCTCCCCTGTCAACCTGAGAACCCAGCCTGAAACAGTTGGACACAGTACTTCGGGCCAGGTCTTGTTATGTTACGCCGTGGGGCGCCTTCAAGCTGGGGAGTCCCTTTCCGAGCGGGAGGGGAGAGGGGAAGAGGAAGTGCCACAACAGCGATCCCCCAGCCCCAGCGCCCCCGCGTGATGTGAGTCGCTTTTATATTTTAGGACTGCCGAGCATAATGTGCCACCTGGTTCCATTTGTCAACCGATTTGAGCATCACCGCAACTATATTATCCGGGGTGAGCTTTCCCGTCACCCTGTAGAGCTCCCTTCGCAGCCTGACCCATTTTGAACACGCAAAAAATGTGTGTCAGGCATTGTCCTCCTCTCCTGGGCAAAACCGACAATCGGGAGACCGTGACTTACCGACTTGATGCAGGTAAGACTGAAAACACCCATGCCCGCTCAAAAGCTGGGTCAGATAGAAGTCATTCTCATCATGCCTTCGATTTAGCCACGGTCTCGCATCCTGGATGCGGCGCGCAGTCCACCTTCCCTTCGTGCAATTGACCCAAGACTGCTGCCAATCGTTGAGCGAGCGCTGTCTCTCCTCGCGGACAACCATCTCCCTCGCATCCTCGTTTCGGCGCAGGTAAATAGCGCGGCGCTCTCTAGCAAGGAGGTCGACAGGTATCACGCCTGCAATAACTCTCACCACCGAGTCGGAGACTGTTGGATACGAAGATGCAATTCTCAGTGCTCCTCTTCTCTGTACCTGTGCCAAACGTTTTCGGTATACCTCCTTGCTGAGAGCGTCGCCCCATACCTCTGCTGCGTACAGTAGCACTGACCCTACAGCAGTCATCAAGAGGCGTCTTTTTGACGGGCTGGGTCCCCTTACGTTGGCCATAAGTCGAATCAGAGCCGATATTCCCGAAGAAGCCTTTTCAGCCGTTGCCCTGATTTGCTCAGAAAAACCCATCTTCGAGTCGATCAGTAGCCCCAGGTACTTCACCGCTGGCTTCCATTCGATTTGTATGTCTCCAATACTGATCACCCTTATTCTAGGGATTCTCGTTTTTGTCAAGATGACCACTTCGGTTTTCTCCAGTGCTAAACTGAGCCCGCGAGCAGTCATCCAGTCCCTCACTTGGCGCACTAGCATACCTAGCCTTCGCTTGTTCAACGGTTCGTCCAGCGACCAGAGCCGCAACATTATCCGCATAGCCGACCAATCGCGACTCATCTGGCATCTCAAGTCTCAGTAGCCCGTCGTAAGACACGTTCCACAGGTCCGGACCAAGGATAGATCCCTGGGCGACACCCGATGTAATTTCCATCCTTCGTTGGCCCTGTGTCGTGTCGTAGAGTAGGCTTCGGTCCTTTAGGTAGTTCCTCCAAAGCCGCATTTGATATTCTGGAACTTGAAAAGGGTTTTCCAGCGTATCCAGAATATCCACCCATGTAGCGGAGTTGAAGGCATTCCTAACGTCGAGTGTCACCAACACAGGACGATCCGTCGCTTGGTGCGACTATATGCCTCTGCCGTTTAGACCGCGTTCACCAACTCTGCAACCGAATCAATGGTAGAATGTCCTGCTCTAAAGCCGTACTGCCGAGGAGATAGGTCCCTAGCAGCACGAATCGCGTCAGTGAGTCTTCCCTTGATGAGTTTCTCTAGCACTTTCCCAGCCGTGTCTAGCATGCATAACGGGCGGTATGCAGACGGCGATTCGGGATTTCCCTTCCCCTTGCTGATCAGCACGAGCCTCGCCACCTTCCATCGTACCGGGAAAACCCCGTCCCGTAGGCAAGCGTTGAATGTGCTGAGCAGCAAGTCAGGACAATGGTGATAGACGAGCCGCAACACCTCAACTGGAACACCATTTGGACCTGGAGCCTTCCTCGCTTTCGATGAGAGGACTGCCTCCTTCAGTTCCAGCTGTGTGAAGAGTGGGCACTCGACTGCTGTTTCACCGTGGAGAGGGTCAACACGGACGGGATGGGCGGGAAAGAGTGCCCGCACTATCTCGTCCATCTTTTCCGCATCATGTATACAAGGTTTCCGTCAGGCACCAAGCCTTCGCATAACTAGCTTGTAGCCAAGGCCCCACGGATCCTTGTTCACATTGTCCACTAGATCTTGCCAGCAGCGAGCCTTGCTGTTGTTGACCAATTTGCGTAGGCATTTTCTGGCCGACTTATATGCTGCTGCGCGGCTGCTTGCCTCGTCACAGTTCCGCACCCGTTGGGCCTCACACCGAAGCTTGTGACACTCCCTTCGCTTTTCAGCGATTTCAGTTGACCACTAATACACTGGGGGCTTGCCGTGCCGGGGTTTTCGACGCGGCATAGAAGCATTGCAAGCAGTCGTGTTATGCTCATAGTTGAGTTCACCACGTCTTGAGCTGCCAGTTCTTCCGTCCTATCCGGATCTCCCTGCAGCGGTGCACGTGCTGTGAACACCTCGACGAACCTCTTGACGTCCATGCTTCCCATGTTCCATCCAATTCTAGAAAGCCGAGAGCACGGACGTCGGGAGACAACATCGCTTATCTCAAGCAGAATGCACTGATGATCACTGGCTGAGTTGTCCTCTAATACTCTCCAGTTGTGTATCCTCCGTACTAAGGACTCCGAGGCGAATGTCACGTCTGGTATGGTTCCTTCACAGCGGAAAGTCGGCGTATTTCCGGTGTTTAGTACGACGAGCGCCATCCTGGCCATCAGTTTCAGGATTCGTTTTCCCCGCGGATCCGTTTGAGGCATGCTCCATTCGATTGCTTTCGCGTTGAAGTCTCCCCCAACGAGCACGTTCCCTCCAAAGCATTAAGCTTGGCTTGAAAAGATGGTATCGATTCGTTGGGCGTTAGGTACACACTAAAGAAGGTGGCCCCTGAGCACCGAACCCACACGAAACCATCCCCACGTCTACAGCTCTCCGTCTGGAAATCACTATTTCGAACCCAGATGGCGGCAGTACCAGTTTCATCAGGATATCATGATGCTGAACTTTTATCATGGTATTGCTCACTCAACAGCAAAAAGTCGGCTTTTATGTCCCTTGCAAACTGCTCAAGCAGATTTTGGGCGGTTGAACTGCGGTGTAGGTGTAGGAAGTTCGCAGTATTGGATTTGTGGAGTACGTTCAGTTGAGACGGACTCTTGATAAGCGCTGATCTCGCTCTGAGCACGTCTCCCCATAAGGGCTTGTTAATACCCTCGCATGAACTCCATGTACTGCGAAAATAACCATGGGACCAAAAAGGCCACTACACACACAAACGGAGATAGAGGCTCTAGAGGCGAACCAATAAAACTGGAGCATTTTCAACTAAAAAAAATATAAAAAATAGATAAAATCATCCCAAAATAAGGAAAATACGCTCATCCCAAAATAAGGAAAATATCAACAAAGACATCGCAACCCACAGTTACAGCTACGATGTTAACAGCACATTGAGAATTGTATCAACGACGATGAAACAATGACAGTAAATGGGGAATAACGGACAGCCTTGCTCAAACTGGAATTCCTGGGGCGGGTGCTGGGAAGCAAAAAATTATACGAACGCAAGAGCTTCCTTAAAAGGAAGAGCAGGAAATACACCAGCATGCCCCAAATGTCTATGTGGTTGGGGAAATATAATGGTCGAAGACTAATGCTGCCACCGCTACCGAAGCGAGGGTCTTAAATACCGAAATAATAAGGAACCATTCTGAAGTCCACAAAGTGATCAAGGCAGAAAGAGAAAGGAGTAACCATTTTACCACCACCATCGAAAATTTGGCTGAATTACTGTAGTCGAAAACGAAAGCATCTCCCAAGAAAGGTGGCCGCATAGTACAATTGCCAATCAGCGTCATCAATAAGAAAAGCTAATCCGAAAAGCAGAAGACTTTTTGAAAAGAATAATATCTGCATGCGACTCGCCAAAAATCAATGAAGATGTAAAGAATGGGCTCCTTTAACTAGAAGAGGCATTACCTGAGGAGCAGGTTAAAGGCCGAAGAGGACCAGAAGACCGAACAAGAGCGCATAGCTAAAGAAGCGCCTAAAGAGCACGCGCAGATAGCTCCACCATCAAATATTAATAAAAGAATACCGTGTAGCTCAACCAAAGGAGATTGGAATAAAAGCAAGAAGGAAGAGGCACTTGATGGGCGTGGAGCTCCACATTAGGGGTTTCAGATAGTGCTGACAAAAAGGAGTGAAGAAAGCCAAAAAGAAACTCCTTCAAAATGTGACAGAAAATAAAGTTCACACGGACACCGGACAAGAAAAAAGACCTGAGACGAATCAGGCGGGAAAGAAGCCCCGACGAAGCAGCAGGGACTGCTCGTAAAACCCCGAGATGCCCTGTCCAACGCAGAAGTACTGCGGGAAATCAGAGGAAATGCATTTCCCGAAGGCACCAACACTGCTATTAAGGCAGTACGACTAACGCTACCAGGCTACATACTGGTTGAATTCGCAGCAGAGGCTGACTAAGTCTTCTGCGATGCAGTAAAGAAATTCGTTTGCAAAAACACAAATCTAGCCTCGCTCAAGCCGATAGTAACGATCGAAATAAAGAGACATTGACTGCATCAAGGATCTAGTCGTCAAAAAGGAGCTTCCTACCGTGGGCAAGATCAAAGTGAGACTAACAGCAGAAGACCATAGGGGACAACCCATCACCATCATTGACTTGACCGAAAAGAACACCGAACAAATACTAAATACGGGCAAAGTGAATATGATGGGTTTTCTCCAGGATACGGCGAAGAGCAACGCCTCTTCAATGTTTCAAATACCTTGGCTATAGTCACTGAAAAAGTTCCTATGCTACAAATGTGACAAAATAGGACATAAAAGGAAAGAATGTACAAAAGAGGCGTACTGTATCTTTTGCAAAGATGCTGATCCATGACCTAGGGAACGCCTTGGGATCAGGGAAATGTCGGGTTTCCCAGGAAGCCCTGGCTAAGGCAAAATCAAAACCATGAGCTGCAGGTAATCTTGCACTGCAGTTCAACCGCCCAAAACATGCTTGAGGAGTTGGCGAGGGACATGAAAGCCGACTTTTTGCTGCTGAGTGAACAAAACCACGATAAAAGTTCTGCAGCATGCTGTACTAGTACTGTCACCATCTGGGTTCGAAACAGCGATTTTCAGGCTAAGGGCTGAGGACGGGGAGATGGTTTCAGTGCTTAGGAAACACCTCATTTAGTATGTACCTAATGCCGAACGAACGAATGTCTCAAAAGCAGATAGCTACGTGTTCGTCTGAGGGAGACTTCAATGCTAAAGTAATCGAATGGGGCATGCCTTAAACAGGTCCGCGGAGAAAAGGAGTACTTGAAATACCGGCCAGGATGGCACTCATCGTATTAAACATCGGTAACATGCTAACTTTCCGCCGTGTTGGTTCTGAAGAAACCATACCGGGCGTGACATTCGCCTCGAAGTCCCTACTACGGAGGATACACAATTGGAGAGTCTTAGACGACTACTCAGCCAGTGCACGGGTGGTCGGCTGAAATCACTGAAAAGAGAAGGGAGTGTCACAAGATTCGAGGGAGGCTCAACGGACACGGAAACGTGACGAGGAATGCAACCGGGTAGCAGTATAAAAGTCGGCCAGGTAACACCTTCGCAAACTGATAAACAACAGCAAGGCTCGCTGCTGACAAGATCTACTCGTAGGGTACAATGTGCACAAGCATCCGTGGAGCCATAGCTACAAGCAAGTTACGCGGAAACTTTGCGCCCCACGGGCGCCTTGCATACATGAAATGGACAGATGGACGAGATAGTACGGGCATCCTTCTCCACCCATCCCGTCCATATTGACGTTTTCCGCGACGAAACAGCAATCTCCACACAGCTGGAAATGGTAGAGGCAGTCCTATTACCGAAAGCAAGGAAAGGCCCAGCTGAGGTGTTACAACTTGTCCATCACCATTGTCCTGACTAGCTGCTCAGCACATTCAACGCTTGCCTACTTGACGAGATTTTCCGGGTACAATGGAAGGTGACGAGGCTCGTCCTGGTTTGCAAGGGGAAGAGAATATCCCCGGATCTTTGTCTGCATACCAGCCACTATGCATGCTAGACACTGCTGGGAAAATGCTAGAGAAAATTATTATCACAGGCGAAATTCGGGCTACTGAGGACCCTATCTCCTCCGCAATACGGCTTTAGAGCAGGACGCTCCACCATTGATGTAATTGCGGTGGTGGTGAGCGCAGTCCAAAAGACAGAGGTAAATAGCCGAACCAAGTGACGGACCATTCTGTTGGAGACACTCGACATTCCGAACTTCTTCAACCCCGCTAGATGGGTGGATATTATGAATACACCGAAAACCCTTTTCAAATTCCAGAATATCTGAGCGGGTTCTGATGGACTCCTGAAGGACCGAAAACTGCTTTATGACACGACAGAGAGCCAACGAAGGTTAGAAGTTACATCGGATGTTCTCAAAGGATCTATCCTTGTTTCCGACTTGTGAAACGTGTGTTGAGACGGGCTACTGAGACTGGAGATGCCAGATGAGTCGCACGTGATCGGCCATGCGAATGACGTTGCGGCTCTGGTCGCTGGACGCACCGTTAAACAAGCGCAAATTAGGCAAGGTGTGCTAATGCGCCGAGTGAGGGACTGGATGACTGCTCGTGTGTTAAGTTTAGTATTAGAGAAAACCCAAGTGTTATCTTGACAAAGAATAGTCTCTAGAGTAAGGATGATCAGTATTGGAGACATACTAATCGACTCGAAGTCAGCGGTGAAGTAGCTGGAGCGAACGATCGACTCGAAGATTAGTTTCACTGAGCAAATCAGGGCAATGGCTGAGAAAGGTTTTTTGGGTGTATCGGGTTTCAGTCGAATTGTGGCCAACCTAGGGGGCTCAATTCATAAGAAAGATGCCTCTTGATGAGTGCCGTAGGGACAGTGCTACAGTACCAAGCAGAAATATAGGGCGACGCTCTCAGTAAGGAAGTGTACCGAAAACGCTTGACACAGGTACATGGAAAAGCAGCATTGGGGATTGCATCTTCATTCATATCCAAAAGTCTCTGATTCGGGGGGTGAGAGTTATTGCAGGCGTGACACCTGTCGCCCTCCTTGCATGAGAACACCGCGCTTTTTAAATTCGTCAAAGCGAGGATGCGAGGGAGACGATTGTCCCCGAGGAGAAGATTGACAGCAATTTTGGATGAATTGCATGAAGGGAAAATGAACTGCGCGCCTCATTCCGGATCTGAGAGCATGACCAAATCGAAGGCATAGTGAGACTTACTTCTATCTGACACAGCTTTTAAGCGAGTATAACTGTTTTCAGTCTTACCTGCACAAGATTGGTAAGTCACGGTCCCCCAATTGTCGGTTTTGCCTAGGAGAGGAAGACGATGCAATACGATGCTAAAAATGGAAAAGGCTGTGATGGGACCTCTACGAGAGACGGTAGAGCTCACCCCGGTTAGTATAGTCACAGTGAGGCTTGAATCGGTTCGCAAATAGAACCATGTGGCACGTTATGGTCCAGCAGTTTTAACAGATAAAAGGGACTCACAGCAGCCTGGGACGTCAGGGCTGGGGGATCGTATTTCTAGTAATTCCTCTCTCTTTCTCTTCTCTCGCTAGAGAAGGGATCTTCCACGTTGAAGGGGCCCCACGGCACAGCAAAACGAGAACTGACCCAAAGTGATGTGTCAAACGGTTCCAGGCTGTGTTCCTTGGTTGACAGGGAAAGTGTTTAGTAGATAGTCGAGTCGGTTGCCTTCATGGGAGCCCTACATTCCGAGCGTAAATGGCATTCACCTCCCAACTATAACAAAAAAAGGCGATATGCAGACGACAACTCGGAATATCTCTTCCTCTTGCTGATCAGCACGAACCTAGGCACTGATAAACCCGGTCCCATAGGCAAGCGTTGAATATGTTGAGTAGCAAGTCAGGACAATTTGGATAGACAAGGTGCAACATCTCAGCTGGAACACCATCTGGACCTGGAGCCTTCCTTGCTTTCGATGATAAGACAACCTCTTCCAGTTCCGGCTCAACATGGACGGGGACCTACACTATTTCGTCCACCTTTTCTGCTTCATGTACATACGTACGTAGGGCACGAAGCTTCCGCCTCAGGGATCCTTGTTTACATTGTCCACTAGATCTTGCCAGCAGCGAGCTGTGCATTTGTTCATCAATTTGCAAAGGCAATTCTTGCCCGCATGCCTCATCAGTTTTTTGTATCAACCAAAAATATTGAAATATTTAGCGATGAAGTTGGCTAAGAGTTGTCAATAACGATGGCTGTGATTTATGTGATATTATTCATCACCATCTATGGCGCAACAGCCCAAGCCGTGCCTTAGCCTCTAGGATTAATCTACTTGAATGATCACGGTTCTGCGACCTTATCTGCCAGTTGTTCACTCCCGGCAAGGATCTGCTGTCAGCTTCCATAGAATCTTCCATCGAGCCCTCGGTCTTCCCGCAGGACGTCTACTTTGTGCGCTACCCAAAAATGTTCTTTTTGGTAGTCAGTTATCTTTCATTCTTTCTAAATGGGTGTAAAGTAACCCATTTAGAAAGAATGGAAGATAACTGAAACAGGTGAATCGTGTAATAGCTCATGCATCTCATCTTTGTGACGTAGTCTCCACTCTGTTCCTTGTTTCACTGGGCCATCGATTTTCCCCGGAGCACTTTGCATTCAAATACGTCCACTGCCTTTTCGGATTCGCTTGTCAGGGTCCATGTTTCACTTCTGTATAACAGCACAAGTTTGAATAGTGTTGTGTAAATTCGGAGCTTATTTTGCCTGTGAACCTTTCTGGACGTTAGAATGGGAAGTACGGAGTAAAAGGCTTTATTTGCAGCGTTTATACGGCGTCCAATTTCATCCTTTTTGGCTCCTCTTTTATTCAGGTTGGGTTTAAGGTAGATAAAATTATCCACACTTTCAAGATTTTACCCACCTACTGTCAGGTTTTGCCTCGTTCGAGGCATGACATTATTACTTACTTGTAAATTACCGGTTTTGCTACTTGGGATAAATATTACGATCATGAATCCACAGCACCTTGCTTGTATTTCGCAAGATGGTTTCCTTTCTCCTTTTCTTCCTAAATGTAAATGTGATCATATGTAGGTGGCCCGGTACGGAAAATGAATTCTTCGGAAACAACCCTGACCACTTCAGAAAAAATAGTTTTCAGTAATTTTGAAACTATGAGATAGTGGTGCTTGCTGTGACCGCAGATGATTTTAGTGTGATTATGACAACTATTTTCTGTGCCTGAAGCATATTAGTTGAAGGGATGGATATTGTGTTCATTTATAAGAAGAAAGTCGCACAATTAACATTTGATTTTGATTGAATTTGATTAATTCTAAAGCCGAAAAAATATGCCTAGACTTAGAAATCGAAAGCATGAGCGACATTTGATGAGTTTGGTAGATTTAGGAGAGGTAACAAGCTGTTTCCCTTCCTCTCTCAAGACCAACTAACTTTAAACGGCAAACGTAAAAGTAACACTCGTAGTAATATCTTAGTCAACGTACCACTCGTGAATGTAAAGAACTGAAGCTTATAAGTTTGCCAAGTGGAGTTTTTGCCTCTTTCGTATCCGGTATGCCACTAGTCGAAAAGCTGCAAGACAAAATTTAAAAAAAATGTTTGAAGCGAATCTTAGAACCCTTTATCACTACATACACCGAGCCCTTTCTTTTCAAGTATTGCAAAGCATACTGGCATTTAATAAAGACCAATTCAATTAATTTTTTCTAACCACTTTTCACGAAACCAACGAGCTATACGCTTTTGGCCAATTTTAAAGGATATCAGTCCTTCTTAGAAGTACTCGAGTAAAGTTTCCTCCACAATCATTGCAGCGCTGTAGATGAAAGGAGGAGCTTGAAAGTCAATGAAAATCTAACGATTGTAGGATACACATCTAGATGAAACCATAGCCACAGAGCATCGTTTCCAATTAGGTATCCTTTGTGGGAATTCCATCTGTTCGCCATATATTGCATCAATAGAAAAATGCCATACATTCTTTACTTATAAATGTATAACTTGGCTACTAGGAAGGATAAATCCTCCTTTCCGATGCTTTCGGCAAAATATCCCGTTTTATTCTGGAAGACGTCTCGAATCAAAAGGAGAAAAGCCACATGGTCTCAAGGAAACCTAGTTTCACAGCTGGAATGTGTGAGAATGCTTGAATGAATGGGAAAGCAAAAGGAGGATTTGGAGAATCCGAAGAGCATTTGAGGATGCAGGAAAAACATTAGTCGCGCCACTAACCAAAAGTAAGAAATAGTGGTGACTTTGCGGTTTCTTTAAAGTATACAATTTCTCTCTTCATGTCCTCCTATTCAATCAAAATTGTTCTGAGAAATTCTCTGAGAATACAAGCAAATGGAACAGTCTGAGAGGGGAGAAAGAGATGAACTGGCATAAGAGGAAAGCAGAGTGCCACCTACAGAAACAGTTTTGCCAAAAGAAACAAAATGACATGAAGCATTCTAAGCAGACTACTGATTGATAGAGGAGAGGCTACAACAGCAACAATTCTTTTTTCAGAGGAAATCAAGGACACTAGAGGATAGAGTACAATGTTTGTGTGCTATAAGAAAATCTATATATGCTCGTATATATAAGTTGAGGAAGAAATTCCAAGAGGAAAGCTCTACTTTCTAAATGTGACACAATACCTTTAAGATTGCTCCTTTCGTAGAAAGGATAATACAAGGGTGAGCATTTTGTTGGAGTAACATGTATGTGTAGGTATGTACGTGTAAATCG
Source organism: Odontomyia ornata (assembly GCA_963969285.1). Taxonomy (NCBI): domain Eukaryota; kingdom Metazoa; phylum Arthropoda; class Insecta; order Diptera; family Stratiomyidae; genus Odontomyia; species Odontomyia ornata. The sequence continues at coordinate 342,681,907 of OZ017740.1, read as the reverse complement.
ACGTTGCCGACCAAGTGGTTGTGTAGAGTATATTATTTGCTCAGCTGCTATGTTATCAATCGAGCTGTGATAATAATAATAGCTTACACAAACAATAACGGGACGAGATATGAGTGTGATAACTGTGATGTAATGATGACACGTTTTGTACATTCCATTAAGTATCCAGAATGTTTCACATGTTGTGGGTGTGTGAGGGTGAGAAAATATGTGAGCGATTTTCTCAGAGTAAACTGTCAGTTTAGAGTGCCAAATAAATTAACGTAAAAGGATGTCGTTTGCAGAAATTTTAGATAATTTTAACCGTTACTTCGCAAGAATGAATAATGACTTGTTTTATGGTTTGAGAACGAAGATAGAGAATAAATTGCAGTTTTGTTTTCAAGACAAGCATTTTAACACTAGGAAGACCGAAAATCTGAACTACCCAGAAAGACTAAGAGCGGTCAAATGACATAAAAAAAATGTTTTATTTTTAGTAAATTGGAGTAACATATGAGAAGAATAAATAATTCTAATGTTTAATACAAAAGCAACCTTTAATCATGGAAAATTTAATGAAAGGGATATGGTCCTGTAAGCGTGGTCGTGGTGGTCATTTGCCTGATGTTATTTTTCACTATTAACGGCATACCTTCTTCTTTATAATGAAATAAACATCAGATAATTTATATTACAAAAGGGCATTTTTCTTTCAATATCAAAATAACACCTCTTATTGGAAAAGCCTATAGTTAGCTTATTGTGAGGTCGATGCTATCAGCGGTTCTACTGGTTGCATTTCCGGTCAGTTTTTTTGTACAAAACTCAGGAATTGATGGCTGGCAAATCTAAAATGTTAATAAAAAACTTGCACAGGCCATTGGTGAGAAGGTGCTTTAAATTTCCGCCTTCATGGAGGTATTGTGTCACAGATCTACTGACATAGCAACGTGCATTAGCCTAAAATGTTCTCCAACAAATGGAGCGAACGGTACGATATGGTCTCGGAGAACTTCCTCCACGTAGCTCTGGGCGTTCACGCGAAAAGATCGGTACGGGCCTCATAAGATATACCACCCAAAATCATTATTGATTTGCCCTGATAACCGACTGCTTCTGCAATAGTGCAGGGAGCAAACCTCTCATTTTTCCATCTGTAGACACGCCGACGCCTATCTGGACCACATAAGGCTATTCTCCTTTTAACTGAAAACAGCAAATTCTTCCACTGCTCCTTAGTCCAATCATAATATTCTTGCGGAAACCAAATCTAGCTCTACGGTGCTGTGGGAGATGTTATGGAGCGCGAGCTGCCCAAAAAGCCCTTAAATAACTCTCATCTAGTCTTCTTCAAATCGTACGTTCACTTACAGTAACATTTCTGTCCTCGAAGAGACGCGTACGAACTTCAGTAGCAGTGCAAAGGCAATTTCTCAACGCGGTGCTGACGATAAAACGGTCGTCTCGGGTGGAAGTGCAATGATGTCTGCCTTGACCTGGCCTCCGGGTATATGATCCAGTCTCTCGATACTGTCTAATAGCATCCCGTATCGTGGTTCGAGCTGCACCGAGCATTCGGGCGATGCGACGTTGACTGTATCCAGCATCAGCTAAAGCGACAGCCCTAGCTGTACAAATCGCATCTAACGGCATTTTTATTATTTCGAACACAAGTATGACTGTTTATTTTTCTTCCCAATTATCCACTCGATACAGAATAAAGCCTGAGATAAGCTAAGTATGCAAGCAAGCAGGGTGACAAAAAGTGTAAGCGGGCAGTTAATTGTGCCTGTGAATGTATAAGCGTAGTTCATATAAACTAATCGGAGCAGACTTTATGATAGCCGGTACATCTCGTCGTGTTTAGTTTAAAAGACCAACTATTGTTGTGCGTTTTTCAATTAGGTGTTTAGCCAAACTTACATTAGTGAAATAATTATCGGTTGTTATATTCTGACCGGTATTCAAGTAGGGATGTATTACCAGTAATATAACCCATTCGCCTAAACTTTGATTATGTGGGCGAGTTCCTAAATATGGGAAACCATTACACAAGTATTTGGAATCAAAATCGACGCAAAGCCGAAATTTGATGCCAAACATGTCTGGTTTGTTGCCCATAAACTGTAAAAATCTGCTATTTGTAGCAAACAACTGTTCATCAATAGTGAGATTTTCACATGAAATACAGTTATGAATGAACTTATTCTATACTTCAAAAACCATTGCGAATTAGTCTGTTTAAAGACGCTCCGCCTTGTCTGTTCTGACATCAAAATGTACGAACCGCATTATTTCTTTGAATCGATTCCTTGCCAAATTTGGCGAACAAAATTGAACGCCCCAATTATTTCCCATAGGTCGTTCACAGCGACATTTTTAGCTCCACAGGCACCTTGAGCGTAGATGATTGCAATAAAAATACCTAGTTCACCCAATGAAAGTGACTAAGTGTTATTTCCTAGTGACGATGGGCTTCGGTTTCAGTACAGGTCTGAATAAAAATAATAAGTTGCCATTGTGATAAAATACTTCCTTTGAACACATTTTTGGAAGAGAATTGGGCCCAGCTTCTTCTGTCAAAATATTTTGTCGAGAACGACGACCAGGAAGATCTATGTTTGATACATTTCCAGGGCTCCAGTGTATTCTGTTTAGAGATACTGCGACATCAGTACGCAAAGCAGAGACAGGTACTGAATCTGAAACAATCAAGTAAATATAAAGTAAGCTTTCCTTTTCTCTGAATATTGAAACAGAAAATTTTAGTTGAAAATTTCTACACATCACACTAGTAAGTGAAATGTACGCCTACCATCAGAATCACGATGAGTTGGTGAGTAATCATTATCACTACAAGAATAACTTTCTTGTCCAACACTTTCTTCACTTTCCGAATCTAAATGCAAAATGTGTTTCTCTTCTACATTCAGATCACAGTCTGATTGGTCATCCGGTATGTTTTGTACCAATTCGATTATTTCAGTACGGTTTCTAGGCATGATTAGGCAAAACTATAGAGAACTGTAATACATTTTTACTTTGCTATGAACACTAATCAACTAAGGAGGAACAAAATTTGACAGCAATAGGTTTTGGTTCGACTAGCTACGCCAGCGTTCACAAAAATGTAAACACCGCTGTCAATTGACCGCTGTGGTCCTTCTAGGTGGTTGATGTTTTTTTACAAATATCCTTCCAGCTGATAATATAAACATATCGAAATACTATAAGCAAAGTCAAATCACTAGAAGTCATAAATCGAAATTGATTTTAAAGCAACGATTCTTGAAGTACTCGTATGTTCCCTCAAAAATGTGATTGCGCTCAATTGACCGCATTGGTCTTTCGAGTGTTAAGAAAGTTAAAATCTGGACTCAACAAATATTTTGCTGTTGGAGAATCTGAGAGGGTAAGCTGGCCAACAGCCATCTGCGTCGAAGAATCGAATAAAATATTTAAGAAAATAGTCAATTATTTTATATCCGCAGGGTAATTCTCTTTTTTTAAAAGCCGCCGGGTCTTGCTTTGTTGCGTGAGCAGACGCGTTTCGACTCCTTTCAATCATCTTCAGTGTCTAAAGGATATGTGGAAAGGAATCTACACATCCTTTAGACATTGACGAAAACTCAAAGCAGTCAAAACCCGTCTGCCTGCACAAGAAAGACCGGACGGCTTTTCAAGAAACCAAAAAATTTAAAAAAATACTTGAAGTATCCAACCATTTAAGCAAGTGTAGCGTTGAAATATTCCATATAAGTTCTCTCTTTTTTTCGCTGGGCAGTAAGGACGAGACAATGACTGTGATCGCCACTGAACAATTCGCTGATAGATCAAATTTGACTACCCGGTCGAGGCAACAATAACTATTTTTAGTTTGCTTGTGTCAAGACTATCAAAATCAGAATCGAATCTTAGTCATTACTAGGGGATTTTTTTCGCACCTGTTAACTCTGCCGCGTCAATTCGTAAGTTTCGTGCAAAAATCAGATAACTGTCCTTCTTCAGTTTGCCTACTCCCGCGTCGTCAAACCTAGTCATTTCTTGTTGCTTTGAAAATTTAAGCCAATGTTGGAAAGGTAACATTTTTACGCAATGGATAAAATGATGGACAGTTCGACATTTGGAATCTGGGATAGTCCCAAAAAGGATACAAGAATGATATACTCGTATATATTGCATATTATAATGAAAACACAGCTGGGGCAAGTGAGAGAAGTAGCCTACAGGAAGCAAAAGGCAAGAAACTCTATACTACGGCCGTCGTGTGCATACGCATTGTCAAAAATCGATTTTTATTTGTTTATTTCGAATCTGTAAGAGGTGAGAAATGACGTGTTCAAAAGATTTGAGCGAATAAGTTGTAGATCAGGAGCTATGAAACGTTAAACGTTGTTTAAACACATGTCGTGTTTCTTCAAGATTTTGGTGAGTTTTAGGAAAGTATATTTTTTTTGCATATTCATGAAACACGTTGCTACGACCTTTTTCTTAAATGTAAATTTCCTTTATTTTTGCAACCATTAAGAACTTAAAGAGCTGTGAAAAACAACTCCAAATTTCATTAAAAACCACAATTTTGGCAAACCATCATTTTTGAAAAATTAAAGATAGCTAAACTCATGTCAAAACATTGAATCCAACTTTTTTACAGGAGGGCGTTCAAGGGTTTCTTGAGGCTGCGAGTACCTGAATATGTATTTTGTTGATTATTTTTCAAAGAAAATGAATGTACTCAGGAAAAAAATTAAAATAGTCAAATATACTCGTATTTCCTTCATTCCTTTGGAAAATAGACTCAAAACTAGGGCTAATACACAGGCGACCGCCTTAAATTAAATAACGCCTTCGGTTATTTCAGGCATCAGGCCCACTTAGTTCATCATAAAAAATTCAAACAAAGTGGTGGATCATACACGATTAACCTCAAGTTATTCTAGGAACCCCATGTGAATTTGTGATGCATATGTCACGTAATTGATAAAAATCTTAAAACATAGTTTTTTTTAATTTTATATTTTCAAAAGGAAAATAGTTGCATTAAGTTGGAATGTTGTTCTTAACCCGGCCAGCACACAGTTGGGTCTATGAGACCCATGACATTTTTAATTGCGTATATTTCCTACAATAATTATGTGAGGTTACATTTCCGCTCAGTAGTTGTAGCTAAGAAACCCTTCTTTTCGTTCCTCACACCTACTGAGCTCTGCTGCATTTGCACGGGTGAATACACGTTGACAAATAAGGAGAAGGGTGCATTAGAACCAACCATACATTTAATGTCGTATTTTTGGGCGATATTTTCAAAAAACATTCAACTAATTTATCTTGTTGTTTTTAGCAAGCATTATTATCAAAATTGACCGAGAAGAACTCGAACAGCAGCGGATTTATACAATTTTGCAAGAGTCGGGCTCTGGAAGCGAGTTCAATTTAGTAGTCAGCGAGGAGGAAGAAGATCGCCTGAGTTTTTGCAGTGAAGAAAGCAACACACCTTTTTTGTCACTAGATGGTGTTCGTTGTCATATATCGGGCAATACTAATCATATTGAGTCAATCTGACATGCGTTTGGAAGGTGACATTCCAGTCTACAATTTTCATATGGACCGTTTTGTATTTCGTCATTCGTGTCAAAAGTTGTACTCATTTAAAAATGAGTGAAACTTCTGGAAAAATTCGTTATATTTTACAATATTGCTACGATCAAGGTGACAATGCATGGCAGGCTTGCGAAAAAATTTGTGGTGTCTATGGTCAAGAAACGTTATCAAAAGCCACAGCCAAGAGGTGGTTCACTCAGGTCGACCAATCACTGAAAAAGTCGATGAAATTTTACAAAAATTGAAGAAGACCGACACATACTCGTAAGCAGCCATGACATTGCTGATTAACTGAGAACCCATCACCAAACAGTTTTGAGCCATTTGCGTAAGGCTGGATACACAAAGAAGCTCGACGTTTGGGGCCGCATGAATTAACACAAAAAAATTTGATTGACCGAATTCCCATTTGCGAAATGCTAAAAAAATGCAACGAAATCGAGCCATTTTTGAAGCAAATCATTACGGGCGATGAAAAATGGGTAAGATACGAGAATGCCGTTCGAAAAAGATCCTGGTCAAAAACAGGTGAATCATCAAAAACGATTTCAAAGCCAGGATTGACACCAAATAAGGTTATGCTGTGTGTATGGTGAGATTGGAAGGGAATTGTTTATCATGGGGTGGTAGAACCTGGCCAAACACTCAATTCGGCTATGTACTATCCGCAATTAAACTGATTGCAACACGGAATTTAAAAAAAAAACGGCCAAAATTGATCGATAGAAAGGGCGTTGTCTTCCATCATGACAATGCCAGACCACACACATCTTTGATGACCCGGCAAAAATTGAGCTTGGCTGGGAGGTTTTGATGCACCCGCCGTATAGTCCAGACCTTGCACCATCAGACTACCATTGTTTTGGTTTCTGCAAAACTTCTTTAATGAAAAGAAATTTACTTCAAAAAGGGGACTGTGAAAATCACTTGGTCAAGTTTTTCGCCGATAAACCACAGAAGTTCTATACAGATGGAATAATGGCTCCACCCAAAAAAATGGCAAAAGGTCATAAATAATAATGATCAATATGCACTTAAATAAAATCCATTTAAAATGAAAGAAATATTCAATCGAAAAATAACGAAAAGGCTCAATATTTTTTAGACTTGATAATATATCTGATGACAATAGTGAAATCATACCGTTAGTGGAATAACGGCGTCAAATGCATGCTTCATCTTCGTTTGTGGCTTAAGAAACTCAGGCAAACCAGGCACAGTCGCAGCACTATTACGGAAAAGACGGGACAAAATGGCGGAAGGAGCCTTTTCAACAAAATGTTCGAACTCGTTCGGAGAATACTATTATCTAAATGCCAGGTGTACAACAAGAAGGTAAGAATATGAATTCAGAAAGGGAGTGCTGGAGCATTTTTATGACTGATTTAATCATCGATAAAAATTTTATGTGTACAAATGCTCGAATAAAAACCAAATTAGTGACTTTGCCATACGCTTCAAAATACAGCTATATGAAAGAGTGCTGTCGAAGCGAATTTTTGGCTTTTTTTTGGGGCTTCTATATATTACTGGTGTGAATCGATCTGGAAGACAGAATTTAAAAGATATTTGGGCTTCAGATGGTACAGGCATTGATATTTTTCGGTTGACGATGTTGCAGCCAAGTTTTCTTTTTATTAAAAATAATCTTTGTTTTGATTACTGGACAACGCGCGAAGAAAGACGTTCTGTAGACAATTTGGCTCCTATCTGGGAGATTTTTGAAGCATTTGTCGAAAGCTGTTGTGGAGTCTACTTGCCTGAAGAAAATCTTACGATCGATAAGATGCTCTTAGCATTCCGCGGCAGATGAAAGTTTAGGCAGTACATTCCATCGAAGCCTGCCAAATACGGAGTGGAAGTATTTGCACTAGTATATTCAAAATCATTTTTAATTTTGAATCTTGAAAATTATGCCGGAAAACAAGTTGAAGGCCCGTTTCCAAAAAAACCGAAACTTCACTTTATATAATTGGTTTCTTCTTCTTCTTTTTCTTAGCACTACAACCCCTCTCGGGCCTTCGCTTCCTGCAAATAGCGCCTCCATCTGTCTCGGTCCATTGACCGCGTCCTCCAATTTGGAAATCCGAGCAGCGATGAACTGTCTTCGTCGGCCGAGTCAGACAAGTGCAGCGTTTCCTCGGTTTCCCCGCTGGCCTCCGGGCTTCAGTTCTCCCAACGAATACCTTAATTGGTTTACCAGCTTTGAATTGGTGAATCTCTTACTCAAGGCACACAAATTAGCATCTGTGGGTACAATTCGAAAGAATAAAAAATAGTTGCCAGCAGCATTTTCAAAGATACAACTAAAAGACATTCATCAGCTTTTGGCTTCCGGAAAGATCTTACGATAATATCTCATATTCCGAAAAAAACAAAGTAGTTTTGCTTGTTTCGAGTTTACATCATGACCATAGGATTGATGAATTCACTGGTGAAAAATGAAAACCTGAGATAAGCACATTCTATAATGTAACTAAAGGTGGGGCAAATGTTGTTGGCGAACTTTCTGCCGCTGGTAGTGTAGCTCGTGATTCTAAAAAATGCCTTTAGACCATTTTTATGGTATTTTGAATATGTCTGCGTAAATTAAATAAAAAATGGGCCTTGCTCTTGTGTATGAGCATCTGCGCAACCGTTAGGATGTCGCTCAGTTGCCAAGACTGACTCAAAAAAGAATAAAAGATTTCTTGGGATAACCTGATGAGGGGCCATCTGCAAAGGTTCACAATGTTAAAAAAAGACGTCAAGACTATCCTGCTAAAAAAAATAGGAAAACTAGTCATACATGTCAGAGCTGCAACATATATATATATATATATATATATATATATATATATATATATATATATATATATATATATATATATATATATATATATATATGTATATATATATATATATATATATATATATATATATATATATGTATATATATATGTATATATATATATATATATATATATATATATATATATATATATATATATATATATATATATATATATATGCTATGAGCATGCAATTTCGTACTGCAACGATTGTGCAGATAGACAGCTTGAAAGTGAGGCCTTGTAAATTCAAAAATAATTGTTATTGCTGCTTATTATAAGGCTTACATATAGATGTGTTACACTGAGTTGATTTTTTTTATTGTAGTTTTTTTAACATCTTGTCATAATACAAAATGTCTCTATTTTTCTATAATTTCGTATACTTTTCATTTATTTGAATAAAATTAAATATTAAATCACAAATCAGTTCATATTTGTTCACAAACTTTCAATTCATTAGCCGTTTAAACAAATTATAGATATAGCTTTTTAAGACTTCTTTAGATATTGAAAATATACTTAGTTTTGATATGGGTCTTATAGACCCGACCCGACACTCGGTGTTACTTTCTTCGCTGTACCAACGCCGGGTTAAAAGTACTCATCTACTCATTTTATTTTTTTCTTTTCACAAGGATAACCCTGGGGTCCATTATGACATCTTAGCGTGACTAGTTAAGGGTTAAAAAGAATTGACGAAATCTGCTCGAAGGCTAATGGAAAGAAATTAATATCGAGGATCTGCTTGGGTTGGACAACTAAATTTTCATCCAACAAAATCTATTTAAATTTTGCCAAACTAAATATTACATTTAATACAACCAGTCGAAGTAGCCGGTGAGTGCTTTTGCCAGAAGGGTTTTGGACAGTAATTAATAAATCAAACGGCGTCTTTTGAACATCAAATTTGACCCATACATCTTCTTCTACTTCTTAGCACTACAGCCCCTCCTGGACCTTCGCTTCCTGCAACAAGCGCCTCCAACTGTCTCGGTTCATTGACCGCGTCCTCCAGTATGGAAATCTGAGCAGCGATGAACTGCCTTCGACGACCGAGTCAGACCAGCGATTCTTCGGTTTCGCCACTGGTTTCCGCCCTTCAGTTCTCCCAACGAATACCTTTTGGGGTATACATTGTTCGTCCATACGATTCATGTGGTCAGCCCATTGCAGCTTCCGCAGTCTTACAATCGTTAGGAACTCTAACTCGTCAAAAATTTCATACAGTCCATAGTTATATCGGATTCGCCATTGGTCCCCGTCTAGCTTCGCTCCGATTATTCGCCTCAGGACCCTTCTTTCGAGGGCGTTCAATATATTTGCAGATGCTTGGGTTAAGGCCCATGTCTCACGTACATAGCATAGCACAGATCTTATCATGGATTTTCATACTCGGAGCATTGTTTTCCTGTGTATGCAGATGGTCTTCAAGATTGTCAAAACTGAATAAAATATTTTATTTGCGAGCTGTATTCTTCGGCGTATTTCGTCTCTTTCTTTGGCGGTTCTCGTTATTTTGGCGCCTTAATATACAAATCCGTCCACATTTACGATATTGTTTTCGCCAAGTGTGATATTTTGGACATTTTTGATATCGTCGGTGAGTTGATTATTGATGCGGACGTGGAAGGTTGTCGACGTCATTGTTTTTTTGTCAAGAAGGACTAATTTGGGTAGTATACCAAAGCAAAGCATTATTTGGTACAGTACGTTACGATCAATAGTGTCATATGCTTGCTTGAAGTCAACGACAATATGATGTACGTCTCTGTTGAACTCTCAGCATTTTTCGAGTACCTGCTTGACTGTAAACAATTGGTATATCGTCAATCTACTACCTCTAAAGCCACCTTGATAGTCGCCAATAATACTGTAGGCGTATGATCTGATTTTAATTTTTAAAATCTTTGAAAATATTTTATACGCCGTATAAAGTAGAGATATGCCTCTATAGTTTTCACACTGTGGCTTGTCACCTTTTTTGTGGATAGGAAGTTTAATTGACTCGCCCCACTCATTCGTCATATGTTCTCTTGCTGGATAATTTTATGCATGGCTTTCTGAACACCGCGGCCACCATATTTAATGAGCTCAACTGGAATCTCAACGATGCCCGGCGCTTTATTTTTCTTTTGGGTTATGATTGTGGAACCAACTTTATTCAGAGTAGGCGGGGTCAATGGAAGCTCCGATGTTCTGGAGGTGTGCGGAGGATTAAGGAGGTCTTTGAAATATGATGCCCATCTTTCCTTAATTCTTTTTTCATCCGCGATGATGACTCATACATATGCTCGTATTCCATAAAATGAGCTGGAAAAATTGATATGCGGCTATTATGGAATCCAGTTTACCGGCATTTAATTTTCCGGGTGTTAATCTTATTGTTTTGAGTAGTTAGGATAATATATAAATGTTACAAAAAATTTCTATCAAAATTCCTACATATCTGTAGCGTATTGTTGGTGCGATTGGTAAATTAACCAATCGACAGCAACTTGGGTTTTTATGGTTCGATTTTTATGAAATTTTTATGATTCATGTGTTGGATATCCAAAAATTTAGACACGAGCCTGTAGTGCGTACACAATTGGCGCGATCGCCACACTTGAATTACCGCCTTTCTGCGCGTTGCGTTCCAAGCATTGTTTTACACAAAACGAAGCACAGTTCCGTAACCACAAAATCACACACGATTCCTCAAATTTTCACAAGAACGTTTCCGAACTTGAAGTGGATTTCCTTGTGCAAGTAGAGGATATTATTAAAAACCTTCCACCACTCATTAAATGTCAGGCCCGCGGGGAACGCCTGTTGCAAATTTTTTCCCTTTCTAAGGAGCACGAAATACAAGAATTCGTCTTGGGTCTAGCGCTTGGCGATCAGCGTCTGTTGCAACTGCTCCACGCTATTCGGTCCAAAGTGGCAAGAATATTCCCTGACAGCGTCCTCAAATCACTTTAGATGCAAAGGCTCCCAGCCGAAGTCAGAACAGCATTAGCCACAGCCGAAACATCCGGTTTGAACAAATAACAACTGACGTACGGAAATTAAAGCGAGCCCATCAATCATCGAGATTCGCCCCACCAGTAGCAGTTCTGAGGGGGAGTTATTGAGAGAACAAATCTCAACCCTCACGTCCGAAGTCAGATGACTCCAGTTGCAACTAGCGCATGGTTCTCCACAAGTCTGCTACAGTATATGTACACCGTTCAGACAACGCCAGCGTTCACCATTCAAATCCCGCTAGCAATGACCGAATCCAAAGCTTTCACGCCATAGTCAGTCAAAAATTTGCTTCTACCACTGGAAATTCGGCAGCAGCGGAAAGCGTGGTACTGATCATATCACTTTCTCGAGTGCCAATACATTCGATCCAGATAATGAGTTACTCTGTCTCATAGCGAAGGTTCGAAAGGGGCTGTAGTGCTAAAACAAACAAAAAAGTTCGAGTGAGGCTCTTCACTATAATTAAAATTTAATTTCAAATTTTTGCCTTTGAATGATTTGCGCTATCTAAGTTTTTGAAAGAGGTGTTCTAATTTTTTAAGGACTCGTCGATAACTACACCATTTGAAGAGTATCGAATGTTTGGCTTTATGTTGTGCTTTTGATTTAGATAGTTTCTTGCTTGGAAGTATAAGCTTTCGTTTTAATTATCTTTTATTTTTATCCAGTTCGAAATTCATAGTATTAAAATCTGGCCAAAGTATATGGAACAGAAATTCAAATGCACTCACACACTCGGTCGTCCCTCAACATGCTTTTCCCGTAATTCTAAAATCCTTTTTGGTTCTGATGCATATCCATCGAGTACCGCCATGGCAATTCACTGGCTGTGGTGTCGATTCGGTCAGCAAATACTATCGTCTGTCTTGTCAGTATTTTGTTTGTAAGACTCTTTGTCAGTGTTTTTAAGTGCAAATAGATTTCGTCATGAAATCATGGTTTTCATTCGATGACTAGTACTTACTTTTTAGCAAAGGATATTATGAATGTTGCGATTTGGAAACTGTTAGAGCTCACCTGAAATAGATAAGAAACTAAAAGTTAATTGCAGATTAAAACAAAACAATGAAAGTTAATTGTAGATCTAACTCCTTTCTAACGTCATCAATAGACTCGTACATATCGAAATAAACATTTTCACTCCTTTATTCTTTCAAAGAAAACAATGCCCTTCGTCTTATTAATATTTCATTAGAATAAAATTTTCCACGCAATATTCGGTGTGTCACCAACCAAATTATATTACAAACATTTCCATACTTCTTTGCATTCTACCCGCAATGGTAACGGCACTGTACAAATTTCATACTAAATTCTCAAACCAAACTTTCATCTTCTCACGAGACCCAAAAAAATATGTCTTTCAAACGTAATGGATTAGACAATTTTTTCGTTGTTGTTGGAGCTTTTGTGTAGACTTTTCACTAGATTCGCCTGTTTTGTAAATCTCTCAGGATTACAATATCTTTCCATCACATATAACGGCCAATAAAAACATGTCCATTTTGAGATATGTATAAAAGACACGAATGAGCGAGAGGAAAAAGCTGGAATAGTGAGAGAGGAGTCAGTTATAATGGAAGATTTAGGGACACAAAACTTGAACGGTTGGTTTATGTAAAGATAATCTCCCAAAAATAAAAGTTTACTTTGTGATGTGATGCTACCATAGCGTTTTTGTGTATTTTAACAATTTATCAAGGATGTGGTGTGCATATGTCAATGTGTCGATACTTGTTTTAGTTAGGATCTTCAGACTGACAAAGAGAGAGAGAGAGAGAGGAAAGAATGCGGTGAGTGTATGTTGTGTTGTCTGGTAAATGGCCAAGTCAATTTTTGGAGAAAATTTTATTATGTCGAATTTCGAGGAATTACCAAAATTGTAGAAAATTTGATAAAAGAAGAATAAGGATAAGATTTATTATTCCCGTTATTACAGAGCAAAGGATTTCCCGCCAAGTATATTTATAAAGGATTAAGAGAAATGTCACTTTGAATAGAATTTTTAGAATGAGCGTACTATAGCATTTAACATTTCCGACCCTCTAATGAAAGTTCTGAGAAAAAAAATTCATTTATGGAAAGAAGTATGAGTACATAAGGCCCCAGACTGTCAAATGACCTTTAAGCTTAATGTGACGTTTAGTTTTCCGTTTTGACTCAACCATCCTTAGCTTTTAGGGAAGTTTAGCTTCCTTTACGGAGGTTCTGCGAGAGGAGTGAGCCCAGAAAAAAGTCGACAAGGGCACTCTTTGAGGCTACCATTCTTTGGGCAGCGCCGCTCCACGGACCCGAGGATATAGGGGGCGCCGTGAGGTTCCACCCTGGGATGACAGACAACGACCGTGATTGGATCTGAACTACGCTTTGGACAACGACTGGAATTGATCGACCTAGTTGCTTTGCACAGTAGCGCCGAGATGACACTCGTGTGTGAACGGCTCCAATTCAACAATCATACCGTCTCCGTCCCGGTACCACCTTGGCAGGCCTCGGAGTACGTTCGAAGTTCGCACCATTGGGCTGGTGGTGTAGGTTCGGTTGAGACGGAGTCCCGATTAGCGCTGGTCTGGCTGTGATCATTTGTCCCCATAAGGGTTTGTGCCCAAACCACGCATGGCCTTCCTGCTCTGCAAAGATAACCATAATACTAAAAAGTCGACTACACACACGAACGGAGATAGCGCCTCCGAGGGCGGACCCAATAAGACTGGAGCAACCGAAAATGCTGAAAAAATATCAAAACAAGTTGGGTAAACAGACCTACGCTCATGTCAGAAGGGTTTTGTATTCAATTTACAAAATGCAGTCACCAGATCGAATCAAATCAAGAAACATGTCAAAGACGATTTTATTGGAGAAAATATGAAATGCGAAGATCATACTATTTTTAACAAAGTGCAATGAATTTCGACTTTTGAGGTTTTTGGTATTGTTATACTCATAAATATCTCCCTTGATAATTATTTCAGATGTCCATCCGCGACGGAGGAAACACATTTTTCATGTGTTTCCCCCCTGTGCCCCCACTGAAGCAAAAACTGACAGTTTTACAATTGTTTTGAAAAGCTCCCATGAAAACTTTCATTTCATACTCATATCGGCTACGTTTGGTGAATTTTTTTTCAGGGGCCACTCTCCTGTGCTGAAATCATTGATTCATGGCCAATTTTTTCGAATCCTAGAATGGTTACAAAACCCTTTTGCTGGGGGCTCTCTCCCACCTCCTTGACTTGTTTCACTTATGAGCATTGATTGTAGGTACTGATCTTCAGCCATTCATTAAATTGAATCAAGTGTTCGAAGCATGCACCTTAAACGTTGAAGTTGGGAAAAAATAACTCAAAATTATTCAATCTTCGCATTTAAAACAGCCACTATTTTGTTTTACGATTACTGATACTACTAGCTGAACCGATCCTCAAAGATATACATGACACCTATCATTCCTGAAATTTTCATGCAAATCCTAGCAAAACTGTAGTGTCTGAGTCGGTAAAAAGCGCATGTTGTTCCATAGCCATATGTTCCCATAGTAATACATGCAGCGCATATTGTTCCATAGTAATACAGGAAAATTCAAACCGCTATAACTTCGCTAAATATGATTCAATCTTTATGAAACTTTCAGGATAGATCAATTTTATAAATAGACATCTACGTACTGAATTTCATTGAATTTAAGGGTACCGTTAAGATTTTATTCAAGAAAACATAAAATCGATAAATCATACTATTACTAACAAAGTTGAGTGAACTGCGACTTCTAACGTATTTGTTGTTGTTGTACGCACCAAGGCCAACATCCCTGATTTTTTCCAGATTTTTCGGATCACAGGTGTCCAATCGCGAGGGGGGGGACACAAATTTTTCGTGTATTTCCCCTCGCTGTGCGCCCCTCGAAACAAATTTTGCCAAACTAAGACCTGTTTTGAAAAGTTATCATCAAGACCTTTCATTTGATGCCCATATCGGCTATCTTCAATGAAATTTTTTTTTCGGGGGTTCACTCTCCTATATGGGGAGACCCCCCTTAAATACCTCATAAAATTTTTTTGTAGCTGAACTTTGAAGAGATCACCACTTTACAACTACACACAAAATTTGGTGTTTCTAGCTTAAGTAGTTTCCGAGAAAAACTGCTGTGACACACGGACGGCCGGACGGACAGACGGACAGACTGGTCGCGAAACTAGTAGGGTTTTGTAAAATTATTTTACAAAACCCTAAAAACCTAAAAAAGAACCTAATAACAACGACGACGCAACCAGCAGTTGCAGCCACGACGTTAACAGTACATCAAGAGCGATACTAACGATGACAAAAACGACGAATAATACAATGACAGTGAAGACGGACGAAAAACGGAAATTAGCAGACAGTCTGGTCCAGACTGAGATTCCTGCGGCGTTCGGGCGCAGCAAAAAAATTATGCGAACCCCAGAGCGTCCGATAAACGAAAAGTGGGAGACTCTGCAGGACGCTTGAGGTGTTCGAGTGGTGGGAGAAAATATAAAGAACATCGAGAATTCGATAGTCGCTGCTGCAATCGTTACCGAAGCGACCGATGCAAGGGTCGTGAATCCCGACATAATAAAGAACCATCCTGAAGTCAACGAGGAGATTACGGCAGGAAAAGAAAGAGTGACCAGGCAAATAAACCGACGTTGCGTGATTTCACCGCCAGCGTCAAAAATGTGGCTGAGCTACTGTACTCGGAAACGGAAGCCGATAACCGCTCCCAAGAAAGGAGGTCGGAAAGTACAACTTCGGTCCAGCGACACCAAGAAGAAAGGCTAATCCGAAAAGCGGGAGACGTTCTCAAAAGAGTAAAATCAGCTGCGACTAGCCAAAAATCAGCAAAAGTGTAAAGAATAGGCTACTTGAACTAGAGGACCTTCTAGACCGTATAAGGCATTACCGTTGGAGCAGGTTAAAGGCCAAAGAGGACCAAAAGATTGAAGAAGAGCAGAGGTTCTAAGTCTAAAGGGTACGCGAATCAAGTATTTGGTCACGATTCTTAATAAAAAACAAAAAGAATACACACTTTTTATCTACAACAAAACTTTATTTCAATCCGTTACCTTAGGTTAGCGTTACAATACCTGATGATCGATCAGTCAATTGCCCTTTTATTTTTTACCATATGGTGTATTGTTTGGTTCTGATCTAGTTACAGTGTTTGGTGAATGAGCATTGTCCATGTTATGTGGATGAAAATTATCAATATTGGGTAAAGGCACATTACTAAATGTTACTCAAGTATATAGCTCAACGATTAAACATAAATGAGAGAATAGCGTCTGGCTTAATCGAAGGAGATCGGTATAAAAGAAGGGAGAAAAAGGCGCGTAACGTATGTGGAACGCTAGACCAAGAGTTCCAGATTGTGCTGACTAAAGCAGCGAAGAAAGCCGCTAAGAACCTCCGTTAAAAAAGTGCTAGAAAATAAAGTTCGCACGGACGCCCAGCAAGAAGAAAGACAACGCGACACAAGGGAGAAAAAAGCCACGCCGAATTCCTCGGCAGCAGGCACTACTAGGAAAAATCCAAGATGGCTGGTCCTAAACACAAATGCTGCGAGGTATCAGGGGAAATGTAAGGCCGAAGACTCAAACGCTGCCATTAAAGCAGTGCGACCAGCCTAATCAGGGAAAAAACTGGTCGAATTCGAAGCAGTGGCCAACAAAAAAGAAGCAATATGCGACGCAGTAGAGAAGGTCATCGGCAAAAGCACCACTATACAATCTAAAACGGAGACATTGACTGTATTACGGACTTGGCAGAGATGTAAGACGCCATCAGAAGGAAGCTCGCTAGCGAGGCCATGATCAAAGCGAGGCTGACACGAGAAAACCAAAGGGGACAACGTATAGCCATCATTGACTTGACCGAAAAGGAAGCTGACCAATTTCTGAACAAGGGCAACCGGGTAGCAGCATATAAGTCGACCAGGAAATGCTTTCGCAAACTGGTTAACAACAGCAAGGCTCGCTACTGGCAAGATCTAGTGGGCAATACGAACTGTGGGGCTTTGGCTACAAGCTAGCTATGTGAAAGGTTGGTGCCCTACGGACGCCTTGAATACATTATGTGGAAAAGATGGACGAGATAGTGGGGGCATTTTTCCCCGCCCATCTTGTCTATGTTGACGCTGTCCACGGTGAAACAGTAATCGAGTGCCCAGTCTTCGCACAGCCGGAACTAGATATGGAAGTCTTATCATTGAAAACGAGGAAGGCTCCAAGTCCATATGGTGTCCCAGCTGAGGTGTTACAACTTATCTATCACAATCGCCCCGATTCGCTGCTCAGTACATTCACCGGTTGCCGACGTGAGAGTTTTTTCTGTAAGAGAGTTTTTTCTGTAAGGTGGCAAGGCTCATGCCGATCAGCAAGGGGAAGGAACATTTCAGATCGCCATTATGCATTCTAGACACGGCTGGAAAAGTGCTAGAGAAGATCATCAAGGGAAGACTCACTGACTCGATTTGTGCTGTTAGGTACCTATCTCCTCGGCAGTACAGTTTTAAAGCAAGTCGATCCATCACTGATGCACTTACCAGGTGGTGAGCGCGGTCTATTTAGCCGCACCAAGCGACGGATCATTCTACTGGGGGCACTCGGCATTAAGTACGCCTTCAACTCCGCTAAATGGATAGATATTCTGGATACACCGGAAAACCCCTTTCAAGTTCCAGAATATATCAAGCGGCTTTTGAGGGACTACCTGAACGACAGAAGCCTGACACGCCACGAGGCGAACGAAGGGTGGAAGTTACATCGGGTGTTGTCCAGGGATCTACCCTTGGTCCAGACTGTGGAACGTGTCTTACCAGTGGAACGTGCCTAAACATGATGTTGCGGCTCTGGTCGCTGGACGCACTATCGAACAAGGGCAAGATAGGTTGGATATGCTAATGTGCGAAGTGAGAGATTGGATGACTCCTTCAAAATTCACCTTAGCGCTAGAGAAAACGGAAATGGTTATCTTGACAAAGAAGCGAATCCTTACAGTAAAGACGATCAGTATTGGAGACATACTAATCGAATTGAAGTCAGCGGTGAAATACCTGGGGCTATTAATTGACTCGAAGATGAGTTTCTCTCAGCAAATAAGAGTAACTGCTGAGAAAGTTCCTTCAAGCGATGAATTATGGTCAACGTAGGGGGCCCAACCCATCAAGAAGACGGCTCTTGATGAGCGCCGTATGGTCAGTGCTACTGTACGGGGGAGAAATATGAGGGGACGCTCTTAGTATGGAGGTATACTGAAAACGCTTGGTACAGGTACAGAGATGAAGAGCACTAAGAATCGCATCTTTATGTCCGATAACCTTTGATTCGACAGTCAGAGTTATTGCAGGCGTGATACCTGTCGCCCTCCTTGCTAGAGAGTGCCACGCTATTCACTAGCCCCAAAGAGAGGACGCGAGGTAGACGAGAGGCAGCGCTCACTCAACGATTGGCAGCAGTCTTGGGTTGACTGCGCGAAAGGAAGGTAGACAGCGCGGCTCATCCTGGATCTGAGACTGTGGCTAAATCAAAGGCATGGTGAGACTGACTTCTATCTGACCCAGCTTTTGAGCGGGCATGGGTATTTTTAGACTTGCCTGTACAAGATCGGTAGGTTACGGTTCCGCTACTGTCGATTTTGCCCAGGAATGGAAGACGATGCTTGCCTCATTCATTTGGGATATGCTGCAACGGGACCTCAACAAGAAAGCAACATAGCTTACCCCGGATAGTGTAGTCTTGGTGATACTTGGATCGGTTGACAATCGGAACCATGCGGCACATTATGTTTTGGCGGTCCTAAAAGCTAAAAAGGACTTACAGGAGCCGGGGCGTTAGGGCTTATTCCCTCCCATCCCGCTGCAAGAGGGATTACCTAGCTTGAAGACACCTCATGGCAAAGCAAAACGTTTTTTTTTTTGCTGGCAGATTTATTTTGATCTCGATTTAAGAACAAAATATGAAGTCCTAAATAATATGAGGCGGCAGATGGTACTCCTTTTAGGGCCTCACTGAAATGCGTAAAGCGTAAAATTTGATATCTATGCAGAAGCTTCTGCAAATAACTGCTTGGTCGGATTGGTTTGAGCGATGGGAAACCTCGAAACGCTTTTTTCAAGTCCTCACAAATTTAACTGGATTGTATTGTGTAAATCACCTTTTATCTATGGAAGATCATTGATACAATTGTAACGTCTTGCGTGTTTAATACCCTGCTCAGCAGACTAGGTTTTGGTTTACCAAAGTTACGAATGCAAAGGCTGCAGCTTATAAGAACTTTGTATTTATTCTATTAGAGGTAAGAGAGTTTTTTGGCTTATAGCACCAATTAAGGACCCAATGGACAGTACGGTACATCACAGGACGCAGAACTCAGAGATATTCAGGCGTAGCTGGAATATAATTTCTTGTCAGCCAAACAGAGTATAGCTCGCAATTAAAATATCACAGGTGTATTCAAATTTGACGATCTTGAAGACCAGCTACATACACAGGAAAACAAAGCTCCAAGTATAAAAATCTGTGATAAGATCTGTGTTATGCTATGCGTGTGAAACATGGATCGTGACCCAAGCATCTGTAAATATATCGGTCGCCTTTGAGCGACGAATCCTGAGGCGATTAATCGGTCAAGGAAACGCTAGTCTAACGCGGCCGATGAAGACAGTTCATCGATGCTCGGATTTCGAAATTGGAGGACGTGGTCGATGGTCCGAGACAGTTGGAGGCGCTTTTTGCAGAAAGCGAAGGCCCGAAAGGGGCGGTTGTGGAAAATGTAATGGAAAAAGAAGTTAAGCAGGAGTGGACAGGCCAATAGCTTGAGCGCTGTCAAGGTAGCCGATGTAGGTCAAGTCAGTGTAGATCTTTTGCCGCCTACCCTGGATTCGCTTCTACGTCTGCTTGTTAGAGGGTTAAGGTCACTTTTCCAAAATAAAAGCTGATGACGAAAGAATGCCTCTGCCTATGCTAGGTTGCAAAGTTTTATTCTCACAAAAATGAGCTGAAATACGATGCTAGCTGAATATTGGGAGTACCTATCTTTCTAACCCAAAATAACGAATCTGGCCTAAAGAACGTGGTGTGCAATGAATCCAGTGCTTCAATAAATTGGTTCTCGGGTTTCAAAATGGCCATTGTTGGAAATACAATATAAAGATAAATTCGAACTTTTAGAGCTAGAAATAAGTTACTCAGAGTTATTTTTTTGAAAACGTCGTATCATATTGAATTTTTTTATCTCTGAGAGCTGATCATGATTTTTGGACTAGATGCTCATGAAAAGGACTAGTTCACATTATATTGTGTGCCCCCTTATACCGATGTATTAAACATTGTCTGGGTGGCACAAAGGCCCAAGCGACGTAATGTGAATGCAGATCGCACGAGCATTGTGCGACGAAGAAAGAGTGAAAGAGAGAGTGGTAGGGAATGCAGGTATTTTAATTAATTAATTGAAGTCTTTCTATTGACAAAAATATAAAAGTACTAAGAAGGAATTTGTCGTCCCAGCTAACAATGTCAACGGTAAGTTTTTAAATTCTTCTGGAAAAAATTCTTTAGATTTTTAGAAATATCAAGGTTTTGATGGTCTACAATATTCTATTTATTAATCTTCTGGTTGGGTTGTGGACATTTTGATCACTGTGAAATAACCGGCAGTATACAGGGCCCGATATCTCCACCTCCATTGGCGCAGAAGCTCCTTTTTGTATCTCCGACATCTGCATCCGTGATGTTCGAAATATTTTTTACACCTACATGGAGCCCTGAATCTAGGATTTGTAATACATCATTTTTTGCCGATGTTACTAGAGTATCTCGATCGATAATGACTCATCAGACTCATCAGTGCATGAGTAATGATGTTATAATTGGTTCGAATTGATTAGGATGATTAATGATTTTTTGATTGATGTAATTATTTGAATTTATTGCAAGGTGTTTGAAGTCACTGTTTTAGATTATGTAATTCATGTTAACGTGAACAATGGCAGTAGTAAATTGTAAGATTGTTGGAATGTATAATAATATTTTGAAGTTGTAATGAAATTTGACTGAATTTAGCTTTATTATTGAAAATTCGCGCATTTTTGAAAGTCGCTTTTTTCTGAATTTTTTCCCAAAGCCATAACTCTGTTCATTTCCGTTGGTATGGTAAAATATTGACTGTCGATGATAGAATATTTTCGAGCAAATAATGGCTGTCAATGTGCTTTAGAGCCTAATCTCTGTTTCAACCAAAGTTACGTCAATCTAACTACCAACGCATAATATTCATAGTCTGACCTAATAAATTTTCCAAACTACCTTTCCATAATTCAAACGTCCAGTTGACCATTGCAAAAAGGTTTCTCCGTATCTAAAATTCATAGTTCAATCACTTCCACCCCAAGCTCGGAACAACAACAAACTTCCTTCAATCTTCCCCAGTAATATCTTCACAATATCACCTTTGAATATTAAATTCAAAATCTAATCTAACCCCCGGTCAACATCGCTCTCGAACGTGCATACAATTCAACAGCATCCTCACTTTGCTCATAATTGCATGAGCACTATTCGAACGTGACATGGTACCGTGATCCTGCATCCTAGCAATAATTCACCATATTCCGCCTATACCCGACTACCACAATAACACCAAAACTTCTTCATCATCAGCAGCAGTACCAGCGATAACAATAGCAACGAAAATTCGCAGAAGAACAACAATTCAAAAATAACAAGAGGCAGCAGCAGCAGCAAGGACCTTTTTACCTTAACCATTTTCTGAACATCCACTCGTAGCTGGTGTTCCTGTTTTTCCTTTCCGTCACACCAAATGCACAGTGTCAACGTCTCTGTGCTGAAGGTAATTTCAGCGGTGAAGCTAAAAATTTTGACAACGCCAACGATCCCCGTTCGGTTGCGAAAGGATGGAAGAAGAGAAAGGACCATGCTGAATTGCTGCTATAAATTCAGTTGTGTCCCGACACGACAAGATGGAATTTCCGATGAAATGGAGTTTCGAGGCGAACGAAATGATGCCTGAGAACGAGCGAAAAGCAGTTTACGATATATAACAGTGAAGGAAATGGGCTACATAATAAATCTTGTTTATAACAATTCAAGCTGGTGGTGGTGTTGTGCTACTAAAGCTTATTGAATTGTTTCAATAGTGAGCAAGGATTAGATGAGACAAGTTCTGCTAGTATGATAAAATTGAGTGAAATCACTGGAATCGAATTGACAAAGTAACTCTTTGATCAGTAGTCCTTGGAACTTTTTCCGAGAAGTTCCAAAATGAAACTTGATTGCTATCCATTGACGTTTTCAACTCTATCAAATCCTTGTCGTTCTTTTCTCATGCAAAATGAAAAAGTATTGAATTGAAAAGAGTCTCCCAATATTTCCTTCAAAACTGACAATGACATCGTCAATCAGAAAACGAGCCAACCAAACTATGCTGTGAACAGTCCGCTTGAAAACGTTATTGCTCTTGTTATATCCTTTTTCGTCGCCTACACTCGCTACAATCTGTAAGGATTTTCTGTAACACTGTTTTGCTGAGATTTAGAATGAGGTTCGAAATAAGGATACAAATTTATTGCGGCTCGTTCTTTGTTACAATAACTTTTCAACTCAATTTACATTCAATGGATTTCAATGGTCAATTTTCGAGAGAATTTTGCACGGTGGGAGAGTGGGAGAGAGTTTGGATGAAAGTTAGCGTTGGTTTCATAGCTGAAAGTTGTAGTATATTACGAACGAGTTTGGAAACTTATTCTTGAATGATTGGCAAGTATTTGCCGATAGGATATGCATGAATGGATGATAAGAGGATAATTTATTCTGAGGAGTTTAGGCTAAAATTAGAGAATCTGCTGCTGGTATTCGGAGAAATTTCACGCTTGTGTGGAAATTTAAATTTAGATTTGATGAATTCTCGAAAAAAATACTTTGCAATTCATATTAATATTGGTTCTACTCCAGCACAATGAAGAACACCGAATTTAATTTTCAAAAAATTATTTTTAAGACATTAACAACTGCATTCGCATTTTCAATACATTCACTAATATCGATTGCAGGATTTTACACTGAATCGAATTGACATTTGAATGTCAAAAGTGTACAAAGTGGAAAAAATGATATGTATCCCTTGGATTGTGAAGACGCAGACATCTCACAACGGCAAATATTTTTTAAATTTTTTTTTAAATCGCTAACTACGATACGAATTGATAGAGAGTCAAAGATTTCAAAACGCCAGTTAGTCCGACCTCTAATACCAGCAAAAGATCGACCTGTAGCCTAATCGAAGGAGACAGAGAGAGAGAGAGAGAGAGAGAAGGAAGGACGAGGTTTCCAAGGAAACTACTTCGTCGACAGAGGGTTCCATGTAATTTTATCTAAGGCAGGCAAATATGCTGCCAAAAACGTTCTCCCAACGATGAAAAAATAGCCCAAACTAAGAGCAAGTCATGAAAGTCAAGGCAGACTTTACTGGTCAAACCTAACGATGGTAGATCCTATACAAGACTAGAAATAAAAGAAGTGGTTGTCGGTTGACGTACAAGCCGCCATCAGAGTAATGTGGGTCACCCGATAATGTGATCCGCTAGTGGAGTTCGGCTCAAAGGCAACGAACAATGGAGAAAAAGTTCACCCTCGCTCAAGCCTATGGCGCAGCCGATATCAGGAACATTGACTGAGTTACGGTGCTGATCGAGTCCGTAAAGTACAGTAGCGATGAAATACTGTCTCAGCGAGCTAGAATACTGAGCTCGGCTGGAATGGCAAGGCCTGGCAGCTAGCTATCTGTGGTGTCACGTGGTAGCTCCTTTTCTCTAACGCTAAGCCCAATACAAATTATTTTGAACGTACGAGTTACATGACTTTAAAATTCAACCCGTGAAAAACAAGGCCAAAAAGACCTAGGTTGGAACTGAAGGGAAAAAGTAAAGAATAAAACCGACCGTCTATTCTCCCTGTTACTCAACCGCATGGGAATAGAATTTGTTTTTTTCTTGACAAAGGGAATTGTTGGCCGCGGAAAAGATGGGGCATCCGTTGAAATTTAAGTGCAAATCGAAAGCCGTTAAATCCTCACCGCACCAATGTTAATTTCTCCTGAGTTTCTCAACGAAAATTCAGAGAATCTTTACACAACCGCTAATCTCAGTCGAAACGAAAAAAAACACATATCTTTCCGGCTCCGATCAACCAGCAAATCAAAAATGCCCAGTACGACGCAAAACGCAACCTCATTCTAATCTTAACGTGCCAGACAACTTCTCTCGTTCGATGCTTAAACCGAACTGCCCCTGCCATATTTATCGCATTCATCGTTCCAACACCCATAAACAACAGTTGCAAGCAACGCTACTTTTCCAGTTGTAGTCTGTTACTGATGGGTGTGGTGGTGCCTGACTTGTTGAATTCAATTGCGAGCCTACCGGAGCAAATGCAGTATCTTCAAACTGCATAGACCTTAAGTATTTTGCGTGAAGTGTATATTTGGCAAATACTCATTCATTGTACTATCAGTGCTGCTTGGATTTTGCAGAACTGGACTATAAGGCGCAATTGGATTTGATTCACATGTCGGTATATTTGGTATCAAGCCTGAAATTAAACCTAGACTAGATCGACTTTGAGGATTCCTATATTCTGCAATATTCACCGTAGCCATTCCATTCGATCTTAAATTACCGTAGGAACTACGAAGGACATTAATATTTGAGATGCTTGCGTTTCGCACGCGCACTAGTCCTTTTAAATATGCAAATGAAAAATGCGTAATCTGAGGATTAGAAATATTATCAAATTGTCCCTCCTTACTACTAAAGTGATGAGTGCTATTATGGCCACAAGGGACTATTAATTATTTCTGGCGAGCGTTTAATGAGAAATGAGTTCGATTATACGTATTACTGTCAGTAGGAGAATGGGCAGGTGAATAATGATACCAGTTTGGCATTGAAGTTGGAGATGTGGTAATTAGCGATATGGCAATTGGACCCTTTATCGAGCGGAGTATTAAAGGGTGGTGCGGAAAGATTCGATGCCAGATCAGATAACGATCCAGTTCTGTTTTCTGTAAGCGCTGATAAAGAGTCATCATGAGATGAAGGATTAGGTTTGTAACACGACGGAAGTCACCGCATTTGCAGACATTGAATTTAGCGGGGAGAGAGAGAGAGAGATTTTATATCCAGGGTGGCATACTAAGGCCGGCTAGTATTCAGTCGTTTTGTTGATCTTTCTGGGACCCTTTCTACCCATGCTGGACCACATTACATTGAAACACTAACACAAAAGGACAGGAAAGAATGAGGGACGGGTCATATTAAGAAATGAAAAATTGCTGATGGCCGTGTTTACATCAGTACTGGTTCCCCTGCAACGCTAACTTCGGATATTCTCCGAACAAGATTATGGGTCCTTGAGGGTCGCCAACAAGCTGTTATAGTACGAGCTCATGATGATCTTCGGGGCTCACCTCATGGAATTCGTAAGACGACCGAGCTCCTACAAAGATACTACTATAAGCCTCGTTTACGCCAAGATGTGATCCAGTACATTCAAAATTGCTCGACATGCAAACAGGTCAAGCCTTCGAATTTTACTTTGAAACCTACTATGGGTGCATTACGGGACTCAGTGTGAGCTATGTAGCGCCCGTTTGTGGCCTTCATGGCTCCATACCCCCCTTCGAGACCTAAAAATTATCAATTGTTTGTCGTCCTGGACTATTATAACAAGTTCGTATGACTAAAGCCACTGCGGACTCAGCGGTGCAATATTTGGAGCGCGAAGTCTTTTGACCTTCGGACTTCCCGAATGGCTTCATTTCGGCAACAGTGTGCAGTTTATCTCCAAGGTATTCGGCAAGCTTATAAATGACTATGGGGTGCAGTACTGCTTACCCTATACCGTTCAACGCAAGCGAATGCCTGGGGGAGGTCAAACTAGTCGACCCTGAACGTCATCAGGGCCTAACGGTATGAAATATTGCCAGAGCCAATTTAGAAAGAACATACCAAAAGGGACTTCAAAATTTCGATCTACGGTCTCGTCCCCGTGAGCTACTCCAGGTTCAGAGGGTTTTCGTATGGAATTTTCATTTATTTATTTATAAAAGGTTTTCCATTAAGGACATAACAATTTCATCTATTAATAAAACACAGAAATATTTGAAATTCCATTTCGGTCATATGACCACCACGAGCCCGTTTCCTGCGGCCGATCCTTTGGATCCAATTTCCCACCACTCTGGCACACATTTTGACCGGAACGTTGGCAATTTCACGTTGGATGTTGTCTTTGAGCTGGTCGTAAGTTCCTGGCTTGTTGGCATAGACCAGTAACTTCATATAACCCCATAAAAAGAAACCCAAATGGCGTTAGATCATATGAACGAGGCGGCCTTTCGACTGGACCATTTCTCGAGATAACACGTTCATCAAATTAACGTTTCAATAAATCGATTGTTCGGCGTGCTGTATGACTAGTGGCACCGTCTTGTTGAAACCACATATCGTTGATGTCAAGTTTATCTAATTCTGGCCACAAATAATTTACTAACATAACACGATGGCGCTCTCCATTGACGGTAGCATAACGACCGCACCAAACAGTAATTTTTTGCGGATGCAACGGTGACTCAAGAACGTGTGGGTTTGTTGCTGACCAATAATGCATATTTCGCTTATTAACAAAGCCATTGAGCCAAAAATCAGCTTCATCGTTGAAGATGATTTTTCGATAAATTCTTCATTATCTTCAAGCATTTCCAGAGCCCGATTGGAGAAGTTTCGGCATTTCGAATGGTCAAGTGGCTTTAGTTTTTGATTCAATTTGATCTTTTCGCAAAATACGCGCAGTTCCGTTTGTGCGATGCCCAATTCTTGTGAACGATGTGGAATCAACTGATGTGGCCTATTTTGAATCGATGCACTAAGGGCTACGGTATTTCCTTCTCTTTGAGCGGTACGACGTATTTTTGGCACCGAAACATCCAATAGTGAAAATTTAGGCTCGAACTTATCCACTTTAGCATACACAGTCGGTCGGGTAGGACGATTATTATGGCCGAAAATTGGAGCAAGCGCTCTTAAAGTTGCGACCATCGACTCAGAGTTTCGGTAGTAGTTTTTAATAACTTTCAAATGTTGGTGGTTCGTGAACATTACCATGATGAAAATGTTGAGTTTAACTAACGTTTTGACAGTGACAGTTCATTTAAAAAAGTTTAAGGGTGCCTTCATATAAAGATGCGAAACTGTTACGCCCCTAATGGAAAACACTATATATTTGTTTATTGCCAAACAAGGTATCAGTATAAAAAATTAAAAATTATATTATATGACAACTTTAAATGGTGTATATTTAAGATCTACTGTATCCAGGAAGAGATGGATTGTATAATTTCGGATTTGAAATGGGACTTCGAAGTGGCAGAGGGATAATGATTGCTGAATTTGTTAAATGCCTTGCTACATATTTTAATTGGTGCATTATCCGCATATATGGTACGGTGGGCACTTGTGGTAAGAATGTAAGTATTTCTGGTAGTTCTAGAAGTTTTATTTTGCCGTACTTTCCCTCATTAATATTACCCTTAAGGACATCGAAAATTAGTTATGAGGACAACGCAGTTCGTCTAGAAGCTAGTGATGCCATATTTAATGCTTGGAGTCAGTTATCGTAGGATGGAAGGCTGCGGAAATTCTTGGAGTCATATGGGGATCTTAGAGCGAAAAGTAAAAATTGTTTTTTCACCGACTTCAACCTATTGTTGTGAATGTCAAAAATAGTCTCCTAGATCAGCCAAGTGTATTCCAAAATGGGACAAACTAGTTAGGCGTACAACGATTTTGTGACCCAAATATGCTCAAATTCGTTGCAATATTGAAGCAAAATATTTAATTTCGATTGAAGAAAGCAAGCGTCAGTATGAGATTTTATTACGTGTTACACCTTCACATCATCGGCATAAAAAAGGTAGGGTGCATCTGATAGTGCTACTGAAAGATGTGATATGAAGATAATGAAAAGCAGTGGACCAAGATGACTACATTAAGAAACTCCAGAGAGGACATTAGTTTTCTTGGATAAAGACCTTGAAACTTGGCATACTGTATGCGGTTCTTCAAAAAGGAATAACTCCAGCTAAGGGGTGAGCCGGTAATTCCAAAGCTATTTAGTTTCTTTACCAATATTTCATGATCCACACTGCCAAACGATTTACTGAAATCGGTGTATATAGCGTCGGTTTGGTTACCTCTTTCCATCTCACAAAGAATGTCTAATGTCAACACAACAAGGTTTGCGGTAGATCTGCATTTTCGAAAACCACGTTGGTCGTCGTTGACATACGATTCAATAAGTGGTGAAATTTCATTGCATACAATCTTTTCAAAAAGCTTCGGTATGGTAGGTAATCTAGCAATACCCCTACAATTTTCAACAGACCACTTTTTGCCTTTTTTATGGATTGGTATTATGTATGATCATTTCCATTACGAGGCGAAGATATCACATGAAAGTGATTTATTGAAAATGATGAAAAGAGGACGGATCAAATGAACTTTACGCAGGGCTAAAAAACAAAGGGGAATAAGATCAGGGTTAGGTCTCTTATTCAAGTCAAGCACCTCGATGGCTTGATGAATTTCCTCTTCAGATATGGAAATACTATCAATTTTGCTGTGAGCAATGCAGCAATCCGTTTGCAGCCAAATTTGCTCCATGATTTATTCTTGCTAGTGGCTCGTTGCCGTATTGGGCAGGTGTCATACGGGCTAGAAGATGAGTCCGGTAATCTACTCGGGAGGTTCGATCTGTCTCTTAGTTATCTCTGTCAACGTTACTCCCTTGCCCGTCTAAATGAGAAACTAAGAGTCTGAGTTGTCCCTACAATTCTTGCGAAATCCAGCAGTGCCGGAGTTCTCCAATTGACCAGTTCGAACTTTATTTATATCATGGTCCAATTTCTATTGGGCAATCATACCTTTTCTAAAAATATTTATTCATTTTCCTATTCCTTTTATCCTCTGTTGTCACAAATTTTATAATTTCTATTTTCTTTCTAACTACAAAAAAATCTTATATTTCTTAAATAAATTTAGATTTTTTCAACGTATTTTACTTTTATTAATAAAAATTTCAACTTCCCATCTTCAGTAGCAAATTTCATTTTTCCTCTATTGCAATGAATGAATGGGAATAACGAACACAAACAATTATGTATCCTAGCTCCTCCACGATGCTTTTCCTCGTATAAGCGTACAAACTTGCCGATTGCAATGTTTTAATGTAACCACCTTATCGGGTTGCATCAATTAGAACATGATTATCCGATATCTAGTGGGCAAAGGGAACGTCAGCAACTAGTGCGATTACTCACGTACCCGACTGCCGGACTGCCAGTCTGAGGTTTCGCTGGGATCGTGGGTTCGAATTCTCTCGGGAGCAAAATGATTTTAGTTTTCAAAAAATGATAGCATTTTTAAACATATGATAATTTGCATATAGCTATGCTGATACTCTGCGCATCATGGTTTTATCCAAATCAACATACGTGCAAATGGAAACGTTGCACATTTGGCGAAAACTTGGAAAGTATTAACAGAGTAAACGGGATTCGAGTGTGTTGAAGTCGGAATACGTTGCAGTAAGTGGATTGTGAAAGGAAGGTTGCTTATATGACGGTTCTGGTGAGAATGTGGAATTGAGACCGGTCTGGTCGGGATGTTATGATTGCTGGGATGACAAAGGTGGAAGATTGAGTCTGGCGGTAGCTAGAGCCCGCGCGAAAAACGGGAAGTTAAAAAAATAATTGACGAGTTTTGACTGATCATCGCAACGAAATTGGTTTTAAAATTAAAATAAATAAAAACTAAATGCTATTAAATCGAAAAATTTTTGGCGTTAAAAAAGGTTAGCTTCAATAAATGCATCAACATTCTTTATTATATGAGGCTTTGCCTACTTGGTCTCTTCTGAATCGAGATTTTTCATTGTAAATTCATTAAGTTTGTACGGTTTATTCACTTCGGTGATTGGCCAATTATGGTGACAAGGCATTATTCCTTAAGCTTTCACTTTCGTCTTTATCTGCATTTTCTATTTTAGGATCAGGTTAACCGAAAGTCTTTTAAAAGGCCTCACACTGAAACTACAACTCTTAATTGATACAAACTGAAAATATAACTCAAGCCATGTTCCAATTGACAATTAGTTTGTATAGCAGTCAAATAGCGACTCCTTATATCACAATCAAAATTATTGATGTCCCGTTTATTTTTTTATCCTTGATTAATTTTATGATAACCTGAATTTCTAACATTTCAATGAGCTCACACTCTATTAGGTATATAAAAATCACTCTAACTTTTCTTTGATCCGGTTTCCAGTTTTTCAATTTACTATATTGAGATACTGATGTGTTCGATTATTTTGGCACCAAGATTGCACTAAATTTCACAATCCTTATTTACTAATATCACTCTCTAATCTAGTTAACTTTCACTATCACTGCCTTTCACCTCTATCTTATTGCCGAAAACATTCACTGTTGGTTTACTATATTTTTTCTTTTATTAGCACATTTTCCTTTTTTCACCTTTACCACAAGTTGTTCTCACTAACCCTCCGCCACCAACTTTCACTATCACCTGACTCCCAATCTCGAAACCCTTTTTCCCAATCATCCGCTGCCGTACAGAGGTAACGTGATTGAAGTTGCTTCAATCCCGTTCCCTCTGTTCATCTTTCGACTTTCGCCAAATGCAACAATCCCTATTGTATATATGGCGATTTAACGCTTGGCTATATGCAAATCCTCATACACACAGAAATAATTACATTTGACGAAATTAAAAAGCTTTCCTTGCATCCGGTTGAATTCGAACCCATGGCCCCAGTAGAACCCCCAGATTGAGCGTCAGACACGTTAGCATCTATACTAACTTCCGATATTCTCCCACCCATCAAATACTACACTTCAATTGCGCAAAGCACTTCATCAATATTATCGCAGTGGGAAATTGAATAAAATGTTGTTAGTAGGAAGGAAAAAATCACAATTTTTTTTTTCCTGAAAAGCTGTTGGGGAGTTGCTTTTCAAGAAAAAAGAGAATTGGCCTACAGATATCAAATAAACAAAAGAATGAGATTTGTTAGCAAAAAGTAAGGAATGAAATTTTGTTAGTTAGAAATATAGAATGAAATTTTGTTAGTGGAAAAGATAAATTAACCGTTTTTTTGTATTCAAAAATAAGTTAGGAAATATAATATTCACAAAGTCGGGGAATGAAGGATTAGGTAAATGATTAAATATTTTCATTAAAAAAAATGTAAAAGATATCTGTACCCAAAAGAAAATGAAAGATGATAACTATCCAGTTTGAATTTTTGAGTGGGAGAATGCCGGCACGGCCGAAATTCGCTATAAGAGTCTACGCGGCCCTAAATCTTAATGAACTCTTCAGACCAGCTGATGTTTGAAACGTCCCCATGACTTTTCTCGGGCTGTTTGTATTGTAGTTTGTTTATACTTTCGTGACGGGCGTGAATAGTTTTACTCACCACAGTTCAACCGCCCAAAATCTACTTGAGCAGTTTGCGAGGGACATGAAAGCAGACTTCTTGCTGCTGAGTGAGCAACACTATGATAAAAGTCCTTCATTATGGTATCCTGATGAAACTGGTACTGCCGCCATCTGGGATCGGAACAGTGACTCACAAGCGGAGGGTTGTGGCCAGGGGGAGGGTTTCGTGTGGGTTCGGTGCCTAGGGACCACCTTCTTTAGTGTGTACCTAACGCCGAACGAATCGATATCATCTTTCCATGCCAAGCTTAATGCTCTGGAGGGCACTGTCTCGAACGCAGAGGGCAACGTGCTCGTTGCGGGGGGGAGACTTCAACACTAAAGCAATCGAATGGGGCATGCCTCAAACAGATCCGCGGGGAAAACGAATCATAGAAATGGCAGCCAGGACGGCCCTCGTCGTACTAAGCACCGGAAATATGCCGACTTTCCGCCGTATTGGCTGTGAAGGAATCATACCGGACGTGACATTCACCTCGGAGTCCTTTGTGCGGGGGATAAACAACTGGAGAGTATTAGAGGACTACTCAGCCAGTGATCATCAGTGCATTCTGCTTGAGATCAGTGATGTTGTCTCCCGACGACCGTGCTCTCGGCCTTCTAAAACTGGATGGAACATCGGAAGGATGGACGTCGAGGTGCTTATAGCAGGTGAGCCGCTGCAGAGAACTTCGGAGGGGACGGAAGAACTGGCAGCTCAAGACGAGGTGACGACTGCTTGCTGCGCTTCTATGCCCCGTCTAAAACCCTGGCACAGCAGGCCCCAGTGTACTGGTGGTCAATTTAAATCGCTGAAAAGCGAAGGGAGTGTCGCAAGCTTCGACATGAGGCTCAGCGGGCACGGAA
This sequence comes from Odontomyia ornata, assembly GCA_963969285.1. Taxonomy (NCBI): domain Eukaryota; kingdom Metazoa; phylum Arthropoda; class Insecta; order Diptera; family Stratiomyidae; genus Odontomyia; species Odontomyia ornata. The sequence continues at coordinate 342,649,024 of OZ017740.1, read as the reverse complement.
CCGTCACGAGGCATGCAACTGGGTGGTAGCATATAAGTTGGCCAGGAAATGCCTTCGCAAATTGATCAAAAATAGCAAGGCTGGCAAGATCTAGTGGATAATTTGAAAAAGGATCCCCGGGGCCTTGGCTACAAGCTAGTTATGAGCAAGCTAGGTGCCCTACGGAAGCCTTGCAAACATGGTGCGAAAAAGATGGATGAGATAGTGCGGGCACTTTTCCTCGCCCATCCCGTCCGTGTTGACGCTATCCATGGTGAAACAGCAGTCCAGTGTCCACTCTTCATACAGCCGGAACTGAAGGAGGCAGTCATTTCATTGAAAGCGAAGAAGGCTCCAGGTCCGGATGGTATTCCAGCTGAGGTGTTGCGGCTTTTCTATCACGTTTGTCCTGACTTGCTGCTCAGCACATTCAACGCTTAACTACGGGATGGGGTTTTCCCGGTTCGATGGAAGGTGGCGAGGCTCGTGCTGATCAGCAAGGGGAAGAGAAATCTCGAATCGCCATCTGCATACCGCCCGTTATGCATGCTAGACACGGCTGGGGAAGTGCTAGAGTAAATCATCAAGGAAAGACTCACTGACGCGATTCGTGCTGCTGGAGACCTATCTCCTCGGCAGTACGGCTTTAGAGCAGGACGTTCTACTATCGATGCGGTCCAAAAAGAAGAGGCACATAGTCGCACCAAGCGACGGATTGTCCTGTTGGTGACACTCGACGTCAGGAACGCCTTCAACTCCGCTAGATGAGTGGATATTCTGGATACGCTGGAAACCCCTTGTCAAGTTCCAGAATATCTAGTGCGGCTTTTGAGGGACTACCTTAAAGACCGAAGCCTGCTCTACGACACGACACAGGGCCAACGAAAGATGGCGATTACATCGGGTGTTGCTCAGGGATCTATCCTTGGTCCAGACATGTGGAACGCGCCTTACGACGGGCTACTGAGACTGGAGATGCCAGACAAGTCGCGCTTGAACGGCTATGTGGATGATGTTGCGGCTCTAGTCGCTAGACAAGCGCAACTTACGCTGGGTATGCTTATGCACTGGAGAAAACCAAAATGGTCATCTTGACAAAAAAGAGAATCCCTAGAGTAAGGATGATCAGTATTGGAGACATACAAATCGAATCAAAACCAGCGGTGAAGTACCTGGGGCTACTGATCGACTCAAAGATGTATTTCTCTGAGCAAATCAGGGCAACGGCTGAGAAGGCTGGTTCGGGAGTATCGGCTCTGAGTCGACTTACGGCCAACGTAGGGGGACCCAGCCCATCAAGAAGACGCCTCTTGATGAGTGTTGTAGGATCAGTGCTACTGTATGGAGCAGAGGTATAGGGCGAGGTTCTCAGTAAGGAGATTTACCGAAAACGCCTGACACAGATACAAAGAAGAGGAGCGCTGAGGATTGCATCTTCGTATCCAACAGTCTCTGACTCGGCGATCAAAGCCATTGCAGGCATGACACCTGTCGGCCTCCTTGCTAGAGAGCGCCGCTCTATATATCTGCGTCGAAACGAGGATGCGAGGGAATGGTTGCCCACGAAGAGAGACAGCGCTCACTCAACGATTGGCAGCAATCTTCGATGAATCGCACGAAGGGAAGGTGGACTGCGCGCCTCATCCCGGATGTGAGACCGTGGCTAAATCGAAAGCATGGTGAGATTGACTTCTATCTGACCCAGCTTTTGAGCGGGCATGGGCGTTTTCAGTCTTACCTGCACAAGATTGGTAAGTCAAGGTCCCCCGCTTGTAGTTATTGCCCAGGAGAGCTGGACAATGCCTGCCACACATTTTTACATGCATAAAATGGGACAGGCTGCGAAAGATCCTTTACAGGGAGACGGAAGAGCTTACCCCGGAGAATATAGCCGCGGTCATGCTCGAATCGGTTGACAAATGGAGCCAAGTGGCACGTTTTGTCGGGAGTCCTAAAAGATAAAAGGGACTCTCAGTAGCCGGGGGCGTTGGGACTGGGTGATCGCTTGTCTGGCACTTCCTCTTTTATCCCTCCCTCCTCCAGCTTGAAGGCGCCTCACGGCCTAACAAAACGAGACCTGGCTCAAAGTAATGTGCCAAAAGGTCCCGGGCTAGGTTCTCAGGTTGACAGGGGAGGAGTTTAGTGGGTAGTCCAGTCACCTTCTTGCGAGCATGTGAGTCCCACACTCTGTGCGTAAATGGACATTCACCTCCCTACCACCTAAAAAACACATCATCATGAAAGCACACATGGTGCATCACTAGCAAGAAGTTACTGTGGTGATCACAACGCGAGAGGGACCATTATGTACCGGCGTCCTCTACAAGTAAAACAAAAACTTTCCTTTTGTCTCCTTGTCAGCTCGTGTCGATGGGCGCGAAAGCGTTGGTGCAACGAACAGCACGCTCAGCATTGTCGATGTAATGATCGCCATGTAGGGACGTACAAGTAATCAAAATGATGATATTAAAAGTGTAACGCTCAAGAAATAAGGAGAAATTAGATAATACTAAGAATCTTTTATCCCTCCCAACCATTACCTATAAGTTTGTGTTAACTCTTACCTAAAAAATAATAGGTACATGGCAACTTTTACACTTTTAAGATCAGTCATGGGCAGCAAAGCATGGACGTTAGGGATGAAGGAAAAAATATCTCGATTAAAAATAATCAACTTCAGCTATGAGCACATATTGTACTTCTTCAAATATATTCAAAAAATACAGGTTTTCAGGCAAAAATGTTATTCATAATCTTCATAATCACGTTATAAACCGGTTATCCGGTTACTTCGGGGGGTTATAAACGCTAGGTTAAACCGAATGTGAAAAAACCGTAGTATCAGGAACCGATTATTTGGGCATTGACCGCCATCTCTAAACTGCACTGCGCGACTGATCTCAAACTTAAGGCCGTGGCTCAATCGAAGGTATGGTGAAACTGGTTGACCTAGCTCTTGTGCGAGTATAGATGTTTTCGGCCTTACCTGTACAAGATGATAAGTAGAGGAGAGGTGGATGACACCTGCCACACAATTCTTGGCTGCAAGATAGGACAAACAGCGTCGTGAACTCTTCCAAGAAATCGGAAAGTCCTCTCGTAGAGTATCATCGTAGAGATGCTTATATCGCCATGTAGCATATTATACTCGAGCTGGCCTGGATGGTTGAGCGTCCGGAGATGCTAAGGGCGGAGAAGTCTCATTCTAGAAATCCCTTCCCTACCCTTTCTGCTCGCTAGAAAGAGATTTCTATAACGCCAAGGTAACGAGGCCTAGCCCGGAGCACTGTGTGAAGCAGTTCCAGGCTAGATTTTCAGGTTGACAAGGTGTTAGGTGGGTATCCAAGAAGCCTGATGCGTTTGGAGCTTCCACACTCAGAACTTAAATAGCCATTATTTCCCTACCGCAAAACAAATCGTATTCTTGAAAGTGATGTGACTAGTATATCGCTTAAGCACGCGCTTATTGCCTGATTTTTGAAGGGTAATCTAATAACGTTACGGTCATTCCCATACAATTTATATTTTCTTCCATCGAACATTGAAAACTAATAATTTTATCGTCAAACTTAAATCGGTGATAAAAATCCAAACAAAGACAGAATAATCTCGAAACTCCTTCCATTTTACTGCTACGAAACCCATCTTTCGATGACTCCCGAAAAACGAGCCCTCACAAAAAAACATTCATCGCTTGCTACCTCTTTTCCCCCCTATCTTTACTTAGACTTGAAAATTAATTAACTTTGTTTCGAAGCCTTTCCACCCGCAAAAAGTGCCAGTGAACCACTTTATCAACTAACTATAATCCGACAGGCAGAACCTCTTAAACCTCATTTTCATGGCGTATTAAATCAAAAAACGAAGGGTTTCGCCAATGTGTGTCTACGGATATAAAATACTGTGTGGTAGCTGTAAATAGCAGTGCCAGATTTAATTATAGCCTTCTCTGTCCTTCAAGCGTCACCTCCACCATCATCATCATCACCGTCGTCATCGAGGAGAATTACTCGAATAGGAGCAAAAGCTCCTATAAATACTGAAACCTTCGTCCATGTCGTTTATGTGTGCTTAACGTGCAGCGAAATAGGCCTAGAGAAATTTAATGTATCACATACCTGTCCATTTTATCGACGTTTTTGTTGGTTCATATAAATAAATCCATTAAAATGACATGAAATTTACCTAGATTATGCTAATACCACTACTGTGTGACACTTAAGTTTTCCTCCATTTTCCCGAGAATTGTTTGCTTCGAAAATGTCGAATTGCTCGCTCGCTGGTCGATCATTAATTTCCATTTAATTGGTCTGGTTTGGTTACGTGTCACGTGTTGTATTCAATTTCAGTGGATGCGTGGCCTAACCAATGTTTTTTGTGGGTTTCATGTCAAAAGAGTCAGCTCGAAATAGATTATGGCGTTCTAATGAATTTTCATATCTACGTAGAAATTCCACAGCCGATGGAGCCATGAAATCAATAATGAAAATTTCCTACCGGTTTCATCATTTCCAGTTCGGCTAACCATCATCTTTGAAATGGTAACGTATGATTATCAATTTCAGTGAAGCTGAAGCTTAGCGCTGTCCACCTCTCCTGCTTTGTTTTGAGGTAGATAGAGTGAAATTCTATACTTTAAGAACCTCAGGCCCTTGACTGGTTGTTTTTCATTTAATAATAATATCCATAGGAACGAACAAATTTATGAGTGTGCATCCAAAAGCTAAAGATTAAAAGATACAAAAGCTAATGACTCCATCTCATACGTCGATTGAAGAAATGGAAAATTAATGATTTGAAAATATGTTCATGTGCTTATTACTGCCCAAGAGATGTTAACTGTTGGTTAAGGTCGAAGATTGAAGGAAGAAGCAAATTATGATAAATGAAATGAAATTCTAGCTCAGTGACCTCTTGTCTGGCGCTCTTGGCCATACATTGAAAGATTAACGTGTTATTTGATTTCACACGTGGGGCTTCCAGCTATCAACGATCTAATGGAGCACTATTGCTGGAAAAATTGAAGGCAATTGTTAGATTGGTTTTATCGGTTACTAATGGTAGGAGGTTGCTTCAATCGAAGACAGCAATTAGTTGCAATCACTCTGACACGTGTCTGTGAAAACGGAGTCTACTAGAAAAATTCGGTTTAATCTAGAGAGAGACGTTATTAATTTAGTAATTGGACGATAGAACGACATCCCTAGTAGAAAATCAATTTAGGCAGTGATTAGGCCCTAATTAGGCATGCCTAAACGGGCATTAGACCCTTAGGCCGAACGTAACGCATTACCACATCACTGCCTAAATTAAGAACGGATAAGGCTTACCAAAGCAGCTCCTAATTAAGGCAGCAATGGGGCTTGTCTAAGCAGTTCCTTACTTAGGCATTGATGGGGCTTGCCTAAACAGTTCCTATTTCAGGCAGTGATGGGGCTTGCCAAAACATTGCCTAATTCAGGCAGTAACGGTGCTTGCCTGAAGACTTCCTAATTTAGGCAGTGATGGGGATTACCTAAATAATATCTAATTAAGGCAGTGATGGGCTTGCCTGAATAATTCCCAATTTAGGCCGTGATAGGGCTTGCCTATAAAGTTCCTAAGCATAAAAAGGGTTTCTTTTTTTTTTTTTGAAAAAATCAACATAAAAGCTATAATACTTACCATTTTCTTCATTTCACAAAATAAGCACTTTTCATATTTTCGGACATTCTTGATAAACCTTTATATAAAAAACCAACAACACGGCTCTGGTGCTGATTATACGAGGTGTGTCTAAAAAGTATCGCGAATTTTGAATTTTCGCGGGTTACGTATATTCGAATTTCGATTTTTTGTGGCGTTATGTTGGTACTCATGTCTGTCACTTATGCCGACAAGCTCGGCCATTTTGAATGTTCACTTAATTGGTGATAGCTGCTTTACTTGCACGTGTTTTCAATCGTCTTCGATTTTTACTTATTCAAAAAAATGGATCAAAGAACGTGTATCAAATTTTGTGTGAAAAACGAAATTAAGTGCGCGGATGCATTCCGAATGTTGACTGTGGCATACGGAGAAGCTACCTTGGACCGAAGCAACGTTTATCGGTGGTACAAAATGTTTTTAGAAGGCCGAGAAGATGTGAACGACGAAGAGCGTGCCGGACGCCCGAGCACTTCGACAACAGACGAAAAAATTAATGAAGTGGAGAAAATGGTATTGGCCAATCGTCGAATCACCGTTAGAGAAGTTGCTGAGGACCTATCGTGCCATTCGATTTTTATCAACGATTCGGGCATGAGACGGGTCGCCGCGAAATTCGTACCAAAATTGCTCAATTGCGACCAAAAACAGCAACGCATGAACATTGCTAATGAGATGTTAAACTCTGTCCGCGACGAACCAAATTTGCTCCAGAGGGTCATAACTGGTGACGAATCGTGGGTTTATGGTTATGACGTGGAAACCAAAGCTCAATCATCTCAATGGAAGCTGCCGCATGAACCAAGACCGAAAAAAGCGCGCCAAGTTCGGTCGAATGTGAAAGTTTTGCTGACAGTTTTCTTCGATTGCAGGGGCGTGGTGCATCATGAGTTCTTGCCACAGGGAAGAACGGTCAATAAGGAATATTACCTGCAAGTTATGCGCAATTTGCGCGAAGCAATCCGCCAGAAACGCCCGGATTTGTGGGAGAACAAAAATTGGCTTTTGCACCACGATAACGCCCCTGCTCACACATCGTTGCTTGTGCGCGACTTTTTGCCCAAAAACAACACACTAATGATGCCCGAGCCACCGTATTCCCCAGATCTGGCCCCCTGTGACTTTTTCTTGTTTCCTAAACTGAAGAGGCCCATGAAAGGACGACGTTACGCTACGCTTGACGAGATAAAGACGGCATCGAAGGAGGAGCTGAACAAGATTAAAAAAAATGATTTTTTGAAGTGCTTCGAAGATAGGAAAAACCGTTGGCACAAGTGTATAATATCTCATGGGGTTACTTTGAAGGGGACAAAATAGATATTCATGAATAAATAAATAATTTTTGAAAACAAATAAAATTCGCGATATTTTTTGAACACACCTCGTATGCAGTGAAATGTTTTGAATTAATTTTTTAAAATCAGGCATGTCGCATTAAGGCATCATTGGGCCCGGATTAGGCATACCCTATTTAGGTAGGCCTCATTAGGTCCGAATTAGGCATGCCACATTAGGACCCCTTAGCTGAATACACATTGTTCTGACGTGATGTGGGAAGAAATCCTGCTTTTATGAGCCCAGTATCTTAGGGCGTTCTTTTTTTTACTCTATCGGCGCGATACTGAAGTGACAGTTACTCAGAGCTTTTTTTTGAAGGCGTCGTATTATATTGAATTTTTTTTATCTCTGAGAGCTGATCATGATTTTTTTTTTGGACTAGATGTTCATGAAAAGGACTAGTTCACATTATATTGTGTGCTACCGATGTGTTAAACATTGTCTGGGAACGTCATAATGCGTTGGTTATAAAATTAAAAAATAAGGGTTCCTAAGTTTAGGTTCGCATTTGCCTGATGTGACGTGGGAATGCGTGATATGATGCAATCTGACATAGGATACCTTATAACGCATCAGAGACAAATCAAAACATTTTGGCTTTTCATCAGACGTAATTTTTCGTTTCTCAATAGTTTTTGAAGAATGGAAGAACTATTAGTTGGATTACTTCGTGGAAATATAATTCTATATGGCCCAACAAACAGAAAAAAATGTAACCAAAGTGCAAAGAAATATCATACTTGACGAATACAGTATCGAAAATGTGGGCAAATTTGTGTATTCTGGCGCCAAAATAACGACAACAAGTGATGAAAGAGTCAAATACGCCGAAGAATACAGCTCACAAATAAAATATTTTTTTCAGATTTGACGATCTTGAAGACCAGCTGCATACACAGGAAAACAAAGCTCCAAGTATGCAAATCTTTGATAAGACCTGTGTCGTGCTTTGGGTGTGAAACATGGAACCTAACCCAAGCATCTGCAAATACATTCAACGCCTTTGAGCGACGGGTCCTGAGGCGAATAATCGGAGCGAAGCTAGACGAGGACCAAAGGGGAATTCGATACAACCATGAGCTGTATGAAATTTTTGAAGAGCCTGTGGTCTCAGGGATTGAAACACCGCGGAAGCTGCAATGGGCTGGACACATGAATCGTATGGACGAACAACGAATACCCAAAAAGGTAGTCCTGTTTACGAATTGATAGGGTACTACATTTCGTTTGACAATAGGGCCTAATCGGGTTTTCCTGAATAAATCCCAAACAGAACAAGTTTAGGCATGCCTAGTCAGGACCCCATTAGGCCCGCATGAGGCATACCTAAGCTGACATAAGTTGCCTCATTTTTAATCTCACTTGAAATTGCAAAATCTTCAATTCAAATTTTTTTCCACTCTCCACATTACACTAAAATGCGAAATTTCCGAAATTTCTTGAGCTGTGTCTGATTACACCTCCGTTAAACCCGCAATAGGCATGCATAACTTAGGTGTGCCCCATAGGAGTGACTTTAGTCCCTCATTAGACATGCATAATTTAGGCAAGCCCGGTTGTTTCCGAATTAAGCCCTAATGCCCGTTTAGGCATGCCTTAATTGATTTGTAGTCGGATTAATGGTACAAGTTAAGCCAACAGTTTTTTTTCTGCAGAGAGATGAAGGCTATTCACGCCCGCAGTATGGGTATCCCAACCGTGTACTAGGGTAGCAACTAAACACCTCCCATTTAAACTAACTTATCTTTTTTAGCGCAGGGTTCGTATTACCTCTGTCGGCAGCACTAAAGATTGTGTGCGTAACTTATCGTTGATTTGCTTGTTGCACTACTCTTGAAAGGCAATGCGGAAGCCGGGAGCGCTACCGGTTTTTCTCTTCAATTCATTGGAGTAAATAGTGGGTACTGTATATGGGGAAATGTATGCCATAATAATAATTTCAAGTCACTCCGATCAGTACAAAACACGTGGTACCCTTCCAAAGTTGACAGGTGACGTTTGTTAAGAACAATGCATAAAATCGAGTATCGCGCGGTCATAAAGTACTTCTATTTGAAAGGGAAAAAACTGGGGAAGTAAAAAGAGAGTTAGACTTCATGCATGGTTAATTGTCGCCCTCATTTACAAGCGTGAGACATTGGGTGGCCGAGTTCAAACGCGGTCGCACAAACATTTTTGACGATGAACGTCCAAAAACTGTTTCAACGGAAGATATCGTCAGTTTAGTACACACAACCGTGATGGAAAATCGCCGATGAACCATTAAGGAAATTGCTGAGACTTGTGGGATATCAACTGAACAGGTGCGTAAGATTTTACATGAAGATTTATGCATGAGAAAATTATCCGCGCGATGAGTGCCGCGTTTGTTGACGATTGACTAAAAGTGCGTACAGGTGGACATGTCGTGCGAGACTTAAGCTGTTTCAAAAGAACCCTACCGACGAAACCTGGATCCATCACCATACTCCGAAGACTAAAGAACAGTCAATGCAGTGGATTGTGGTGGGGGAACCAGCTCCCAAGAAGGAGAAGGCGTTCTTTCTGCCGGAAAAGTGATGGCGACAGTTTTTTGGGACAGCCGTGGAGTAATTATGGTTGATTACCTTCAAATAGGTAAAGCCATTAACGGTCCCTAGTAGCTGCGTTGCTGGACAAGTGAAGACGCAACTCAAGAAGAAGCGACCACGTTTGCCGAGGAAGAAGGTGCTGTTTCATCAAACCAACGCGCGAGTCCAGACATGCATGGTCGCAATGGCGAATTTGGACGAATCGCAGTTTGAATGGCTTCAACATCCACCCTACTCACTAGACATATAGCTCCGAGTGACTTTTTTTGTTCCCCAACTTGAAAAAATTTTTGGGTGGGAGAAAATATGGGTCAAATACCGAGGTTGAAGAGGCAGTAAACCTGATTTTGTTTTTCAGGTTTACCTAAAGAATATTTTCTGATGGCCTGAAGGGTTGGGAAAAGCGTTTGACCAAATTTATTGACTTGCGTGGAGACTATGTTGAGAAATAAATTTTTGTATGGCTTGAATTGTGTGTTTTTCTTTAAGGGGTCGGAAACTTTTCGAATGACCCTCGTTCATAGAACATTCTTATTTTGCTACACATCAGTAGGCTGCATCTCTTAGATTTTGGTCGGCTTACCCTCGCAGCTTTTCACACCCCGCCACTGCTGTATATCTTTAGATATGATTATGAATGAAAATAATTTAAATTTTATGTTACAATCAACATGAAAGTCGAAAAAAGGTGTTAATAAGTAAATCGATTGGAAAGGAATTTCTGTGTTTAAATGCAAACGGGATTTCATTGTATTGCGTTTAAATAAAAAAAATTTCTTCCATAAAGATTTCTCTTCTACATTGCAGTGCACTACAATTGAATATTTCCATTAAATAAAGCACGGGAAATACTCTTTATAGGATTAAATTTGATTTGCTAACGTGACCCATTATCGAAGCATGTTGACAGAAGTGAACTTTTGTTATATATTATTCAACAAGAACTTTAGCATTATGATTGCACAAAATATAATATTGACAACTCAAAACTGAGATTTCACTTAAAACTTTGGCAGTTCACGATCCTCTTGAGTTGCATATTTGTAACTGATTTATTAGCGACTTTTTTACCTTGTGAAAATCTCTGGATCTTAGCATTGAAAGTACTGAGAAGTAGGCTTTCATTGCGGCGCTTATCTTTTTCCATATTTCAGATGGACTCCTAAGTATGGGAAGCTTACCAAACTTTCCAGGTTGCAGTATCCGAAAGTCAGATCATTTTTTTTCGTAGAGGCATGTCTTGCCTTGTTTGGGTTATGAATTTATTTTTAGTTTTATTAACCAGGAGGCCGAGTTTTTGCTTCACAAGCCTGTGATACGTTTATTATCATCAGTAGTCCTCTCTAAGGGTGTAGCTACATCTACCTTGATGTTTCCCTTTCAAGCTTTTGCGTGGAAGTTGGAAAAAGTCTGTTCGACTCGCCAGGTGTTTCAATGCTTTTGTGATTTCTTTGCCAGAAGTGCAGCTTCCCTTGGCCAATCTACACTCGTTATGATTTTCGCGGTCGCACGTCAGAATCCCGAGCTGGAGGTTGGTGCTAAGATAGGTCATCGGGGGATGACTATGGGGATATGCTTAGCACCACACTACATCGAGTGGGAAGCTCATAGTGTAATAAACTAAGTTGGCTTGCGTATTCTATACGATTTTAAACAAAAATTATTTTGAATACCCCACTATTTCGGTAGATGTCACCTTTAAACCTGTCAGTTTTTGACACTTGACAAGTAGAAACTACGCCATTAATAAAAATGGAACGATACACGCTTCAACAACGCATTGAAATTATTAAAATTCACTATAAAAATAGTGAAAATTTGGCAGAGACGGTTCATAAAACTCGAACATATTTGGGTCGTCGTGAAGCACCTTGTCGGACCGCAATACAGAAATTGGTGGAAAAATTCGAGCTGTTGGGACAACTTAGTGGTGTGAAGAATAAAACCCATGCACGTCACTCAAGAACACCCGAGAATATTGCTGCTGTAGCCGAAAGTGTTGAAGGAAACCCAGGTTTGTCCATTCCTCGTCGTTCTTTGGAATTAGACATTCCACAAACGTCATTACACCGTATTTTGCATAAAGATTTGGGTCTTAAGGCTTATGAAGTTCAGTTAACACAAGAACTCAAGCCAGTCGATTATCAACAACGTCGTGTCTTTGCTGATTGGGTCCTTGAAATACATGAAAATGATCCGGAATTCCATCGAAAAATCATCTTGAGTGATGAGACCCATTTCAACCTCGGTGGCTTCGGCAACAAGCAAAATTGTCGCATCTGGGGCTCGGAAAACCCAAGAATTATTGTTGAAAAGCCTCTCTATCCTCAACGTGTGACTGTTTGGTGCGGTTTATGGTCCGCCGGAGTCATTGGACCTTACTTTTTCGAAAATGAGTCTGAAGCAACAGTTACGTTGAATGGATTGCGCTATCGAGAGATAATTAATGATTTTGTATGGCCAGAATTGGATGGTATTGATCTGCACAACGTTTACTTTCAACAAGACGGCGCTACGTGCCACGCAAGCAACGAAACCATTGATCTTTTACGGGAAAAGTTTCCGGACCGTGTTATCTCTCGAAGAGGTGATCACAATTGGCCATCGAGATCTTGTGATTTAACACCTTGCGACCGCTTCCTTTGGGACCACGTGAAAGAGAAGGTCTACGCCAACAGCCCAGCGTCGATTCAAGACCTTAAAGATGGAATTCGTGAGGCTATCGAGGATATAGAGCAGCCACTTTGCGATTTGGTTATGGAAAATTTCATGAAAAAGATATGGTCCTATAAGCGTCGTCGTGGTGGTCATTTGCCCGATGTTATTTTTCACTAACGGCATGCCTTCTTCTTGACAATGAAATAAACATCCGATCATTTATATTAAAAAATGGCATTTTCCTTTTAATATCAAAATAACACCTCTTATTGGAAAACCCTGTACTATGCATAACGTTAGGGAAATTATATAAGATTAAACTAGGTCAAATGTATAAAAGTACTTAACACATTATGACTACCGGGACAATTGGAAATTCGAATACGCTTAATGAAATTGTTGCATTATTTTCACACGGAAAAGAGAGCGTAAAGACAGTTTCGGAGGAATTTGATTTCGAAATTGAAAGTACCAATTTTAAAATTGAATTTTCCGCAAAATTTTCTGTTTTTTTCATATGAAATGCAAGCTGGCAGTTCTTCCAAAACTGGCTTTTAGGTTCGCTATTGGATTTCAAACCAGGCCAATTTATGCACCAGGTCTTGGATGACTGCCTTTGAAAGATCGTATTTTGTTGCATTCTGCTCAACATCATTTTTCAAATCCTAAACCGATCTCCAAGCGTGCATATAAACCTTCTTGTATGTTTAAAAGCAGAAAATTATTGCATTTTATGGAATTTTTCTGCTACGAGCGAAACTTGTCATTGTGATCCGCACCCGAAAGAAGGAAAAGTATGGGTTCAAAATCTGATGGTTAAGCGTCTCTGCGTTCAAATTAAATTTGCCACGATTCAATCATACACTTTTCTTAGAGTACATTAAATTAAAAATTGAAACCCATGCTATGTTATTACTGAGTAAAATACGAGTATATTTGTGCGAAAAGCAGTTTGACACTTAACCTCCAAAATGCATTATTTGAAGGTTGTGGCGATGCAGTGCAAATCCATGGAAAACCAATAAGACACGAGCCACTGTTGCTAGTCGCTCATGCGAGAAGCTGATCAGGCGAGAGAATCAATTCAAGAATAATAATTTCATGATGTAGATTGTCCGGAGAGTCCCGCCGCTTTAGCAGCCGTTGAGAGGACAATGAACTGGACCCCCAAGTATTTGACCATTTTGGCTTGCAGAATTTTTAAGCCATTGATTGACAGCGTTGCAGATGCTTTTCCTGAGTGTGACCGTGATTCGCTGGGTTTTAGCCATGTTTATATTTATCTACCACTTATGCTTCCATCCTAGTTCTTTGTCCGTCAGTTGTTGGAGCTCCCTATTGGCTCCTAATTTGTTGATGTGCGAGAATAATACTCGCATCGCCGTGTCGCGAAGGTAGTAGTAAGGTATGGGCTCTAGTAGGAACGTAAGTTGTGTACAGAAGGTAGAATATTGATTCCAGAACCCTCCCTTATGGAACACCAGCGATGATTGGATAAGTATTGCTTAGAAAAGCGTTGCATTTAACTTTGAAAGAGCGATTAAAGAGATAGCTAGCCAGTAACTTATGAAAACTGTTAGGGAGGTAGTTCATGATTTTTTTTAATTTAGTTCATCATGTCTAACCTTGTCAAATGTCTAGGGAATTTTTGATGCATTCGACTAATTGATGTACTTGTTCTATGATGCTATATCCGAGTCTAAAGCCAAGCTGGTTATCTGGAATAATTTTGCTAGCATTTACTACATGGTCTAATATGTCCCGGGATTTTTAATGATAACCAGTTATTTTTTGGGCAGGTTTATATTTATTGCACATCATAGTTACCTTCGAGGGCGACACACTTGATATAGCGATTTTACAGCATTTCAATGCCCTTTTTGTAGAACAGAACACCCAACCCCTTCAAAATACGCCTCAGTATTCACGATGAATTTCTTATACGATCTGAACCTTATTCTCTGGAGCCACCGCGTGAGGTTTGGAAAAGATAATAGTCGCTAGGGGTCACGCCTGGAGAATACGGTCAGTGAGCAACCAATTCAAATCATAATTTGGCCATCGTTTTCAAGGATTTTGTGATGATGTGCTATCGTGATTATACAGAAGCTTTTACCTCTCCATATGGGGCCGTTTTTCTTTAATCGTCGTTCAGTTTGTCCAATAACGATACATAATACTCTCCCGTGACTGTTCTTCCTTTCTGCATGTAGTCGATGAGGATTATTCCATGTGCATCCTAAAAAAATGGAGGCCACTACCTTCATGGCAGGGCGTTGGTCTTTTGGCCGCTTTGTATGGCTTTCATTACTTTCAGGCCACTCTGCAGGCTACTTATTGGATTCAGGCGTATAGTAATGGACCCATGTTCTATCCATTGTCACAAAACATTAGAAAAAGTTTGCGGGCGTTGGATCATTAACGCGCTGATGTTTTTGGTCGTAAAGCAGAATACAAACTTTTAAGTTAATTTAGTTATTTCACACTCATTAAAAGAAATTAAATAAAATTTAGCAAAAAAAATGGCGACTTGGAACTTTTATTTCCTTTTACTCAAGTTGAAATCTATAATAAAATATATAAAATTTCTATGCAGTTTCTTACTTGCAGACCTGTGTGACGAAAGAATATAATTAACCGGTGCCTTTCCTTCCAAATGGCTACTATAGACTCTTCAGAAAGGAGGCGGACCAGCCGAGTAAGGACTCGTATCTTGCAGGATGGTTAGATTTTAAAATATCCGCAAATCTTTTCAGGCATTAGGTTCGGGTTCACGGATTTTTGGCGAGTTTTTTTAACGTGGTTTATGCCATCTCGTAGTAAATCTTTTCTGACACCGCGAAGGGTTCGGGATTTGGTAATACGATTGAATCCGTCTGCTATATTAATTGTATGTGGTGTAAAAAAATTGAATATTAGAGTAGAATAGCTTGAAATAAAGAAACTGAAATGCCTGCAAGCAGCCGCCAAATTACGAGGGAGGTTCAAATATGATGGAGACAAACGCTGTAGATGGCGTGCATGTATGTTTTTAAGGTGGTGACTTGAGTATGTGATAGCTGGGTCCCTTATGAACAGTGTGGCATAGTTTTCGTCGGGAGTGCATATTTCACGCGCGTGCTACGACTATGAGTAAACGTCAAGTGCTGACCGCCGTTGCGCAACGTATTGTCATTAGTTTTTTTAGTAAGGGAAGGCGTTAAAAACAAGGAAAGTTCGGTAGTGAGTGCCTCAGAAGGGCTGCTCTGTTTAAATGGGCCAAAGCATTCAAGGATGGTCGCGAAACCGTGGAGAATGAGCCGCATGATCGTCGAAGGCGAACCAGCATCACACCATACAACATTTCCCGCGTAGAACAACTCATTTTGTCGGACCATAGGATGAATATTAGAGACATTTGGGCTGAGCTCGGCATCAGTAATGGTAGTGTAGATTCTATCATCCACGAACACATTCAATATCGCAAAATAACGGTGCGATGGGTTTCGAAACCAGCACGAAATGCGATTCTTCTCCAGGATAGCGCGCGAGTTACGTCCACAACTATCTTCCCACCGAAGCTACATTCCCACAGATGGCTACTTCGATATCGGCATCAAATAACTTCCGGAATTGTGGACAAAATGCGAAACTTGTGAGGGGGAGTATCTAGAAAATATGTAAATTTTTTCGATAGTCAATAACCGTGCCAGTGCATTTGTCTCGATCATATTTGAACCACCCTCGTAGAAGACTGTCGTGTGGCCGAGTCGTTGACATTGATGTTACTGCTCGTTGCCACTTCTCGAGACTGCATGTTTTCGGGTCGTTGCAAGGTCGACTTGGATATCGAATGAAACAATTCACATTTTTTCAAGTTAGGCAAGATAAGGTGCCTCATAACACAATACTTACACGAAAATGAATCTTGGAATGGAAAATGATTCTACAATATTTGGGCACAGACTGACCTGAAAAGAAAAGAAAACATTTTAAGCATATAAATTATATCCATATAAATATTTTTTTTTTTAAGCTTGATTAATTAATTAATCATATCACTATCATTGTTAACTTTCGCTCTCAATGAAAATAGTAAATTCATAGCACAATATGCTACGGTCAACTAATTATTATCAATGAACATTCTAGTTTAGTTTCAGGGGCATGCATACTATAACGCACTGGAAATGAAATCCAATCTTTGGTTACTTAAAACCAATTCCAATATTTATTGCAAATCTCTCTTTGCACATTGTTATTAATCATGTACTAAATCTTTGAATAAACAATTTCGCAATCATTCATTCAGCAGAACTCGCCAAGCAAACGAAGACTTTTCTGTGCTTCGAGGAGACCGACAATTCTACCAGATAATTCCACACGAGCATTGCTAACGTTTATCGTGATTTTAAGACCCACATATGAGTACTAGTATGTTCGCATGTGCAAGAGTATAAAATACGCATTTAACTAGTTCACACCAATCAAAACGGGTGAAGCGCTGATCTTGATCGAATTATTAAAAGGCTTTTAGCACAACTATGTTAGATATTTTTTGTAATGCACAATAGTTCCCTCTTTTCCTTTCACCCTCGTTACGCAGCCATACTCGTACATAGTTTTCCCGGCTTTCCACTCTTCTTGAAATTGCTCAATTTTTTGCAACTCCAGCACTGAAATAATTACATTAATAACTTTGCAAATTTCTATCAATCAATTCTTAGAAATCCATTCCCGTGCAACAAACGGGCAAACGAATGAATGAGTGAACCGAAAAATTGCGAAAAATAAAAAAAAAAACAAAATTCAGATCATGCAATCAATCAAATTATTTATTCGAATATCGATAGCATCTTTTCCTTCCTGGTTCGACGTTCATCAGTTGCTTTACTGCAATTTCGGCTTGATCATCTGCAGAAGTTGATGATGAAGATGCTGATTTAGATCTTGTGGTTTTTTCAGTAGTTTGAAAAGATTGGCAATTAAAAATGATGAAAATGATAGTCGTCGTGGAATGGCGGATAGATGCAGACGAAAGTTTGGTTTAGATTTAAGCGGAAAGAAAAAAGATTGCAGAAAGAAATGATAACAGATATTGACGGATCAATGTGGGCAGACTTAATTAAAAATGTTTTATAAGGTCATTATGAATATTTAACTTCCACCGTTTTTGTTTGTTTGCATTAATGCAGAAAAGAAATTTAACTGTTGATAAGATAAATGCGAAAAAAAGTTTTAAGAAGCATTTTGAGTCTCTCAAAAAATATCGCGAGATTTTGAAGCATTTGATCTATGTATATCGGACAGTATCGCTGGTATTGCCAAAATCTAATTGGATCATGAAATTGAGAACAGACTAAGCTAAGCTTTCTGCCTTAATTCGCTTGAATTTCAGGTACAATCTAATCATTGGCCCTTTTTCATTTTTTTATTTCGCAATGGTTTTAAACATCGACAAACAGTTCAAATTGAGATGTTTTATATTTTAACTCTATCGGTAAACTAGAAAGTTATATGGTCTCAGCATCATCTTTAATCTGATTCACGTTAAATGCAATCGATTTTAGCCCGCCACGCCCAGTAGTAGTCATTCGGCAACGAATATGCGTTAATCAACGGTTTTAGTTCGAATTTCTGCTAAAAACATGTCGCTTTTAGAAAATTAGATAGTGGCTAGCAAGAGTCCGGTCTATAACCATCCTCATTGGTGCCTTATACACAGAGGCAACTCTGGCTAAGTTTCAATCGGAAGCGAGAGGAAAATTTAAATTAGGCAACAACTGATGGAGTGAACTGAAACGACAAATTAACTAACCTAGGTGGTAGCCAATCGGAGATTGGAAACCACCCGCTGAAGTAATAGAAGGGGCACAGATTCTGAGGGTTCTAAACGTGATATCTCCCAGAAAACCTCTAAGAGGATCTCGAGCTGTGATCCAATTCATCCACACAAATAAGAACCAACCTTGGCGCGTATATTGCTGCCTTTACAGGGCGAGCATTCAGCCATTTACGGTGAACCAGCAAGATCAACCAATCATTCAGAGATAACACATCTTCCACATCTGGTTCTAGACCGCTAGTCAAAACTCAACGGAGGAATGCTCTCCGTAAAATCATGTGCAAGGTGAAGCTGGCTGCTGGAAAAGAGAAATAGGCCTGGCAAGGGTTCGTCTGAATCAGAATATTTCACAACCGGAAATCCTAGTCACCAGAACGTGTTGGAGAGCAAAGAAGTGGAGCATATCGAGCTCAAAATAATCAGGGATGTCAGGTGATCGATCACTAAGAATCAGAACCCTTAAGGTCAGGTACTTTTGGAAACAAGAGTCATTCTTATGCAACAATCTTGTTATGGGTTAGCCATAAAGCAGTTTCTGCAAAGTCTCTCGTTGTTCACATTGGAGCGAGTTGGTTGTAATCACTTATTCGAAATTTTAGAGAATATCACTGTTCCATACTAAATAAATCCACAGTTCGTCAGCGGAGGCATCGTTCATGTTAATTACACCGATGAATTAACAAAGTGATAGTTCCCAGGCTCTAGCTTATAAGGGCGCGAAGTTCAGTTTGTGAAAGAAGACACCTCTATTCAGCTGGTGAGAGTCCATTGGATCCCAGCAGTAGTGAAGGATCCAATGGTCATTGTGGCTCGTCTCAGGATACAGAGCCCAGAAGTATCTACACGAAGCTTGAAGGTCATTTCTTGAATAAGGAGTAATGGTGTTCTCGGATGCATTTTTGCTCCATCCTTATCTGTGAGCATTCCTGCGCCCAGTAAGACATTAGTTGTGTCTAGTCAGTTATTATCCTTAAACTCGGATAAACCATTCTTGTCATGTTTTCTGGGATCTTGAGGAATTCGACGATTTTATAAGAATATCTGTCTATTTGGTTGAAGAGTTTAAGTGCGTGGTCTATTGTCTCGATTCTGAAGCCTTTGTGCACGTTCACGGCCCTAATATATCGCGGAATTGCACCTATCTATCTAAAAAACCCTATTCTGCAGTGATTGGAGTGTTTTTTGTTGATCTTGGTGGTTTGAAAGAAAGCAAAACTGCCGAAAAGTAGCCTCGGTCATATGATATGTTTGCAAATAAGTATTTTGTTGATCGAATTTAGGCGGTCAGATTTATAGATGGGATATAAGGATGAGAAGATACCTAAGCAGTATCGTTTTTGTCGTATATGATTTTTTCCACTTCAGGCAGTATTAAAACGTCAGTCTGAAATACTTTGCAGCTCTGTTCCATGTTATTGGTTCTTCATCTATTTGTAACGTTGGACGGTGCTGTTGTCTACGTTCGTTAATACAAGGAAATATTACCTGAGTTTTGTCGTTGTTGAGTTTAATCCATTCCATCTCCATTTGCAAAAATATTCTAGGAGAGTACCGATGGAGCTTTGCAGTTTTGTCGTAATGACTTCTGCTCGTCGGGCGGTATAAAGTATACATGTGTCGTCGCCATAAAGGAATGTACATCACTTGGAAGACTAGGCAAATCGGCAATATACAGACTATAAAGAATTGGTGAAATGAGTGATCTTTCTGGAACTGCAGCTTCAAGGCACAGCTTTGAGAGATTTTTTTCTGTTCTGACACGAAACATCTGCCTCAGAGGAAGAAGTATATTATTTGTACCAGCAGAAGTGGTATTTTGAGTACATGCATTTTGACTTGTGTTGACTTTCTGCAATTTATCCTGTTTCGTATGTGTTGGACTACTCCGATCAGCTGGAGCTCTATAGAGTGATTTGCTCGGAACTCATTTTTTTTCTATGATAATGGAGCTTTCTTCCATAATCTCCTGAAGTCTGTATAGATTGTTTTTATCAATACTCGATCGATGAGAGACGAGGCTTCATCATCATCATCGATCTCAAAAGTCCAATTTGCCTCTAGTAGTAGTCGCCTCCATTCGTCGCGGTTCTTTGACCTCGTTCGCCAATTGGAAATCTCAACCGGAGGTCTGCTATTAGCACGGACTCAATCTGCCTATCGTTCCCTTGTGCTCTACCTCTCAACGTTCATCCGGGAAGCCTGTGCTTTCCTACGAAAGGAGACTTATGGGTCTGCAATTCGACGGGAATTCCTAGTCTTTTTCTGGTTAAGGTATAACAATTATGGTAGCCGATATCCAATTCTTAGGGTACTACCGCAAACAGAAGATAGTGTGTATCACGCTCATTAGTGTCTACAGTATTGTAGTAATCGAGCAGTCCGCCTAGGCAAGCTGCTCGAGGGACCTTCACGAAAAGAGGCTTGTTTAAAATATGATCAATTCGATGTCATTGGTGGTGATGAGAAAAGTTGACAACATACATGTATACACAGGCTTAATGTGATCTATTCTAGTATACCGACATCAGCTAGTACAACAATGATATCAAATAAACAATTTCATAATAATAGTCACGCAATAAGTGCTAAACAAGCTAATACGCAGCTTAATTATATTAGTAGTACTAACCCGAAATCAACACCGCCATCAGCACCGCTACCATTATCAATGAAAAGTTTCTCAGATCCCTTATCAATGAAACATACAAGAAGGTCTCAATTAACCTAATTAATAATGTTGAAATCAACAAAATCACAAATTTACTTGTCCCAGTTAGCTTTAAAAGCGATCATAATAAACTTGGAATCGAATTTCTAAATCGGTGCAGAAAATCGGTAACAAAAATATCCAAATCAGATTTAGAAGAACTTATTCTTGGAAAGGTTGTGGAAGCGATGATACATTCAAGTGAGTTAACTAATATGCGGGAACTGATTGGAAAACAAGAAATAAATAATAATAAAAAAGTAAATACTGTCGCGTGCTATAATTCGCGGCTAATAAATTTAATGTTCCGGGAAAGTGAAAACGCACAGTCTTTTAAATTGAGTTAAAAGAGTTTATTTACTAAGAACGCGCAATCATTAACTTCACAGGTTTTTACAAAGATTAATTAAAATGATATTTTTTCACTTGTCTCCGAATTTATATTCCAACTGTCTTCACTATCGCCTTTAATTCACACTCGCCTTTAATTCGCACTCCACACTTATCGCAGTTTTACTATCGCGGTTTTACTCTTCCCCCATTCATTCAGCTCGGCTTTATATAGGGTCTCTAGTCATTCAATCCATTTCTCGTACATTGGCGAATGTTCTGACAACAACTACCTGGAATATTCGAGCCAAGAAAAGATGTGTCGCCAGTTGTAGTCGAGTCTCCCTGGATGTAATATGGGGCAAGACGGTCTATGTGCACGATTTTCATTATGGCTCTCGGCTTACGGTGGTCCTGTATGCGATATACGACGTCGTTAATTCGCTTTGTAACTCGGTACGATCCCTCCCAATTATGCTGCATCTTCGGAGCCCTACCCTTCCGCCGTTGTGGGTTGTATAGCCACACCAAGTCATCTTGCTGGAAGCCTGTAGAATTTGCCTTTAGATCACAACTGGTCTTCATGCGGTCAGTAGCCGATTCGAGATATTTTCGCACTGTCCGATGTATCTGGTTCAACCGTTGCCTTAGCTCACTTGCGTACTCCGAGATCGTTTGGGGTTTCTCAGGGGATGTTCCGAACTTTATATCAGCCGGCAGACGAATAGTCTTTCCAAAGATAACTTTGGCTGGTGATGCATGTTCGGCAGCTCTATTTGCCATCAAAATTAATGGGACGCGCCGGTCCCAGTCTCTCTGGTTCTCGTCAACCATCTTGGCCTGGTATTTATTGAGTGTGCCGTTGAAACGTTCGACCATTCCATCGGATTGGGGATGCAGCGGTGTTGTCCTCGTTTTCTGTATTCCCAGCAGCTCGCACATTTCAGCAAAAACTAGCGACTCAAAGTTTCGGCCTTGATCCGAAAAAAGTTCACAAGGTACACCGTACCTACTGAACTAATTTAACACTAGCTGTTCGGCTACAGTAGTTGCTTCCTGGTTGGGAATGGGGTAGGCCTCGGGCCACTTGCTGAAATAATCGGCCACAACCAGCGTGTATCGATTTCCTCATTCGGATTCAGGAAAGGGTCCTGCGATATCAACAGCAATCCTTTCAAACGGTACACCCACGTTATAGGTTTGCATTTGTCCTCTCAGTCGCCGCTTGTACCTTTGACGGAAGTGCAAATCGTGCATCTACGACCCCAGTCCTCTACGTCTTTTCGAGCGTTGAGCCAGTAAAACCTTTCCTGCAATTTCGCTAAGGTCTTTTAACACCAAGGTGGCCTCCCGAGGATCCTTCGTGCATCTCCATAACCACATCGTAGATTCGGCTTTTGGGAAGTATCGTTTGGATCCTATAGGAGCTGCCATCCGCCGTTTCCCATTTCTGCTTGAGTACGCTACCCTCCACCTGAAGGGAGTTCCATTGTGCCCAATAGCTTTTCAGGGTTGTGCCATGCATCGAAACGTCCTTCCACTCAGGTCGCCCAGTTGTCTCCTTCCATATGAGTAATGGTCCGATGTCTTCATCGGCTAGCTGGGCGTTTCGAATCTCTTCCAATGACCAACCTTCATTAAATTCGGCCGTTATCACTCGCAGATCAACAGTCAGCTTCTTTTCCTCAATCCGTCAGCAATACTTGCAGTTAACTGCACTAGACGACGAGCTAAGGCGTCAGCGTTTCCATGAGCTCTGCCCTTCTGATGAAGAATTTTGTAGTCGTATGATTGCAATCTTTCGATCCATTTTGCAACTTGTCCCTCGGGGTTTTTGGAGTTAAGCAGCCATCACAGCGATGGATGGTCTGTTCGAAGAACAAATTTCTGGTCATATAGGTACTTGTGGAACTGCTTGGTGGCCTCTATTATAGCCAATAGATCCTTCCTGATCACGCAGTAGTTCCTCTCATTTTTTGAGAGAAATCGACTGTAGTACGAGAGGACTTTTTCTTCGCCATCGATCTGCTGAGAGAGTACAGCTCCAATCCCGCCGTTGCTCACATCGGCGTCAACTACAAACATTTTTCCGGGTTTTGGATATGCCAGCACGGGTGATTCATACAGCTTCTCTTTCATGGTCTCAAATGTTGCATGGGATTGCTCATTCCAGACATACGGGCGATTTTTCTAGGTTAGCTGATTGAGACACTTAGCTATTTTGGCAAAGTGTTTGACGAATCTTCGATAGTAGGTCGCCAGACCCAGAAATCTTCGTAGTTGGCGTTTGTTGTTTAGTATTGGCCAGCTTTTCATGGCTTCAATTTTCTCAGGGTCTGTTTTGACCCCTTTTGCTAATACAACGTGTCCCAGGTATTTTACTTCAGCTGCGAAAAGGGTACACTTGTCGGGACTATGTTTCAGATTTGCCAGTCGTAACCCCGGGAGAATACCTCTTCTAAGTTCCGCACATGCTCTTCGAACGTTCTCCCGATAACAATGCGACTGTCACAGCTATTAATAATATCATCGTCAACATTGATCGAAAAGAAGCAACCAAGAAAAGTAAACGAATGACGTCAAAAGCATGTACTCGAAAGCACAAGAATGGACAAAATAGATCCAAGATCAAGATCTGAAAGTAAACAAGTGACGTCACTGCATGTATTCAGAATTTCTCGAATATGCCAGGTAGGTCTCGTCAGAACATTCGCGAATATACGAGAAATGGATTGAATGACTAGAGACTCTATATAAAGCCGAGATGAATGAATCGGGGAGATAGTAGTCAAACTGCGATAATAAAACTGCAATAGGAGTAGAGCGCGAATTGAAGGCGATATTGATTGTTAGTGAAGTAAAGGATTTTCGTGATATATTTGAAGACAGTTGAAACATAAATTGATAATACAAGTGCGATTTGTAAAATGGGGAAATTAATCATTGTGCATTCTCATTAAATAAACTTTTTTAACTTAATTTAAAAGGCAGTGCGTTTTCACTTTCCCGGAACATTAAACTTATCGGCCGCGAACCATAACACGCGACAATATGGTGCTCTTTTTGTCGCTTGCGCGGCGTGCAGTCTTGACTGATGCCACGCAAATTCTAATGGGGGAACCATTGCTAGACTTGGAAATCATCCGTCGAGGACTGGTTTCCAGGTGCCTATTGGAGAGCTTTAGTGGTTCCAAGGCGCTAACCTAAGACTTCAGAGTTATTCTGGCATTCAGTTCATGGTGGAGGATGGCATAATTGCCGCCTGGCAAGCCAGGTGGAATGAAAGCACTAACGGGCGTGTATAATATATTTTTGCCTGATGTTTTGTCAGCTATGCGGGTCCCATACCTTGACTTTTGTCTCGGTTTGGGGTTCCTTATGACGGGGCGTTGTTGTAAGAACGGAACTTATTAGATGACGCACGCTGTCAGATCTGTAGGGCTGAGAGCGACACTTAGCAGCATGTTCTATTTGAGTGTTTGGCATATGCTAACCCTGTAGGGTATGTGGCATGAATTCACTCAGATGTGCTGCAGATGTCCAAGATGCTTTGATTAATGGAGCATGTATCACGGCATTAAATGCTCATTTTCGACGAGTTTTTGAAAAGCACCTGCAGCTCTGCACGAGCGACTGATGATTCTGCTTAGACAAAGGTGTCAAATGTGTTTGTGGTCGTCTTGTTGCGAAAGCTCAGTGCGATCGTCGTCTTGGGAGTGGTAGGTGGTGGTGGTGGTGCTGGTGATGGGTAAGCCAAAAGTGGTCAGTGGTAAGTCAAAATACTCAAAGCAGGCAAATCTGTGGAGAGAAATTGAATTGGGAGCACAAAACTGACAGATAAAGATATGGTTAGCTGAACTATGAGGACTAAGGGAAAGAACATGGTTTCCCGCCAAGGATAGGTTTAACTCTACGGACAGGAATTGATACAGTACACAAATCAGCACCCTGAACCCATTGAGATGGGGTCAAGGTTTAACCCCCGTTCAGCATACCCGCAACACATGAACTATAAGGACTATTACATCTGCTTGTAAGTCTTTTATGGTCTGTCAGAACCTCAACACAGTAAATCCCTAGTGTATTGAAGATCCGCTGAAGTCGCTGAGCAACGAAGGAAGCGCTCTCGTTACACGAGGATGGAACTAGGGGAGGCAGTTGTATCCATGAAGGCAAGGAAGGCTCCAGGTGCAGATGGCCGGTTAGTGAGCGAATGGATTCGAGTTTAGTCAACGAAATTTTGCGATCGTTTATGTATTCACTATGATCAAGCACAAACCCTATTGTCGACCAATGAAAAGAATACAGCCAAATTTGCTTCATACGAGCCATGACATTGTGAACGACGGACTTAATAATAATAAGCTTCACTACGATCAAGCACATAAGCTTTGGGGTGTGCTTTCAGTGGAGTGGAGTGAAGCCGAAGAGAGAGAGGGACAAAAGACAAAGAGACAAAACAAAAGCTCTCTCATGCGCTCAATTTCCCCGATTTCGTCAATTCGCCGCAAAAATCTACAAACGATACGAGAGGAGGAGGAAGCTTCCGTGGCATGGGAGCTTACATGTTGCATATTCGTCGAGGAACTCCAAATCTAAGCGGAAGTCTAAGGCGCCTCAGTCAATATATATCGTTTTCAAAGAATACAAAGAGATTCCAAAAGCGGAACCATTAAAACTTAAACAAATGTTCAAAAAATTAGCAATGAAATAAAATAATTCATCAAATTTACTCTAGCCTTTGTTGATTTAGTTTAGATGGGTACAGTAGGAGGTAAGTGTCATGCAGGAAGGTCTCTCTCCCTCTCCCTGGGAGCCTTGATGATGTATATAGGATACACATCTAATCTAGCTCCCAGTTCATGCCAGTATACATAGGGTATACTGGTTACGTAACAGGGCTTCCAGCTTAGGTATATTAGCCTGCCTACTATCTTTTCGCTTACGTGCTGCTAGAAGCAAGGGGTAAGGGAAACTCCGAGATGAAATCGGTCAACCGCCTCTTATGCTTCTTAGACGTTGAGATCCGCTGACAGGATCTGCTCTACTTGGGACCTTTCTCCACGGCACTCCACCAGAAACCTAATTGCTGGATTGATGAGATTGTTCCAAAGAGTGAACGGTCATAGGTGATCTACTCTCCGGATTATGTTGCTGGTGACACTTGATGGTCAAAATGCCTTCAATTCCGTTAGATGGGCAGATATTTTGGAGACATTGGAAAACCCTTTCTAAGTGCCTAAGGTTCTAATGCAGAGCTCAGGGACTACCCGACAAACCGAAGTTCCATATCTTGAATATATCGTACGACAAGCTACTGAGACTTTCGAATTAGTCATACTTTTTCAGTTATACCGATGATGTTGACGCGACAAACAGTTCAGCAAGCACAACATAAGCTAAGTGTGCTATAGTAAATAGTGAGGCGCTGGATGACCGCTCACGGGTTCAGCACGATACTGGATAAAAGTGAAGGAATAATTCTTACAAGAAAAAGAGTTCCAAAAGTAAAAAAGATCCATATCGGGGAAGTGCTAGTTAGGTCGAAACTAGCAGTGGTCCCTGGGCGTTCTGATCGAATTGAAGAGGAGTTTCTCTGAGCTTATAGCAAAAGCATTCCGAAGTAATTAGTCAAACAAATCTAGCCTAGTTTTCTAGGTTGCCAGGACAGGTGTTGGGTGGGTAGTGAAGACATGCGTCTGGGTGTCCCACATTTAGAAGGTAAACAAATTTCTGCTCTCTACCACAAAAAAAGTCAATATGTGCATGGATGATTGGTAATAAGTGAAGAGAAAGGCAAATCAACATTTAAAGGGATCAGCAAGAAGCATTGCGAATCCTCTCTGCACCAAAAGTAACCGTGAAAATTGCCCATGAATGTCAAAACAAATTGAAATCAGTTAGGAGACATAATATGTTGTGTTGTTCTAGGTTCCCAGTCACAGAGGATATGCTGACAATGAGAAATCCAACGCTGTAGCCCAAGAAGCCCAAAAGTGTTTTTCCTTTAGCTACCTAGCGTGGAGAGGTGTCTGCAACTCTCATATCATTCAATACTGGCGAGGATATTACGGCTGTCGACTCGGCAAATCGCTAGTGAATGAGCCTTACCAGAAGCTAGCAGACTTCTTACTTACACTAAATAAAGTACAAAGCTTTGGCTGGACTTATCACATGGCACAATTCCCTATGTCCTCCTTTGCACAGAATAGGTATTGCGGGAGACCCTTTTTCCTAACGGGTGAGACAACCATGTTCTATGTATATGAATGCCCAGCCTTTGCGATTCCCAGGAAGCAGATTTTTGTTGAACTCACTTCATTATTCCAATAAAAAGCGTGTCTGAAAGAAGAGGCATTTGAGACCAATGGACCAGGGTTTGAGCACTCTAGAGCCGACTAAACAGCCCTTTTGTCCCAACATAAAACAAACAAACATAGGAACTATTCTACATACATATATCTTAAACATGACATGGATGAAATACCTTAATTTAATCACATGTATTCCATGAAACGAATATATTATCAACATGATCCTTTATAGTAAAATCTCCATAGCCGACGGTTATTCAAATAGGACTATAAGATTATACTACTCGTAACAAGATTAAACGATTATGCGATTCTAGCGACTCCTCCACCGCCATTCCCTGGTAAGGACAAACTTTCACAAATTAATTCAGCCATTAACATTGAAAAAAAAAAAACATTTATGCAGTCAACCTTTATTATTCATGAAAATTTAGGCCACTATGTCACCAGACATAATACACAGTCTTCCTCCAACTTCATATCTTGGTAGGCACACGTTTCAACTCAATTGCTGAGCTTAAAAGTTAGCATGCTGCCAAAACTTTCACGAGCAGGTATGCTTCCTACACAAAAGAGCAGGCAAACAACTTCAAAATTTCCCGGAATGAAAAAAGTCAAGTATGAGTAAAGTAAAACTACATGTATGAGAAGAATACAAAAAGAGAAGAAGAGAGAAAGAGAGAAGAGAAAAATTCATAAATCACTCGCTAAATTGCGGCATCCTGACATAAAACCTATGACGATAATCTTCTTCATTGCGCCCAATGGTGCTGTTCTGTTTGCTTGTACCTTAGCAAGCCAGTTAGCCTGGCATGCCTCCATGACCGGTAGCACATAAGAAGTGTTCAGAATAATTTCCTTATCCTTCTTATTTAAACAGTATTTTCTCGGAAAGGTCTTGGTCCTTGGTTGGTCTTCATCGTTCTCGTCGTCGTCATACATCTCTCACAACAGTTCTACAGTGAACATGGCAACCACCAGGTCAACCCTAATGCGGCAGTTACGACACTGAATTTTTGGCAACCCGGCCAGGATCTCTTTCTACAGGATAATAGATGCACATACACGACGTGGCGAATTGGTGAGGAGGAGCAGGCTTTTATGTAGATAATTATCTTGCCAATGAAGTCTCTTGACTTGCCATTGAAAAGTTGGCGACTTGGTTTTTATTATCCGCTTCATTTGTATCGGAAATAATGACGAGGAGAGGTTTCAGCCGAAAGAGAGATATATGGAAAGAGAAGTGAAGACCACTCTTTGCGGTATTTACTCATATGTCTACATTTTAAAATCGATGTCTAATGGGATTGCGAATGGTCGAAAGGCTACAAGATAGTTGACTCATTTACATGATTTCACTCTATCCTCGCTTATCCATGATAATCCGCCGTAATCCTTTGGCAGGATAGTCAGCTACCAAGCGATAGTGTGTCCCCATTTCTGTCAGCTTGCCTTCGTGCATGTCGCAATGAAGTACGAGTACACCACAGGTGTACTCGTACATGGTTACAAATATGTCCACTTTATTGATTTAACATTGAACTCGAGTCAATGGAAGTAAAATGCATGAATGGCATATGGGGTTGGTTTATTGGGTTTTCCGCTAATACCCTCGTGGTTATAAGCCCAACTGGAGCGTATCTTACCCTTGTGAGCTATGTTCAAGTAACGACATATGTCTTTGTTAGCCAATCCGTGTACGATGTTGACTAATTAGGTTCACTCTAGAAAATAGTACCCGAGTGAAGGTGGAAAAATCTATCGTTTATGTCCTGTACTTTTTCTACAACGCACATAAATTTATAACGTAAAGGACCTTTTTGCCCGACATATGCAGGAGTGGTGGTTGCATGTGTTTCAGGAATAGGTTAAAGTTGAAATTAAAAATAAGGTACATTTATGAGACCAACGTAGTGAGAATGATAAGGGTTGAGCTATGTGTATATTGTATTGGGCTTTAGTCCTTGTTGGGAAGTTAGTTATTTATTAATTGGTATCCGGACTTTTTGGCTGCTGAATTCTTTTTATGAATGCATGGAATAATGTGAATAAAATACCAGACGTAATGAATTTCCCGCTTATAATTTATTCAGAGGTTTAAAAGGGGTGGAGACTTAACATTATTAATCGTTTCACTCTATTTTATTAATTATTGAATTTCCATTAAGTAGGTTATGCTTTTGCAGCAAAGTTTAACAAACCAAGCTACCCAACTGTTGATTTATAAAAGCATTTTAGAGAGCTTTTAGGATGAGGTCTACAAAAGAAATTTCTTTATACTAAACGAGAAGCGAGGTTATTAGAGAACTTGCCAATTATGTCAGCGTGCACCAACTTAAGTAAAGTCAAATTCAAGTGATCCCAGGGCACGTATGAACATTATCAACTATGATAAGATCAACCAGAAATTTCCATAAAGTTTCCCCCGGATTACACGGAAGCAAGACCCTGGCCGATACATGGACTACGATTCGAGTAACGAAATAGAATTGACGTTTAGGGCTGGCGAACATTATTTTGGACCTAGCTGCTTTGCATGGTAACGCCGAGGTGACACTCGTGCGCGAATGGCCCCAATTCAACTATCATACTGTCTCCCTCTCGGTAAAACCTTGGCAGGTCTCGGAGTACGTTTGAAGTTCGCACCATTGAGTTGAGGGTATAGGTACGGTTGAGACGGACTCCAAATTAGCGCCGGTTTGGCTTGAACATCTGTCCCCCTATGAGGGATTGTGCCAACTCTCGCATGGCCTCCCTGCTTCGCAAAGATAACCACGGGACCAAAAGGCGACTACACATACGGCCGAAGATAGCAACTCCGAGGGGGGACCCAATCAACCTGATCCTGACTCCTCAAAAAAGCAAAAAAACAGTACTAACGACAACCACGCTAGCGACTACAGCACTAACGATGACAACATTGACGACCAAGACAAGAACAATGACACTAATGACTAAGACAACAAAGCCAGACGAAAAACGCTTGAGTGAACGGACAGCACAGGACAACTTTGTGCAACCGGGAGGGCTTGCGGCATCTGGGCGCAGCAAGAAAACGATGCGAACAAATAATAGAGAATTCAAGATCAGAAATCGAAGAGGAAACTGAGAGAATCGAAAACCTCAAAGACGCTCCAACCAATACTGAAAGGACCAAGTCGCTGGATTTGAAGCAAACAGTGGACGAGCCCAAGCTCGCACTGTACATGATGTTGTTCTCAAGACCACCGTAGTGCCTGAGGCACGGAATACAAGTGTCGGGAACCTCCAAACCGAGGAAATGCTAGGCAGCTCGATTGTTCTTGACCGTTCCGAAGAAAAGCGGCTCAACGGTCCTGACAGGAACAAAGACCAGCTGTACTGCCAAAAAGTATAAGCAATGACGTCATGATCGGCGTCCTAGAGCTGGAGGAGCTCTTAGAGAGGATTGCGCACTACAGACGTAAGTGGCTGAGGGCAGAAGTATAGACACTTGGCAAAGCGCCAGTCTTTCGAACTCCTATGACCATCAAAATGGAAGCTTGTAGGCCAATCCAAGGAGACACCGAGTAGAGGAGGAAGGATGAACTCCACAAAGATTACACCATGCAGAATGAAGGGTACAAGCAATTCAGTCCATGGCAACCAAGGAAAAAGTAGACAAAAGATTTCTTCGAACCACGGAACATCAGCATCCTTTCCAGGGCTCTGCTGGTCGAATCTACCGATGGTAGGCCTTACGCTGATGTCCTTCGAGGGGCAAAAAGAGCGGTTAATCCAAGTGAATTAGAAACTACCGTTAGAGCAGTGCAGCCCACTCGGTCTGGAAATATTCTGGTGGAGACAACAAACAGGGACTCTTTTTATACTGCAGTCAAAAAGGTCCTCAGAGAGTGCGCTACTGTAGCCTCGCTCGAGCCTATAGCAGCGCTCGATATCAGGGACATTGACTGCATCACAGAAGTAACCGAAATATAAAACGTCATTCCACGTCAAGCCGGGGTTAAAAAAAGCCTCATCAAAGCAAACGCCAGGGGCCATGCATGGCCATCGTTGACCCCTGCAAGGGCAAAATAAGAATCGGCTAGATAATCAACAGTATACGGCAAAGAACAGTACTACTTCATTGTTTAAAAAGCCTTACTTATGGCTATATCGCAAAAGGATGCAAGGGGCTCACTATGTAAAAAGTGTAGTAAAGTGGGGCACAAAATGAATAATGCACGGGCGAAACAGATTGCAACCTATTTTAGGACGCTGGCCTCACTATGGAAGAACTCAAGCACGTCTTAGGGGCAAAGAACTGTCAGGTCTTCAAGGAGGATCTATCCAAAACCAAAACAGCGGTGAAACGATGAACTTGCACAGCAGTACTGTAACCGGAACCCTACTAGAGCAGTTTGCGAATGAATTGAAAGCCGACTTGCCGCTGCTTTGCAAGCAGCATCATGACAGGAGTTCAACGGCATGGTTTCTTGGTGAATCTGGTATTGCCGCCATCTAGTTGAGAGATATCGCTCATATGCAGGTGCAGAGTCACGGGTAAGGGAATGGCTTTGCGTGGTTTGGTATATGGACACAACACTCTTTAGTTTCCATCTTACCTCGAACGTACCGTTACCACGCTTTCAGGCCACACTCAATGTTCTGAAAGACGCTGCCTAGAGCGCAAAACGGTGATTTCCCGTTCGAAGAGACCAATGCGAAAGCTATTGATTGAGGTATGCCTCTCTCAGATGCTAGAGCTGAACACGGCAGCTGGAGCTGGGCTTGTTGTATTTAATACCAGCAACACCCCTACTTACCGCCGCTGAGGCTGCATTGGAACCATTTCAGATGTAACATTTACATCGAAGTCCCTGGTACCAAGGGTACACTACGGGAGAGTCTACTCGGCAAGTTATCACCAGTATATCGAGCTTGAGTTAACGACGATCTTTCTCGGTCTACATATGCTGAGACTCGCGGTCTCGGATGAAACAATGGAAAGATGGCCATTGAAAAGTTTGTCGGCGTGCTCATGGCACAAGCATCGATGCCGATAGCTTTGCAGGAAAGTAGAGACTATCAACTATGAGTATTATCACGTCTGCCTGCAAGTCCTCCATGCTCTGTTGGAGACACCGACATGGCAAGCCTCCAGTTTACTGGTGATCATTTAAAATAGCTAGCGAAGTGAAGGTCACAAGCTCCAACAAGAAGCTTCGACGGCACGGACTTCGAAAGAAGCATGAATAAAGCTCACTGCATACAAGTCAGCCAAAAATCGTCTTCGGAAACTTATCAGTAGATTTTGCCTGCAGCTGGAGGCAAAATCTGGTGGCGACGTGAACAAGGATCCATGGGGTCTCGGCTACAACCTGGTCATGCAGAAGCTTGGGGCCCCTACGTTTGCTGTGTACATACGAGGCGGAAAAGATGGACGTACTTGTGTGGTCTCTTTTTATTTATTTATTTGATTCTATTTAACAGAAAAAGAGAGAAACAAAATAATAAAGTAGCAATTATAAAGACTTAAAAAAATGGATGCTCTACCGAGGTGCAGAGATAAGGAGGACTACGAATCGCACTTGCATATCGAACAGTCTCCGGGTCGGCAGTGTTAGCAGCAGGGGTGATTCCTATCGCCTTCCTTGACAGAGAGCGTAGAAATATTTACCTACGGAGAAGCGTATGTAACAGCGTGGTAGTCGCAATGCAGGAGCGACAATGCACTGTCTGCGATTGGCAACAGTCCTGGGAGAGTGACAAGAAGGGAGGATGGACAGCACGTTTGCTCCCTGGATTAAGCCAGTGGCTCGATCAAAAGCATGGTGAGATTGCCCCAGCTCTTCAGCGGACATGGACGTTTTCGGTCTTATCACAATATTGGTAAGTCACAGTCTCCCAACTGCGTTTCTTACGTAGGAGAGGTAGATGATGCTTGCCATAAATTTTTTGGCTATAAAAGATGGGACAGGCTGCGTGGTGACCTCTGCAATGAAGTTGCAGCGCTTTCCCCTGAGACTATAATTGCAAAGATGCTTACATTCGATGACAAAGAAACCACGTCGTACATTATGTATGAGCCGTCCTGGAGGAGTTCTTGAGCGTCAGGAGGTATCGAGGGCAGGGGCTCTCTTTTCTAGTAATTCCTTCCTTTTTTTTCCTTGCCTTCTAAAAATTAGATTCTTAACGTAGGTCCCGGAGGAAAATGAGGCCTAGCCCGAAGTAATGCGGAAAAGGGCTCCAGGCTAGATTCTCAGCTGACGGGGAAGGAGTTTAGAGGAAAGTGATGCCCTTGGGGATACCACAGCCTTCACCTCGGAACCAAATCAAAAATACATGAATGACTTGATTTTTTCATCTCGTATCTAAAAAAAAAATTTATTTTTTGTATAATTTTGCGAATCATTTAATGTTTAACCATATTTTTCATTTTCTCTGAATGTTCTTTCCTATTCCTTTCCCATCTGTTTGTATTTAATTTTTTTTTTATTTGAGTAGGCCTAGGGCGGGCAGAGGTCTGGCCCACATGAGCCCCGATACTGTTCGAGGAGTAACAGGCTTATATTAAGGGGAGGTTATGAAAAACATAATCACAGGTTTTCGTCTAATGTGTGTTGTGGCTGTGACAGCGAATCCTGCAGCTGTCAACTCGAAGAGACAGTCATTTAACAGCTGTGGGAAAAAT
The DNA here is from genome assembly GCA_963969285.1 of Odontomyia ornata. Lineage (NCBI taxonomy): Eukaryota > Metazoa > Arthropoda > Insecta > Diptera > Stratiomyidae > Odontomyia > Odontomyia ornata. The sequence continues at coordinate 342,614,967 of OZ017740.1, read as the reverse complement.
TTCATCCTGAGCAACGGAGTTTCAGTAATTTCAATCAACGAAATACGCGGTAGGGGTTGATGGGGTGGTTTTATGAAGGAGTAGAGCAATAAAATTTTTTGATGCGTCATGAATGAGCAATCATCATCATCTATGATGCGACAACCAAAGTCGGGCCTTGCTCTCTAGGATTAATCTCCTTCAATCATCATGGTCCGTTGACCTTTTCAACCAATTGTCCACTCCCAATAAGGATCTGTTTTCAGCTTCTATCGTATCTCCTATTAAATTGAGCCCTCGGTCTTCCCACTAGACGTCTACCTTGTGCTCTTCCTGCCAATGTTCTTTTGAGTACGCGGTGTTGAGTTCCTGACACCCCTGAGCGCCCATCACGGCCTGATCCGGCAACATCAACGCTTCAAACAACTTACATAGTTATTTAAGGTTAATTAGCACTGTAATAATTAGCCCATTCGTAATCAATTCGATTTATTTGATTGATTTATTAATTGATCGATCATTTTATTTCAATTCACCGAATTCAAATTAAACTCGCCACAAAACGAAAATACTTTGTTTCGAAAACCACATTTTCATTTTATATCAATTGAGTAACCCAAACTTTGAAACAAAAAGTTTATCCATTGTTCAATTGTTGGTTGGATCGTAATATATTCTGCGAATTCTTGTCCTAATGTGCCTTATTTCAATTGTTGATTTTTCAGTATTGTTGATTAAAGTTTAAAAATTAGAATTTCGTTACTAATCTATGATTTCAAATAAAAATAATAAAATCAAAGTTCAGGACAAAAGAGTCCCGGCGCAAACATTTGAAGGCCCCAGCGAGATGCATTTGGTATTTATTTTGCCGTGCATATCTTAATAATTGTTTTTCCCCGGTGAACAGATCGTGAAGTGCTGTGTGGTGTTTTGTGTAGTGTCGTGGTGTATCCGCGCTTTCTGTTTCCGGTCGCTTTCCGACTTTCTACGCGATGGCGAATATGGACCGCCTGGTTGAGGACCTAAAATGATTGGCTCGAATCGTCGAAGGCGTCATTTCAAACTACAAGAAGGATTCGCCCTCAAGGAAGCAGGAAGCCGGGTATCATGCGGAGCGACTGCAGCGACTGGAGGCCACGTGGGAGGATTTTGAACTAGGTGATAATTACATCCGATCCCTACCGGAGGTCGCTCCGTCGCACAAGTATTTTACCCAATATATATATACGACACTACCAAAGGCAACTACCTCCGTTACCAGCAGCACTTCCGCGATCAAATGCATGCCAAAACACACGTGGACACGCCAACTGGGGAATAGTCACCAAAAGGGCTCGACATTCAGGATAGAAAGGACAAGGACTACACTGCAGAAGCCTCAGCACCAAGAGATGCCAGTGTAGTCAGGATGCTGCGTCGCTACAAAATCATGGCAGGCTCGTTGAGGAGGATCATTGACCGTTTGGACCAGAAGGAGGTCATTCGGACCTGGTGCAGGAGTAAACTCATGACCCTCCAACGAGGTTGGCAGCAGCTGGATGAATATCACCTGCAAATCGTCGAGCTCCATGACGATCCTGAAGCGTATGGTTTTAACGTGCAACAGCACACTCATTTGGAAGAGCTTATCCTAGATTGGATCATTCGTCTGGAATCGAAAATGGATGAACTCAGCGCCACACCTGCCCCAACGACCCTGCCTGTGACTCCTTTTACCATGCCTCTGCCGAAAATAAAACTCCCTTCCTTCGATGGGAACTATTTACATTGGCAACAATTTCACGACTTGTTCCTGCAAATGGTGCATAGCCAACCGATGTCCAAGGGCCAGAAGCTAAGGTACCTCAAGGCCGGTCTCACCGGAGAAGCGGAGCTTTTGATTCGAAATTTTACATTGTCAGATGCCAACTACGAGGCGGCTTGGACAACCTTGAAGGAAAGGTACGACATCCGGCGACTATTGGTAGCGATGCTGGTCAACAAATTAATGAGTCAGCCATCTCGTGCTAATGAAGGCCATCAGTGGCAGCAATAAAGGCTCTACATGACCCCACACGAGAGTGCCTCAAGGGCCTGGAGAACCTGCAAGTGTCCACAAGGGACTGGGATCCATTGCTGCTACATGTGCTAATCCGAAAGTTATCCATTCCGCACGAGCTACCACTCTTGAAGAGTTTGTTGGACTTCATGGCAACGCGTTTCCAGGCCCTCGAGACACTCGGCCATAAAACAAAGGAACCGAAGATCAACCGTAGGAAAGCGACCAAGCTGGCCGTGGCCGCCACGATAGCTTCTCGGTGCTTAATGTGTGAGCAGGATCGCCCGCTTTACGACTGCCCGGATTTCCTCAGGATCACTGCTGCAAAGAGACTAAGTTTCGTGCGCGCTAAGAAGCTGTGCGTGAATTGCCTTCGAGAAGGACATCAGGCTTCCAGCTGGGCGGCCAGAAGTTGCTACATCTGCCTGGAGACAACAAGCCCAAACAGACCAAGACTATATCCTCGAGCACGACAACACCGAAACAAGACTCGAAACCGCAAACAAATGCAGAACCGCCATCGCTCTCTTTAACGACTCCGATGGAGCCCCGACTCCAAGGAAATGTACTTCTAGGCACAGCCGTCGTCAAGCTGGTCATCAGCAATGAGAAGACGATGGATTGTCGAGCTGTACTGGATCCGGGCTCACAAATAAGCCTATCACCAAAAGAATCATCCAAAAATTGGGTTTATCAACGACACCAGACCTTGCCTTCATTGAAAGGGTAGGCGGTAGTACTGAGAAGGCATACCGTAAGGTGAACCTCGGCTTAAGATCCAGATTATTAGGATATGCCGCGCAGTTGGAAGCCTACGTCATGGACAAACTTATATCAACGCAACCGTCTCAGAACTTGAACAGAACAGGATGGCACATTTCCAAAAACATAAGGCTGGCAGATCCAGCCTTCCACCGAACGGAGCGCATCGACTTTTTGCTGAGTGCCGAACACTTTTACAAGGTCCTAACCATTGGACAACTAAAGTTGGGCCCACAGCTTCCAGTGCTCCAGAACGCGCTCCTGGGGTGAATTGTAGCCGGAAGAGTGATCACACTTCAAGTGTCTTCCGTGACACGCGGCATCCTGGCAGAGGATAACAAGCTTAATAGGCTCATCAAGCAATTTTGAGAGGTCGAGGAAGTACAGGATCCGCAGCACAAGCTGACGTTAACTGAAAGGGCTTGCGAAGCTCATTTGTATCAGACAATGACAAGACGTATCAACGAGCGTTTCTTGGTTAAACTCCCATTCAGCAAGGATCTTAAGACTGAGGTGATTCCCGAGTGGTGACCACTCGCAGATTCATTGCCCTGGAGAGGAGGCCTGATCTAAGATTTCCATACGAGGACTTCATGGAGGAATATATTCGGCTTGGGCATATGGAGGGGGTGGCGCCGTAGCAGCGGGAGGAATTACGATACTTCCTTTCACATCATTGTGCCCTGAAGCTTGGCAGCAGTACAACCAAGCTGCAGGTGGTTTTCAGTAAGACGACCACAAACGTTTCGTTTAATGATGTCCTTCATATAGGGCTTACTTTCCAGGATGACCTTTTTTCGATACTCCTGCGTTTCAGAATGCCTTGTTTCGTATTCACCGCCGACATCGAGAAGATGTATCGGCAGATAATGCTCCATCTAGAAGACCGTCGATACCACGGCTTAATTTGGAGAAATAGTTGAACGCAACCAGTGCGATACTATCAGTTGAAAACAGTAACCTGCGACACAACGTGTGCCCCGTATCTAGCTACAAAATGTATACAGGTTCTAGCACAAGAGAGAAGGATTGCTATATCTACGGCGTCACGACCGGGGCAGACAGCTTAGAGGAGGCACTTCACAAACAGGCGGAGCTATGCACCATGCTTTCGAGCGCAGGTATGCATTTGCGCAAATGGTATGCCAACCATCTTCTATTGTTCAAGCAGATTAAACCTGAGGACCAACAGGTCCAGCTGGACTTCAGTAGTTTACACGAGGACTACATTAAGACGTTAGGAGTCATCTGGCGTCCGAATACTGATGAGTTCCAAATCCAAATCAGCCTGGATCCAACCGATGCGAAGTTCTCCAAGAGGGCGATGGCGTCTGATATAGCCAGAATGTTCGATCCATTGGGCATTCTGGCTCCCGTGATAGTAACAGCCAAGCTATTCCTGCAGGAATTATGGCGATTGAAATTGGACTGGGACGCAGCATCACTGGTGGGGATCCATACCCAGTGGTCTTATTTCCGCAGTGATCTGCCATCATTGCAGCTGGCCCGATTTTCTCGTCACAACAGTACAGGCGAGAAACCCGAGCAAGTACAGTTGCACACCTTTTGTGATGCCCCCAAGAAGGCATATGGCACAGCAATATACATGCGGTCAACCTTGAGGAGCGGTCAAGCCGTCGTCAGGTTTCTGTGCGCCAAATCAAGAGTGGCCCTGATCAAGACACTTACTGTTCCGCGCCTGGAGTTGCGTCCGGCGAAACTAGGCGCTGAGCTCACAAGACAAGTTAAGACAGCGCTCAATCTGCAGGAGATTTTTCAGGTATTCTGGACCGATGCCGAAATTGTCTTGGCGTGGATCAACTCTTCTGCATCATCGTACAATACTTTTGTGGTGAACAGGGTCTCGGCCATACAAACCCTCTCAAGGCCAGACCGATGGCGACACGTAGCGTCTGAAAACAACCCAGCTGACATTCTGGTACGTGGGGTGGCGCCGGCTGAATTGAGCAGCTGTAGTATGCAGTAGTCTGTGTGGTCTAGTGGTTAGAGCATGAACGCATAAGTCGAAGGTCCCAGGTTCAAATCTCGTTGGGAGCAACGTGATTTAGTTCAGAGGATTTTTCAGAGAGACTATGAGTGTTCACTCAGTGGTGATATGTATTGATTTAATCAGATCATATCATAGCTGAGCAGGCACACGGGAGCATGGTACTGACCAAACCAACTTCCAAAAAAAATGAGATACTCTAACTATCTCTAAGCGAAGGCCTCAGAGGAGCTGTAGTGCTACAAAGAAGAAGAAGCATGCGGTTGCAAGGACCACCATTTTTATCCAGGGCAGAATCAGTTTGGCCTTCCGAGTATCGGAGTGGGGGCCCTTGCCACTTGGAGACGAAACGGACCAAGACCGCTTTGGTAGCGGCAGAGGCTCCTGAAACACACTTTATTCAGCGGTTAACATCTTCAAAAAGCGGCAGCGCATAGTGGCCTACATGATGCGGTTTATCTGTGGCATCAAGCCAGCAGTCAAGCAATCTCAACTAACAAATCACGCGCCCACGAGTGATGAATTATCTACAGCCCTGGAGATCATCGTGAAGTATTTACAATCACAAACTTTTAACTGCGAACTTTTGGACATCAGGTCGGGGAGGCAAGTCTCCAAGCACAGTCCGAAGCACAGTCCGTTGGTGGGACTGGCGCCATTCCTGGATCCAGAGGGCATAATCCGTGTCGGTGGGAGGGCGGATGCTGCAAAGATTACGTTCAACACCAAACAGCCCATTTTATTACCGCTCAAACATCCGTTCACCAAACTGCTGATGATGGACATCCATCACGACCACTGGCATCTAGGTACGCAAACACTGCTCGCTAGCATTAGACAGCAGTTCTGGCCAATTCGATGAAAACAACTCGCGAGATCGATCGTTCAACGGTGCATGTGATGCACCCGAGTCAAGCCTAAGCTATTTTCACAAGTCATGGGAAACCTGCCGAGTGCACGTATTCAGCTAGCCCGACCAGTCATCAACTCCGGTGTAGATTTCTGTGGGCCTATGATGATCCATTACCGAGGTAGAGGTACCCGACCGCAAAAAGAGTACCTAGCCATATTTTGCTGTTTCGCTACAAAGGCCGTCCATCTGGAGCTAGTCAGCGATCTAAACACAGAGGCATTCCTCGGTGATCTCAACCGTTTCATTGGACGACGAGGGCACTGCCGAAACCTATTTCGCGACAACGCCACCAAACAGCTATGAGAATTGTCGTCCTCATTATATTCCAACGAAGCGCGTCAAGAAGTAACAACGGCGTGCTCCAGCCGGGGAATCGATTTCCATTTCAGCCCTCGACGCGCGTCTCATTTTGGCGGCTTGTGGGAGGCGGCAGTCAAATCAGCCAAAAATTTGATCCATCGAGGCGTTTCGTCGGCGGCTCTCACCTACGAGGAGCTGCATACCTTGGTGGTTGAGGTGGAGGCTATCCTCAATTCTAGACCACTAACTCCGATGTCAAACGATCCCAATGATTTGGCAGCCTTAACTCCAGCACACTTTCTCGTCGGAAAAACCCTCACAGCCATGATGGATGGTCACGCAGAGCCAGTCATCGGAGGTCTCCATGCCCGCTGGACGCTAATCAATCACCTCAAATTCGAATTCTGGAGACGATGGTCGCACGAGTAAATTGGCACTGTTGCAGCATCGTGTCAAGGGGAGACAGTCACACCAAAATGCGATCCCGGGAAAAGTGTTCATCATAAGCGAAGATAACACCCCATCAATGAAGTGGCCAAGGGGGCAAATTATTTAAACGTACGAAGGCGCCGATGGTTCCGTACGAATCGCTGATGTCAAAACTGCCTCCGGAAGTTTGAAAGGGCCAATACACAAACTAGCCCCGTTACCAGTACTCGACGATGCAAGGTCTAACGAATAACCATCACAAGCAAATTCCCCCTACTTGACGAAAGTAGGGTCCCAGATCAGCGGCGACGACATCTCGACCACAAGATGGCGTTCGATGCAAGCCGGCAGGTCAATAGTGGTGCTCCTCTTGATGTGCCTGCTAGCTCTCACAGCGCACGCCTCTCCAACACAAGGCTCAACAACCAGACCCCATACGGGTCTGTATTTTCAACCATTAGGTCGAGTCTACTTATCTTCCAGTGAGTGGAAGTTGCTCATTAATTACGATTTGAGACCGTATTGGCAGGAATTCGCTGTTCTACAGAACGGGCCGAACCTTGTGGACTCTTTCAACGACTCCACTCATTTCACCAAGTCTGCATCTGAAATCGAGGAACTGCGACGACAACTACAAGCGCAAGATGTTTTATGGACTGATCAACTGACCGACTGAAATTGGTATTTCGTTACTAATCTATCATTTCAAATAAGAATAGTAAAATTAAAGTTCGGGACAAAATAGTCCCGGCGCAAACAGGCGGTTTTCTTCCATTCTTTCTACATGGTCCGCCCATTGCAATTTATGTAACTTTATGCAAGAGAAAACATGTGGATAGTTCATACAACTCATCGTTGTAATGCGGTCTCCACTCCGCTCCTTGTTTCACTGGGTCGTCGATTTGCTGGAGCACTTCGCGTTCAAATATGTCCACTGCCTTTTCGGGTTCGCTCATCAGGATCCATGATTAACTTCCATATAACAGCACAGGTTTGACTAGTGCTTGTAAATGCGAAGTTTATTTTGCCTGTGCTCAAATCTGGACCTTAGAATGGGCCTTCGCTCAAAGACAGTTTGAGTATCTAATTCTCTTGATGAGGTCTGTATCGGCACTCGAGAAGGTGATATGGTCAGTACCACGCTTTTTCAAATTCGTTGATGTTGACAACAGTTCGAAATTCAAACATTTGAATTGGAATGAAATTAGACAAGATTGAGTACATAAAGATTTATTATATTGCTTTAAAAACTTTTCTTTTCATGAAACCATTGCATCTGATTTTCCGCATCTCATATTGGCAATGTTTTTTAATTAAAAGAATAAAAGTTTGACTGTTTGATAAAACTATTTCCATGTCACGTTCTTGAATGACCAAGTAAGTACCAGATATAAAAACAACAGTAAATAGAATATGTAAACAATCATATAACACAAATAAGGTTGTTTACTAATTTAATGATCAAAACAAACAACAAAACATTAATGAATTGTTATTTATTATTTCCTATCTTGACCATGTACTACGTGACTCGTATGCTTTTTCGTATGCACTTTCATTCTGATATATGTATGTATGTATGCACAGACTCGTGTCTTGTAATCTTTACTAAAACATTCATTCGTTCACACGATCTGACCTTAACTTTTTCATTTTCGTCTACTCATTTAATGGTTGCACTCATTCTGAGAGAAGAGAATCTGCATTAGTTTCTATGTAATCTGAATAGTCACGTAAAACGTTGCATATCTAAATTATTCAACTAAATTTATCTGAATCTACTCACAACAAAAACAATCTTGCATATTAGACATTTTCTGTACAGTAGGAATTGTTGCACATTAGAAATTATTGCATATCAAAAATTACCGGAAGTTCTAGATAAAAGCTCATTGAGTGAAATTTATCGGGAACTTAAAATTCCCGCGGTAAAATTATATACACATGAGCTTTTTATATTTTTTAAATTATACTTCCCATTTTCAAACTTTCGTTGTTTATGTTAAAAAGAATTTCTCAGAAATAAATGATGGACCAACTTTTCAATAATTTTTATGAATATCAAATATAAAGCAGTTGTTATCTTTGTTCTCGACGAACTCAAATTGAAATGCAGATGAAAGATACTTCACGAAAGATAGATTTATAATTTCATTGAAGCATACGAAATTGAATTGAACTTTTCCAGCAATAAGAGATTTCATTTCGTCAACTTTTAAACTTTGAATATCGAGTACCTAGATTTCTCTTCACCCTTACCATCAGAAGTGCATGTCCTTCAAAACTTTCACGTTTCAAATTTTAATATATCTTTTCGTCCTTGCAATATTTACTGACTCATTCTTTCTCCTCGTCAATGTTGCAATCGACTAAGAGTTTTTCAATTCTTTTGGAGGAAATTAATTGCTGTATCTTTTATTTAGATCGCAATAGAGCAGAACGAAAAGCTGGAGCTGACCATCATAAACATATTTTCCAAGGTAGAAAAATATAATTTTCCGCAAGCTTGTTTACTTTAGATCGAATTTTTCATTGTTTGGATCGAATGAACTAGATTTTTATATCGACTGAAAAAGTGTTGGGTGGGTGTGATGTTCTGCAGAAATACTTCAGTGCCAACTTAAGATACTTTGAAAATTGTTTTTCTTGCAGTTAAATTTTAATTAAATTTTTTTCTTAGCTATTCAGAGTGAATCAGAATGTAAACAAACGTTTTAAAATGCAATTGTTGAAGTAGCGTCAGCATGTTTGTACATTTCAGATAAAATTAATCTTGAAAGTAGGTTATACTGGTAATTTTCTTATCTAGGTTCTCTTTTTGGCTACTGGAAAGATTTGGAAACATTTCAATGTCAAATTATGGTTGCTTATCGGTTAAATGAGGAAGTTAAATTTGAAATAAAATTTAATAATCCTTATCGAGTTTTGGACATGAGCAAAGAAGCACTAGTGAAATTTTTGAAACGTGATTAAATTCGAATGAACGTTAATTTTATTGGAGGCAATGATGTTACATAATTTTTGTCGCCTGGTTTCAAAATTTATTGCAACTATGTTATACCAGAAGCTACATCAGTTAAAATTTCAAGGGGGGATGGGTTGGCGATAGCATGTTAAAATGGGCTCCGGTTTACGTTTTAAAGTATTTATTTCCGATTGAAAATTCACGATAACAAATATCCACACAAAACAATCTTAAATTTTACTTAACGTATCGACCTAATGTGGAGGCGCTGATTGCTTCTCTGCTCATTTTAAGGTATATGGCAAAGCTTGATTTTATAAACTAAGAGAAAGAAATGTAGTCCACGTAACGCAATGGTTAGAGTACTCGCTGTGTACGCCGAAGGTCCCTGATTCGAGTCCCATTGGTGGCACCAAGATCTGTTTCGAGTAATTCTTCAGCTGGGCTATAAGCCCGTTCAGTTATGATACGTGCTGGTTTAAAACCGGAACGTATCGCAGCTGAGTGGACGGAAATACAGCCAAAGCGTAGTATTGACCATATCATCTTTTCGAGTGCCGATACATTCTATCAAAACAAGATTCCCTAACTATCTCTAAGCGAAGGCCCGATAGGGGCTGTAGGGCTAAAGCAAAAAATGGGAAGGAAACATAAAAAACTGCATCAGTCCAAAATATGGTTTGGGATTGTTTATAAGCATAAACTTTTCTTTCTACAATTAGAAAGATTATGTATTGAATAATTTTTAGGGTTTTGTACTAAAATACAAAACCCTATTGCAATCACGACCTGGGTCCGTCTGTCCGTCCGTCCGTCTGTATGTCACAGCACTTTTTCTCCGAAACTATAGAGGCTACAGCCATGAAACTTGGTAGAAAGGTGAGAAGTGGTGACCTCTTGAAAGTTCAAGGGTGGAAAAATGTTTCAAAGGCGTTTAAGGGGGGGGGGGTCTCCCCGTATAGGGAGGAGACCCCTTAAAAAAAATTTCTCACCATTGGTAGTCGAGTAGGGTGTCATTGGAAAGGTCTCAATGAGATCTTTTCAAGACAAGTCTTAAATATGTCTTATAAGTACCGAGAGGGGCAAGGGAAGGGGAAATGTATAAACTTTTCGCGTACCCTCCCCCCCCCCCTCGCGATTGGACACCTTCTATCCGAAAAATCTGAAAAAAATCATGAATGTAGGCCTTCATGAGTACAACAACAACAAATACATGAGAAGTCGAAATTCACTCAACTTTGTTAGTAATAGTATGATTTATCAATTTTTTGTTTTCTTAAATAAAATCTAAACGGTACCTTTAAACTCAATAAAACACACGCTCTCATTATCTGTTTCAAGACGACGGTATTAACCCCCAAAACCCCTCTCCCCAATTCCCATCCCCGACTCTTTGCCATCCTTACCTTTTCTCCCCTCCCTCCTTGTGTTATTCTGTCGGCACTCCACAAGGTGATATGGTCAGTATCGCGCTTTGGCCGGATGCCCGTCAGCTACGATAGGTTCTGATTTTTTAAACCAGCACGTACCATAACTGAACGGGCTTATAGTCCGTCCGAAGAACCACTCGAACTAAATCTCGTTGCCGCCAACGAGAGTCGAACCAGGGGCTTTCGGCTTACGGGATGAGTGTTCTAATCACTACACAACGTGGAATACTCTGCAGTTAAAAACCGGAAACTAATAGTCTCGAGACTGTTGGATCAATCCCTGTGCGTGTACGCAAGACTCTCAGATAATCGGGAATAGCCGAGTCCTCACACTACAGCTAACAGAGATCCATTACGCATCCATTAACCTATGCTCTTCTGAATTAGTTTCCAAGACACGGGGGTGGCTGATGGCTAAGTCTTGAGCCACATTGCCCACTTTTCCGGGAGAAGGGAGGAGCAATAAGATCGAGTTCTGCGTAAAAGCTCAGCAACAACTTCATCTAGCTTTATTTCGTAGGCAAAATAAATTTTACGACTTTTGACATTTTCCCGGAGGAGGAAAAACGCAGTAGGGATTGATGGGGTGGTTTTCTGGAGAACGGGTGCAGCAGTAAAATTTTTTGATGAGTAATAGATTAGCAATCATCATCATCTATGGTGCCTTTGCCTCCAGTATTAATCTCCTCCAATTATCACGGTTCAATAAAATTTTGCAAAGAGATGACTATTTATAAGATTGATCTTTTCTGAAAGTTTCATAAACATCGAATAGTATTTACCGAAGTTATAGCGATTTGAATTTTCCTGTATTACTATGGAGCAATGTGCCCTGTATTACTATGGAAACATATGGCTATGGAGCCATATGCGCTCTTTACCGACTTAGACACTACAGCTTTGCTAGAATTTGCATGAAAATTTCAGGAGTGATAGGTATCGTGAAGATGAGTACATACAATTGAAACAAGTCGAAGAGGCAAGAGAGAGCTCCTAGCAATAGGGCTTTGTAACCATTCTAGGATTCGAAAAAATCGATGATTACAGTACAGAGTGGCCCCTGAAAAAAAATTTCATGAAAGGTAGCCGATATGAGTATCAACTGAAAGTTCTCTATGAGAGCTTTTTAAAACAGTTCTTAAACTGACAGTTTTTGCTTCAGTGGGGGCACAGGGGGGAAATACATGAAAAAAGTGTTTCCTCCCTCGCGAATGGACACCCGTGATCTAAAAAATCTGAAAAATTATCAAAGGAGATATTTATGGGCATAACAATAACAAATACCTCAGAAGTCAAAATTCGTTCAACTTTGTTAATAATAGTCTGATCCTCGAATTTCACTTTTTCTCCAATAAAATCGTCTTTGACATGTTTCTTGATTTTATTCGTTGCTGGTTACTGCATTTTGTAAGTTGAGTACAAAACCCTTCTGACATGAGCATAGGTCTGTCTACCCAACTTGTTTATTATAAATTCAAAAAATACAATCATTAAGAACGAACTGAACAAATTAAATTATATTTATTAATTAACTTTCTCAATAAAATATTTGAGAAAGAAATGAATTCGTTGAATGAACTGAACTTACTGACTAACTTCATTAATTTACAATCTGTATATACAATTTCAAAAACAATATAGGTAACTAGATTTACATGATTTGTTTAATGTGTCAAAAGTAAAGTATTTTTAATGTACAGTATATTTTATGAATGGAATGAATATTTTTGAGTTATTTTGAATCAAATGTAATATAACCGCCACAGAACTTCCCCCTAGTGAAATATTTATATTTTGCGATAAAAGGAAAACTACTTATGTGGGGTTAGTTAACTGTTACTGTAAAATTATTCTTTGAGAGTTGTTATAAATCTTGTTTTATTTTTACTGATGTCAAATGATACTTTTTTGGTTTCTATATTTCCATTATTTTCTACTACTTTTTTCTTAATTGCGGAAAAACAAGGTTTTAATCGATCTACCGAAATATTACACGCTTTATTATTAATCTCAATAGTGAAATATTTTTCTTTTCTTTGCAATATCTTAAAGGGACCTTGGTATGGTGGTTTAAGCGATGGACGAACCGAATCTACCCTGCCTAGAACTTCGGTGCATGTATCTAAGCTTATTATTACCATGATTTGCAGCCGGAATAGGTTTGAGAACCGACATAGCAACTTTCAGATCTTTAACAAAATCGTTTTGTATTTGGTTATCAAATGATGGAATTGAAAAATCACCCGGAATTTTGATATTTTCTCCATAAAGTAGCTCTGCTGGAGAAGTATTAAGATCTTCTTTGATTGCTGTTCTCAAACCTAACATCAGAAAAGGTAAGCTCTTGGTCCATGAAGGATTATTATGTGTCATAATGGCCGCTTTAAGCGTACGATGCCATCTTTCGATCATACCGTTAGCTTGAGGATGATAAGCTGTGTTACTGTTGCGCTTAAAACCTAGAGTCCTTGCTAGTTCGCCAAATAGTTGTGATTCAAATTGTTTACCTTGATCAGTAACTATGATTTCAGGAACTCCAAAACGTGCAATCCAAACACTGCATAAAGTTTCCGCACAAGATTGAGCTGTTATATTTGTCATGGGAATAGCTTCTGGCCATCTTGAAAATCGGTCAATAATTGTCAAGCAATACGTGAAACCTTGTGAATAAGGAAGTGGTCCGATAATATCCATATGAATTGCTTTGAAGCGTTTAGATACCAATGGAAAAGTCTTAATTTCACTTTTATTATGCCTTGAAATTTTGCAACGTTGACAATCTAAACAACTTCGAGTCCAGTTTGCAACATCCTTATTTAATGAAGGCCAAAAATATTTGCTTGGAATAATGCGACGAGTAGTTCGTATTCCAGGATGTGCTAAATTGTGAACAGCTTTGAAAACTTGTTCACGAAATTTTTCGGGAATGTAAGGTCTGATAGTTTTATCAGAAATTTAACAAAAAACTTCAATATCTGAATTTGGCAAATTAATTTGACTAAACTTAAATTTCGAATTTGTTCTCAAGTTTGTCAAACATTCATCTACAATTTGTGCTTCTGAAATAGCTTTGAAATCTATTGTACTAGGAATTTCTATTTGAGAAATCCTAGAAAGAGAATCAGCAACTACATTCTCTTTGCCAGAAATATGTCGAAAGTCTGTAGTAAACTCACTAATAAATGTTAGTTGACGGAGTTGCCTTGAAGAAGCTTTAGCTGGGTTTTGCCGAAATGAATATATTAATGGCTTGTAATCTGTGAACAGCGTGCAAGAACGACCTTCAATGTAAAATCTAACATATTTTACTGCTTGATAGGCCGCCAACAATTCACGGTCATAAGTACTATAACTTTTTTGAGCTTGATTGAGTTTCTTAGAGAAGAAACCTAAGAGTTGCCAGTCATCATTTATGCGTTGTTGGAGTGCTGCACCGATGGCAATATCTGAAGCATCGACAAAAATTGCTAAAGGAGCATCCATGTTAGGAAAAGCTAATACTGCTGCTTCGAACAATTGTTGTTTTGAAAAATTAAAAGATTCAATAGCTTCTGGAGTCCAGTTAATTTTTCTTTTGTCTGAATTTTTAGCTCCTATTAGATAACTGTTAAGTAATGCATGATGTTGAGCTGCATTGGGTAAGAAACGACGACAAAAATTTATCATGCCTAAAAATTGTCTAAGTTCTAAAATAGTCTCAGGTAATTTGAATTGAAGAATATCTTGACACTTGTCTGGAGCTGGACGAATGCCTTCAGACAACATGAAATGACCAAGAAATTTTATCTCAGTCTTTAAAAATTTACATTTGTTAATGTTAATAAGACCATGTTCTTGTAATCTTTCAAATGAATGAGCTAAATGCTCAGAAACTGATTTAGATGCAATCAGGATGTCGTCAAGATATACAAAACAAAAATTTAGATCTTTCAATACAGAATTAATAAATCGCTGGAAAGTTTGCGCAGCATTGCATAGTCCAAAGGTCATTCGGGTAAACTCAAAAAGTCCAAACGATGTGCATATAGCTGTTTTTGGAATATCTTCAGGTTCGACTGGAATTTGATGGTATGCCTTGGTAAGATCTGAAGTTGAAAATGTTTTGCAATCGGTCAGAAAATGAGTAATATCCTGAATATTAGGAATCGGATAACGATCTGGAACGGTTATGGCATTTAAACGTCTGTAGTCTCCACAAGGACGCCATTCACCATTACTTTTTTACCATGTGTAATGGTGAGGACCATTAGCTGTCTGAAGGACGGCAGATGCCTTGTTCCAGCAGAAAATTAAATTCTTTTTTAGCTGACTCTAATCTGTCCGGAGCTAAACGTCTAGGTTTGGACATGATTGGAGATCCAGAAGTAACAATTTTATGTTTAATATTATGTACTGGAACTTTAGTGAAATCAGATTCTAAGGTAATCGACTTAAATTTAATTAATAATTCTTTAACATTAGGATCAACATCCGATTGAACGTGAATTGATAAATTTGAATACACTTCCTTGGAAATAGAAGTTATTGGATTTAAGATTGGTAACTGGGTAAATTAAGGCTTTATCAGCTATATCTACTACAAGACCGAAATGACCAAGGAAATCTGCTCCTATAATGGGACGTGTAATGTCGGCAAGTATAAAGTGCCATGAAAAATATCGTCTTAGTCCCAAATTTAATGTTAATGACATATGTATCAATGGAAGATGCATTAGCAGCAGAAAGTTTAAATCACGATGGAATTAATTTCAAATTAATTGATTTTGGAATCACGGAAATTTCCGCACCTGTATCGATTAAAAAATTCTTCTTTGAAGAATGATCGAGAATTAAAAGGCGGCTAGAAGAAATACTACTTAAGTGCTTCCGGAGACTTAAGAGTATCTAGTTTTTTGAATTATTGAAAGTCTCGTTAGAATTTTTGTTAATAAATTTGCATGGCTCAATACACTTATGTGCATTGACACCAAATTTAGCATGATACCAACAAAATCCTCTATCTTTTGAGCTTCTGTTGGATGAATAACATGAACGGGAACCTTGAAACTGGCCATCATTCCTTTTTGGACTTCTAAATTTTAATGATTCTCCAACAACCTTAGTAAGTTCGCCAATTTGACTTCTTAACTCTGTAATTTGTTATTGAACGTTAGGTTCTGATTTGGAGGAATTTGCAAACGAAAATACTGATGGTCTATTTGAAACTTCAAAAATTTTATCAGCACTTAATGCCAGATCATTCAAAGAGCTGGACCGACTACATGCTAATATTGCTTGCATGTTTTCCGGTAGTCTTTGAAGCCATAATGATCTTAGAAGATCATCTCCAACTATATCCCCCCCAAGTTGTTTCATCTCACGAAGAAGTTGTGAGGGCTGTCTATCTCCTAAAGTGAGATTCGAAATTAATTGATTTAATCTCGTATTCTCACTTGCTGAAAGTCTGTAAATTAAAGCTTCTTTTAAAGTTGTGTAGGGAGTAGTGGATGAAGGATTATTCACTAAATCAGTAACTGTCCTAATTGCTTCAGGATCAAGAGCTACTAGAACATAATTGAATTTAGTTTACTCTGTCGTAATCCCAGCCAGAGCGAATTGAACCTCCGAACGCTTAAACCATGTTTCAGGAAACTCCTTCCAAAATGAAGGTAGCTTTACTGCTACAGCATTTCATGTAGAATCCCCTGAAGGATTCGCGTCATGAAAATGAACTTGAGACATAATTTAATTTATAATGATATAAATATTCCTGCAAAAATAAATCCCTAAGGGTTCTGGGTGCGCTACACTGGATATATCCCCCCTGTCGCAGGGTATATCCTACCCTTAATCTGCGATCTAATCGTTAAAATTTACAGTTTTAAAAATTAAAAAAAAATATTTAGAAATATTTGAAATATTTGCAAAATTCTGGTATATATGTGTGAATGTGTGTAGAATGTAATGTTGTACATAAATTCTCTTACATAAATTCCTTCTTGGATATTCGCTCCTCGCTCGTCGTTTTCCACTTTTGATGTCTTACGAGTTCGCTGATTGGAATTTTCTGCTGGAACTTTTCGCCTGTTCTCGGTTTATTTGCGGTACTAAATCAATGGCTGCCTGGTGATTTGATGATTGTTTTGCTTTGCTCTTAAGGCTCTGTCCGGATGCTATAACTAAATTCAAAATTGCTCACAATTCTAATTTGTGTTTCGCTGGCGGGCGGGCTGACACACGACCGTAAATGTACCACGCGAAAATTGCAAATAAAATCACGATTTGACCTTGCCGCTTGTTTTTCTGCTCTAACGAAATAATATTTCTACCGTCGCTCGTAATTGACACAAGAATTTTCATCTATCAAGGTGTGAGTCAATCGCACAAACCGACTCAATCGCCACGAAAAATCAGTTGCTTCACTTTCTTCGCAATTCGATCTTCCACGACACGCGAGTCGCAGCTTTTGCGAGGGAATCTCACAATTTTTTCTAAAAAAATTCTAGTCTGGAGGTCTTGAGCTAGTCTGCCTTTGCCACTGTCATTTAGTGCCAAATTTTCAGTGATGGTTGCGAAATCTGAGACTGTTGTGTTGATTCCTTGCAAAGAATATTTGATAGCAGAGAGATCGGTGTGGTTCTCCCGTTCGCGTAGTGTAGCACTGACACCAACAGGACTTTCCTTTGATTCTAAATTACTTCCTACAATATGTGACTTTGCCGAAGAGAGAACGCTCTCAGCTATAGCTTTATCAGTTTGCTTCTGTTCGTTTTTTTTATATTGGCAATAGCAGCTCGGGCTTAGATAGCGTGGTACTGCTCGTCCTTCTTAAGGGTTACGACGACTTCCGTTGCAAGTCCACATGTTGAAAAAGACCTGGATTTTCAATAAGAGGCGCTTGTGCCTTATCGGGGTCACCAATTGTTCGGTCTTTGTAGTTGGTTTGGGATTGTTTATACCACCAATTGTTCGGTCTTTGTAGTTGGTTTGGGATTGTTTATAAGCATAAACTTTTCTTTCTACAATTAGAAAGATATTTTATTATGTATTGAATAACATTTTATTATAAATTCAAAAAAACAATAATTAAGAACGAACTGAAAAAATTAAATTAGATTTATTAATTGACTTTCTCAATACAATATTTGAGAAAGAAATGAATTCGTTGAATGAACTGAACTTACTGACTAAGTTCATTAATTCACAATCTATATATACAATTTCAAAAACAATATAGGTAACTAGATTTACATGATTTTTTTAATGTGTCAAAAGTAAAGTATTTTTATGTACAGTATATTTTATGAATGGAATGAATATTTTTGAGTTATTTTGAATTAAATGTAATATAACCGCCACAAACTCATCAATTAACTACACATCCCTACTTCGATTTGAATTATCTTATCCTCTAAAAACAGTTATGATAATGTAGCACCCATGGTAATGATCACAGTTGAACATTTCAAATGAAAGAGAGTTCTTTTTCCTGAGATGCATCCTCGGCTAGCTATAATCAAGCTAAGGTTATTTGCGTGCTCTACCCGTACTAGGCCACCTACATCAAATCACATTTACATAGAGCATGATGATGATGAATAATTAAGTTCACTTTTGTAACTCAAACAACCTGTCGTTTGAGTAGAGAGGCTTCATCAAGTGTACCAGATCCTGACAGCAACCGCTTTAAGGATGCCAAACCCCGAATAATTTTCATTGCGCAATACGGACTACTAACGAACAAACACCTACCTCGAACTTAGGAAGGAGGAGTTAATCGTGGAACCATGGTGGAGGATCTTGGCAGTGCGTGTCGAACTCGTTCTGTATATATTAGGTTGTCTCATAAGCTTCTTTCGTTTTACTAAACAAACACAAACGATAATTTGTGTTACATAAATTTTTATCAAATTATATATGATTCATTCTGAGCCTTAATGCCTTCTTCCCAAGACTTCTAAATTTGTCGGCAAAATATTGATCAAGCTCGATTTTTATTTCATATTTTGAGTTAAACTTTTCACCACGAAGAGAATTTGTCAATGAAAGAAATAAATAATAATGAGAAGGGGGAATGTAAGGAGAGTATGGAGGATGTGATAAAACATCCCAGTCAAATGATAATGATTTATTTCTTACTAGTACAGACACATGGGATGTGGCTTTATCGTGATGAAAAACGACACCGCATCTGTTCGTTAATTCTTGTCGTTTTCTGGCAATTGCATCCTTTAGGTTATCAAGTTAGCTGCAGTATTTCATCGAGTTATATTAATTGTTTCACCTTGCTCAAGTAGCTCATTATAAACTACTCCCTTCCCATCCCACTATATTCATAGCAAAACTTTTTAAGATGGTTGAACGGCAGTCAAAGGCTCAGTATTTTTGATTCAAGGCATTTCCGTACGATATTCTCGTACATCTCCAGGGACAAATCTCTTCAAAAAAGGATGCATATTATGTCGCTGGAGAAGAAGATCACATGTTGAAACACGCTCAAAGTTAATGCGATCGGTAAGTTCATGAGGAACCCACTCATCTAAACAGTTGATGAAACCCAATTTTGCCAGATGATTATCGACGATTGTTCGGAGAATTTCTAAGCTATTAGCTGGTTGAGATGTGAGGACGACGAATAGAAGGAAAGATCAAAATCAAGCTCCTGGAAATCTACTTTGCACATTTTCTCCTATGCATATTCGCGTACCGAACGTCGCCTCCTATGCAACAAACAGAAACAAAAGTATTGTCGCTTGTTATAGTTCGCAGCCAATAATTTTAATGTTCCGGGAAAGTGACAATGTCTTTTAAATTAAATTAAAAGAGTTTATTTAATTACTTATTTAACTATTTCACAATTTTAATTTTCACTATTAAAAGTCTAACTTCCACTTGTCCATAAATTTCTATCGCAATTGTCTTCTGAAATCACTTCACAATCGACGAAAATCACTTTTCTATTACTCGATCAATATCGCTTTTCTATTCGCTCGACACTTTCGCAGTTTTTACTATCGCGGTTCTAATGAATAATCTCCCCATTCATACAGCTCGCCTTTATATAGGGTCTCTACCCATTCAACCCATTTCTCGTACATTGGCGAACTATCTGCCGAGAGGTACCTGGTATATTCGAGCAGCTTAATGAATGGAGTGACGTCACTTTCAGATGTTGATCATGCTTGGTGGGTTCTCGTGGTTTCGAGTAAATTCACTTTGTTGATCATGAGGTTCTTAATGGTTGTGGAAACAATTGCAACAGTAGCTCGCAGAATTATTCGTGCATGTAACAGTATCAATGAACAAGTTGAGTAAGCAGAAGAGTGCTCCTACCAAAAGATAATCATCCTAGGGTTCGAAACAAATGTTCTAGTAGTGCGAATCGATAATTTGAATTATTCGTCCAATACTTGGATTAGAAATCGTTCCAATTTATGCAAAAGATACAGAGTTTCTGTCATAAGCACATTGCAGCCGCCATTTTGATGGAGCTTGAATAATTTTTTTGAATGCTCAACCGATTGAACATACAGTATATATCGTTTATAACGACATCGGATATAACGACATATCGGCTTTTACGACGAATTTCAAAAGTCCCGGCCGGGAAAAGCACTTTTGTATGTAAGAACTGTCGTTTATAACGACATCGGATATAACGACGAAACTAATATAGCGACGGGAAATTGAAAGATGAACTGGTTAAATTTGAGCCTTATAACGACGGACTCACGAATACAGTAAGATTACTCAAAGGAATTATCGAATAAGGGGAATCACCGGGGTATGAAAACAAACGCGACAGAACATAAACAGTCAGTTCAGTGTTTTGTTTAGTGGAAGTTGATTTCTTAGTTTCCTATAAAAGGTCCAATATTTAAACAGCTTAACGAAGGTCGACATGGCAAAAAGAAAGGCGTTCACAATCGCTGAAAAAGCAGCAATTATTTGGCGTCTGGAAGCTGGAGAGTCAAATTTCTGCATTGCCAAAGAATTTGATGTAAGTTCTAAATAAATATGCAGTTAGTAAAAACACTGTATATGCATGTTATTTCATCTTAGGTGGCACATTCAACAATTTCCACGATGTGGAAAAATCGCGATAAAATACAGAGTGTATATGAAAATAGCTCTAAATCATTAAAATTAAAAAAGGTTAGGTCTTGTAAACAATCTAGAGTAAACGACGCTTTATTTGAATGGTTCAAAATTCAAAGAAGTCGCAATATTCCCATCAGCGGTCCTATTTTGCAAGCAAAAGCGGACGATTTTGCAAGAAAACTTGGATTAAAAGATTTTAAATGCACAGTGGGATGGATCCAAAGGTTTAGAAAAAGGCACAACATTATTTTTGGCAAAATAAGTGGAGAAGCGGCAGATGTACCGGAAGGGATGTGTAACGATTGGTTAACAACAGTATGGCCAAATTTAAGAAAAGGATATAAAGACGAAGAAATATTCAACACAGATGAAACCGGTTTGTTTTTTAGAATGATGCCTGATAAAACAATGAAGTTTAAAGGAGAAAAGTGTGTCGGAGGTAAACTTTCTAAAGAAAGAGTGACTGTTCTTGTAACAGCAAATATGACTGGCTCGGAAAAATTAAAACTAGTGGTTATTGGCAAAGCTAAACGGCCTCGATGTTTTAAAAATGTTAAATCACTACCTGTCGAATATGAAAATAACCCAAGAGCCTGGATGACATCAGCCTTATTTGAAAAAATTATTTTGCGATGGGACAGTAAGCTGATTCGACAAAAAAAGAAAATTTTATTGCTCTTAGACAACTGTCCCGCTCACCCGAATATTCAAAACTTAAAAGCAATAAAATTAGTCTTTCTTCCTCCAAATACTACGGCAGTTCTCCAACCATTGGATCAAGGCGTAATCAAGTCACTGAAAACACATTTTAGAAAAGTTCAAATTATGAAACTTTTAAAAGACATCGACGAAAATGGTGTGCCTAAAAAAATGCATATCCTTGAAGCCATTTTTCTGATTTCAAAAGCTTGGGATCGTGTTTCTCAACGCACAATAACCAATTGTTTTGCACATGCAGGATTTTATTTAAACGCAACAGAAAACTCTTTTGATCAAGATGATTCCCTACCCTTAGCGGAATGGCGACGGCTACAAAACGATCAAAATGAAGTTGAGGATAATCTATCTTTGGCTCAATGGGTCTGCGCTTTGGCTGTAGATGACTTGGCATCACAAGAATGTTGGGAACATTTTCCAAGCATTGATGAAGAACTTGAAACGGCGGAGGACATGACGGTAGAGGAAATTTTAGCTATCTCAAATCAAGATTTGGAGTCGGGTATAAATAACGACGAAGAGGAAATGAATCCAACTATCGATTTCCAACCACCTACCTCTAAAGATGCTTTTTCAGCGATTCAAACGGTACAACATTTTTTTACATTTAATGAGGATTTAAAAGAGGCTAAAACAGATTTCGCTTTACTACATTTGGAGAAAGTAATTGAACAACACTTTTTAGAAAACCGAAAATCACAAAAACAAACAATGATCACCGATTTTTTTTCTTAAAATTAAATCTGGCTAAGTTAAGTTGTTGTGTCCATTCTTTAGTATGTATCATTTCTGTTGTATTCAATTAACTTTCTCATTTCTATCATAAATAAAGAGTATATTTGAGTATTATTATTATGTTTGGATATAGCGACCTACGGTTATAACGACGGAATTTCACTGGTCCCTTCAACGTCGTTATAAGAAATATATACTGTATTTAAATTAGACACTATTCCTTAAATTTTCATGAAAGTGAAACCATAAACACGTGTTATTGTTGTTGTAATTCGATTCAATTGAAATGGCTATAGCTCACTCAATTATGATTCGTTTGTGAGTATTAAGATCTTATACCATTCTATATAATTACAAAATTTCAAGATGCTTAAGAGCACCGTTTTGATTTTATGGGGAAAAATATAAACTCAACAAATCACACTATTATTAACAAAGTTGGGTGAATTTTGATATTTAAGGTATTTGCTGCCCTTGTTCTTATTAAGACCCACCTCTATGACAATTTTCAGATTTTTCGGCTCAAAGGTGTCCAATCGCGAGGGGGTGGACCAAAAATGTTGGTACTTTTTGCCACCTCCTGGACCCCTGATGCATAAAATAACCTTTTTCTTTCAGATTCTTATAGTTCCAATCAAAACCTTTCAGTTGATACCCAACTCGACTATCTTTGATGACTGCGTTATAAGGGGGGAGACTCCTCTTAAAAATTTTTTAAATTTTTTGTAAGACCTAAACTTTTGAGAGACAATCATTTCTGACCTTTCCGCAAAGTTTGAGCATTCCAGCTTTAATAGTTTCCGAAGAAACTTGCTGTGATGCACGGAGAGACGAACAGAAAGACGGACAGATAGGTCGCGAAAGTAGTAGATCTTTGTAAAAAAAATTTTTACAAAGACCTCAAAATTAATTTTAAAGTTAGTCGAAGTTTATACAACGCCATCAGAAGGATCGTTTTAATTAGTGTCATTGTTTAATAATTATGAAAATCATTCCGCCAACAGACGGATTTATTCAGTATTTAAAAAAATCGTTTATTTCAACTAAAGTTTTAAGTTGTGAACTTAAGCATTTTTAGTCTGTCGAGCCGGATCTCCTGCAACGTTTCGTCCAATTTTAAAATTTTAAAATAATTTGCTAGTCGGCAAAAGGGAGCAGGGTCGGACGATGTGTGTTACGAGTGTTCATAAGAAAAGGACGAACAATTAGTTAATCAGCTTGGTTCAAAAACGGAAATTTTGCGCAACAGCTTTTAGTGGCAAAGGTCGCTCACTGCCAAGTTAATTTCAAGATGCTAGGGTCAACCTGTCAAACGGAACCATTACAGGGTGGCGCAAAATTAATCACCCCATCGGAAGATGTTATAGCGTTTACAAATGGCGTCGTGCGTAAGTCATATTTGATATTTGTGAGCTAGACACTAAGCGAGGAAACGCTGGTCTGACTTGGTCGACGAAGACAGTTCATCGCTGCTCAGATTTTGAAATTGGAGTACGCGGTCAATGGACCGAGGCAGTTGGAGGCGCTATTTGCAGGAAGCGAAGGCCCGAGAGGGGCTGTAGTGCTAAGAAGAAGAAGAAGAAGAAGAACTAGACACCTGCAGTATACAAGCAATGGGGCGCTATATTCCGCAAGAGCGTGAAATAATTGTATCGATTTGTTTATCAATAATCGGTCGGTGGTGTTGGCGCAGCGTAAATTTCGACGTCGATTTCTGAATAGGGCCGCCCCAACTGGGCAAACGATCCGGTGCTTAGCTGCTCGACATGAACAGACTGGAACCAGACGCGATCTTGTACGGCGTGGCCCCCACCGGACTGGTGGTTCGACCAAGAATATGGTGGCTATGGCTGCCGATGTCGCTGAGAACGATGAAACATCAATCAGACGACGGGCCACGAAATTGGGCACCACCAGACGGAGCCTACAGCGAATTTTAGAGAAAGACTTACACATGTTCCCTTACAATGTCCAAACAATGCATTAGTTAATGCCTCCTAACCGTCAATCGCGTGTGAATTACTGTCAAACCATCCTCAATCTCAACAACCAAAAGGACGATTTTTCTATCGAAAGTCACCATGAGCGACGAGGCGCATTTCCACATAAACGGTTGAGTCTATAATCTATTTGTTGAGGACGCCATTGGGAATACGGTCTCTGTTACTGGCGAACGCTACATGGCTATGATAAACGACTTCTTACTGCCAGAATTGCTTGGTGAAAATGTGGTTTCAAAAAGACGGTGCCGCATAGTCAGCACAAGCCACAATGCATATTGTGAAGGAAGCGTTTCCTGGTCACGTCCCAATGTGCTGTTGTCATACCAAGTTTGAAATATTTTTTTCAATTTCAGCGGCCAGTGAGACTGCGACGTCCATCAGAGGTTCGCTTGATAGAACTTGTTATTGTGTACAAGCCATCCAAGAAATAACAGTGTCAGACGTGTGGGATGCACAGCGCCTTCCGCCAGCAAGCAGACAACTTTGGGAAAAAATACTATTAACTGAAAGGAAAAAGAAGTCAACTGAAATCTTACCTTAATGGCAGATTGAAAGTGTTAGAGGTAGCAGGCATTGAAAAAAAGCAAACCAACTTATTTTAATGATGACGACAGTAAAAGCTTCCGGGCCCACCATGTGCATACTAATCAAAACTACAAAATTTGTAACGAAGTTTATAATATTCGACATTGTCCGATTTTTTCGAAGCTGGATTCTTCACAAAAATGGCAGCGGAAATTCTTTTTTAAACTGCTTTGGAGCAGGGAATTTAGCCAAGCAAATTCAGATGTTTCAAATGTCGACGTAGGCATCACACTCTCCTTCATAGAGAAGATGATCCTTTCAAGGTAGCGCAATCTGCAAATCTTCAAAATAATACTCGAAATCCAAACGCAAAAATCCCGTCTCCATCGGCGTGTTATCCAGATGCTAATCGTCACGTGCACACAGTCAAAAACGATGGCAAAGAAGTCCTATTAGCCACCGCCATAATCGGGGTTGCAAGCCCCTTTGGTGGTATGCAACTTCACGCTTTTCTAGATCAAGGCGCTCAAACTAGTTTACGAGTAATAACGGAAGCAGCCGTCCAACGTCTTCAACTATCAAAACAGCATCACATAGCGAATGTCATCGGGATTGGAAGTGAACAACCATCGAAAGGATTCTTCTTCTTTGTAGCATTACAGCCCCTCTCGGGCCTTCGCTTAGAGATAGTTAGAGTATCTCATTTTCATGAGATTGCTCAGCTATGATATGATCTGATTAAATCAGTACATATCACCACTGAGTGAACACTCGTAGTCTGTCCGAAAAATCCCCTGAACTAAATCAACGAGATTCGAACCTGGGATCTTCGGCTTATGCGGTCATGCTCTAACCACTAGACCACACAGACCACATGCGTACATGCTCTAACCACTAGACCACACAAACAACCATCGAAAAGATTAGTGGAAATAAAAATCCTCGAACGAAACACATCGGCACAGCTTGTTTCCACTAAGGCACTAATGCTCAACACAATCATAGATTCTTTACCCTTGCAACGGATCAATCGAGCACAAATCGGTTGGGTCATAACCGGAGCTGTATCCATCTTGAATCCACCGTCCTATCAAGCTTACCGTGTTTACGCAGAGGAAGAATGCTCTGTGGGCTGCCAACTCAAAAAATTTTGAAAGATAGAAGACATCCCGAATCCCAAGTATGTATCCGACGAGGATGGACATGCAATGACACATTACCAGCAAAATACCCAGCGCGGGGGTAGATGGTCGTTATACAGTGCGACTCCCGTTCAATGTCAC
Source organism: Odontomyia ornata (assembly GCA_963969285.1). NCBI lineage: Eukaryota > Metazoa > Arthropoda > Insecta > Diptera > Stratiomyidae > Odontomyia > Odontomyia ornata. The sequence goes on along the minus strand of OZ017740.1, from coordinate 342,588,800 downwards.
CAGCCCAGATGATTACTTTAAACCGCCAAGGCCAGCAGCGTTTGCAAGTTTCACATAGTTTGAAAAAAAGTTACCAAACTCGAGTCACCAAACTCGAGTTGTTTTCGTGCATCGCGGAAAACTTCCACAGGAAGTTTCTTAAATGATTTACTTGTAACTGGACCGAAACTCCAGCGAGACATAGCGCACATAATCACTAATTGGAGACTGCATCGATATGTTATAATCGGCCTATATCCAAAAAATCGGTGTCTTCATCAATTTTGAGCTTCTGATGCTGCTGTCAGACTATCAACCAACCCAGCTGTGATGGGTACTGATTGAAAAGCTAGGTGATAATTACATTTATGAGCGTGATATTGACCATATTACCTTGAATTCTGTTACGGTCATGGAATGAAATACCCTAACAATAAATCTCAACGCCAAGGTTTAGATTTCGACTGTTGTGCGATGGATTACTATTATATTCAAAATTGGCCATCTTAAAACTCAATTGCACCTTGACGTTTCGCCCGACATAATGCGTCAAACACTTCTGGTTTAGATAAACGCAGAAGCACCGACTATGAACGAAAATGCATAATTCCTTGCCAGTGACTATGGGAATCAATTTCATCTTCCACCATCTAAAGTATTGTGCCGCTGGAAAATCAAGGACGTTTTTATGAGGTATGACGGAGGGGCGATACAAAGCTAGTAAGCCTGACTCGGGAATTAGGTACATGAACTTACAGGCATTATGTGAAGAAATTGAACGTTGTACCAAAAGACTTTCAATCATATGAATGTACCTCTTTATTAATTAAATAAGGCAGTTAATGCTGTGTTACTGAATACTTCAGAGATTCATCAGTTCCAAAAATTAATACCGTATAATCTGTCATTCTGCTATCTAATTTCTGTATTCCTTGACAGTCAAAATACAAATTTTTTTCAAAAAATTTGTATTCCAAATACAAAAGAACTAGATCGTTATCTTATAACAAAAGTTTAAAAATAGAGTAATTGTAGTCTGAACAATTCTAATTGTTCGAATCATATTCTGCATCTGATCATGCGAATCTACATTTATGACATATTTTCAAAACCAATTACATCTGGAAATACTGGTTTCCGCATAATCAAACACAAGACATCATGTCAAACATACATACACTTTATCAACATTCTCAAACAAGTAGTACGAGATAAGAGCATTGTACTCGCATTTGCCTAGTGCAACGACGGAAAAGTTTACAAAAAAAACGATTAAATAAATGTATTTTCAATCAAGATATGAATTGGTATACGATTATGTAAGCTTTCACTTTCAACAAGCTCACAATTGTAAATATTTGATAAGATGCTACAGATAATATTGACATGGCTGTAATTGTTAATAGGACGATCACGTCGTGATTATTTTATGAAAAATTACCGAGGCACGTAGGACCTTGAGTCGTCTTATGCTCAAAAATCAAATTTGAATCATTTGGAATGGTAGCATTAATACTACCGAAGAACAATGAATACGTGTGCTCGAAAAAATTTTCCAGACAGCTCTGAAGATCTTGGTGGCCAGATTCACCTACAAAGAAACTAGTCTCTGAAGTGTTTCAGGGCTAAGCCTGTCTTTGGCTTTTGTTGCCTGAGGTAGGGATTCAACTCCAGCCGAGTCCCTAGGTGTGTGTGAATAGGCAAGTTTGTCCACCATGAATTAAAAATTATAAATTGTAATTTTAAAATGTTCGTGAACCATTTCATGGTCTGAATGCTCATGAGTGTCCTAAAAGCCAGCTACCCGCTGAACGATCTGGCAAAAATCATACCCAAGAGCGGTCATCATTTCAAGAGCGGGTTGATGGAAATTGTCCAACGAGCAGCCTGATAGTGATCTACCCTAAATCAAGACAAAGAAACAACAAGTTGGGTAGAGAAGATACGCTCCTATCACAAGGGATTTATACTCAGCATATGATATCGAATAAAGATGGGCCCTGAGGCGAATAATCGGAGCGAGGCTAGACGGAGACCAATGGCGATTTCGATACAACCATGAGCTGTATGACATTTTTGACGAGCCGGAGGTCTCAACGATTGCAAGACTGCGGAAGCTGCAATGGGCTGGCCACGTGAATCGTATGGAAAAACAACGGAAACCGAAAAAGGTATTCGTTGTGGGGAAACAGAGCAACGCCACATTTTTCGCACATTTTTTGTGAGGCAGAACATTTAAGAAATTTTCAGCGTACTCTCTTTTCTGTCCAAACAGGGCAGTGTCCTGTCTAAGCTTGCTTAATTGCCATTGGAGGAATATGTTGTGCTGAACTTTTGTGTCACTTTGCTTGAATTTCGTTTTCGATAGATCGACGGTTCTTCATCTTCGATGCTACATTAAGTTTACATTAAGTTGTTGTAACTTGAAGCCGAAAATCAGCCGAGTTCAAATGTTTATTCTACAAGCCTTTTTCTGTATGAATCCTTTTGTGAAGAAGCCATGCGTTTGCCATGCTCAAATCCAATAAATGGTAAAACAGGCGAACCTGCCACCTTTTGCTACCAAGCAGTATTTTGTAGCATCCCATGGTACTATCGATTAGATTCACGCTACCCATGTGGCGCTTTTATCCTCCAACAATATTTGGACGATCAACTGATATGTACTGCTTGGTCTTCTTGTCATGCCTCCTGTTTCGACGTATAGTCCCAAAACTTAGTATACCATTTTTTGACAAGTATCCCAGCAGTGATAAACTTGTGAAGTAATTGCCAAAATACAACCTGTAATTTTGGTAATGACGTATTTTTCGTGATAGACGTAAGACAACATTTGACGATACGCCCAGATCAGGTTTGTCGGACAGTGAGACATTTTCTGAGCCAGTTTCGGGTTCGATTTTGTATGCAAATCCAGAGACTCTACTAAGAACGTAAATCTTATAGCCCCATTTGTGAGGTTTCTTTGGGTTGTATCTTTTCAAGTTATTTCTTGCTTTCGTAGTGCATATTTGCTGATCGACAGAAACATATTTCTCTAAAGGAATTCTAGCAAAGATTTGGTTCAATTTTTTAACAAGTGGGCTAATTTTGAACAGCCTATCGAATCCCAGATGCTCGCGGAGCATGTTTTGGGAATGATCATTAAAATTGACGAATCTTTTCAAACATCTTTACGAGTATTACTTCCTGAATCATAGGAGTTCCAATGGTGCTATTCCAATAATTGGTAACACGAGGAAGATCAATGAATGACATGATATACACTATGCCGATAAATTACTGAATGTCTGCTGTGGAAACTTTGAGATCCTTCTGCACAATATTTAAAATAATTTGAGTTGCAATGAAATTAATCAAATGTTTGGGAAGCAAATACAAAAAAAAAACGTGGATCGACGTGCCAAGCTCTATAATATCTGTTGGAGCATGTTTGTTTCCTAAAAAGCGCACCTACTACTCATACAAAAGCAGACTTTTTTCCTCCCATCGTAGGTTGAGTTTTTGTGGCCTTCTAGGATGTACCACAGATTGAGTTGGTTGCGATTCAGTTGGCACAGCAGCAATATATGGAGATGGATTAGGTTTACTGTCTTCTAAGCTATTAATAATCTCATCAAGGTTAACTTCATCATCTTCATTTTCATCGCTAGAAAACTGTTCTTGTTCCAATTTATTCTCAGCTTGATAATCTGGATCTGCAACACCGTCATCGTCATCTTCCATGCCCTCTTCACTGTCATCGTAAGTATTCAATATCTTGACTATTTCGTCTTCCCGAAGAGGTCGGAAAGTCATTCTAGGAAAGAAAACAAACGCTTCACAAAGAAAACCTGACCCATCTTAGACAATGTGACATTACTGGTACAAACACGACAAAAGTCAAACTCATCGAAAGTATTCCACAAAGCAAATCCACTCACCTTGTATATTTTCGAAACATATACAATATTTATCACGTTTTTCTGTTTTTTACTTATTTTTCAAAAGCACGTAGGTAGTAACATCAAGCTGTCAACAAACAACTACCGGTCACGCGGCACTGACACCTTTTAAATTACTACTAAGTTGATACTTCGTTTCGCTACAGATAAACTACATTGACTCAAAATGGATCGGAAAAAATATTTGAATTTTTACCGGCAGAGAACGAGTTTGTGCCAGAAATGTCACACGGCACTACAGAAGGTTAAAACTTGTTATTTGATCGAGGAAATGTCAAGCAGCTTTTTATTATTTTGACATGTCAAATATTTTGTGAAAATTAATTAGTTGAAATAAAATTTTTATTAAAGCCAGTTCGATTTCTATTAAGGGATATTTCACCACATAGATCAGAGTTTTTAGTCAATCTTTACAAAAGCTTGAATAAATAGAAATACTGCCTGTTGGTAAGTTTGTGAATACTAATGCAAATCAAACTGCGAAGAAATTCCAAGAATTTCCAGTAAGAAAGAATTTTATGTATTAACTCATCACGAATCCCAACGAGAAGCACAGGGATGATATGCTCAAGAAGTTTTTTCACCATAATTTTTGTCAGATTCTTAGAGTCACAGGTGGCCAATCGCACGGGAGGAGGAGTGGACAAAAATTGTACATAATTTTTTCTTCGCCCTGCATCCCTTAAAGCAAAAACTGCCATTTTAAGACCAGTTTTGAAAAGTTCTCATAAGTCCTTCCATCCCATACACCACATTTTACCCCAATTTTTTTTTAAGGTTCGCCTCCCTACATAGGGAGACCCCCCCCCCCCCCCCCCCCCCTTAAGGACCGTTGAATAAGTTTTTGACGTCCGCAATTTCAAGAGGCAATCGCTTTTAATATACTTACCACGTCTAGTGTTCGTACCTGCTGCAGTTATGGATAAAAACTACTGTGACACTCAGACGGATGGACAGACAGGCCGCAATTTCAATAAGGTTTTGTATGATAGTACAAAGTCCTAAAAAACACGTCCCAATCATACAACAAACGTCAAACTGTATTGTAGTATCGTTGTGATTCCGAAGGCTCTCACTCAATCATACGCAAACATAAAAAAAATTATTCGATAGGAAAACTGAGCTGCTGAGTACGGAGATAACCAAGAAACTCCTAGTCCGACAAAAACTGTTTTGCAGCTTGGACTCCAAAATTGAAAGACGTGGTCCATGAATAGAGAGGACATGAGATATTATGATCTGTATAATAAAGAAATACAGTGATTGTGTAAACCAAAACTTTATTTCTCAAAAAAAAACCTTTTTAAGAAACGTGCACTCTAATTCATTTCAGTATTCATCACGAGGTGGGAGTTGATAACAGCATTACCAGTAATAATCAAAATAAAATACAATGATTGATAAAATTTGACGTACAGCTCGTCCAACCTAACTCATAGATCGTCCTCGATCTGACAAGTTTCTCCATTTTCTACAGCCGATTCGGAAGATTCACAACCCACAAGAGTACCAGTCCATAATTGTAGCTCTGAGACTTCCAAAACACGATCATATGACAACTGGGTCATTTGACGATATTCTATATCACAGATGACGTATCGGTTGTTACGTAGAACCTTGCGAAAAACATAAGTAACATATTTGAGGGATTAATTTCTTATTGGTGCCAGCGGTATTACCGACATTACGGAGGATAACAAAATCTTCTTCTTTGAAGACGGGTGGAGGTCAGCTTCGGCATAAGTATTGTACCTCATTACGGGCTTAGGTTTATTCGATTGCTGCCTTTACACTCTCGGGAAATATCAACATATGTCGTCCGGACAAGCTGCTGAGTTTATCATTCAAATATTCGGTAAGATCATCTATTTCCAGACTGCGAAATGTAATGCCAAAAAGCGTCTCTGCCGGAGATACACGGGTAGTACTATGAACAGAGTTGTTAAAGGTATATTCGACACGGGTTAGTAGAGATGTCCCATCGGAGTGATCGACAGATTTTGTCAATTAACCTAATACATATAGCGGTCAACTCATGGTTTATACCTTCGACATCACTTGAGGATAAGCGGTTGCATGTTTAATTTGATGTTCCGGTTCAGAATAAATTTATCAAACTCCAAGGATGTAAAACTTCAAACTAGTAGGGAGAGGGCCATAATCGTCCATGAGAAGGGTACCAGATGGTACGGGTGCTTTGAGAATGCTAAGTAGAACATGTTCGATCAATCGTTTTAGGCTCGCATGCATGATACAGCGGATGCAATTTTGACCGTAATCAGTAATTATTTTTTTCATGAACGGGAACCAAAAATTAATTCTGTTTTGATCATAACACATCCCCCCCCCCCTCCAAAACAACCTAATTTCTAGTGTTTCAGGCGTAAAAAATTAGTTTGCATTTCAGCGGGAATGTAGAACGCACGGTGATGTTCGGACAGCTGGCGACAAACAATACAACTCTCAAGACAAAACTGTCTTACTGGGCCCTTTTCCAATTCGTTCGGTAAATTGACAAGGGTCGAGTCCTACATTTGAGCTACTTGTAAATATAAAAACGTTACCTTCTTTGTAATAGAATACACGGGAAGATTACGACTTCAGGCATCAATATGCGCAGTTTTGTCACCTGAACGATGACAAATGGAATAATTATAATTCTCAACTTCTATAGCCCATCGACCAATGCGAGGATTTAAGCATGGGTAGACAGTTTAGAAGTTAGTGCATTACTAACGGTGATGGTATTTAATTAAATATAGTACCTACGAGAAATTTTCGGAAACGACGTAGAGCATATACGAAAGCTAGTGCCCCGTTCAAAATTATGGTAGCGTGAATCTGTGAGTGTAAAATGCCTCAACAGAATTCTGGTTAAACAAGAATTTCTTGACTTTTTTCTTCGTAGCACAGCAGCCCCTCTCGGGCCTTCGGTTCCTGCAAATAGCCCCTCCAAATATCTCGGTCCATTGACCGCGTCCGCCAATTTCGAAATCCGAGCAGCGATGAACTGTCTTCGTTGACCGAGTCATACAGATGGTTGACTGAAATTGCTGAAAAGCGAAGGGAGTGTCACAAACTTCGGTGTGTGGCTCAACGCGTACGGAATTGTGATGAGGCATGAAACCAGATAGCAGCATGTAAGTCGCCCAGGAATTGTAATCACAAATTGATTAACAACAGCAAGGCTCGCTGCTGGCAAGATCTAGTCGACAATGTGAACAAGGATCTGTAGGGCCATGGCTACAAGCTGTTTATGCGGAAGCTTGGTGCCCTACGGACACCTTGCATACATGAAGTGGAAAAGATGGATGAGATCGTGCGAGAACTTTTCCACGCCTCTCCCGACTGTATTCAGACTTCCCACAGTAAAGCAACAATCGAGTTTTCACTCTTCACACAACTGGAACTGGAAGAGGCGGTCCTATCATTAAAAACCAGGAAAGATCCAGGGCCAGCATGGTGTTCCGGCTGTGGTGTTGCAACTTGTCTAGCTCTACTGTCGTGACTTGCTGCTCGACACATTCAACGCTTGCATACGGGACGGGGTTTTCTCGGTTCGAAGGAAGGTGCCGAGGGAAATTCCGCATCACCGTCTCCATACCGCCCGTTATGCATGTTAGACACTGCTGGGAAAGTGCTAGAGAACCTCATAAAGGGAAGACGCACTGACGCGATGTGTGCTGCGGGGGACCTTTCTCCTCAGCAGTACAGCTTTCAAGCATGACGCTCTAAAATTGATGCAGCATAAGTGGTAAGCGCGGTCCAAAAAGCAAGCGACGACTCATTCTGTTGGTGACACTCGACGTTAGGAATGTCTTCAACTCCGCTAGATGGGTGGATATTCTGGATGCATTGAAAATCCTCGTCAAGTTCCAGAATTTCTTATGCGACTTCTGAGGGAATACCTGGAGGACCGAAGCTGGCTTTATGACACGATACAGGGCCAACGAAAGACTCGGACTTTGATAAGCCAGCACATAGCGACATAGCGTTGTTGCGGAACCAACCTTGCGCATCATATTGGATCTATGCGCTATCACAATCAATAAATTCACGGCTCGCAATACATCACGGCTCGCGAAAAATTTTTTTTTGATGGATCATAACGAGATTGTTAATTCCGGTGGCAACCATTCAGCGGCCACATACGTTCATCATGACGCAAACGATGCGGAAATGAACCCAATCAACGTAGAGTCACTATTGCGGAAGTTCTGGGAACAAGAAAATATAGACAGTCAATCTGCCGGGACTCCTGAAGTAACGGAATACCAGACTCACTATGCAAATTCAGTTCATCGTACTTAAAGCGGCAGATATCTAGTATGACTTCCACTTTGGCCCACGTCTCAGCCACTTGGGGAACGAGCAATTCAACGCACGTCTAACCATCAACCGCGGCTAGATTTCAACAAATTTATGGCAGAATACTTGGAGCTTGGACATATGTCACACTTGACATCGAAGGACTTGCAGTTGGAGAGCAGCATTCAGTCCTTAAGCCCACAACCAACAAAAAAAAACTGCGGAAGGTTTTCGAGGCATCAGCCAAATCCACATCAGGAGTATCCCTCCATGAAAACCTCATGGTCGGTCCGACCGTACAAAACGACATTTTTACAGTGCTCTTCAAATCCCGGACGTTCCTTATCGCCATGGTCGCCGAAATCGTGAAGATGTATAGGCAAATTTTCCACGGAGGAACGGATAGTAGACTGTGAACTTAACACAGTCACATACGGCACCGCATCAGCACAATTTCAAGCTGTGCGCACACTACATCAAATAGTCAGTGATAACGACAACATTTCAAACCAAGCGGCGCAGGCAATCACGGAAAATTTCTTTGTTGACGACCACACATTTACGAAGCTTTACAGCTAAAGCGGGACATCATCAACGTTTTGGAGTTACGCGGTTGGGTATCTAATGCACCTGAACTTTCGGATCCAATCAACACTAGGGCACAATCTGATTTCTTTGACAACGAAGAGTCAAGCTCGGTACTTAGATTACTTTGGAATCCAACCTCAGACACTTTCGAACACATACACAAAGCGGATGTTCTTGGCTACTTCAGCACGGATTTTTGACCCTCTCGGTTTTCTTGCTCCAGTTTTAATCGTTGCCAAGATACATCTACAAAATTTATGGATGTCAGGGACTGGCTGGGACGACTCTCTTCCTGACGGTCACTCTTGCGAACTACATACCTGGCCTAACAGCGCTCTCTGGTCTACATATTAAACGATATATCGGGTCAACCCCTTCAATGCAAATCATTGGCTTTGCGGACGTATCGGAAGCGGCATAAGCCGCACTGCTTTACGCTAGAAAACAAACTGGAAACGCACACGAGTCTTTTCGAGTCACATTGCTAGCAGCTCAAACTAAGGTAGTACCCAACAAGAGTATCACCATTTCTCGACTTGAACTATGAGCAGCCATCAATCGCCAAACTTACGCGGAAGATTGCATCCTGCATGAATGTCAATCTGGACGGATTCGCAAGTGACATTAGCTTGGATATCGAATAATCCTAGGCGCTGGAAAACATTTGTGGGAAATCGGATATCCAACATTATCAACACAATCCCACTTGAGAGACAGCATCACATTAAATCTAAACTTAACCCAGCGGATTGTGCATCACGCAGTCTGGAACCAGCACAACTATGTGAACATCGTCTCTGGTGGAACGGACCAATCTTTCTAACTTCAGAAAAATATTTTCATTCACGGCCAGTGCCCATTACGGACGAATCGGTCATGTCGGAAGTTCGACATGTTCAAGTTAACCTGCTAACGCTTGATAGCAACCTCCCAATTCACAATTTCTCGGATTGAAAAAAACTACTTCGGATCACCGCCATCTGCTCGAGGTTTACCAACAGTTTACGAGCATCGGTTAAATCTAATCCGGTCATCGGCCCACTTATGAAGGCAGAACTTAATCAAGCCTTCATCATTTTGGTACGACAGGCCCAGTCGGGGTCTTTCGGTCCGGAAATTCATTTTCTTACGCGGAACTATCCGTCTCCTAAGGCAAGCAAAGTATGCGGTCTGGACCCATTCTTCGACACTGATGGCATTTTGCGGATCAACGGCAGATTGGGAAATGCGGAATTACCCTTCAACCAGCGGCATCCAAGCCTGCTACATCGGAATCATCACTTCACTTTTCATTACCCATGAGCATCAGCAACATTTGCATGCGGCTTATCGATTACTGCAAACCATTTTCGGATGATTGGATCACGGATCGCCATCAAGCAAGTCATTTGCAACTGCATTACGTGCACACGACATCAGGCGAAGACATTGCATCAGAAGATAGTCCCATTACTAACGGTATGGTTACGCCTGCAAGAACCTTCGCAAGCTGCGGTGTTGACTATGTAGGACCACTCATTGTCAAATTATGGCGCGGCGGTCAGCTAAGCTATACAGGGCCTACATAGCGCTTTTTGTCTGTTTGGCTACGAAGGCCATTCACATTGAAACAGTCACGGAATTGACTAAGGAATGCTTTATACCAACTCTAAGCGTGTTATATATCGGCGTGGCTGTGTGACAACATTTATAGCGACAACGGAACTAACTTCTTAGGAGCAAACAAGGAAATAGCATCAATGCATCGGATGGTCAAATCTCGGAAGGCGCTGGACGACATTATGAATTTCACATCTTCGTAGAGTATCACCTGGCACTTCATTCCTCGGGCAGCCCCTAACTTTGGTGGACTTTGGGAGGCAGGAGTCAAATCGGTTAGATTTCACTTGACTAGAGTCCTCGGCAATGCGAAACTGACGTTCGAAGAACTCTACACCCTGCTCTGTAAAGTGGAATATTGTTTAAACACGGAATTGAATGTTGACAATTGACTAATGTGCCAAGGCGGCGGCATGTTCGAACATTTTCATACTTCAAAACAATGTTCAAAATCACATCAAGGTGACAGGCTTCTAATTTTCGGAGTCTCGGACAGATGTCAGTTTACAAGCTGCCCGCTTTCGGGAGTCTCGGACAGGCGTCAAACTTGCACCTACTCTATTGTTATCTTCTTTGAACACACTGTACATATGTATCTTGTTAGGAGTGGAACGTTAGAAAGCAATAAAGCGTACTTCCAAATCTAGAACATTCGACCGTTTTTCTCGGCACAAATCCCCATCAGATAGTCTCCATAGGTCGCCATTCACCATTGCTCTTTTTTACTCGTACCATGTGTAATGGAGACGACCAAAGACTAGTAGGTCTGCAAATGCCTTGTTGTAGTTAGAGCTAGAACTGCTTCTTGGCTGCTGCTAGCCAAACAGGTGCTAGTCTACAGACTCTAGAAATAACCGGTGTTCCGACAGTGTTGATAGAATGAGTGACCATGTTTAACTAGTTTAGTTAAATTACCAGGAACAGGTATGTATTCGAAAGAATTGAAAAGCTCCCTCATTCTAAGATGTAATGAATCAGCAACCTGAAAAGCTCGGGAAGATAAGCATTCATATGAAATGCATCCCACACTATTAAAATGCATCCCACACTCTATCTTTCACTAAACTCAATTCTTGATGATCACGTCGGGGGCACCACATATTCTTCTTCGTAGCACTACAACCCCTCTCGGGTCTTTGCTTCCTGCAAATAGCGCGTCCAACTGTCTCGGTACATTGACCGCGTCCTCCAATTTCGAAATCCGAGCAGCGATGAACTGTTTTCGTCGACCGAGTCAGACCAGCGTTTCCTCGGTTTCCCCACTGGTCTCCGGCCTTCAGGTCTCCCAACGAATACCTTCTTGGGGATCCGTTGCTCGTCCTTTTTAAAGACATATCAAGCGATTCATGTGGCCAGCCCATTGCAGCTTTCGCAGTCTTACAATTGTTGAGACCTCCGGTTCGTCAGAAATTTCATACAACTCATGGTTGTATCGAATTCGCCAATGGTCTCCGTCTAGTTTCGCTCCAATTATCGGCCTCAGGATGCGTCTTCTGAAGGAGCATTGTTTTCGTGTGTATGCAGCTGGTCTTCAAGATCTTCAAAATTCAATAAAATATCTTATTTGCGAGCTGTATTCGTCGCCGTATTGCGTCTCTTTCATTAGCGGTTGTCGTTATTTTGGCACCCAAATACACAAATTCACTCATATTTTTGATACTGTATTCGCCAAGTGTGATAGTTTGTGTATTTGAGGTATTTTTCCTCGACCGCGTCATGAGCTTTGTTTTATTTTCATTGGTTTTTAGCCCTACTAGTTTAGCTTCGATCTCGAGTTTCAGGAAGAGTTCTTTGGTAGTTGTTAATGAGCGTGAGAAAATGTGCATGTCGTCCGCATAGGCTACTACTTGGCTCGACTTTTATAGTAAGGTACCTCGCATATCGACAGGTAGCTTCCTTATGACATACTCCAGAGCCAAAGTGAATAGCTTGAGTCCGATATTTTTGTCAAAGGCATCATGCGCGAAAAGTTGCATTCACCCTTTTACGTCCCCACAAAGGAGGTGTAAATAGGATTTAGTAGCAGAGCTGTAGATGTATTTATTAGCACTTCTCGGCATTTAAGGTCCCATTGTTAAGGAACCAGTAAACCCAATGTGTGACTCCGAGAGCATTTACGACCATTTAATTGGGGGGTTTGGGATAAAGAATCATGGAAGCTGTAGGTTGGGGAAACAAGGGGTCCCTTTTTCCTTTCTCAAGAGGGCTTGGGACCGTCTATGGCCGAGCTAGAGCATCTCATGATCTTGATCGTATTAATTGGCACCCAAGAAGGTGATATGATTAGTACGACGCTTTCGCCGGGCGTTCGTTCACTCAACTGTGATGCTCGAAGGATCATTCGAAATAGATCTGATTGTCACCAATGGGATTTGAACCAGGGACCTTTGGTTTACGGGGTGAACGCTCTGATCAATACATCACGCGAACTACGTTACTTGAGTTACTAAATATTCTACAATGCCCTTCGACTTATTCTTGACAGTTTTGTTGTCTAAATTCAAAGAGTCTCATAGACACATCGATTGAAGTTTGTTTTAAAATAAGCCCATATCTTATATCATTGACCTTTTTAAAGACATATCAAGCTCGAACACTCTTTATTCTCTATCTATGCTCAACTTATGCTTGATCATCAATTAAAAAAGATAGCGAAGCCCTTAACCCTTAACCATCATCTGATACACTCATCCACCTCCAGGGAACATAAAACACAACAAGCAGCATAAATAAGCTCCCATACACTTAGCACCAACCCCAAGAGTTTACTTACCATCAACCCCTTACATGCATATTAAAAATCAGACTCTACACAAACGTTTCATTGTCAGTATATAGAACAACAAAATCATCAACAGCAGCAGTAGATGCAGAAGTAGAAATACACCGTAAAAAGGGGTTTTGCCTTGGCTGTCAATGATACAACCATAAAAGGGTTTTTAGGACATGAAAATAAAGGAGCATATAAATCATCATTCTAACAATATGTACTTGTATCTACATAAATATAGTCACAAAACAGATGGGAGAGAGACTTTTGCTGAATGTCGAGAAGTTGAATTCAAGAGAGAGAGAGAGAGATTTCAGAGTAATATGCAAAATTGCAAGACCTTTTTCGGCTTCCCGGTTCGTCAACGTCTGTTTTTGGCTACTTTTTTTATTGAATTCCCTTTAGAATGAATGGTATTCTATTCCTGCTTCAAAGGATTGTGTGGCATTTACGAGTATGTCTATACACCCGTTGTAAACGAGAGCTGACTCATTGGATGAACAGGCAAAAGGATGGAGGAGAGATACATGGTCGATTGCGTGGTGATTTGTTAGTCTGTTAGGGTTGATTCTCGCAACGGATGTTGATTTTAGAAATTTCGCCCCATGTCTTACTGAGCTCGAAACCCTTGTTTAAACCTAAGCGTCCTGACATGTGTGCATACATTCTGTTCTTTTTCGAAAGGCTGGATGAAGCGTAATTGTAGGAGGAAACGTGATTGAAGTGTGCAGACAACTCGTTTTAGAATGTCCTCGAAATGATTCCAAGCAACGTGCCAAAAATGTTCTGTCACGAGTCAAAGATTTCAGCTGAGGGTTATCAACATTCCTACTATGAAAATCAGTGGCAGAAAGGACTTTTCTTTTGAACATGCAACTCATTTCTACAGGTTTGAACTCATTTTCATATCCATAAATAAACCAACAAGACTCCATTGAAACCACATGGAAGAACTATTGGACAAACATATGGACCAAAAAGTTCCTTGCTTATCTTACTGCACACTGGTTAGTCCTTTTCATAACAATTTCCTGTGTAAAAACATTGAAATAAGAACAAAGAGACTTGTCGCATCGACGCACATTCACCCCATGTGTGCTTTGAAAAGTGAAGCAATTACTATCAATGAACGGACTTATACGAAACTACAAATCTACAATATCCGCCAAAGGATATGAAAACACCTGGTGGATATCTCACCCTCGTTTTACCATTTTCTGCAATTTACTCAATTAATTTGCATCCAACTGTGCGTGCACGTCCTCTGACCGGTTCGGATCAGTAAGGCACGAGTATATGCTAGACACTCTTTATTTTTCCTAATGGGGACAAACTCATGTGAAAAGCGGAAGTTGGGTATGTACACACATGGACATTTGAAATGAATGAAAGCACCACACAGTGAGCACTACTGCATCAAGCACTTGATTGCCTTCATCCATCTAAACAATCAGCGCTGGGGTATGTCCATTTATCGTACCAGTGGCGGTTCTATGTCTCTGGTATATCTGCATGAGATACGCGGATCGAGTGCAAGTATAGTAGCTAACATATGAATCATTGAAAAACAGATTGCGTCGGGAGCATGTGTGTATCTCCATGGTGATATGGAATAGATTGCAAGTGTTGCGGATACATGGGGAGAGAAATTCAACCCTTTCCTTTTTACTGGTAGGTGATAGCGGCGAGGGAACATGGATTGCGTCTGGTATAGTGTAAGAATTCTAGGAAATTTGGTTTGCTGGTAATGTATCACATTACTCCAAAGAATCAAGCATTAATTGAATTAATTGATTTCATCCAAAACAATTTATCCACCAGCCACTTGATTGTTGCCGCCTCTTGAATGCTTCCATTAAACCATGTGTGGTAACATTTATCTTTATGACTGTGTGCTGCTATTGTAGATACTTGACAGAATGCTACATAAATTTGTAACTATGTTCACTTGCTCATCTAAGCAACGATCTTCAGAAAAGATTTAATTTTGGTGGGAACGAAGTCACTCATACGTGTCCTTGTTAGGAACAGAATGCTCAACCATATCGATTAGGAATCATACTCGCTGAAACCTTGTTAGCTGTCAAAATTGCCTTTGCCTTCTTTGGGGCTGGTTCACCGGTTGCTGTCCACTGTTTTGACTGATTTATGTTTTCAGGAGTGTAGTGGAGAATACATGTCTCATTCATAGTTATAAATCGACGCAAAAATTCATCAGGGTTTCGTAAGAAGTGTTATTTTGAATAGCCCGCTATTTCGGTAGATGTCACTTTTGAAGCTGTCGTTTTTTGACATTCGCCAAGTAGAAACCACGCTAAATGGAACGAAACACGCTTCAACAACGTATTGAAATCATTAAAATTCACTATAAAAATGGTGAAAATTCGGCAGAGATGGTTCGTAAAACTCGAACATTTTTGGGTCGTCGTGAAGCACCTTGTCAGACCGCAATACAGAAATTGGTGGAAAAATTCCATCTGTTGGGACAACTTAGTGATATGAAGAATAAAACCCGTGCACTTCGCTCAAGAACAGCCGAGGATATTGCTGCTGTAGCCGAAAGTGTTGAAGAAACCCCGGGTTTCTCCATTCCTCGCCGTTCTTTGGAATTAGGCATTCCACAAACGTCATTAAACCGTATTTTGCATGAAGATTTGGGTCTTAAGGCTTATAACGTTCAGTTAACGCAAGAACTCAAGCTGGTCGATCATCAACAACGTCATGTCTTTGTTGATTGGGTCCTTGAAACGCATAAAAATGATCCGAAATTCCATCGAAAAATCATCTTGAGTGGTGAGGCTCATTTCCATCTCGGCGGCTTTGTCAACAAGCACAATTGTCGCATCTGTTGCTCGGAAAACCCAAGAGTTATTGTTGAAAAGCCTCTCTATCCTCAACGTGTGACTGGTGCGGTTATGGTCCGGAGGAGTCATTGGACCTTACTTTTTCGAAAATGAGGCTGGAGCAACAGTTACGGTGAATGGATTGCGCTATCGAGAGATGATTAATGATTTTATATGGTCGGAATTGGATGGTATTGACCTGGACAACGTTTGATTTCAACAAGACGGCGCTACGTGCAACACAAGCACCGAAACTATTGATCTTTTACGGGAACAGTTTCCGGACCGTGTCTCTCTCGAAAGAGGTGATCACAATTGGCCACCGAGATCTTGTGATTTAACACCTTGCGACTTCTTCCTTTGAGGCCACGTGAAGCAGAAGGTCTACGCCAACAGCCCAGCGTCGATTCAAGACCTCAAAGATGTATTCGTGAGGCTATCGAGGACGTAGGTCATCCACTTTGCGATTTGGTTACGGAAAATTTCATGAAAAGGATATGGTCCTGTAAGCGTGGTCGTGGTGGTCATTTTTTTGATTTTATTTTCCACTATTAACGACATACCTTCCTCTTTATAACGAAATAAACATTAGATCATTTGTATTAAAAAATGGCATTTTTCTTTTAATATCAAAATAACACCTCTTATTGGAAAACCCTGTAGATTGGCAAATTCTCATTTGAAACAGTTTTCCTTTTCAACTTTTGCTCAGACGTTAGCACAATTGGTGGATTTTTGTACTATTTCAGGTATTGTCACTTCCACGGGACGTCCAGAGCGTGGCTCACCACTAGTGCTCGTATGACCTTTTTTAAATTCAGAAACCCATCCTTTAGTGTGTTATCCATTTCCTCTTTTATTTGAGAAGGCGTTCAACCCTTTAAATGAAAGTGGACCAAAGTGGACCAAGCCGAACACAACGCAATGTTAAGACTCACTTAATGTGATAACAATAAAATTTATTGCGAAATTAAATATACTATAAAGTTTAACAAAGAAACTATAACTTGTTAATTCCTGTAGGAGTCGCGGCCAAAAAGAGAGAAAAAGAGCAGCTGATTGTCAGTTCGCTCGTTCCCAGATGATTGGTTGCCAGATGTGGGTTTTTAAATTTCCTCGATACGATGTCAGCGCCACTCAGTGGTGAAAATGGTGTTCATGATCGTCACAAAATTTTATAAGGAGGGGCCATTTCTATGTCAGGCCCGGGATTTATCAGCCCACCTAGGTTTTATCGTAAAATATCGTTTGACCATGGATCTCAAAGCTTCATTCGAATGCATTACGACAGGGTCGAATACACTATCCCAAATTAAAACTAAAAAAGTTCAGGATGTGCTTGCAGCGATTCTTATTCTTGCAGCGTGCGTGCTAAATTATTTATAAATAAATTAAGACCTCTATCTGTAATTATTTCTAAGGGATCCTGTACCGTAGACAGTCGTAAGCCCGTTTAAGAAAGGAGGAGAGCTCTCCGTGACTCACTGAATAATAAAGTCACCGATACCCCCTCCTGGCCAAGGTGAATGTGAACCGTGCGGGGTAGCTTAGTTAGAAGCTGTTTCATTGACATCAGGCCTTCCAAAGAGAAACTGAGCCTTGCTGCTGTCATACAGGCTCTAATGGTGGCGAACGTATAATCGCAAAATTTCCCGGATATCTGAAATATTCATGGAAAATAATCTTATTCGGTGCTACACCTTAAAACAAGAATTTTGATACTTCATGCTAACTTTTCGGAGAACGTTTAGAGGTTGCGCATCGTGTTAGAAGATGAGCGTCATCGGTCCCTAAATGTTGATGTTAGAGTCACGGTTTACAGCGGTTCAGAGGCATCTCACAAAAATTTTTTAGAACAAAAGTTGCTTGGAATGACGTTTTACTACAGAAAAGGTGTTTAGAGGATCAATTTTTACGGTTTTATATATTTTTAAGAAAATTTTGTTTGAGGATTGCTGGTTGTCCTAAGCGAAAGAACTACATTGTTCTTTCACCCGAGCATTTTAGCTATCAACATAATAGCATTATTCGCTCGATGGACTTCAGCTGGTTACTGCTCGATAGAGCTTGCAGCACTGCCATGCTGCAACATATATATATATATATATATATATATATGGGTTCGTGGTCATCTGGAACCCCGCAGTCGAGCTGCCCCGAGGTGACTTATGTGGCAGCTCCTGAGGAGTATATCGGTCACCTCGTACGAAACTGCGAGATTTTTAATGGAACCAGCCTATATGCTGGAACCAGCTGAAGTCCATCGAGCGAATAATGCTATTATGTTGATAGCTAAAATGCTCGGGTGAAAGAACAATGTAGTTCTTTCACTTAGGACAACCAGCAATCCTCAAACAAAATTTTCTTATAAGTTCGCCACCACTGCGTAAATGTGGAAATTACTGCTCGATAGAGCTTGCAGCACTGCCATGCTGCAACATATATATATAGGGGTTCGTGGTCATCTGGAACCCCGCAGTCGAGCTGCCCCGAGGTGACTGATGTGGCAGCTCCTGAGGAGTATATCGGTCACCTCGTACGAAACTGGGAGATTATATATTTTGCCTAACTTCCAGAGGCATAAATTTTGCTCCCTATCGCCCGCATATGGCACATTTTCTTACTTTCCAACTCGCTCGCCCATAAAGTGGGCTTTTCGGTAAATTTCAACGATTTATGATAAGTTCGGACTAGTTTCGACAAGTAATAGCAAGCCCAGACCCGTTTAGTTAGATTTTGTCTCGTCGAGCACCTAGGTGTTAATACATACACATCTTTTTTTTGGAAGCCAAACGTATTTTCTTCTCCGAACTGCTACTTCTGATGTGAGTTAGTGGTCATCAATATTGGTACTTTTCTCATTAGAGTCTCTTGTCAATAGTTATTCTACCAAGCCGTCACCGAATATCTGGGATGGGTGGAACCATCATCAATCTCATAAAAAACGAGGTAGCTTTTTCAGCTTGGAGGAAGAAGTCTCACCTTTAAACGCAGAATTTCATGCTACCCAGGATCTCGCTGTTACCACATCCAGGAACAACAACATTTTCTCAGATTCTAGAGCAGCACTATTAAGCCGTGATCACAACCGCAACCGGAAAAGGGTTGTTAATGACATCTGGTAGGTTATTAAGAAAAATACGAACATAAAGGATTTATGCAGTGGCAGAAGTCAATCACTATTTTAAAGAAGGCGTCAAGAGAGGTGCTATTATACATGCACTACCAGAAAAGGAAGATACCATAACACCATAGATATTATAACTACAAGATTTAAACGTGATTGGATGAATCGTTACCAAGAAAAACGACAGTAGCTCTCTGATCGTTTCTGAAAAAGAGTCCACCATTTGAGGGTCGATAACCCATGGATTCATTCTCTTCCCATAAGCAGACTTGCGATCAAATCGATAGATAGAATACTTGCTAAAACGGGGTATAACAATTTAAAATTGTATAAAGTAAAATGTTTCGACTGAGATGAGTGTAGACTCTACAATGAAATTGACGACCTAGATCACAAATTTTTCAAATGCAACACTTATAAAGACAAGAGAGATAAGACACTGAAGATGACACTGAAAATGACTCAAAGGAGTCGAAACGCGTCTGGTTAACCAACAAAGCAAGGCCCAAAGGCTTTTGAAATAAAAACAAACAAAACCAGAGAGATAAGTTTGGTTTTAAAAATATTCAACGGTCTTGCTACTGCAGGGGATATCCTCGTTAAGAATAGCAGAAATCTGATCTTCGAGTTTTCTACGTACATTGACATCGCTAAAATCAGGATCTAAGTCAGTGATGAGTAGCAAGTCCACGACCAATCTCTTAACTTCGGACCCCAAAGAAAGTTCATAATGGTTCCTGTTGATTCCTGCTTGGGAAATCACAGCTTAGTCCCTGTCTAAGTACTTTTAATAAAAGTGTCACCACGTACCTCGCTACATTCATTGATGTACTTCACCATGTACACCCTGTACACTTATTGGTCTTTTATATTGTTTATTAGGTCGTTATATCATAAGGCTGAAGTTCAGAGAGTGAATATGCACGTAATTTTTTTCAGTTAATTGATAAGAGCCTGGTTTCGCCTTCATAAAATCGCATTATGATTGGTCGAGACTAGGTGGCTTATGACTTTTTGGCTGAAATTTTCACACCGGCTCTTGCCGAAATTGAATATTTTATATTTCTCATTTCACAATTGAAAGAGGGGCAAGGCACTTCCTCTCCCGTCTCCTACAACCTTCAATACTAACGTTTACTAACCTCCTTCTTACTAATAAGTACAGGGTGGCGCTAAATTAATCACCCTATCGAAAGATGCTATAACATTTGCAAATGGCGTCGTACGTGGACTATATTTGATATTTGTGAGCTAGACAGCTGCATTATACAAACAGACAAGCAATGAAGGGCTATACTCCGCAAGAGCGTGGAATAATTATGTCAATTTTTTTTAACCCTAATCAGTCGGTGGTGTTGGCACAGCGCGAATTTCAACCTCGATTTCCGAATTGTGTCGCGCCAACTGGGCAAATAATCCGGCACTTAGCTGCTTGACTCGAACAGACTGGAGCCACACAAGAGCTTGTAGGACGTGGCCGCCACCGGACTGGTGGCGATCGAGGATACCGCAACTGTGGCTGCCGATGTCGCTGAGAACGTTGAAACATCAACCAGGCGACGGGCCACGCAATTGGACACCACCAGATGGACCCTCCAGCGAATTTCAGTGAAAGATTTACACATGTTCCCGCGCAAAGTGCAAATAGTGAATCAGTTAATATCTGCTGACAGTCAGTCGTGTGTGAATTACTGTCAAGCCATCCTCAATCTCAACAACGAAGAGGACGATTTTGTATCGAAAATCATCATGAGCGACGAGGCGCATTTCCACTCATCATGAGCGGCGAGGCGCATTTCCACTTAAGCGGTTATAAGCAAAATCTTCATTTCTGGGGCATTAGAAATTCGTGGGTGATGCACGAACAGCCATTACATACACTCAAAGCCACTGTGTGGTGCGGCGTTTACGAGGGAGGAGTGATCGGGCGTATTTTATTTTCTTTGAGGGCACCATCGTCAATACTGCCACTGTTACTGGTGAACGCTACAGAGCCAAAATAAACATCTTCTTACTGCCGGAGCTGCATGAGCGGGGCTTGGTGAACATGTGGTTTCAACAAGACTGTGCCACCGCATACACAGCCCGAGCCACAATGGATATTGTGAAAGAAGCGTTTCTTGGTCGCATAATCTCTCGTTTTGGTGATTCGGTATGGACAGCAAGATCGCCCGATTTAACCATCCCAGACTTCTTTCTTTGGAGCTGCTTGAAGTCGCAGGTTTATGATAACAAATCGCAAATCTTAAGGAGAATATTTGACAGGAATGTGAAAAGTCATCCCCGGAAATCTTACGGAAAGTGCGATATAACGGGCACAAATGAGTATCAGCACTGGCGGCAGCCACTTGATGGATGTAATTTTTTCCACTTAACAGAAAAAACCAAAACGTCCAAATAAAGATTTCCATCATTCAAAATCATTACATTTTTTTATATGGTAAAAAAGTTATACAAAAATAAATTTGCACCGACTTGTATAATCTTTCCCCTTTGTGGGCTAGCTGGGTAAGATCCAGTACTGCCCTGACGGGGCAAACATATCGAACCCACTGGCCAGTGCTTTCAATTCTGCCTAGGCCATTTTTAGACCAGATTACCTTTTGGTCTCTATGAAACCTAAAAAATAGTGTCCTCTTCTTAAGGACTTCTTCAGTTCCGGGTCTGAAGATGTCCTTAAGTAGAGGGTGAAGCAATTGCACGCAACAAATTTTTGGGAATAAAGAGATATTATTAACTAGGGTCTATAACTTAATTCATGCCGTTTTTTTTTTTTCAAAATTTGAATGTTTATTTAAGAAAAAAATTGTACAATAGTATTACTCAAAGTATTGCTCTACTGAAGCTATGACCTTTTCCCATCTTGCTGGCAATTTGTGGATCCCATCCCAAAAGAACTGCGCCGGCTTGGTAGCCAAGAATGATATCCTGGTCTGACATGAACCGTATTCCAGTGAGGGCGTTCTGCATCGATCGGAACAATTGGTAGTCAGAAGGGGCAAGGCCTGGGCTATAAGGCCGGTGGGGTAAATTTCCCATCCACTGTTTTCCAAATAGTTCTTAACCGGAAAAGCAACTTGGGCCGAGCGTTGTCATGATGGAAAATTATTGCCTCATGTCTGGTCGCATATTCCGGGCGTTTTTCGGCTGCTGCTCTCTTCTGGCGGACTAATTGTGTTCGGTACCGTGCTCCACTGATGGTTTCACCCGGTTTTAGCAGCTCATAATACAGCACATCCTTCTGATCCCACCAAATACAGAGCATTACCTTCGCGCCATGGATGTTCGGCTTTGCCGTTGATTGGGCTGGTTGGCCGGATTTCACATATGATTTTTTGCGCTTGGGGTTTTCGTAATGGATCCATTTTTCATCACCAGTAACCATCCGATGCAAAAACGACTTCCTTTTTTTGCGTTCCAGCAGCATTTCGGACATGCAAAACCGCCTTTCGACGTCTCTCGGTTTGAGTTCATGTGGAACCCAATTTCCTTGCTTTTGAATATATCCAGCTGCTTTTAAACGTTTTTAAATGGCTGCTTGAGTGACACCCAAAGATTCTGCGAGCTCTTCTTGTGTTTGGCAACAATCTTCATCGAGTAATGCTTCCAGGTCTTCATCTTCAAACTTTTTTGGCTGCCCAGGACGTTCATCGTCTTCCAAGCCACTATTGGCAGGTTCGCTCAGCTAGAGCATGTTCTCCATAAATTTCCACCAAAATACGATGACTTTTGGCAGAAGTTTTCTTCATATTAAATTAATGAAGAAGAATTCCCCGCAAAAACACTTTTTCAGGAACAAAGTTCGACATATTTGAGTGAAAAAAAATTATTGTTTTTAACGCTTCAAATGAATGGCATATACTGATAAGACGTACAATGACAGTAGCTTTCCAACTCAGGTTCGATGGACTTTTGAACGCTGGCATGGTACACACTGCTTGGCCCAACGCTACACATCCTTCCGTAGGCTCGGCCAGAAGAATTTAAGCGCTATGCGTTTTGCGGTGGCCCAACCACTAGGGTGCGGGAGCTGGTGGACGGAATCAAAAGCTTGGCGGCGAAGCACTGCTGTTAAGTAGGGATTAATAGCACCATTGAACTCGATGTAGTGCGCAGAGTAGCCGTCTAAAACCAACTGTTGAAGCGGAAGCGCGCCAGAAGGTGCGGCAACTGGTCATCTGTGCCCTGGGCCTCACTTATGGCTCGAGCTTAAGTGTGGTGAGTGCCGCAACCGTCTCTACGCGAGAGAGCACGTCGGTGACGATGTTGTCTTCTCCTGGTGTGTTGTTGTTATTGTCTTCTCCTGGTCTCCCTCCAATCGTGTGCCCAATTGGCCGATGAAACCTAACTATCTGCTTTCGCGGGGCGAGGCTTTGTCCGAGCATTGTGTCAGGAAAAAGCCGAGTGGTCGATGGTCGATGTAGACCGCAAAGTGCGGCCCCTCCAGAATGCGCTGGAAAAAACTTGATTGCGGCGAAGACTGCTCGGTCTCGGATGACTCCCTCGAGAAAAATCCCAAGGATATTCAACTACCGATGTCCCGCTGCTGGTCCAAAGCTGATCCAATGACGGTGTTGAATGCATCGGTGCGTAGTGTCAACTGGTACAAGAGTGAAACGAATGCTGCTGTAGTTGCAGTGGCGATGCTTTGTTTGCAGCTTCCAAAAGCGGCTTCAGCGTCGGGTGTCCAAGGGATTTGCGTTATCTTGGTACTATAACCTTTCAGCACCTCTGAAAATGGTGCTTGTAACTCGGCGGCTAGTGGTATGCAGCAGCGATAGAAGTTGAGCATACAAAGCAAACGTCTTAATTGTGATGGCTTTCGTTTTGGGAGCTGGTGGTCGGAAACCTGTCTCGCAGATGTGGTACCCGGCAAGGATAACCTCGGAGGGCGACCTTGCATTTATTCCGGTTGGGCTGAAGCTTTGCAACTTGCAGTACGGAAAGAAATTGCTCAAGGTGACGCTGGTGATGGTCGTGGCTAGCCGAGAATACTAGGATGTCATCGTGGTAGATGCGTACGAAGTCGAGCTTTCTTAGCAAATGTTTGTGTGACCGCTGCTTGGTTTGGGCATGCAGCAAACATGCCCAAACATGTTAACTGTAGTCCGCATGGTGTAGTGGTTAGAGTACTCGCTGCGTAAGATGAAGGTTCGTGGTTCGAACCCCGTTGGTGACAACGAGATTTAATTCATGTGATTCTTCGGACAGACTATAAGCCTGTTCAGTTATGATACGTATATGTAAGCCTGTTCAGTTATGATACGTATATGTAAGCCTGTTCAGTTATGATACGTATAGTAGCTGGGTGGATGAACATGCGGCCAAAGCGTGGTACTGACCATATCGTCTTCTCAAGTGTCGATACATTCGATCAAGATGATGAGATACTCTATCTCTAAGCGAAGACCTAAAAGGAGCTGTATTGCAAAAGCAACAAAAAAAATATTATAAACCGAAATTCCCTAGAATATTTTTGCTTTTTGGAAATTCAGATCAGATAAACCAACCTTTTCATCAATGTGTTATTATCTATTGTATTTTGCTATTTCGGCGATTTTTCGATACCTATTCTTGAGTCAAATAAACAGTTTTCTATTAAGGACATAACAATTTTATCTATTAATAAAACACAGAAATATTTGAGATATTGAGTTCAAATTTATTGTGGGTGTAGAACAAGCATTATTTTTTATGAATGAAATTCGATTTCGGTCATATGACCACCACGAGCCCGTTTAAAGCGGTCGTTTCTTTGGACCCGATTTTCTACCACTCTGGCACAATTTTCGACCGGAACGTTGGCACTTTCGCGTTGGATATTGTCTTTGAGCTAGTCTAAAGTTGCTGGCTTGTTAGCATAGACCACTGACTTCATATAGCCCCATACAAAGAAACCCAATGGCGTTAAATTGCATGAACGAGCAAGCCATTCGACTGGACCATTTCTCAAGATATCACCTTCATAAAATCGACCTTTCAATAAATCGATTGTGGGACGTGCTTTGTAGCAAGTGGCACCTTCTTGTTGAAACCACATATCGTTGATGTCAAGTTCATCCAATTCTGGCCAAAAATAATCTCCCAACATAACACGATAGCGCTCTACATTGACGGTAACATGACGGTCGTTTTCATCGACGAAAAAAAAAAACGGCCCAATCACACCTTTGATATGAAAACCGCACCAACCAGTAATTTTTTTGCGGATGCAACGGTATCTCAAGAAGCACATGTGGGTTTGTTGCTGACCAATAACGCATATTTTACTTATTAACACAGCCATTGAACCAAAAACGAGCTTCATCGCTAAAAATGATTTTTCGATGAAATTCTTCATTTTCTTGAAGCTTCGCCAGAGCCCAATTGGAGAAGTTTCGGCGTTTCAAATGATCAAGTGGTTTTAGTTCTTGAGCCAAGTTGATCTTGTAACCAGGTAGGCAAAGATCTCTTCGCAAAATATGCCACAGTGTCGTTTGAGCGATGCCCAATACTTGAGAATGACGAGGAATCGACTGGTTTCGCTCATTTTGAATCGATGCACTTACGGCTGCGATATTTTCTTTGCTTCGAGCGGTACGACGTCTTTTGGAACCGGGACGTCCAATAATGAAGATTCGGACTCGAACTTATCCACTATAGCACACACAGCCTGTCGGGTGGGGCGATTATTGCGGCCGAAAATTGGAGCAAGCGCTCTTAAAGTCGTAACCACCAACTCAGAATTTCGGTATTAATTTTTAATAATTTCCAAACTTTGCTGATTCGTGAACTTTAATGACGAAAATGTTGACTTTAACTAAGGTTTTGACATTGACAGTTTATTTAAAAAATTTAAGGGTGCGTTCATATAAAGATACGAAATTGTTATGTCCCTAATGGAAAACCCTATAGAGCCCAAGCAATATATGGTACATATGGTAGGCGGCGGACTAAAATAACATAATAGCCGAAGGGTTAAACATAATGTAACCTATTTTCCTCTCCTTCTTTCAATAAACTAATTGCGTAGTATTCTTAAACTGGTCATAATATTCAAGAATCAATTTCTGTATTTAAATATGAAGTGATAAAAACGTTGACCATAAAAATTCAAAACCAGTAGATCACCATCATAACTAGTTTCGACGGAACAATGGATAATTCTTTTGCTAAAGTCTTCGACAATGCTCCTTCTATAAAAACAATTCTAACAAGATACAACGAAAAACCATTAGTACACTCACCGAATAATTGAAAAACTACCACATACGATTATGTGCATTAGCCCGTCTAATGTAAATACAATTGCCAGCCATTTTACGAGTATAATCAGTAAAAACATTCTCGTCTTACCTGAGGAAGAAATAAATTTATAAAACATATTTTAGTTAATTCTATTTGACCTTTGGTATTTTATAGAAATAAAGAAGGAATATATGAAATTATATGTGTGATGAAAATACACCATGTGTGGAAATAACTGACATCGATAAAAAGCTTTTACGTAATTAAACTATTAAGAATGTTTTTTAATTTTATTATTTATGAATTTTAGTGCTATGAAAAAGCAATTTTATGCATAACGTACTTTGGAAGACATCAGTTTTAACACTAATTGTTAAACGTTATAGGAGGTCGAACTTAAATTTAAAAAAAAAAAATTTTTTTCAAGGTAGACAATTAATATATTACGAAACCGTTCTCTCGGCTTATCTTCATAAAACAAAAGCTTAAATACTAATGGATCCTTTTCCCATGCTAGGAAAAAACATTGTTGAAATCGAAATTTAAATCAATCCGCATCTCATTACCAACAAATTCAAACCATACTCGTACTCAATAACAACAAATTGTAATCCAAACAAATAAACAAATGAAGTTGATTCATCATCAATCGATTCCCATATGTATTCCATATTAATGACGTAGGAGAATTAACATTTGAATGGATAGGAACTTTCGGAACGGTTTTATGTGTAGTCAATAGTTCCGTTGGTTGTTAAATTATGGACATAGGTATGTTGTGCTGTGCTGTAAACATAATGACTGTTTTGCAGAATACTAATGAAATCGTAAAAAGTTTACATTACCATATTTATGGTATTGTTACATATACGCGCGTACATATGGTTTAATTGCGGAGGAGTGACAAGTGGGTGAGTCTAGGGGGATAGGATGGACTATACGTAAGTACTCTACATTGTGTTATGATTTCAATTAATCAATGTAACTGATGAAGGTAAAGACCAGACACCGCAAATAGTAATGTGGGCGGTAAAAGATTAATTAAATATTTTATTTGTGGAAGCGGATGTTTTGTTAGCTTTATAGGGAAATTTAAATTATGCTACTGAAATTTATGCTGACGAAAATGGAAGCAACGTCAACAATTTAGGTGCAGAAGTTTCAGAAATTATCAATTCTGGCGCAAATCGTGATTAGAAATCTTTACCCGCCTTACTTCATTTGATAAAGTGGTTCCTGTAGATGACATGGACAAATACTTTGAAACCATTCAAAGAATTCAAAAGTCAAAATCAAATAAAATACGAGTAAAATAATCTTTATTTAGATAATTTCACTATTTTAACATTTTATTCTGAAATCTATGGGATTTAGTTGTATCGCTCCTCGTGAGGTTGAGACAACCACATATCTCCTAAGCATAAGACGTCATGCTGCGACAATAAGGGGGTCATGCATTCGGTTCACGATTTTTTTTTTGCTTAGATGATTTCGCAGAATGATTGAAATATTACTTTGCATGAAGAAAATTCGGTTTATCAGCAAAAGTCAATTTTTTACATGCATATACTTATTCATTTTATTTAATTTTATGTTATATTAGTAGTATACAAACAGTTTCTAATGTTTAAGTAAACTCATTTCAGATCACAAAGTTTTTTTCTTTCACTTCAGTAGCATGCTAAATCGAGATTAGTTTGGCATTACTTAAACTATTTTAGGGAGATCGCTTAAAAGTATTGTAGATGTTTCAAAAATAATTTTTGTCCCCGGCGAAAAATATTCTTTGGAAAAAAATTTCATGGATTCAACCCGGAGTGATAGTATGACAGCATTTTGACGGGTGATGATAACCTTTTGAATGACGATTTTCTAACAAAATACTAAAAAGTACCTATATAATCCTTCAAGCATTGCTCAAAAAATATATTTTCTCATCTACAGGCTATTTCGGAGTTTGGTTTCCGATAGATAAAACCTACAGTTGGATTAGGTGACCATCTGCACCTTCTGATACTCAAGCCCGAGTAACGATTTACAATATACACCAGCGTGCCGGTTAACATATGTATAATCAAAATTAAGTACAGAAGCCTCAATTCAGAGTAAGTTTGCAACCCTTTAAACAGTTCTGATCCACACAAACCCATAGAATTTATCTGAATAAGAGCGCAAAAACATTGTTACTATTATTTATCAATGGTTGATATTTCAGTTGCATTCTATGTAGCATTGCATCAGTGTCAAACCAAACTCTAGATGTAGATTTTCAACGGCTAATTTAAAGCGTAGCGCAGAGCATAATGCTTTTGCGACGGGTTGGAATAAATTAACGTGAGATAGAACTTTAGAATTGTTTTCATGAATGAACCATGAACGTAATTTTTTCAACGTTTATTTATATTTTCGATACGTCTTAGAGCTGAACTAATTAATTTGCAACTGTCGTTAAATTAAATGCATTGGACATACTTTGATAATTTTTAATCAGGCATGCCAATTAATAACTGAAAATGTCACCTTGGATAAGGCATAAGACGATTGGCAACTTCTAGAATGACATTCAGGTAGTACCGAATTGTTTTTTTATAAATAAAGGAGACTACAGATTAATAGAATAGTACAAACAAGGTGTAACACATCTACTTAAATTTACACTGTTTATTAATTAGAAAAGTGAGGTACGTAATCACGGAAATGCTGATTCCATCAACTTAAAAGCTTCCCTTATTTTATTGGATAGGGTCTCACCGTGGACAAACTTGGAGCTTCTGTAATCGACCACATGTGCGTTAGAAACACGACTGACACTTGCATGTTTTGACAATGTCGACATCGAATTACTCAGGCGGTATTTAATGGATATGCCTCACAAAACCTGAAGGGTCTAGCAGTACTTATGAAAAGAAAATGTTAGGAGTCAGAAGATTGGGTGAATGTATTTGGGTTTTCTAGTCTACGCACTGTAGTAAAATTGTAAATTTAGTCAACTTGGTATTCCGCAGAAATGCATCTTGACCTTTCTCTGAATTGGCAGCTTTATTTTTTAGTTTTCTAGATTATTTAAATAATAAAAAAAATATAACTTATGTACTTATGATTAAGTTCTAAAACTAGGATCAGTCAGAGTCAATTTAATTTAAGAAATATCCGTGATTTAAAGCTTATTTAAAACTACTGCTTTTAAATTGTAAGACAAGTTAAAAGAAATGCATGTCAGTATTTAGTTGATTAAAATTAAACCTTGTGATGCGTACGAACACTTCAATTGTTTTAATATTTTGAGATAGCTTCGAAGATTTTTTTTTATATTATTTCTTATAACTAGTTATAATTTAATAGTTGACATTTTTTTAAATGATTTTGACCAAAGTTTTCGCATTGAGAGACTGGATATTAACGCCTCCATCTGGGGATTTTTTTCCAGAGTACGTTCGAAGTTCGCACTATTGAGGTAGTGTTGGAACTTCGGTTGAAATAGACTCCTGATCAGCAGAGGTCTGGCGATAACCACATGTAACCTGTAAAGCGGCCAATGGGGGCTAGTCCCAATCCTTAATAGCGTCTCTGCTTTGCAATGAAAACCGTAGGACCAATAAATTGACGAAAGGAAATCGAAAAAATTTAAAAAAAAAAACCGAAGGAACCTACAGCACATCGCCGCAGTAAGAAAACGATGCGGAGCTCAGATCGGACATTGGCATAGACAGTTTCGGGGAAACACAATGCGGGGAAAAGGCGTGCGGAGGCCAGAGATATGCTGATGTGCAATCAAAGCGCCTAATATGGTGAATTTAGAGACTTTTCCAAGGAGTAAGATTGATTGCTATTCAATTTGGCCCTGAATATGTTATAAGAAAGTTACCTGTCGGTACAAAAACTACGTTACTACACAAGTCAAGCCAAGTGGTAGCCTATGCGGATGACATCAACACTTTGTCACGGTCATTAATAACTGCTAAAGAAACTAGTACGACTACAAATCAATGAGAATAAAACAAAGCTCATGATCCGTTGCCAGTGTTTGAGTCGATTCTCGGGATCTTTGGGATGTGGAAGTTCAGGTCGGGTTGTTAGTGGGTGCCTAACTAGGAAATCACCTGGTGTCAGCGCTAAGTGATTGTCTTCCGGGTCATCGTGTAGCACGATGAGTGGCCGCGAATTCAGGCAGGGCTCATTACGTACAAGCAGGGTATTGAGCGTGTGAAATTACATAATCTGTTTACCCATTATGCGCAGGAGATGCTTCGTTATAGACCGGGCCGCTGGTTTCCACAATCTACCATGGTATGGAGCAGACGGTGGGTTAAAATGCGAAAGGACTCCAGCAGCGGAGATGTGCTACCTCACACAATCGCTGTTCCATTGGCGTAAATCTTCTCGCATAATTCGGTCAGCACCAATGAACTGGGTGCCATTATCGCTATATAAATTCGTACAGTAGTCTCGCCTACTGACGAAGTGGTCGAATACGTCCAGGAAGGCATGTTTGGAGAGGTCTTTCGCTAACTCTATGTGCACTGCCCGGGTACACATGCATACAAAAATAGCAGCATACGTTTTGACAGTTGTCTTCGCTCGTTTGCCTCCTAAGCAAATGGTGAATGGGCCGCAGTAATCGACCCCCGTGTTAGTAAACGGAGGCGCAACCATTAGCTGTGATCATGGTATCGCGGCCATTTGCTGCTGTAGCGCGCTGCGACGGTGTAATCGACAGGGAATGCATCGATTTTTGTGCGATTTGACAACAGCACGCGCATGTACAATCCTATACCGACCTCGAATTAACTGCAGCATGGGGGCTAGAATCCTACCATGCAGTGTGGCTTTGTGTGCAAAGTCAACTATCAACTTGGTCAATGCACATGTTCGGGGTAGAATTATCGGATTCCGTTACTCGTCTGGGATGGGTGCATGAGCTAGATGTCCTCCAAGTCGTAACACACCGTAGTTCCCCAAAGAGGGATTCAGGGAAACCAAGGTGCTTGTTGCCCCACTATAGAATGAGAGCGGAGAGAATTAATATCTGTAGGGAAAACATTACCTTGGGCTTCCCGTGTGTGAGAGCTGCTTTAATCTCGTCTGTATCGATGAAGGTCTTCTTGCAATGTCGCCGACCGCTCGGTTGAAGCCTCATGACGAGAGCTGTGGTGTGCAAAAGACGTTGAAGCGTACTGAATCTCTCCATAAGCGGGATGATACCCAACACCAGGGGTCGTCAGTTAGGATGCTGATTTCACTCCCACAAACACCTTCAATGGTCGAGGCTCGGTGCGAAGTGGTTGACCTTAGATGGGATATAGCACTAGCGACTAATATCCGTATGCTGTTGGATGTACGCAACTCGGTTACAAACAAACTGTTTCATAGTTTCGGGTGCTTTAATCGCTGTGTAACATGTAGTCAACGTCGGACTGTTGTAGCACTTCACGAACATTGATCAAAGTCGTAACTAGGAGATGCGCGGCTGACAACTCCAGTCTAGGGATAGTAACTGTCTCGTCCTTTTCCTCCTCATCGTCTTTCCGGATGGGAGCGACTTTTGTACGTACAGTGACAATGGCTGTCCGAGTGTGGCCCTCGTTGTCGACACTGCGTACGTAAATGACTGCAGCGTATGTCCTCTTACTAGCATCAGCGAAGCCGTGCAGACTGTTCGTTGTGGATTTCTGCATACCGAACCACCGTGGTATACGAATGTCACCAAGTTGCTTGATTTCATTGCGAAACGTCTGCCCTTAATTCCGCAAGTCAGGAGGCAATGGCGTGCCGCAATCGTATCCCGCTTTCCAAACGGATTGAATGAGAAGTTTTGCTCGTACGATTACGGGTGCTAACAGACCTGTCGGATCGTAGAGTTTCGCTACGTCGCTCAGTATGATTCGTTTAGTCGGTAATGTGTCAGTATCTTTGATATCGATCTTGTAAAACAACTTGTCCTGTATTGGATTCCAATATAAGCCGAGCACCGTTGTGGTATTGGAATCGCTAAGATCGATGTCATATGAAGATGTCGTTGTCCCAGTAATTGCCTCAAGAGTCTCCAGGTCATAACAATGCTATTTGCGCAGTCTGAAATTGCCATTGCTGAGTATCCCGTCAATATCGTGTGCTAACGTTCTTGCATCATCTGGCGTGTCAGCACTGTCCAAAAAATCGTCTACATAGAAGTCATTCAAGATACTGTCTTGAGCAGCGGCTGTCTGGCATACGTCAGGGACAGCCTCCGAATCGTCCATAGCACATTGTCGTAGTGCCCGTATAGCATTGTATGGACTGCTATCCATACCATTAGTCACCGTGATTAACTGATATGTCAACAACGTATCTGTTGGGGATTCTCGCCAAAGTATCCATTGTCAACGTCGGTCGCGTGGATCGATCTTCACCTGTCGAAACATCTTCTCGACATCTGCGGTGAGAGCGATGCTGTATCGTCGGAAATGGAGTAGTATCTGCAGGAGCATACCTTGCAATCTCGGTCCAACCAGCTACGTATTATTCAGTGATACTCCATTGCCCATTTTGGCGGAGGCATTAAGAACCACAGGAAGTTTAAGCGTAACGGCGTGATGCGTAATGTAGTAACATGGAGTGTCATCACCCTCATCAGCAGCAAGCCCCATATATCTCCACGAGATATGCTTCCGCATGAATGCACAGTATTTGTCCTGCAATGCGGAGTTGTTTGACAGTTTGCACTCAAGCTGATGAAACTGTCGTAACGCTATTCGATGAGAGTTCCCTAGTTCTGGCACGTCGGGGCGGAATGAGATCTGCACCCTGTATCGACCTTTGCGGTCCCTAGTGAAAGTGTCCCAAAAACATCTGTGCGCAAATGGTATGATAACTGTCAGTTTTCGGGGGTAGTTTCTCGACTTCTCTAAATTTGCGAAGTAAACTGTCTAGCTCTCCGTTGTTGACACATTTGCAAGCATCAAATGTGTGCTACTTCATTGGGCTTGTTGTGATGGCTGACCGAACACAACCTAACCAAGGCAAGTCCGTGTTGCGCAAGGTTCGTTCTTACCAGCTCTGATGATCCCTTTCTCAAGAAGTATACCCCCACTGTCTGCACCAATGAGTAAATCAATACCACGAGGGACATCCAATGCCGAGTCCACCAGCCCTAAATTGTGTAAATGGCTCCAGTTGGTAACATCTACAGTGGTCACCGGAGTGGTCGACGCGATAGTGCGCAAAGTAAATACTTCAAATTGCAATTCAAATGTGCTGTCAAACGTCGATCGTATGATGCCATCTGTTTGACCACAAGCACTAACGGCTGTGGTGGAGCCAATGCCTTCGATGGTGATTTTACGGTACTATTTGCGGAGGTTCAAATATGTACCAAACTGTTCTGTGAAAAGGCTTACTTGAGACCCGCGGTCACATAGTGCACGGCAAAGTCGAAGCATTTCGTAAATGTCTTATAATAACACATTTGCAGTCGCGAGCAGGACAATGGCGCCGTTCTACACCATGAACGACTGCAGTGGGTCGGTCAGTCATTACCGACCGAAGTTTTGTGGGGCTCTTGACGTCGTTGCGTGATTCTCGATCCGGGGATTTTTCCTGCAGAACTGGATGACACCGCGTTGTCATTACGTACCACTAGATTCTGTTGCCACCGCTACACAGCAACGAATTATGATTATGATTGGAGACTCATTCTCCAGTCGCCACGCGTGATACTGGGAAGTTTCGGCAGAAGAACTTGCACTGGCAGAGCATCCCACTTGTCGACGGGAAGCTCCATTACGGAGAGTGCCCGCAGAGAGTTATGGACACAGTCAACGATGTCCCGCAGTGTCCTCTGCGTATCCGGTGGATTCTCCGGCAAATTGAGAATTTGTCGGATGTGGGTCTCCGCCAGCAGGCGAGGGTTGTCAAAGCGGCGTTTGAGTTCGGCCCAGGCCCCTTCGTACCCCCCGTATACAGCCCACCAATTAAAGGGA
This sequence comes from Odontomyia ornata, assembly GCA_963969285.1. NCBI lineage: Eukaryota > Metazoa > Arthropoda > Insecta > Diptera > Stratiomyidae > Odontomyia > Odontomyia ornata. Next base: position 342,554,457 of record OZ017740.1, on the reverse strand, counting down.
CACCTTCCGCCTTGACGGAGTTTGCCCAGTTCGTATGTCAGAGAAAAGTCCGACCTCGAGTGGACCACCGTTTGTACATATCACAAAACACGAGCCAGTTTTGTGGAAGCCCGTCAAAGTTCGGTATCGCAACAGGCTCCAGCCGCATATCCGTGACGTATGCTTTCACAGATGTCGTATCACAGTCCGATTTTGCACTGGTAGACATCCGAGGTAATGTTGTCCATATTTTTAATACAGAGCCTCCACTTCCACCTGCAGCTGTTCATGTGCCGGTAGTTCCTCTGCTTTGGCAGCAGCGAACAGCTCAAAATGAATCTCACAGAATCGCGAATAGTGCTGCTCCAGTAGCTGTTGTTGATGCTCGATCTCTATAGAATCGGCATCGTACTGTTCGGAGGTCACAAGCCGTTCTCAGATTTAAAGCGGCCATTTTTGTCCAAGGCGCACTTTTACACACAATAAGTCATAACACTTTCCTCGCAGGAGGCATCAAAATACACGAGTTTTGTACATGCGATAAGTTTGTTTTAAGAGAGAAAACACACAGTCAACAATTCACTACTTTATTTGCAAAATGAGACGGCTACAACAATAATTCAAACGAGAAACTGGAGGTCCGCTCACGCACATTGTCTCGGTGAAAATTTCAAATCCACCAGCCGCTTGTAGTGAGACGCGAAAGTTCCAGTTCCGCGTCGTCTCTCATCACACACACTGAGTCAAGTTGGCTTCGTATCACCCAGTGAAGTTGGCTCAGTATTACAGATGTATGTCGTCAGGGGGCGTTGATACGATGTTTCGCCATGGGATGCGGTTACACAACATCCATGGATCGTTTATCGTACGAATCTTGAACAAAATATTTAATGTTCTTGACAGTTATATGCAAATAATATTGAGTCTGACTGTGTTCATTGCTCGAGGGTATGCAAAAAAGGGAATCTTTATAAGAAACTCAACGGCACACATTTGGATTTTGGTGTTATCGCTATAAACTAATGGCTCTTATTTTTTCATGCGTTAACTTGCTTGTGAGGGCAACGATTTTCATATACCACTACGATATGGCAATTCAAAATGCGATTCCAATAAAGATAGTAGTTTTGACATTGAAAAGCTTGACTTTTTAAACACATAATTGATCACATTTAGATCCCTGTGAAGCTTTTATTAAATTTTTCATAACAAAGTTGTGCAAGCTTAGAAAGGAATAATTGTATTCTTTACACTCTACGGAAGGTTAAAGCAGAGCAGGTAGCAGTGGATTTAAATTTCGCAGAAGGCGAGCGAGATTTTATAGACCCGCCTCGTGACACCGATCCGTGGAGCCTTGGCTACAAGCTAGTTACGCGGAAGCTTGATGCCCTACGGAAACCTTGCATACATGATGCGGAAAAGCTGGACGAGATAGTGCGGGCACTCGTCTCCGCCCATCCAGTTCGTGTCGACGCTGTCCATGGTGAAACAGCAGTCGAGTGTCCACTCTTCACATAGCCGGAACTGGAAGAGGCAGTCCTTTCACTGAAAGCGAGGAAGGCTCCAGGTTCAGATGGTGTTCCAGCTGAGGTGTTGCAACTGGTCTATCACCATTGTCCTGACTTGCTTCTTAGCACATTCAACGCGTGCCTGCAGGACCGGGTTTTCGAGGTACGGTGGAATGTGGCGAGGCTTGTTCTGGTTGGCAAGGGAAAGTGAAATTTCCGGATCGCTGTATGCATACCACCCGTTATACGAGTACATGCTAGACACTGCTGGGAAAGTGCTAGAGAAACTCATCAAGGGAAGACTCACTGACGCGAACAATTGTTACGGGTGAACATTGAGACTCCATAGTGTTGCTCACCCCGAACACGCAATATCGAGCCGCACTTTATTAATTTTTTTTTGGTACCCTAATGAGCAGCAAGTAATTTAAATTTTCATTCATAAAAGGACAGATGATGGAAAGAAAGCCACATAATAAACATATAACCCCTTGAAGCAATCGGAATTGCGTCACAAACAAAATAACATGCAACGCTGGGAGGAAGTTCGAAGCTGAATCACTTACTCAATCAAGGTCTCATGCTGCCTGTGGTTACATTGACTCTAAGTCCCGGCATAGACTCCCAATGAATTTCGATGCAGTATATAATTTGACTAAATCAAATTCGAAACTGAGCGCTAAGTTCGCAGCCACTAAGCTCCCGGCCAAAGACCCAAACTTTACGATTCCGCCGCAAACATCTTCACGCTCACGCAGCTCTAGCAGAGATGCTGCTGAGACAGCAATGACACGTATACCGCAGGAAGACACTCGCAAATTTAACACTTCATTAGTGGCAAACAAGGACGAGTAAGGTGCGAATTCGAGGCGTAACGGAACTAAAAGATGCAGCAACAAGAAAATGAAAGTGCAAAGGAGGAGGTGAAAGGAGTACTTTCAGTTCTAGAAGAATTGACTGTTAACTACGATCAACAATCACCAGGAAGCGAGAATACGAAGGAGGAATTCACTGTGGCTCGATATATAACAGCAAAATTAAACCGGAAGCTAAAAAATATCGCACAAAATGACCGAATCTGGAGGCGTTACAAACAGATCCAAATAAAACAACCTTTTTGAATATGGAAAGGACTCAGGCGAATGCCGTTTGTTTGACTCAGGCGAATGCCGTTTCACAACATGAAGCCAGAATGAAGTCATCGTGGGAAATTTCAGCCAAACCAGAGGCTATGAATGACTCTAAAAATATCAAACCAAACTCACTTTGGCACATCAACAAATGACCGCCGATTACTCCAAGCTCAAACGAAAGGAAGCTGACAAATCCACTAAACTACATGCAAAAAACATGGACATAATTGTTGAATTCCTTACCTATAGACTGCCGACATCGTGGTGAAGCGTAATATTCACTTACTCGCACTAAACCCACCTTATTCCACCACGGAAATTTAAATGAAGGAAATCGCGGCATTCCCGAGAAGAGATTCGACGGTCAAAATTAGTGAAAATGGAAGATAATTACACATAAACGGCACCACGCGTTGGCCCGGCGATTAAACTACCGGCGGAGACAAGGAAATCTAAGAAATCTTAGCGCCGGCTCAAGGGAAAGAGGAAAAAACTGAAGATGACTGCGAAATCCTCACATCTCGTCGCGATGCAAATAAAAATTACTGACAGTTCGAACTGGCAGTCAAATGCATTCAGCGCGTAAAACACTTAATTTCCACTAGGATCGTCACCGAGTGGAACTTATTATGAGTGAAATCAAGCGAGGGGAATTACTCGCACCAACGGAAGAAAAGCACTCCAAAACAAGATTGGCGCGCTTTCTCTTTTGTTCTTTTGGGGAGTTCCTTTTCAAGCAACCGTGAAGATACATTAAAAAAAATGTTAAGTGAACAAAATATAACCCAACAAGTGATATTCGAACGAGATATAATTTAACAAGTGAAATACGAACGAGATATACTCCAACAAGTGATAACCGAACGAGATATCGTCGAACAAGTGATCAGCGACCGTTTTCTACTGACGAGGAATTGGAGCCGCACATTGGATATCGAAACATTAAACGGGGACAAGACAACTATGGCGGAAATCAAGCAAACGGAAGCAAGGGGCCCCTTACTAGAATAGGGAATAAATGTAAGTGGCTTTCATTTTAACACATATTGGTCGAATTATTTTTTTAAAATAAAGTAACGTACTAAGTCGAATGAGATAATTGTTCATTTTCCTTTTCTCGTTACAATTCGATAAATAAACCTTCTTTTCCAGCTGTAAAACGTGTGGCTCCGGGATTATTTTCCCGGGCCGGAAGAGCTGGCGAATTTAATTCAAGTGGTAGTGTTTGTGGGTGTAGAGAAACCTAGTGGCGATCTGGGTAGCTTCGGTTCCTCTGTTGTGGGAAATACGGATTTTGAGTTTTGGAAATATTGGGTAATACAATCTCCTTGGCGGTACGGCTTTAGAGCGGCATGCGATTGCAGAGGTGATGAGCGTGGGCCGAAAGGCAAAGGCATATAGCCACACCAAGCGACGGGTCGTCCTGTTGGTGACACTCGACGTTACGAACGCCTTCAACTACGTTAGTTTGGTAGATATTTTGAATACGGCCCTTTACATGTTCCAGAATATCTTATGCGGCTTTTGAAGGACTACCTGAAGGACCCAACACGACACAGGGCCAAACGAAGGACGGAAAATACATCGGGTGTTGCCCAGGGATCTTTCCTTGGTCTAGTCATGTGGAAAGTGTCTTACGACGAGCTACTAAGACAGGAGATGCCAGATGAGTCGCGCTTGATCGATGATTATGTGGATGATCTTGCGGGTCTGGTCGCTGGACGCACCGTTGAACAAGTGCAACTTAGGCTGGGTATGCTAATGCGCCGAGTGGGAGACAGTATGACTGGTCTCGGGTTCAGTTTAACACTTGAGAAAACCGAATTGGTTATCTTGACAAAGAAGAGAATCCCTAGAGTAAGGATTATCGGCATTGGAGACATAATAATCGAATCGAAGCTAGCGGTGAAGTACCTGATGTTTCTGATCGACACAAAGCTGAGTTTCTCTGAGCAAATCGGGGCAACGGCTGAGAAGGCTGCTTCGGGAGTCGACTTATGACCAACGTAGGGGGACCCAATCCCTCTTAATGAGTGCTGTAGGGTCACTGCTACTGTACGGAGCAGAAATATGGAGCGACGCTCTCAGTAAGGAGGAATAACGAAAACGCTTGGTACAGGCAGAGAGAAGAGGAGCACAGAGGATTGCATCTTCGTATTCGATAGTCTCTGATTCGGCGGTGAGAGGTATTGCAGGCGTGATACCTGTTGCCCTCCTTGCTAGAGAGCGCCGCGCTATTTACCTGCGTCGAAATGAGGATTCGAGGAAGATGGTTGTCCGCGAGGAGAGACAGCACTCACTCAACGACTGGCAGCAGTCTTGAATGAATTGCACGAAGGGAAGGTGGACTGCGCGCCTTACCCGGGATGTGAGACCGTGGCTAAATCGAGAGCATGATGATACTGACTTCTTTCTGACCCAGCTTTTGAGTTTTCAGTCTTACCTGCACAAGGTTGGTAACTCACGGTCCCCCGATTGTCGGTTTGGTCCAGGAGGAGAAGACAGGCTGCGAAGGGACCTCCACAGGGAGACGGGAGATCTCGCCGCGCCTAAAAGATAAAAGGGACTCACAGCATCCGGGGGCGCTGGGGTTTCGCTTGTCTGGCAATTCTTCTTTCCCTCTCCCCTCCCGCGAGAAGACGGACCCCTGTAATGATTTTCTACCTTTCAGATCGAACGCGGAACCGACCTCTCATCGGTTCTAGACGTTAAGTCTGAGTAGTGCCAACGGATGGTACCAACAGGTCAACCAATCCGTGCACCGTAACCCATTCACGCGGTGACTGCTTGTCGGCCAGCTAGTTCGGAGAGGATTTCGGTCGCGGGTCTCCGAATGGATTACGCTCAATTACAATATTTCAGTCACCTGACTTGCCCGTTTTCCAAACGCGTCAACAATTACTCATCCAGAACGAGAAACCTACATTACGTTAATTCTGGATGTGATCTATCCACAGATCTCAAATCAAAAACGCTACAAAATCCCATAGGCGCGTTACCGAATCACCGACGCGGTACCGAAAAGTATGCTACTTTAAACTAACCCGACGAAACCTACTCTAAATAAACGACAAAACAATCAAAAGTACCGCGTACCGCGCGCGACGCGAAACCGACTTCAGCGGATTTGTCGAAACCCTACCCTCGCGACGGCATACTTACCCTACACTCTCGGTTCCCACTGAAAAAGAACGAGTCACTGAAAAGGAAAGTCGTGGTTAACGTTTTAGCAATTCATCTTTAATACTTATTTTTTTGATATACAGATTATAAAATACATTTGGAATTTACGTTTCAATTTTGTTTAGCCAGTAGGTTTTTTCAATTGAAATTTTTATGATCAAGGTTACTGTGTGTTTAAGAAAACAACCTATCAAAAACTTTTTTTTAAACTAGCATCCTTTTAATTTGCGAGCCGATTTCTTCACAAATAGACTATAAAAAAAAACGATGCGGCATGGAGTGTTTCACAGCATATTCAGTTCATTCTAACATTAGTATCATTGAAATTTAATGAGATGAAAAAGAATTTAAGTGGTCACTTGTCTTTTCTACTCCAATAAAATGTAATTTGTTTATATCTATCTATAATATAACTTTATATTTTTTTAATATATAATAAATTTAAAAGGTAAAATATGCCAATCACTATTGATAACGCAATTTAAAAGATGACTAACCAAACTAGCACACAATATTACCACAATTCGTTTTTGTGAAAAGGCCTGAATAATTATATTAATAATAGTTGGATTATAATTCAACGCTAATAACAAATAGACGAGGGAACTGAAATTCGAAGAAATTTCTAGAGAACGGTTTTGCAAACATTAAATTCTTATAAATCTGTTAATGTTAATGATGTTATTAGGTTTTCAACTTTATTATCTTGTTTAAATTCGTCTCTGCGAATAAAATATTATTTCTGTTTTAATGTACATACTTAAACCTACTGAATCGTAATCATTCTAAGATTATCTACGAGTGAAATTGTAGCTACATACAAAGTTCCGGTTATTTACGTGTGGAAAGTTTATTTTGCTTTTTACTAACTATTGGGGATCTAATAAGTTGGGTATTTTGTATAACATGTATAAAGTTGCTTAAATTGTTCCATCCTATAATGTTATACTTATATTTTTAAAATATTTATTCTCGATGTCCATTATTTTCTATGAGTTTCATAGGAAATCTACAAAACCCTACTAACCTTTAATTCTAAGCATTCTATCGAAATTGTTTCAACACAAATAAAAAAAAACGCTTAGCAAAAGTCTTATACGCACTAATGCGGTATCAATCGTTTGTCTGTTTTTTTTTTGTTTAAGATTTTTAACACTTTTTACTGTCGAAAATTTAGATGCCACGAATATTTCGAATTTCTTTGTTCTTAAAAGCAATTAAATGTTTATTTTCTTTCGCCTATTAAACATATACTATTCTCCTTGCGTTGGATTTCCCGATTTTGATAAGTACATTATTTTTTTGTTTTCTTACGACACTTCATACTAGATATTATACAAATAGCTTACGGTGAAAGCCATATTTAAAGAACATGATTTAGTTCTTAGGAGGGTCGCATGATAAAAAAAAAATAATACATTTTAAATGCGGGTAAGTCTTAATTCAGGCTGCGCAGTATGAATTAGAATGAAATTATAAGTTAAAGGTTGCCATTTAAATGCTACCTTGCAATAATATTATGTAACAATGCTTTATGGCACGAAACGGTTCGATTCGTACCAATTGAATTAACTTTTCAAGGATGTAAAAACAAGGTTAAATCTTTCAATATTAAGAATATGATTTTTATATTAAATTTAGAAGAATGATCAATATATCGACACGTTCCTCCATAAAAATGAGTCAAATGCAATTTCTCAAAAAAATTAATATTGCCGATTCAATTTCGAAAATATGGCATAATTCCTTGTACTGGTTTACATGTACCGTATACATATTTCGTTTACGTTGTGACTTTTGCAACATTTACAATCAAAATAAAAAAATAGATTATTGAGCAGAAATGCTCTACATTGGTATAAGTTCTGTTAATTTTAAAGTTTTTATGCACAATAGTTCAATTTATGATATTGAAAATTACAATGTGACTTGCAATCGACATTGTTAGAAGTGACTAGTCCGATTTTGTGGGTAACTGAATGTGAAAAGTATGAATTGCTTCTTCTCTATAATTTATACTCAGAATAACTTTGAATTAATATCAATAGCGACCTGAGTTCACCTATCTAATCATTACATCATCATTTATTCTTTCGTTCTCAAAAGTCTTTCTAATCGTACATTTCACTTCTCGCTTTATAGTTTATATCGTTTTTTCTTTTTCTTTCATTCTTAAACTTTGGAAAAGTTATCCGTAAAATGACATGAGGAGAAAATAAATCAATAACTCCATTAAAATGCGCTGTATAGTCAGTGTCGATACACATACATACATCATATACATGAGAATATGTTTAACTTTCCATTATAAGTGTACTTCCTTCAATTCTTTTCCTACACTTATTTGCCTATATATCTATCCACCATCTATTTATTTTATATTATACATACATGGCTGCCAAGTAGTGACATTTGGTCTGCGAAGAGGTTGCCGCGTTGAAAAGGATATGCGAGCTTCGGAAAACAAATAGGTATCGCGAAATCGTTCTGCCAATATGGCCACTCGGGAAAGTGTTTCGCGACAGGCAACTGCAACACCTGGCAATGATAAAGCCGATCACAAAGCCAGAATGGATGGTGGACTAACTGGCTGCAAATGGACCTTGATCGTTGTATATTTAATTAAGCTTTTGGCGAAGAGCTCAAACTTTTTCAGCAGTTCGTAGTTATGTTTGGCATAGATCACGAATATATTATATTCGGTATCATTGTGTCGTGGTGAATACTTGATTCGCTTGATTTCAGCTGTAAAGTTTACGATGGGACGTATCTCTTCGAGCTCAGGTTGAAAGATAGCCCATAGTGACTTTCGTGAGAAGAAATCACTATTCGCATAGAATATCACTAGGAAACCACTAACGATGATCAAGGACAGCAGCACCTTATTCCTTCTCATAGCTCGCGATGGTCTTCTGATGCCTTTCCGCTCACCTAGACAAAATATTCTAATATTTTCTAAGTCTTTCTTAACTAAACTAACCTCTTTCATGATTGGAGCCTGTTGATCTTCTTGCTGAGTTTGACAGAGTTCCATGTTCTAGCCTGAGGCAATATTCCGGTGAATTTCTCAAGTGTTTGATGTTCCCTTTTGTTTTCTTGAGTACGTTTCGCTCCGACCAAATCCTACACACAAACGATCGTCACGAAGGTATGTTAAGAGGTAGAAAAGCACTTGAAATGTTCTAGACAGCACAAACTACGATCACGCACCATCGATCACCACAAAAAGTTCTTTTCTTTTTCTTCGCCGCCATGTGGCTGTCAAAATCCCCGGTTGTCACCTCGGACAAAACATCTGTGTGTGGAATGGCACGCCATATGGCGGCAATGTGCCTCTCCAGTTGTCGCCAGTGGCATAGTTTTCTCGATGGCCACGGTGGAGGGGCATTTCCAGATGGCTATGTCTCGAAATGTGCCGGGGTTTGGGATTAATTCTATATTTCGAATATTTATATCCACCGATCTAAATATTCGGACAGAAAAAAAAAATATTTTCTGCGCAACGATATCCGCACGACAGATGAAGTCCGCTGGCACTTCGAGGACATATCCATCTGGCCGGTTGCAAGGGTTCGGGATCGGAATCACTTCGATTCCCGGGCGTAGGCGTCACATTACACCCCCCAGCACGAAGGCGCCTCACGGCGTAGTAAAACGTGATCTGCCCCGAAGTAATGTGTCAAACCGTTCCAGGCTGGGTTCTCGGGTTGTCAGGGGAGGTGTTTACTGGGAACTTCAGTCGCTTGCGAGCAGGGGAGCCCCACCCTCTGTGCGAAAATGACATTCATCATAAAAAAAAGAAACAATTAATACTGCCGCAATTAATATTATAATGCAAACCTAAATAATGTAAACAAACATTGTAAAAATAACTTAATGTTTCGTCTACCCTTGCAAAACTCATGTTTCATTCATTAATTAAAACCAACTCGAAAAAAAGGTTTGCTCAGCAATATTCTCATTAAATCACTCCCAGTTGAACAAACCCAGACGAAAAATTGTCTACAAATGCAAGGTCAACTAAACAAAACAGTATATAATAACAAAACAAACTCGTACGCGTGGGCAGAAATAAACCATTCTTCATTTACAATTAACCTACTATCAATCAACTGCACAAACCGTTAGCGCAGCAATTAAGAAAACTGCAAAATAATCAAAAATATTTCATTACTGCAGCCATTACGTCTAAAAAATGTAATAAAGTGCAGTATAGCAACTATTATTTTACAAATGATTATTTTACACATTTCATTACAGTGAAGAATCGAAATAGCAACAATAAATTTATTAACGACTTTTGCTGGCATTGAAATCTTGAGAGCATTAAAGCTGAAAAATGTGCGCAACACATGTGCGTGTGAGATGCAGATCTAGCCAATTAGCCTTTAGTGCTGCGAAGGGAAGAAGAACTGTTTCCAGAACACTCCTTGGGGCAATTGCAAGACTAACTGATTGCCCATCTCTATCAGCATCAACGCGGCCATGAAAATGTGCAATTTAAATTCAAATTATTTTCGCGCTCTGTACTTACAGTCTGAGTGCTTTGCATTCTTAAGTCAGCGATTGCGAAAGATTTGCATAGATCAGTGAGAGATTTAGTGGTGCTTCGTGATAGTGATGATGGACCAGAGTGCGAGGAATTTAATGGAAATTGTAATGGATCGCGCGGATCGATGAAGATGCTACTGGACTTACTCACTATCAACGGCGCGATGATGATGAAAGGGTTTGGAAAACTCGAATGCTAGTATAGGATAAAGTTTATAGCTCCAGGCCTACCCCTTCGTTGATTAGCATGAATAGCTCTTGATTTATTCGCGGAATACCGAATTAGCGAAAGCGATTGCTTCACGTCGAGCTACCTCTTATCCTTCTTCAGTGAAACCGCTCTTCAATCATCACTACTGATCGAAGCATGCGTGTCTAATTCAATAGCAATTCAAATAATTTAATTACAGCTGAACTAGAGTAAAGATCATCAATCAAAAGATGTCTACGTAAGATCGGCCCAAGACAATTAATAAGAGGTCTCAACGTCATCACTCGTCGGAGGCCTATTAAGAAATCAAAGAAAGCGATTTCCAAGACCCGATGATCGCATTGATTCAGAATATTACCGAACTATTCATCCGCTTCATCGGAAAGCGGTCAGATATTATCGTACACCACTTGGGAATACCATCTCGTCACAAAAGAGTCCTCCATATGCTCTTGAGCGTACAATGTGCGAACTAGATTACACTAATACCAACCAAATCTTTTTGCAATCTTAAATTGAATTCAGAACGGAATTCGTAGTGTCCAAACAAGTAGAGTGTGATCTTCGTACATCGAAATCATGGTTTAGGCAACGGTACCATGACCATACCATCGCGGGCTGCCCAATGAAAGCCACATGAAATTATGAACGAGTCCAAATAGGCACATACCGATTTGACAAGGTCTATAACTGGAACATTGTGACCTATGAAGATCGTGGAATCATTTGTCCGTACGCGACTTATAAAGAAGAGAAGAGAAGAGCAGATTTATCTGTTCAAATGCATTTTGTGGATTGTTGCAGATTTATTTCTTATGAGCTCGTCAACGTCTCAGCCGTGGTGTATGGTTTCCTTAACGACAATAAAATTGAGTTTGATGAGCTCTGGCTGTCCATTGTTGGTCACTTAGTCTGTCTGTCCGGTCACGCTTTTTAACGAGCTTGATCCGCTAACTTTCAAAACAGCCAACAAATTATTACAGCCACGATCGCGCCATAGCGGTCCGAACAAAAAGATTGTCTGAACGGATGACACAACATATGTACATGGTTGATCACACTTCCATAAAAGAGAAATGTCCAGTTAGTCGGGCATGTTGGGTTCGTTCGAGACACATATTCGATATTCTATTCTTACCATATCGTTCAAGGTTCATTTGATCAGTGTAGATAATTGAGCTTTATTGTGTTTCCGCAATCTGTTGAAGAAATAGTTGGAGTGATTGCCGCGAAGCGAAGAAATGGACACAACGGCTTGGCGGATGAAGTGGAGATAAATTGATCTTGTTACAGATTTTCTTGAATTGATTTAAATTGAAATCAATCAGTAAGGTTAGAATAGGTTTTAATTGACCTTGAAGCATTGATGCTGATCAGTCTGGATTTCAGTGTGCTTTATTATTAGAATTTCAAGCTCGTATGTACTATATATTGAGTGTCGTTTAGTCGTCAACGCTTTCACTGTAAAACAGGAATAATTTGTTAGATAAATTGTAGTGAGAGAGAGAAAGAGAACTAAGAACATTTGTTTTACCTGGTCTACACTACATAATACGAGGGGGGACCCAAATGTAACGGGAATTGGGTAGGGAGTGGAGAATCGGGATATTCGAAGCGGTGGCTCTCCCTAGTAAATCCGCGAAGTTTGGTCGCTGTGAGTGCATCCGTTCGTGTGTGGGAATTTTTCCAGTGTAACAACTTTTTCAGTATTGGCGAAAACGTGAGATGGTTGAGTGCCGAGAGCAACGTAAGGCTGTGAAATTTTGCCTCTAATCCCTCTAATCCCTCAAATTTATTTTACTATCATCATGGATATCGAAGCCGGGATCAACAGACTTTCTAGCATGCATGGACTGACGGCAGAGGAAAAACAAAGGATAGAACCAGCACTGTAGATACACTGAAAAAAGAAACTAGATGGGTCGGAAAGCAGGACGAGAATAGGATCATCAATGAGCTCAAAAATCTACCGGTTTACTACATGAAAGCGGATAAAGGGAATGCCTTAGTGATCATGGACATGGCCGATTACGACAATAGAATGCGGGAAAAAATAAATACGGGACCATAGTTCAGTCTACGAAATAATCCGCTGCCTGAGTCAATAAAAAGAGTGGAGAAAGTGCTGAAAGAATGTGAACCATGGATTCAGGACCTCAAGAAATTTTTAAAAGTAACCAACCCATCGCTACCAAGGATCATTGGACTTCTGAAGATCCACAAGCCAGGCCATGAAATGCGTGAAATTGTGTCAGCAGAAAACGTCTCCACTCAGAAAATTGCGAAGTGGTTGGTCAAGGAATTCAATAACATGGACAAAAAATTTGTTACCAGACCAGCAGCGAATTCGGCAGAATTTACTTCAAAGGTTTTGTCCTGGGAACCTTTGGAAGATGGCGATATGATGGTGTCATTTGACGCCAAGGCACTTTTTCCCAGTATTCCGGTCAAAGAAGCACTTGCGTTACTTGAGGAGTGGATTCTGATACAAAGATCAGGAGAACAATGGAAAGCACGAGCGAAAATGTATTTGAAACTGGCTAGACTCTGCATAGGTGAAAGCTATTTCACTTTCAGGGGAGAATCTTTTAAACAAACACGTGGTGCTCCAATGGGAAACCCTCTTTCCCCGTTTCTAAGCGAAGTTTTTATGGCATTTTTGGAGGAGAAGCTAGCGCAAGAAGTTAAAGTGCCACACCGATGGGTGCGTTATGTAGACGATATCTTCACGATCATCAAAGAGGATCAGGTAGAGCAAACTCTCACGGCGATCAATCCGATACACAACAACATCAGTTTCACCCACGGGCTGCAGTCGGAGGGGCTGCTACCATTCCTGGACGTATGTAGAGGAGCTAATGGATTGGAATTCGAAATATACCGCAAACCAACGGACACTATGCGGATAATTCGTTTCACTTCGAACCATTGCCAACAGCAAAAATGGGCACCATTTTGCTAGCTTGTGAATCGAATACTCACGCATCCATTGAATAAGGAAGGCCTTAAAAAAGAAACGTCCCACATTTATAAGTTAGCCGAGTGGAATGGATACTCTACGGATGAAGTCACCAAATTGATAGCCGAACGAACGAAGGAGATCTTCAACAAAAAGTTCACAACGCTAACTGCGGAAGCCGAGCAACGGAACAGGTTGATTGTAACTTTTGACGGAAACAATGAAGAGGGCTATGAAAAACGTAGACATCGACCTGGTTTGTACGAGCCGGGCCACAAAACTGCAGAACTTGCTAGGATCAACCAAGGACCCCATACCCAAAATGGAGCGGAGTGGAGTCTACAAGGTATCGTGTACGAAAGGTAATGGATGTTACATTAGACAAACGAGGAGATCACTGGGTGTCAGATGGAACAAACACTTAAAGGAAGCAGTCAACAAAAACAAAAAGCAGGATGCAAAAAACTTCAAATCAAAAGTGGCGGAGCATATAGTCCTTGAAAAACATGACATCACTGCGGACAACGTGAGCATGCTGAAAACGATTACAAACGGGTGGAAGCTTGATGTAGCAGAAAGTTTGGAGATTTTCAATCGAAAGACGCAGGACATTTGGAACGGCGACCCAGGTAACGGATACACCTGGCTATTCAAGCTTACAAAATAATGAATGTAATTAATTAGTAATAAGGAAAAACTAATTTTTGAATGGTGAAAGGATCAGGTAATTAGAGATTAAGTAAAAGAACTTTGAGGGATTAGAGACATGTTAGGTGGAATTAGAGATCCAATTTAATAGTTTAAGGAGTTTAGTATAAATATTAGAACACTTGTAGTTTAGGGAATAGTAGTACTAAGGAAGTTCTCAAGTAGAGAACGAAACAATTGGATACGGAATAAAAATAAAAATAGTAGAATTAAAGGGAATTTACTTTCTTTCATTTTTCATATGTGAAATTTTGTTTTTTGCTAGGAAAAACACACGGGGAAACCCTAATGATGCTGAAAACAGCTTATGGGGATAATGCCTTGAGTAAAAGTGTGTCTATCACTATTTTTAGCGTTTCAAGAATGGAGAGATGTCAATTGAAGCCCAAACTCGTTCTGTCCCCGCTTCAACTTCAAGCATGAACGAAAACAATGAAAAAATCAGCACTCTTATCCCCAAAATCGGTGCCGAACCATCGATGAACTTTGTGAGATGTCTGGGTTGTCATGGAGTTCAATTCAGAGGATTTGATCCGATGATTTAAACATGAGAAGGATTGCAGCCAAATTTGTTCCTCGCCTTCTCACTGACGATCAAAGGGAGCGTCGACTTCAGGCCTCTCTTAAGCTGCAAAATCAGTTAAATGAAGACCCAGATATTTTTTTCAAGTTTATAACTGGTTATGAATCATGGTGCTATGCGTACGACCCCGAAACAAAGCAGCAATCAAGCCAACGGAGAACACTTGTCTCTTCTCGTCCAAAAAAAGCACGCCAAGTGAAGTCGAACATCAAGACATCGCTAATTTGTTTCTTCGATTGCAGAGATGTTGTGCACGCAGAATTTGTTCCTCCAGACTGAACGGTCAACCAACACTTCTATTTGGAGGTTTTGAAGAGGTTGGGGGAAAACATCCAGAAAGGGCGTATTTTTGGCGCACAGGGGATTGGTTTTTCCACCACGAAAACACACCTGCCCACACAGCGCTGTCCGTGAAGAAGTTTTTGACCAAAAACGGCATGACATCGATTGTCCACCCCTCTATTGACCCGACCTTGCCCTTTTGATTTTTTTTATTCCCTAGACTCAAAAGGGACATGAAAGGAAAACGTTTAGAGACTGTAGAAGAGGTGAAACAAAAATCGCTGGAAAGTATAAAAAACATAAAAAATATGAATTTCAAAAGTGTTTCAAACATTGGGAGAAACGATTGAACAAGTGCATTACAGTCAATGGGGGTTACTCCGAGGGTGATAAAAATTCGGTGTAAAAAAATTAATAAATAAAAAAGTTATAGCACAATTCCAGCTTTTTTGGGCCCCCCTCGTAATTACAACCATTAAACACTAGCCTAAATGGAACACTTGCGTTGAGATTTATTAGGGAATCTAATTTATAGACCGTAACGGTCCTTTAGCAGGTGATGTCGTCAATATCACGCTTGACTAATACCCAACTTTTCAATCAGTTCCTATCACAGCTAGAATTCGTTCTAGTGGAAGCACCACTAGAACAAATTCGTTGACACGATCGAGATTTGAGACTAGGACTACTACGAACAGGTGGCTTTGCGATTCTAAAAATCTAAAGAATCAGCATCTTCCTTGATGATGATTCGACTTCTATGAAATTTTCTTAATGCAAGGGGTAATGCATATAGTCTAGAAGCTTATGGGTTTCTGTTAAAGATATAAACTTACAAAGTTTTCAATGCATGTTAGGGGTCGCCACTTAGTTTCTTATACATAAAGTTATTATTATTTTGTTTATTAGCAAATCCTGTGGTGAAGGGGTAGAACATCTAACATGCTATGACATGTGTGTTTCTTCTTTTCACGTCGATTGACTAAAAAAAAGTTGTTTCCTCTTTAGTCGTCCGAGTTTTATTTCAGGAATCTTAGCCATCTCAGGTTATACATCCAGAGGCGTACCCGTTTACGGTTCGGTTATTTCGGGTAAAGAATCCACATATGAGGACCTTTGAAGAGAAACGAAAAAGGGTCGGCGCATTAAATACTCCCTCAGACGATAGCAATCATATTGTGGCTGGCATTCGTATACTCGGCGCGGCCCTCGATGAAGACGCTACCATCTATGTCCGCAGGAAAACTGACGTACTTCGAGTAAAATATAAACCTGATGGTTGGATTGATCGATATCGTGTTCGGTTAGTTATTCGCGGTGTATTCCAATGGCTTTTTTTGTGGTAGGGAGGTGAATGCTATTTATGCACAGAGTGTGGAACTCCCATGCCCGACTGGACTACCCACTAAACACCTCCCCTGGCAACCTGAGAACCTAGCCTGGAACCGTTTGACACATTACTTCGGGCCAGGTCTCGTTTTGTTACGCCGTGGGGCGCCTTCAAGCTGGGGAGTCCCCTTCTTAGCGGGAGGGGAGAGGGGAAGAGGAAATGCCAGAAGAGCGATCCCCCAGCCCCAGCGCCCCCGGCTGCTGTGAGTCCCTTTTATATTTTAAGACTGCCCGAGCATAATGTTTCCATTTGTCAACCGATTCGAGCATCACCGCAACTATATTATCCGGGGTGAGCTCTTCCGTCTCCCTGTAGAGTTTCCTTCGCAGCCTGACCCATTTGGTGCACGTAAAAAATGTGTGACAGGCATTGTTCTCCTCTCCTGGGCAAACCTAACAATCCGGGGACCGTGACTTACCGATCTTATGCAGGTAAGACTGAAAACACCCACGCCCGCTCAAAAGCTGGGTCAGATAGAAGTCAGTCTCACCATGCCTTCGATTTTGCCACGGCCTCACATCCGGGATGAGGCGTGCAGTCCACCTTCCCTTCGTACAATTGACTCAAGACTGCTGCCAATCGTTGAGCGAGCGCTGCCTCTCCTCGCGGACAACCATCTCCCTCGCATCCTCGTTTCGCCGCAGGTAAATAGCGCGGCACTCTCTAGCAAGGAGGGCGACAGGTATCACGCCTGCAATAACTCTCACCGCCGAGTCAGAAACTATTGGATACGAAGATGCAATTCTCAGTGCTCCTCTTCCCTGTACCTGTTTCAAACGTTTTCGGTATACCTGCTTGCTGAGAGCGTCGCCCCATACCTCTGCTCCGTACAGTAGCACTGACCCTATAGAACTCATCAAGAGGCGTCTTCTTGATGGGCTGGGTCCCCCTACGATGGCCATAAGTCGACTCAGAGCCGATATTCCCGAAGAAGCCTTCTCAGCTGTTGCCCTGATTTGCTCAGAGAAACTCATCTTCGAGTCGATCAGTAGCCTCAGGTTCTTCTCCGCTGGCTTCGATTCGATTTGCAAGTCGCCAATACTGATCATCCTTACTGTAGGGATTCTCTTTTTTGTCAAGATGACCACTTCGGTTTTTTCCAGTGCTAAACTGAGCCCGCGAGCAGTCATCCAGTCCCTCACTCGGCGCATTAGCATACCTAGCCTAAGTTGCGCTTGTTCAACGGTGCGTCCAGCGACCAGAGCCGCTACATCATCCGCATAGCCGACCCAGCACGACTCATCTTGCATCTCAAGTCTCAGTAGCCCGTCGTAAGACACGTTCCACAGGTCCGGACCAAGGATAGTAATTTCCATCCTT
The DNA here is from genome assembly GCA_963969285.1 of Odontomyia ornata. Classification (NCBI taxonomy): domain Eukaryota; kingdom Metazoa; phylum Arthropoda; class Insecta; order Diptera; family Stratiomyidae; genus Odontomyia; species Odontomyia ornata. Next base: position 342,536,650 of record OZ017740.1, on the reverse strand, counting down.
CGTTGGCCCTGTGTCGTGTCATAGAGCAGGCTTCGGTCCTTTAGGCAGTTCCTCAAAAGCCGCATTAGATATTCTGGAACTTGAAAAGAGTTCTCCAGCGTATCCAGAATATCCACCCATCTAGCGGAGTTGAAGGCGTTCCTGACGTCGAGTGTCACCAACAGGACGATCCGTCGCTTGGTGCGACTATATGCCTCTGCCCTTTGGACCGCGTTCACCACCTCACCAATCGCATCAATAGTAGAACGTCCTGCTCTAAAGCCATACTGCCGAGGAGATAGGTCCCCAGCAGCACGAATCGCGTCAGTGAGTCTTCCCTTGATGAGTTTCTCTAGCACTTTCCCAGCCGTGTCTAGCATGTATAACGGGCGGTATGCAGACGACGATTCGGGATTTCCCTTCCCCTTGCTGATCAGCACGAATCTCGCCACCTTCCATCGTACCGGGAAAACTCCGTCTCGTAGGCAAGCGCTGAATGTGCTGAGCAGCAAGTCAGGACAATGGTGATAGACGAGCCGCAACACCTCAGCTGGAACACCATCTGGACCTGAAGCCTTCCTCGCTTTCAATGAGAAGACTGCCTCTTCCAGTTCCGCCTATGTGAAGAGTGGGCACTCGACTGCTGTTTCACCATGGACAGCGTCAACACGGATGGGATGGGCGGGGAAGATTCCCCGCACTATCGCGTCCATCTTTTCCGCGTCACGTACACAAGGCTTCCGTAGGGCACCAAGCTTCCGCATGACCAGCTTGTAGCCAAGGCCCCACGGATCCTTGTTCACATTGTCCACTAGGTCTTGCCAGCAGCGAGCCTTGCTATTGTTGATCAATTCGCAAAGGCATTTCCTGGCCGACTTATATGCTGCCACCGTTCCGCGCCCGTTGAGCCTCACGTCGAAGCTTGTGACACTTCCTTCGTTTTCAGCGATTTCAGTTGACCACTAGTGCACTGGGGGCTTGCCGTTCCGGGGTCTTCGACGGGGCTTAGAAGCGCAGCAAGCAGTTGTGATGATGGTCATAGTAGAGTTCACCACGTCTTGAGCTGCCAGTTCTTCCGTCCCCTCCGAAGCTCCCTGCAGCGGCTCACCTGCTGTGAGCACCTCGACGAACCTCTCGACGTCCATCCTTCCGATGTTCCATCCAGTTGTAGAAGGCCGAGAGCACGGACGTCGGCAGACAGCATCACTGATCTCAAGCAGAATGCACTGATGATCACTGGCTGAGTAGTCCTCTAATACTTTTCAGATGTGTATCCTCCGTACTAAGGACTCCGAGGCGAATGTCACGTCCGGAATGGTTCCCTCACAGCCAATACGGCGGAAAGTCGGCGTATTTCCGGAGTTTAGTACGACGAGGGCCGTCCTGGCCGCCATTTCCAGGATTCGTTTTCCCCGCAGATCCGTCTGAGGCATGCCCCATTCGATTGCTATAGTGTTGAAGTCGCACCCAACGAGTACTTTACCCGCGCGTTCGAGACAGCTTGGAAAGATGATATCGATTCGTTCTATTGGGTTAGGCTGGACTACAATGAGACTTTTAGCCCGGTTGCTCATTACAACGCAATACGAACCCTTATTGTGATTGCAGCCGAAGAGAAACTTGCACTCGGACAGTTGATGTGCTGTAATCTATATGACTCAGTCAAAGAGGTTCGACGATACATCCGGTCATGTGTTTCGTTTAAAGAGATCTTTATGTGGTTTCAAACAGTCACTTCGTTGCTGGAACATCAAGTTTCACTCATTTATGGAAAAGAATGAATTTACGCGTTCGACAGCAGATCCGTGTATCTATGTTTGGAAGACTGCGACAGAAAAATTACTAGTTGCAATTTATGTTGATGATAGTCTCATTGCAGGTTCGTCACAAGATGCAGTCAACTCGTTTCTGAGACTATTGACTTCAAAGTCCAAGATCACGGTGTGTTCTCTCGACTCATTTTTTGGAGAACATACGTTTTTTTGGAGACCATACGCAGAGAAAGCTTTGCAAGATTTTGGCATCCTCATCAGCGGTACACAGTGCTATGACAGCAACTTCATGAGCAAATAAGTTTTCCTTTTGCTATACTCTTGTCAGAAGATATTTTCATCATCGAGATTGTTGAACAATTGTATCTGGTTACTGCTGAGCTTACCAGCTTCTCATTTAGGGTGTCCATCAATTACGTGTAAGGGTTATACTATATCTCTCATCAATATTGCTCAAAATGACACCACTCCTTGAATGGAATAGGCTAATTGGCGCTCTTTACGCTAGTTTCCCAAATGGAAGGAGCGATAACGGCATTTTTATAAAGTGGCTGTCTCACTTCAAGGATCATGAAGATTCACCAGTTTTGCTGATGCTGGATAACCACAATAGTCATATGTAGATTGGGGTTGACAAGTTCTGTAAAAGCACCTTCATACAAATCGTGTCACTCACACCGCATATCTTCCATAGACTTCAACCTCTAGACCCCACATTTTTCAGCCCACTTAAAAACGCCTTTTATAGAGCATGTGACTTCTATCTGAACTCCACCGGCCTGACTACGATAACTGAATATAACGTTGCAGAGCTTTTCAATAAAGGTTTTGAGCAGGCAGCAAAAATGAGCATTGCTGTTTCAGGATTCAAGTCAGCAGGAATTTGCCCTTTGACCCTGACAAACTTAGGGAGAACGATTTCGCTGCTGCACAACATGAGGCCAATGATCAAAATATTGCAGTTGAGATGTTAAACATTTCTGCTGCTAGTGCCACTCCAAACAAAAGTCCCAATAACTCTTATAATGCAATTGAGATAGATGATGCTCGACCTGTGGATGGCACAGTAAAGAGGCCTTCATCTAATAAAAATAACTTAGCCGACCTATATCTTGGATTCATCCCATCTACATCCATAGATAATTCTTTTTTGTCCTTTGCCCCAATTCCAAAGAAAGTGGTGAAGGCAGTAAAAACCAAGGCACATGCAAAGCAACACTCAGAAATAATTACAAGCACGCCTATGAAAGTCAAATTAGAAAAAAGAGTGTGTTATACTATGGGTATGAAACATGGACCTTAACGCAAGCATCCGCAAATATATAGAACGCCTTTGAGCGACGGGTCCTGAGGCGAATGATCGGAGCGAACCTAGTCGGGGACCAATGGCGAATTCGATACAACCATGAGCTGTAGGAATTTTTGACGAGCCTGAGGTCTCAACGATTGTAAGACTGCGGTAGCTGGAATGGGCTGGACACATGAATCGTATGGGCGAACAACGGATATCCAAAAAGGTATTCGATGGGAAAAGTGAAGGCCGAGGAAACGCTGGTCTGGCTCGGTCGACGAAGACAGTTCCTCGCTGCTCGAATTTCGAAATTGGACGATGCGGTCAATGGACCGAGACAGTTGGAGGCGCTATTTGCAGGAAACTGCAATGCTAAGAAGAAGATAATGAGATACTCTAACATATTTAAGCGAAGGGCCGAAAGGGGCGGTAGTGCTAAGACAAAACAAAAAATCTAACAGACAATTTGACTGCTGAACCCGTGTTAAATATTTTTGTAAGATGCACGCCAATGTCAAGTTAGACTCGATGCAACAGTTTGTCGATTTCAAAAATAATTGCGCTCTATCTTCATTCACCAATGGGCCTTAGATGATTTTTTGTTATGATACTTCGGTACTTTATAATATATTTTAAATTAAAACAGGTATTTTAGATGCTTTAAACAATATGTAAGTGCAAAAACTGTTGGTCCAACTCCTTGCTTCATCGCTGCACGAATCAACAAATTCAAGCATGCAGTCGATGCATGGAGACAACTGAAGGCATTTAGGCAGGAACTGAGGGCCCGGGAGAAAAAAGTAAGTGCTCAAAAGCACAAGAGTTCCACATAAACGATTTCAAAAACACTTTATTTTACTGCAGTGTCGAAATACAGTTTGAAACTCTGTAATAGCTTTACATGCGACGTATTGTGGGGTTAATCGTCCCCGCGCTCATCGCGATTGTCTTTGAAGAGCATCCACACGTTTCTGAATCCAATATTGAATTCAACTCTTGAGAAGTATTTTCTCAAATAATACTAATTAGAAGTAAATTAAAGAGGTGTGGAGTGGTATGTTAAATGGAACAGTCTTACTTTTTAGGCCTTTGTAAAAAATTTTTTTTACAAAGACCTACTAGTTTCGCGACCTGTCTGTCCGTGTGTCACAGCAAGTTTCCTCAGAAACTATAAAACTAGAAAGCTCAAACTTTGTAGAAAGGTTAGAAGTTGTGTTCTTTCAAAAGTTTAAGTCTTATCATGTATTACAAAATTTTTTAAGAGGGGTCCTCCTAATACCGAAGTAGCCCTTACAATTTTTTTTCAATCAGTGGTAGTCAAGCGGGGTATTAAATGAAAGGTCTTGATAAGAGCTTTTAGAATCTGAATTAAAAACGTCATTTTATGCATCAGGGGTCCAGGGGAGGCAAAATGCACCAACATTTTGTGTTTACTCAACTTATTTCTCAATATTAAAATTTCCAATTGAAAATAATAATTTATATGCTTTAATTTTTATATTTATATGCACTCAAAATATAAATTAATTGTTCCACGCTTCAGAGTGTTCTCAGAAAATATTCTTATACATCTCTTTGATTTTCATTATCCCAGTAATTGGATTGGAGCTACTATTTTCTCAAAGCAACTAGCTCTAACGCAAAGCCAGGTGAATATTGCAAGCTTTGCAGGTAGTAAATCGATATATCGGCAACTATGATTATTTTTTATGGCCAATCGGTTTGTATTATTTTACCCTATTATCTCGCATCAATAAGCAAGAACAATTTAAGCCACCCATGCAACATATTGTGCGTTGGGTTGGTAAGAGTTCATCAATTAAATGTTTTACCGGCTTACGTGACAACAACGTAAGCAATGTTACGTCGTCTGCGAATGTTGAGGTCAGCAATAAGGTCAAATAAACGATTGACCTAGAAATTGTATTTGCGTTTTATTCAAAAAGGATACAGCAACATTCAAGTGCTCCTCTTGATTGTGCTCGATTTATTTGTTAAAGCCTCTTATATCATCCAATCCCTGGGTTTTTTTTTTCTCTTAAAAACTTCCAAAACTTTTTGAGATTCATCATCTTTTCTCAAAATTTTGTAATTCAGACATCCTGATTTACAATCCTTTCTAACTTATTCATCTAAAATGTTCCATCACACCTCTAAGAATCTTGGAAAAATATCTGAAAAGATTCTTAGAAGTGCTACGGAAAATTTAAATACACCACACGTCACGTCAATCTTCCAAGAAAATCCATCACCGCTACAACAGCTTAGCGAAATTCACTGCTAAGAACTTGTTCATAGCAGACAAGGGGGCAATAAAGCATCCAAATAGATTCCAAAGTGCTATTTTGTTTCGCCAACCTCATCTTGCAACATCTAAATCTTAAGACCATCACCAACACCAAACTCACTCCTTAATGAAATTTTAATACACAATTTTCAAGAATTCCACGCTCTCAGCACTTTTGCAAGGCATTAACTTGGAAATTTATTAAATTAAAGTCGCTCCGTATTAATTAAATGCAAACATTTGCACCTCCATCGAAGCAGAACAAAGGCCTATCGATTTAACATTATAAGTCTGTGTGGCTTTTTGTCCGAAATAGGATATCCTGATAACGGAATGAGAATCCTAACCAATTAAGATCTGTAGTCCAGACAATATTGTATCTACCTATCTGCTCATCTATCGACGTATAAAGAGGAGGCAAAATGCCGACGTAGTAGGGCTAATATGCATTCTCCTACCTTATCTCAGAATCTAATGGAACTACCAAGTCCTATTGTAATCTTAATGGGAACATCCTGTGTGCACTATATGTGGTTAGGATCTACTCGTACATTGCTACTATCCCTAAAGAGACTTTCTGGCCACAAAACGATACCAAATACGCCAAAGGAGGTTAATAGGCGAAATGGACGAACCGATAGTGTTGAGTATTTATTTCTAATATCCTTATGTTCGGTCTAACGTCGTCCTTTAACCTCACACTGCACCCGTCCAGCTTCCGGTGTACATGGAAGCTGTTAGCTCCGTTGCCGTGAATATAATTATCCACTGAGACAGATACATCCGAGGAAATTAATAGGGAGTGCACAATTGGTAACAATGAGGGAAAGCAGGCAGCATACAGATATTTTGTCGTTGTTGTTGTTTTCGGTATATGTGGGCTGCAGCTGCTAATTCAGGCCAATTATTTTATCGTCGGAGCAGCGGTCATTGCCATACTGTGAAGCTGGGGTGGTTTGTAGGGTGGCAATGCGAGACCGCAGCGGAAGGTCATTGATTAATTGAAATGATAGGGATAATGTTTTGTGATTCTTTCACGTTGGGATCGAACAGACGATACTGCAGTGGGTAATTGGTTAATAATGCAGGTGTAGGCAATGATGCCTCCTACATGAATTAATGGGACATTGAGTGGAAAGAGGAAGTATTATTTAATATTTTTTGTGGAGGTTTGCTTCGCGGGCCAATCTGGAAAGATTCTGAATGTTTTATTTCGGGGTTGTATTGGAAAATGGAACATACATTGGAAATTAAAGCTCACTCGATTTGAAGTACTTTGAGTAACGTAGAACACAGAATATGAACACCAGTCTGTGTTCAATGTGACATTACCTGAGCTACGGTGATCATAGTGCCTATACTACAGAAGAAATGAAACAGGCTCTTGTGTTTCAACGTAGCAGACAAGTAAGTGGAGAAGTGAGTTCAAATGGCAGCCATAAGCCACACTCAAATACCTATTAGACTCAGCTTAAAACGTCTAACGCAGTAGAAGCAAAAAAGAAGGCGAATGTGGGCCAGATTAATCTGCATAACAACAGAGGGGCATTACGATTTACCGACTAGAACACCGCCGAGTAAGTGGATAGGATCAAATCACTAGTTTTTTTTTGGTTTGACACTACAGCTCCTTTCAATAGTATATATAGAGTTTTCAAGGTTCACTAAAGAAGAGTGAGACACAGTGACAGACTTTTTTTTGCTTTAGCACTACATCTCCTTTCGGGCCTTCATTTCAAGATAGTTGGACCATCTCATTATCTCGATCGAATGTATCGACACTCGAGAAGGTGATATGGCCTGTTCAACGCTTTGGCCGTTGACCCGTCACCCCAGCTTTAATTTCTGGTTCTAAACGGGCTTATATTCCGGCCGAAAAATCACTCGAAAAAATCTCATTGTCATTAACGGGATTTGAACCAGGGACCTTCAGCTTACTCTAAACACTACATTACGTGGACTACGTGTGGAACGTTCCCTTGGAAGAAATTATACGGGACTGAATGGATCACGGAACTGGATTTTCACCGATATTGACTACTTTTCAACGATTGTAAAACATCATTGCTTGCTCTCTTCGGACAAAAAATAAGCATTAAATATTACCTGAGAAAGTTTGGCTATTACGGCCACGGTATGCACTGCAGAGGAATCATTTGTAAGTTGGCAAAATGTTCTGGATTCTCAGGTAGCATCCTAAGGTCGGCTCGGATATAGTGAACTGAGTATTTTTGACCAACATTTTGCTGTGCCGGGCTACCTAGATAAACATATACACGCGCTATAATGGCCGGAAAGTATAAAGGGAACAATTGTATGAGTGATTAAAATAAATGACAGTAACGTATTTTTTATTCTTATATATTATATCGTTTCTCCTTTTTCTCCGAAATTGTAGTGTACTGAATTCACTTTTTGAAAACCAATAAAACAGAATAAGCCCTCCGGGTGGAGACGCATCTTCAGAAAACATAAAACAAGGTCCGACGAATTTCCTAGGAATAAAAAAATTAGCCTCCGCTTATATACGCTTAACTGAAATATGTTTTTTCTTTTCTTTGCTTTCCTTCGAGCGAATCTCATTTCAGCATTTATTCACATTAAAATTTGAAAACATATTTTCAAGGCACGCCGACTAAATTGTCTCGGCGGCGGCGCTGACACAAGTCGGTGCGCCCTTTCGCTCGATGTACTGGAGATGGGCCGGCTCAGTACTGCGCGGGCCAAAATGGCGATGGTGTGGTATTACTGTTACTTCCAGACTCCAAGTACGTATCCGGGTCTAAAGACTTCATCTACTTAGCCTTAGCATGGGATCGAGATTCTGAGACAGTAAGTGAAACTAAGTCTTTCGAGAGAATCACTTTCAGAATCTCTGATAGCTTTTCTGACATTACTGTTACTGCCGGTGACAGTGAATAAAGTTTTATGCAGAAGTTCTAATTTTTCTTTCAGTTTGTGTATCTCCGCGCATATAACCTTTCCAGTAATCAAATATACGAAAATTAATTATTGAAACGCTAGTTTTTCAAGACTTTTAAAACGTTTGTCCGTGCATTCATGAGTTTTTCGTACCTGTATGGCTGCCTTTCATTGCACGCAGCGAGAGTTGAAAATTCTGAAGTTCCCATTCACGGGCAATTTGATTGTATGAGAAGACGATCTAGCTTCGATGGCGGTAACTGTCTGGCCACAAATCAAAGGTAATTGCTCCACAGCAGGGGGCCCTCCTGGATGGAATGATGCTCTTCCCATGCCCTAGCTAATTTGATACATATTAGCGAACAATCTGCGAGCTATAGCACTGATTTCGCAGCTCCTTATCGGGGCCAGTAATTTTGCATTTTTAAAAGACATAAAAATTAGTCGGTTGAAGTTTGAAGTACGGGAGTTTTGGTCTGCTTCGGCTCCAGCGATAGGATTTTCCATTGGTATTTCTTAGAAAATTATAAACCTCGCGAGAATAAGAGAGCAAATAGTTGAGGTGCATAATAAGAGGCAGGATAGGGGATGAAGCCAGTGCCAGCAAGATAAAATCTCTTAGCCTTTTCAACTGGACCAATCATCGGTCTGTGTATAGGAGTAAATATGTCTGTTATGTTCATCTGCTTCCTGCGGTCGCAGTGTCAAACTGCACGCGCACGTCATGCTGATCTGCAAGCTGCCGTGCGAGATTGGTGGTCGAAACAGTCTTTGCATAGGAGTGAACTGCCCAACTACAATTATTTTAAAAAATTAAGTTTTACACGGTCTTAAATCACAGTTTAGCCATGCAGCTCGAAATCTAAACGCAAAATAGTAAAAGTATTAAAAAATTGGAGCTCAAATGTTTTCGGGCTCAGAGGCATTTCAGTCAGTCCAGAAAAAATGTGCAACATGGGCATTAGAACCCAAACCAAGAAACCAATTTCCGATTTTAAAAATGCCCGATTTTATTTAAAATCGATTACCGAGCCTCATGGGTTCACAAACACAGTTGTGATTATAAAAGTTAAATGCGGCAAGTACAAACTAGAGAACTGTTTCGGTGCATCCTCGTCGCTTCCCATCTTAGCTCCATCCAAACACTTCATACAGAATGACAGAACGATGCACCATTTTCCATTTTCTTCTACGTATATTAATATCTATTAATCCATCGCACAAAAGTCCAAATCAGAGCCTTGGTGTTGAGATTTATTGTTAGGCTATCTCATTCTATGACCGTAACGAAATTCGAGGTGATATTGTCAGTATAACGCCCAACCATGTGATTATTACCTAATTTTTTCAATAAGTACCCATCACAGCAGGGTGGGCTGTTAGCCCGACAGCAGCATCAAAAGCTGAAACTCAATGCCACCACCGAGATTTGAAGTTAGGAGCTGCTGTGCAAGCGAAGTGTGCCCTAACTCACTGCTCCACACAGACTACTCTTCTACGTAGAAGGGACCAAAAACTGTCCACAAAACACTTCGCTTCTTTTTCGCGCTGAGCATAGGCACAATGTCAAATAAGTTGACCGGCTTGTTTTTTAAGGGATTCTTCCATTATTGGACAAAATATAAATCAAATCGTACATAGCGGAAAATGCATAACGATAGGAGAACTTCAATTAAAAATCTCGGAGACCAGCATGTAGACAGGCTGGCCTGCGGGGAAAAAGTGCACGATTTGAGAAAGTACAGTTTAGACACGGTAGAGGCGGCGCCTGGGCAAACGTACAAATAGACTGCACTTGTTTTCCTAAACTAATCATCAATTCATTCATACATTTTTTATCCTCATCGCTAAGCCGTTTGATTGCGAACTCTAAATCTTCAATCTAAGTCCTTCGGTCTACCGCAAAGTTGAGCCGTAGGTTCAATAGCTGGTTGCTAGGTTGATTAGTCTTAGATACTTATGATGAAGGAAAAAATAATTTCAAATATGGTGGCACATTATTTTCGCAACAGAACTCTGGTTGACGTTATAACTTTTTAATATTTCAAAACACAGAGGCTATAAGTGCCCAAACAACATTTGACGAATTAGTAAAAAAAAAAGAATCTTGTATACCCCGTACGGAGTCCTTTAATCTCATATCAATCATAAAATAAATTGCAGTATGAAGGCTAAGTACGCAAAATTTTAACAACTTCCAGCTTTGCAAACTTGTGGAACATATCATATAACGGATTACAGAAACTACCGCAGTCTAATGAGTCACGCCTAATCGGCTATGCAGATGATGTTGCGGCGCTTATTTCTGAACGCGTCCGCTGAACAGGCGGAACTTAGACTAGGTATGTTAATGCTCTGGGTAAGTGACTGTATGACCGCTTGCGAGTTCTACCTAGCTCTAAAGAAACCCGAAGTGGTCATCTTGAGAAAGAAGAGGATCCCCAGAGTACTGGTTAAATCGAAACTATCAGTAAGTTCATTGGGGTTAGTTATAGGCTCGAAGATAAGTTTCTCTGAGCAAATCTAGGCGGCTTCAGGCGTAGCTCGGAGTCCACCTATGGCCAACGTAGGGGCACCCAGCCCATCAAGAAGGCGACTTTTGATGAGTGCCACAGGGTCTGTACTATTGTGCGGAACATAAATATGAGGCGACGCTCTCAGCGAAGAGCTGTACCGAAAACGCTTGGCACAGCTGCAGCGAAAAGGAGGACTAAGGATTATATCTTCATATCCGACAGTCTTTGATTCAGCAGCGTTAGTCATCGCAGGCATGATACCCATCGCAATCCTTGCTAGAGAGCGCCGTCATATCTACCAGCGTCCAAACGAAGATACGGAGGAGCCAGTTGCCCGCGACGAGAGACAACGCTTACTCAATGATTAGCAGCAGCCCTGAGTGAACCGCACAAAAAGGATATGGACTGCGCGCCTCATTCCTAATCTAAGACCGTGGCTTAATCAAACGCTTGGTTAGACTGGCTTCTACCTGACCCAGCTCTTGAGTTGGCATGGATATTTTCAGTCTTACTTGCAAAAGATTGCTAAGTCGGATTCCCCCGGCTAAAAGTTTTGCGCAGGAGAGGAAGATGATGCCTATTACATCTTTTTTGTATGCAAAAGATAGGACAAACCATACCGGGACCTCTGCAAGGAAACTGAAGAGCTCTCCTCGGATAGCCTAATCGGGGAGATGCTTGGATCAGTTGACAAATCGAGCAATGTGATACATTCTGTTCGGGCAGTCCTAAAAGAAAAGATTCACAGGAGCCAAGGACGTCAGGTTTTGGGAATCAATTTTCTTGCAATTCCTCCCCTCCCACCAGAGGAAGGACCACCGAATCTGAAGGCACCTCATGGTATAATGAAACGAGGCTGGGCCCATAATAATATGTCAAGCGTTTCCAGGCTAAGTTTTCAGGTTGACTTCTTTGGAATTGGTATTAAGTCCAGACGTCTTAACCGCGTGGGAGCTCCACATTCAGGGCGTCAGTAGCCTGCACCTCTCAAACACAAAAAAATGATGAGCCTCTACGTCAACACAATAAGTTTCAGTTTTGTGCTTTTCCTGCTTCCTACTAACGAACAAATTTTTCCAATAAGAGGTGTTATTTTGATGTAAGAGAAAAATGCCATTTTTTTACATAAATGATCGGATGTTTATTTCATTCTAAAGAGGAAGGTATGCCATTGATAGTGGCAAATTACATCAGGCAAATTACCATCACGACCACGCTTACAGGACCATATCCTTTTCACGAAATTTTTCATAACCAAATCGCAAAGTGGCTACCCTATGTCCTCGATAGAGCACGAATTCCATCTTTGAGGTCTTGAATCGACGCTGGGCTGTTGGCGTAGACCTTCTCTTTCACGTGCCCCAAAGGAAGAAGTCGCAAGGTGTTAAATCACAAGATCTCGGTGGCCAATTGTGATCGCCTCTTGGGGAGATAACGCGGTCTGGGAACTTTTCCCGTAAAATATCAATGGTTTCGTTGCTGTTGTGGCACGTAGCGCCGTCTTGTAGAAAGTTAATGTTGTCCAGATCAATACCATCCAATTTCGGCCATAAAAAATCATTATTCATCTCTCGATAGTGCAATGCATTCACCGTAACTGTTGGTCCAGCCTCATTTTCGAAAAAGTAAGGTCCAATGGCTCCGCCGGAACATAAACCGCACCAAACAGTCACCCGTTGAGGATAGAGAGGCTTTTCAACAATAACTCTTCGGTTTTCTGAGCCCCAGATGCGACAATTTTTCTTGTTGACGAAGCCACCGAGGTAGAAATGGGCCTCATCACTCAAGATGATCTTCCGATAGAATTCCGGAACATTTTCATGCATTTCAAGGACCCAATCAGCAAAAACACGACATTGTTGATGATCGACTTGAGTTCTTGTGTTAACTGAACTTTATAAGCCTTAAGACCCAAACCTGTATGCAAACTACGGTGTAATGATATTTGTGGAATGCCCAATTCCAAAGAACGACGACGATACAAACCTGGGTTTTCTTCAACACTTTCGGCTACAGCAGCAATATTCTCGGCTGCTCTTGAGTGACGTGCACGGGTTTTATTCTTCACATCACTAAGTTGTCTCAACAGCTCGAATTTTCCACCAATTTCTGTATTGCGGTCCGACAAGGTGCTTCACGACGACCCAAAAATGTTCCGAGTTTTACGAACCGTCCAAACCTCTGCCAAATTTTCACTATTTTTATAGTGAATTTTAATAATTTCAATGCGTTGTTGAAGCGAGTATCGTTCCATTATTATTAATGGCGTAGTTACTACTTGTCAAATGTCAAAAAATGACAGCTTCAAAAGTGATATCTACCGAAATAGCGGGCTATTCAAAATAACACCTCTTATTGGAAAACCGTTTAGATTCTACGAACTTTCGAACATAGTTTTACTTTCGGAAGCCTGTATAGTGTTCGCGTTAATTGTAACTTAATTTTAACTCCGTTTTTAGGGCTTTTTAAAACGAATTTTGTAAAGACTTACTGGTTTTGCATCGTGTCTGTCGGTCTATCCGCGCGTAACAGCATGATTCTTTAGAAAAATAACAGCTACAAAGCTCAAACTTTGTGCAAAGATGAGAAGTGGCAGTCGCTCAAAATTTCAGGTCTAAAAAACATTTCGAAATTTTTCAATTAACGAAAAAGTCCTTAAAAACTTTTTTTTTGTCAAAGATAGTCGAGTGAGGTAATGAAAGGTCTCTATTCGAACTTTTAGAATTTGAAGCAAAACAGTTATTTTCTGCATTAGGGGATCCAGGGGAGAGGGAAAATGTATGGAAAATTCGCAAATATCATTTGTTGGTTCTCTCAGTCTACGAGCACATGAGACAAACTGGGAAAAAGAACTTTTGAGAATTAGAACACGCACACGCATTGTCTCTTTAGCAATTTTCGGGCGAAATTGGGGCATAGGTCGCAGACGCTCTACAGCGTCACTTCAAGGATGACTAGCCAACCCGCAAGGTCGAGTCATTGGATACCACGCGCTTGCTTTTTTACCCCTGAGGTCACCTGGTCGCCTGAAGCGTGAACATTCGATTAGGGTCGGCGCTTCTATGTCTTCTTCTTCGTAGCGGTACAGCCTCTCTCAAGCAACCGCTTTCTGCAGCAAGTGCCTCTAAATATCTCGGTCCATTCACCGTGTCTCCCATTTTCGAAATCCGAGCAGCGATGAGCTCGACCGAGTCAGATCAGCATTTTCTCGGTTTCCCCACTGGTTTCCGCCCTTCAGCTCTCCCAAAGAATACCTTTTTGGGTATCCGTTGTTTGTTCGTCCCATTATGGGGGTTATTAGTACACCAAATTTGCGACCCCGAGAACATTTACTACCATTTAAGCGAGGGGTTTAGGATGAGAATTCATGGAAGCTGTGGGTTGGGGAAACAAGTGATTGCCTCCTCTCTTCTCAAACAGGCTTGGGACCGTCTACGGCGGAGTTGCGGTCATATTTCACTCTGACGACATGTATGATATTATCGTCATGGGGATGAAGAGCTTTTATTCTGCCTAAACTCGATTGTAGTGGAAGAAGATTGTCTTCCTTTAACATATATATTTGGCATATGTTTTGTCTATTTCTGACGAGTTGTTAATTCCCTTGACGATGGGGCCAAAAATTCTGGCGCATCTGTTGTATACTTGTATGTTCCCATGCAGACAGTCTGTTGATTGGAACGTCTGAAAGGTTATTGTGTAGGCAACTTCGTTAGTGAATCGCCAATGGAGAAATGAGTGGGAGCTAAGACTGACAAATTATTCGGGTCAGTGGAGATAGGTGTAAGAGGACCGGAATTTAAAAGTTAATTTTTTGAGAGCTAACACAGCGTTACAGATAGCGCGATGGAAGTGGTGTTTGAGCGATTTGACCGCAGCCTCCCAAAGCCCACCGAAATTCGGAGCTCGTATTGGTATGAAATGCCATAAACCCTTCGCTGATTCTGACTGCCGTTTGATAATTTGTATTGTTCTTTGATCTTACTATGTACTCCAAAGAAATTGTTGACGTTGTCTATGTAAATATCAGTACAAATTCCCCTCCGAACAATAAATCTTCTAAGAGCTGCCGGAAATGCATTTGCTGATAAATCACTAACTACTTCGATATGTACCACTTTGATCATATGGCATTTGAATATGACTTCGTACACCTTTATTTTATTTCTGTTTCGAAGTTTCCTGTCCTTGTTGAAGGAGGATCTACAGTAATCAATGCCTATGCGGCTGAAGGGTCAAGCTGGAGTCACTCTCGAGGCAGGTAAGTTGCCCATGAGATATTCTATTGATACAATATAAGTTGCAGTTTGCAGCAGAAATGAGTAATACAAGATCTGATTACTTTTCGGACTTGATTAAGACCATCTTAAATCCAGTTCGGTCGCCTGAGTGGAAATATACATATATTGGCGATGTTCTGTTTCATTTATTAATGACATGATGAGATTTTGAAATAATTGGATGATGTTGGGCAAATGGCATAAATCAATATTTGAGTCTACTCCCTACGCTCATGAGGCCCGTTTAATCGATGCACAGATTAATTCGAAGTAATTGGCAAATGACGCTTAGTGGTATTATTATTACGACAGCGAATTTCTTCTCTAAAAACTGTATGTTGAACTATTTCAAGAATACCTCTTCATTGTTGGAAAATTTCTTCCCTCGAAGTTTTTTTTTTATTATCGGGAACAGATAATGATCGCTTGAGGCTAAATCTGGGCTATAGGGGAGATGTTACAAGATTTTGAAGCCCAGCATTTGTACAGCTAGCACTGCAATTTACGCCTTGTGTACGGGTGCATTATCGTGCAAAAGGATCACTCCTTTGGCCAACTTTTCCCGCCTTTTCTCCCTCACGTCATCTCGCAGACTTTCTTGTGCAGCGTAGTACTCTCCGGTAGTTTTTTTTTTGCTTTCGCTTCTACAGCTCCTTTCGGGCTTTCGCTTAGAGATAGAGTATCTTATTATCTTGATCGAATAGTCTCGATACTCGGGAAGGTGATATGGTCATTCTGATTTAGACCCAGCACGTATCATAACCGATCGGGCTTATACTCCGTCCGAAGAATCACTCAAAAAAAATCTTGTTTGCGCCAACGGGATTCGAACCAGGAACCTTCGGCTTATGAGGTAAGTGCTACTCTCCAGTTATAAAAGCACTTTTTTCTTTGTAGATTCCCACTGTATCGCAGAAAACAGCGGCCATAAGTTTCCCAGCCGACGGGAACACCTTGAACTTTTGCGGAGTGGCATGCGATTTCTGTGCCACTGTATGGGATCCTGCTTACACTCAGGCTCATAATGATGAACCCAAGTTATATATCAAGTCACAATGCGGTCTAAAATTGCGTCCTTCTTTTCGCCACAAACAACACTCAACTTTCTCCTGCTTCATGTGTAGCGTAAGCAATCTCGGCACCCACATCGCACACACCTTTGACAAGCCATGATGATCGTGTAGGATGTTTAACATGATTTAAGTTTTAAACGGGCACCTCCGAATATGATTTTTTTTCAAAATTTTCAACGTTTTTGCAGTGGCCGCTTCGAGAGCCGGATTAAAATTTAAGAATTGACAACCGCTCAATACTTCCAGGCTTGATCATTGATAATATCTGCAACAAAAAATGAATAAAGACACCACAGAAGGAATTTATGCCAAGGACATGATAAATACACTTAAAACGATTATCATCTTCAGCTTCATCTAAATCTCTCAATCAACTTAACATATCTAAGCTACAGCATCTTCACCTTGTTCACAAGAAACACACAAAAAATCAATCTCAACCTCAAACTCTAAAAACACGCGCTGGCAATCGATCAACAACGATTATTATTTGCAGTATGTTGCAATTAAAAAGCGATCTAAAGATACTTATTTCGCACCAACGGCAATCCCCAATCGACAACCACCCTTGTCGATTTCACCTTCTTTCAACCATCATTATTGCAAATGCAGTGATTTGTGGGTCATGCACAATTTATTACATTGCGGTTATTTTCCCTTTCATAATTTCGCGCAGCATCTTAACTACTCTCTAAATTTCAATTACTGTTCAATAAAGACATGATTTACTACTCAACCTCACCATACAGGTCGACACTTTGGCGCTTCTGTACTTCACGCACTCTGCCCGCATGATTTTATTTATTAACCATGCAGTTTTCGCAACAATTGTCAAGTGAATGATTAAAATTAAATTAAACACTTGTATCTTGTTCATCTTTACATTGTATCTTTTTCTCCTGCACTCTACCGTTGAATGGTTTTAAAAATAAAACTGAAATAGGTACGCACTCGTACTTAGCGTATAATAGCAAACATTTAGCATTAGCAAGTATCAAGTTGCAGTGCTTATAAATATTTACTAAATAAAATTTCGCGTTACGAGCAAAGATACCAGAGAACAAAAAAAAGAAAAGATACATATTCGTAAATAAATTCACCTCAATTGCTCGTTTACTACATGAGCATATCTTAAAATATTTAACGGTCACAGCATGCAGATAACGTAACAATAATGAAATTTCAACCATACCAGTACGAGTACTCGCGTATCTCCGCCGTATGGAGGTAGCCGTCGTACTCATATGCATGTGGTGCGCGCGCGGTGACCCCAAAGTTGCCAACTATGGCGAGAACATCAAAACGGGCAAGTCAAGTACGAAATAATACTCTGAAGGTATTGTATAGTACATATATTATTCGATTATTATTATTGCATTGTACTCGTATCTGTTGTACTTGGGCTATTTGCTGAGCAATTTTCTTAATTCCTTCGGCGAATTAAATTTATTATTGATGTTATGCCGTATGTGTGCGTCTTCGGTGGAGTTTTTTCTTTCTTGTTAAATAGTTTTCTCTTTTTGTTGCAAAATATTTTAATCGAAAAATATGTTAAGGTGCTGTTACTTTGTATTGCTCGTACATTGGTAAAGCTACGAAACGGAGGAAGATGAAGCATTCGTTTAGGTTTGTAAAGTTTAAGCTCATATGGAATCAACGGTCGCGAATGATTGCATGGAAATAATTATATAACCGTGTCGAATGGTCATATTAATAAAAAATATATTAACGATAAAAAAAGTCCTTAATGTCAATGAATTAGTGTTAAGGGGCATTGACCGATAAATGCCGAATTCTTTGCATGAGCAAGTGCAGCAGCAACGCAATATCGTTTTTGTAAATCTGACAAAATGAACAGGCAGGAGTATACTCAAGTCAGAAGGGACTTGTATCCATTTTATGATATGTTGAGCATCGCCTTTTTTTGCTTTAGCACCACAGCCCCTTTCAGGGGTATGTAATTAGAGTTCGGCCTTTTTTACTCGGTGCTAGTGAACTATGGCTTTAACATATAATTTTCCGATTCAGATCTACAAAGGACAGGTGTCTACTTACTCCACTAATTCTATGAATTCTCTTAACACAGTAAGACACGAAACAACACATCTTTAAGATAAATGTACAACAAAAAGCACGCGTGGAGGAGCAACTGTGACAGACATACAATATTCACAGAGGCATCACTGTCAAACTAACCTCTTCACTGGGATTCGATGGTGAGACGTCAAACCGAACACATCGCAAGCGAAAACATTAAGGTGTTAAAAATCAAGGTTATAAAGAAAAAGAAAACGAAATACAAGTATAGCGGAAAAAAGGAATTAAAGTCCGGAAAACTGGCAACAACAGAGGTGCAAAACGAGTCCCCAACTATTCAAAGATGGTCCGATGCGGACAATGACAAGAAGGCGCACCCACCAAGAACGAAAGCGGCCAGGAAAGAAGTACTACCGCTAGCAACTATGGAAGTGGAGCAAGCTGCAACAAACGCTCCAAACAGTGTAATTATCGACCGGATAAACATGGAATCGGAAGGATTCAGAATGGCTCAAGGTAAATTGGCAATTAAACGAAAGTCACCCACTCTTATCTAAGCACCAACCCTCGATAATACAAATCCATACGCGCCTCTCTCGGGAGAAGAAAAACTAACCTCAAATCAAAACAAGTGTGCCCCGAAAGTAAAAAGTCATGGTGTCCGCCTATATTCGTAGAAGGTATCACGGCTATGACGGTCAAAAATATCATGGAAAGGAGCCCCGCGACGAAATACAGAATTACTCGCCTGAGCGCGAGCAAATTAAAAATTACAGTCGACGAAGTCGCCATCCATGACGAACTACTGGATTTGATCCGCAGATCCAAAGCAGAAGGTTACTCCTTCACTCCGACGGAGCCACACAGGTCAGAGAAGACATTGAAATACAATGTCCGGGCATCAAAATAGAAAAAGTCTTACCGTTAGCCACCAGCTGGTCTAAAACGAACGGCGTGAACCTATACCTATTCAAAATAATTCTCCATAAAAAAGAAGATCAAGACTGCCTCATTAAGCTTCGTTTCATCCTTCACCAAAAAACGACATGGGCAAAGCCAAGAAGGAGCGACCTACTCCAGTGCTATAGGTGTCAGCGCTTCGGCCATGTCTCGGCGAATTGTGCCTTCCAGGCAAGATGTGTAGCCTGCGGAGAGGACCACAACCCCCAAGAATGTCCAAGAAACGACATTGACAGAACAAGCAGCTACCTTTCTGCGATCTCTGCAAAGAAAAAGGCCACCCATCAAACTTCTCCGGATGCCCGGAAAGGAGAAGGTTGATAGACAAGATAGCGTTTCTAAAAAACAAAAGAACAACCCCCATTTCAACCCCATCGTACGAATATATCCAAACACCATTAGCAACTGCCACACCAGCACATTCAGTACCCCTGTACTCCGAAGTCACAAGTGGAAGAAACTCAACCATGCCCCGGAACCCAGAATCACAAGGGAACCCCCTTCAAAGACTCCACTACGAAACAGTCCAAGTTTTAAGAGTGTCACCAGGTGAACTCCTAAAAAAGGTTGCTCAATTCTGGCCGCAATACAATGGCACGCCAACACAGGACAAACCAGTCGTGCTAATTGAGCTATACCTCAACCTGTATGGGGCTAAATAACCTGACCACTATCTGCCTCAACATAAACTCTCTAGTTTCCCATGACAAAAGAATATTCGTGACTATCCTTACCAAATCCATCGAACCAGACATAGTTTTCATTAATAAAACAGTCTTAAAACCGATACACAAGGTCCGAATAAGAAACTACCAGGTACTCAGAAACGATGCAGGCAGAGGCACCGCCATTCTATATCGAGACAACCTATCAGTCGACCAAATAAACTTTAAGCATCCCGACATTTCCTGCACACTAGCAACCTTAAACATGCGAAGACGCAATGGTGGTTATGGGAAAATATTAATTGGGTCCATCTACATCCCAGGAAACCTGGGACCTGCAATAGAACCGACTCTCAATAGAATACTAGCAATAGCTGCTAACCACGATTCTACCCTCCTCGGTGGAGACTTCAACGCGAGACATGAGTACTGGGGTGATTCCACACAGAACCCAAACGGCCAAAGAATATATAAATGGTTCCTGACGAGCGCATTTCTAACATGCGCCATTGTCAACGCAGGTGTCCCCTCATACCCGAGAAGCAGCTCCTTCTTAGACAACTTTCTGGTGTCACAAGACCTATTAACTGGTAACACAACTCCCTACCAATGTGCAACCCTTCCACTTTTGTCTGAAACTAACCCTCCACCTAAACAACCTAACCACTATTGAAGGCACACCGAAAAAATTTCGATCCTATGCCTCTGTGGACTGGGCAGAGTTCAGAAAAGACCTCGAAGACGATTTACCTCCCCCTCCCCCTGTGAACCGAATCCTATCCACATCCAGAACCTAACCGAGGCTATACTAAGACGAATGGACGCACATGCGCCGGAAGAAAAACTGAAACAAGCGCTATACAGATGCCTGACGCAGGATACCAAATCACAGATGAGGGAACAAAAACGGAAAACTCAAAGGCTCAAACGGATCTTCCACCGGCACCACAACCGTATAAACCAGGAATACCTCACTCTTAAAGCGGTAATCACTGAACTAAACAACCGCAAATAAGACGAGAGACGAACGAAGACTATAAAAGAAGATTGAGTTTACTCAAACCATGCTCAGACGTCTTTAGAGAAATTAATCAACCTACGGGCCGACGGTCATATAATTTCAACATCGACAGGGACCCTATCAAGCACAGAGGGCTACCCTTCTCCACACCTGAAGAAAAGCTGCAAGTGATCTCTTCATTCTACGGAAACCTGTATCGAGAGAGAGCCCTAGAGAACGAAAGAGCACAGGAAATGATATCGGCTGTAAGAGAGAGAAACATTGGTTACCAAGGGTCATACCTTATAATATTCTCTGACACCAACAAGGCAGCAACACGAAACATTCGGGGAATTTTTCACCTACGTGTCAGAAGTAGAAAATACAATAGCCGGTCTCAATAATAAAACCTCTTCAGGCCTAGATGGTATCCCCAATAAAGTACTAAGGAAATCCGGCGCAATTGTCGCGAGAAGTTTAGCAGTCATCTTCAACAATTGCACAAACAATGGTTCCTTTCCAGAGAGATGGAAACGAGGCAACCTTATCCTTATTCCTAAACCAAACTGCGACGGAGAAGAAAAAAACTTTAGGCCAATCTCCTTACATTCTAACATCGGTAAAATTCTGGAAAGAATCATTTTACGGAGATTTAGAGCATTCTCAACGAAGCTAATCCCCGAGTTTCAGTTCGGATTCCAACCCAAAAAATCCACAGAACACGCCATTATGATTGTGCACGACACCGTCGTAAAAAACTTGCGCAAAAAACAATGCACAGTCGCATGTGCGCTAGATCTACAAAAAGCGTTTGACTCTGTTTGGACTGATGGGCTAATTCAAACTCATATATTCCAACTGTCCCCTGGCCCTCACCCGTATCCTTGATAGCTTCCTACAAAATAGATACTTAACTACTGAAATATCCCACAGAACTTCAACACCTATATCTCTGTCTGGAGTCCCACAAGGATCCATATTGGGACCAAACCTTTTCAATTTCTTCCTACACGACATCCCACATCCCACCGCCACAATCAGAACACAAAACATCTCCAGTAACCTGAACATGATCATGTGCGCGGATGATATCCTAATCCTAGCCAGTCACACTCTTCCCATTTCCGCCATGGAAATGGTGCAAAGAGAAGTCGAATTATTGCACGCTATTTAAAGGATTGGGGGCTGCAAATCAACGCTGCTAAATCGAAAATAATTTGCTTCCGTAACGCGAGTGGTAAAGGGCACAAACTAGCAGTGCAGCAAAGCAAACGAATAAGGGCGGTTATCGAAGGGGTCACGGTGAACCCAAAAGACAACATCAGGTATTTGGGAGTGAACCTCAACAACAGGTTCAAAATGAACCCACATGCAAGAAAGGCAATAAATAAAGCCAAAGGAGCTGCTGCACTAATCTCACCCCTCCTATCTTCCAAATCCGTCTTCCCAAATGTGAAACTTCTCATGTATAAAACTCTAATCCGACCCATCATCACATACTCCTTCCCAGCCTGGCTGACAATTTCACCAACAGTAGCCGAAGAATTGCAAATACTTGAGCGGCGGATACTCAGAAAATGTATATCGAAATACCGACGCCCCAATAAAAAATACTACAAAAACAGCGTTCTTTATCAAGAAACTAAAGTGACCCCCATCCTGCAATACATGCTCGAAACAAGCAAAAAGCGAATAGCTAAATGGCAGACACACGAATCAAATCTAATCCGGGACTTCTTCAATAGTACCCCCACCTCTGAAAACCCATAATATCTCTCTCCCATAAGAATCCTCCAAGACTTCCAGATTAACACCGATCCCCAACCAAACTCCCCAAAACCCGTCTTGTACTATATATCGTCCCCCAACACCTACAGGGGCTAAACCAACTCGAACTTCCATCGGGGAAGAAAATTATAACCTAACATACAAAAATCAAGTAACCGACTAAAGAAATAAAAAAAAAAAACTTCGTAGACCCTGAAGATCAGGTCGGTAGGAACTGTGCCTCTTCTGAAACGCGATTTTCGAATGTAACGCTTGAAGAGAACACACGGCCAACCAAAACTAAAAAGACAATGTAATTAGGCTAAGAATAGAATAAGTTAGGTTAGTTTAGTTTAGGTTTTAATATGTAAATAAACAACTTAAAGTCAATAATCGTAAGAGCAAACGGTATAGAAAAATTTCACTAGCACTTTAAAAACTGTAAAGTATAGACTCAGGTCGTATAAAAAAGCTTAGGACATTTGACAAAAGTGTCACTATCAAATGAATCGTAACATTAAAAGTAGGTTAAGTAACATATGTCAAAAGAAAAGTCTCAATAAAGTACTACTACTACTCCTACCTTTTCACTGGACATGCCTACGTCAAAATGATTTTACAATCACAGTTAGTAAATAGTGCAGAAGGAAGTGGTTAGGAAAGCGAGCACTTCGGAGAGGAATGCATATAACAATCCATTCACTAAGTCCGTAGGATGACACATAGATGACGTTACTAGAATTCTTTCCGTATGACGTTTTATTAGTACTAACCTTCAAACGATACGTGTATAAACTTGACAACAATCGGACTATTGATTTGTGAATTATGGCATATTGTGCGAAGCAACTTTTATTATTGAGAAAAAAAAAATGGAAAAAAGTGAATTTCGAGTTTTGATAAAGCATTGCTTTTTGATGCAAAAAAAATACACCGAAAAGCAAACAATGACAAATGGTAGAGACGTGGATTGCTGAATTTGAACGTGGTCATACCAACACAAATGATGCAGAGCACAGTGGACGCCCAAACGAGGCTATTATTCCAGAAAACAAAAAAATCCACAATTGGTTATCAACGATCGCAAATTGAAGGTGCACGAGCTAGCGGACATTGTAAAGATATCAGATGGTATGTTTTTACGACTACCATTTTACACGAACATTTGGGTATGCGAAAACTCTGTGCAAAGTGGGTGCCGCCTGAGCTCACAGTCGGCCAAAAAGAACAACGCATTGATGCTTCAGAGGAGTGTTTGGCGCTGTTAAACCGCAATAAAATCGAATTCTATCATCGATATGAGACAATGGATGAAAGATGGCTTCACTATTACACACCAGAATCCAAAAGACAGTCACCAGAGTGGACTGGAGGCGACAAACCGAATCCAAAGCGACAGTCAGCCAGTAAAGTGATGGCGTCTGTATTTTGGGATGCGAACGGAATAATATTCATCGACTACCTCCAAAAAGGAACCACCATCAACAACGACTATTACTGTGCACTTTTGGATCGATTTAAGGCTGAAATCGCAAAGGAACGGCCGCATTTGGAAAAGAAAAAAGTGTTGTTACAACATGACAATGCACCGTGTCACAAATCGATGAAAACGACGGCAAAATTGAATGATTTGGGCTTCGAATTGCCTACCCTCCCAAGGTATTCTCCAGATTTAGCCCCCAGCGACTTTTTCCTGTTTTCAGATCTCAAAAGAATGCTTTCTGGAAAGAAATTTAAGTCCAATGATGAAGTAATCGCTGAAACTGAGGCCTATTTTGATGAGAAAGAGAAATCGTACTATAAAAGTGGTATCGAAAAGTTTGAAAATCGCTATACTCATTGTATCGCCCTCGAAGGTTTTGTCAAATTTGGTTTTTTTTTCTTGCTTATCCTACGGACTTTTTGAATGATCTGTTATATTTTGAGTAGAAATTAAATTATTTCAGGTTTGAAATTCGAAATAGATAATTCTGATGCGCTGAGTTTAAATATGGTCATAATTACTTTATGAGGAAACAAGCCGAACAAAAAATATGTGTGGATGCTTAACAATTTTGGATCATATACTGCTCGTATATGCTTAGTCCTGCAGATATGTAGAAAGTGTTGAAAAAGGATTGCCAACTTGCGCTTCGTGCAGAAAACATTACAAGAGAATTTCAATTTGAAGTTTTTAATTCAAATTTCGGAATGAAATTTCTAATGTAATAAGTACTTTTCGTGTTCCGCACGAGCTGCAAATGTGATTATGGCAAACTTTAAAAAATATTTTCAATCTGAGCATTCAACAATCCAAGAATAGGCTTTGAACCTATTACCTGAATATTTTGAGAACTTTACGGCATCTATAAGTGAGTCAAATAAACCCGAAGCAATATATGGAACATATGGTAGGCGGCGTATGTAAAATAACATGGTAGGCTTAAATACTTGGTGTTTACATTGATCACGTAAATTTACGTTAACAGAGTAAATAGAGGTGAACAGAGGTTAACAGGGATAAACAGAGTAATTAAAGGTATTTTAAATAAACACATAAGACAATTCGGCGTTGTTTGTCAATCTATCTGTTTTGCGCGTAGTTTTTGCTGGGAGTGCTGCCCCCACGTACCCAAGAAAGTGCAGTTTTTCGTAAAGTTCCTCCACAGACAGCATGCGACTTAAAGTGCTGGTTACTTTTGATGTAATTTAAGCTGGGAGCGAAGTTGCCCCAGATCCTCGGGGTCTCAATCGACCCATGCCCGTGGAAGGAAGGTAGCCAGGGGCAAAAAATGGCTGTTGTAAACGGAGTCTCCTACCGCCCTTGGCGGTAGGTAAAACACTATGGGAAGGAACCCAGATCAAAAACCGCGATGAAAGATGAGAAGAAGAAAAACTTAAAGTGCAGGGGGATCGAATCCCCAGTACCAGCGGCAGAGCGTAGTGTCCAAGCGGGTTCCCTACCGTCGTCATCCAGAGACTGCAATATTATAGAAGTGTGACCTTGGCTCTAAAGCAGATATATCTACAAGCAATCTCGGGCGACGGAAAAAATCCATTCAGACGTTGACCCTCGTTGGCACGAACACCGTCGACACAAGGGACCGAACGTGGAAAAAAGCCAGCATAGAGGAACTCCGATAGAGGCACCAACAATCCTGGCGTCATCTTTAGCAGTAACAACGTCAGCGCAAAAATCAGGGACAGACGACAAACGGCCGATTGGACCGAAGTGCACCACGTCCCACCACGTCCCTATCCCTCAATGAAAACATCGATTGACTTCGGTATTTTAACTAACACTTTATTCTCCAATATTCTACATTTTCCTGTCACCGGAAGTCGTAGACCAGGCCGCCAACCTCCCAGTGTACAATTTACATCACATCTTAAGGCTGTTTTCTAATACAGCTGACATATCTAAGACAGCATTAATTTACAGATACAACACCCCAACAAAATTTTTAATTTCACAAAGAGTTGATTCGTGGATGGTCCATTATCAACCACGATTTCTTTCGGCAACCCAAACGTAGCCATAAAATGCGTAAGTGCCTCTATCAACTTTGACACAGTTGTGGATGTCATCACCACAATGTCGACATATTTACTACATGAGTCCACTAAAAGAAGAAATCTTTTTCCTTCAAAATAAAAAAAAAAATTAAATATATTAAAGCGAATGAAGCATAAGAGTCGGAAGACGAAAATCTCTTTCTGGAAGCTACGCAAGAAAACACTATGGCCCTCGACCGCTCCAAAGAGGAGCCGCTTATTCGGAAAGCGGGGAGAATTGTCAAACAAGTTAAAGCCGCTTGCAACGCACACAAAAACATCAATAACAACGTTAAAACAGAGTTCTGGAGTATGTTTAGGCGGGGCTTTCAACTATGGATTGCTTGTTGGTGACGGATGTGGGCCACCACTCGCCTTTTGAATAAGCACAATTGAGCCGCTGAGCGAGAACGCGGCACCCTGAAAACACCCCATACGCGGGACTTCGAGACTAATTTCTTCAAACACGTCGTAAGCGTCGCACAGTACTTTGTTCAAACCTGAAACAGAAACCCCTATCATAGATTGCTTCTACCTTATCCCACACCGATCCTTCGAACTTCACGAAAGAACTAATTTGCCGCTGTAAATTCTGATACACAAAAAAAATCATTTTTTTTTTATCCCACCTGAAACAGAAATCTCTATCATAGATTCCCGCCTCTGTCGTGAATAGCAGAGACTCTGTGTGGGTTGACACAGAGCCTTTGGACTTCACAACAAAACTAATTCAGCCGTGTAAATTTTGATACACAAAAAAAGAATTCATTATTGGTCATGCAACCCAACATAAATTTCGTACAAAAAAAAAGATATTTGATTTTTTTAAATTATTCTCTTATTTACTAACTTACAATAGTAATCCAAAGAAGCGGTTATGCTGCTACAATTATCACAGACACTACAGTTCAGCCGAATAATGGTTCTCCCCATTGGGCTTGTCGTCAACTTGAAACCCAAATCTAACGATAAAATCAATTGGTGATCGCCAAAAAAAAGAAAACGAATTATTCAATCCTTTGCTCGTTTCCCCCAACCGCATTCAGCTCATCCGCTGAAAAATGAAAAGAAGACAAACACCTCCTTCAGCTTCTTTTGTGCCTCAGTGGGAGCCGCCATTCGTTCCGTTAACTTTCCCCGGGCGATTGACCTTCTTTCGTAGGAACGTAACAAGCGGGTTCCAACAGAGGCCCTTCAACTGGCCAACTCACTTCCAGCAGGGGCGTTCAGAGTCAACAATCAATTTCAAGCTTCATTTGTCAAATCGTGGAGATGATGCAGCTCACTCCCAGCTGTCAGCGTTATTGGTCAGCAACAAACCCACATATGCTTCTTGAGACACCGTTGCATCCGCAAAAAATTACTGTTTGGTGCGGTTTTCATGCCGGAACTGTGAACCGGCCGTATTTTTTCGTGGATGAAAACGACCGTCATGTTACCGTCAATGGAAAACGCTATCGTGTTATATTGAAAGATTATTTGTGGCCAAAATTGGATAAACTTGAGATCAACGATATGTGGTTTCAACAAGATGGTGCCACTAGCCACACAGCACGCCTCCCAATCGATTTGTTATGTCCTTCATGGAAAACCCTATATTACTCAGAACAACGATTACAGACAGTCAAAAACGAGTTCAATAGGATATTGTAACACCAAATTTTTTCCACACTTTTTTGCGAATTTGGCGGCCTATCACGAAGAAACAAGCAATGTGATGATGCGACAGACTTATCAGTGTTATTGTCCAGTATGGAGCTTACCTGCAAAGAATAAAAAATAATAAATTATTAATGTGAAGTCACTTTTGCGTTGTACTTATAACTCAAAATATTGCTAGATTGGTAAATATAGGTTGGATTTTTTTGAAGTGACAGGCTTTTTGCAAAGTATAACTAGTTGAGTAAGCGGCAGAAAGCACCTGCCAAAAGTGGAGACTATTGAAAGCTGCTCTACTTTACACTCAACAAGCAATTTGCATATGTAGAAAATATTCAAATTGAAAGAAAAGGTTTTCGCGTTACTTCTATTATTGATGAAGTAAATCTTTGAGTATATTCAAGAAAGGCATCCTTTTTAAAAGAACCTGTCGATACGCAAGGCACATTACTATACAAGTCGAGCCAAGTAGAACCTATGCGGATGACATCAACATTTTGTCACGGTCATTAGCAACTGCTAAAGAAATGTTCTTGAAACTCGACAGCGAAGCAAAGCTAGTAGGGCTACAAATCAATGAAAATAAAACAAAGCTCAGGACGCAGTCGAGGAAAAATACCTCAAATACAGAAAATATCAAATTTGGCACCAAAATAACGAGAACCAGTAATGAAAGAGACGAAATACGCCGAAGAATACAGCTCGCTCATAAAATATTTTATTCAGTATTGACGACCTTGAAGACCAGCTGCATACACAAGAAAACAAAGCTCCAAGTATACAAATCTGTGATAAGACCTGTGTGAAACATGGACCCTAACCCAAGCATCCGCAAATATATTGAACGTCTTTGAGCGACCAGTCCTGAGGCGAATATTCGGAGCGAAGCTAGACGGGAACCAATAGCGAGTTCGATAAAACCATGAGCTGTATAAAATTTTTGACAAACTGGAGGTCTCAACGATTATAAGACCGCGGAAGCTGCAATAGGCTGGCCACATGAATCGTATGGACGAACAACGGATACCCAAGAAGGAATTCGTTGGGAGAACTGAAGGCCGGAGACCAGTGGGGAAATCGAGGAAACGCTGGTCTGACTCGGTCGACGAAGACAGTTCATCGCTGCTGGGATTTTGGAATTAGAGGACGCGGTCAATGGACCGAGACAGTTGGAGGCGCTGTTTGCAGGAAGCGAAGGCCCGAGAGGGCCTGTAGTGCTTAGAAGAAGAAAAAGAAAAAGAAAACACGGACAATTTGTATGTCAGGAGAATCCCAATTAATTGAAATGTAAGCATTAATCAAAAAAAATCTTACAGTTAAAATCATTCTTAATTTTAGGCCATGTTCAGACGTAGAATCATTTCACTCCTAAATTTAGGCGTTAATTAGGTTATATGTAGAAGAAGAGTGAGGGGCAATGAGCGATGAGTCATTGCCCCTTACTCTTCTTCTCTATATAACATGTTTGACGTATAAATAAAGGAGTGGAATCACTCCACGTCTGAACACGACCGTACACCGCATACAAGCTAACTCCGGCAATGCAAAATAGCTGACTAACCGAATGTTTCTTGTGGGCACCCGCTGCATTTTTCGATCATGCACTCAGTCTAGTCAGTGGCAGATAGGCTACCAAGTGCATTGCGTGTGTCTTTCGTGTGTTGACTCCCCTTCGAGTTTACGAGTTGAGTTGTTTAGATTATACTTGTGATTCGTGCATTCCCTACATATTGGTCAAAATTATCGTCAATTCGAAACATTTTAGAAGATTTACGCTGACTGCGTAGAGAAGTTACTTTGACCTCATCCTTCTCATGAACTGTGATACCTGCTATGATGGCGGATCCATACATGACTTTTTTTTTCTCAGTTGGTACATTTATAAGGAAAAATTAAATTTAGATGTGAATTTTCTGAAGTACTCACATCATTCACGTTATCGTGTCTACAGAGTTGACTTCAAAAGGTTTGTAAATTCTCATCATCTAAACTACTTGAACTACAGCATTATAAAAACTTTGCTTGTTAAAAATCAAAAAATGAACCAGTTCTTCATCGCCATGTGTTTCTATGCTCCATAAACTCTGGCGTAAGAGCTTTATTTTCGCTCTCTTCAGTTGAAATGCCTTAAATGTTATTTCTTTTAGTAATTTAGTATGTTGGTATAATAGTATCGATACATCCAATGATCTTTGTCCCATAATTTTGTTAAATTCATGATACCGGATATGGGGTCTAAATTTTCAAGGACTAACTTTTTCATAGCTTCAATTTAATCTTCCGTAATTTCATGCAGCAAAACAGAGGAATTTTTCAAATGACCAACAAACCCCGCAGCTATTTCGGCATCCTTTCCATTCAAAACGTCATCAGCAGTTTTTTTGAGCACACCGCCTACACAATCCATTGGGTCTTTTCCATGCCCTTGTTCGCTATATGTCCAAGGAAAGTATTCCAATAAATTTTTTATCCACAAGTAAATGTTAGTGTGGTTTCGGTATTGTGAGGTTGCACCGACTGAGAAAATATGGAGAGTTTGAACATTTTCTCTAGTATTTAAAAAAAATATTTAAACATAGACGTCATATGTCCATAAATAGCATGGGCCTGGTGGTCCAGATTGTTGCTGACTGTAGCAAACAAACTTTTCTGAACTGAATCAACCGTTTGTTCATAAAAAACACCCGTGTGGATTGCAAGCTTTATCCTGAAAACATGTTTCTTCATATCATAAATCTTTCTGAGTAATAAAGTTCTTAGATTTTTCACTGTACTAGTAATAAAAACCTTTGCAGTAAAGTTAACCACTTTTTCGCTCCTTTCAGAACCCTGTCTTCGTTTGTCACTTGCCACTGAAAATATTCAACTGCATCCTGATTATTGCCAGGATTTATTTCGATTTATCTGCAAATAGTATGTGAACCAGATATACAGTCATAGGAGGTAACATCGTAGCTGTATGCTTTAATTAATTCAATAGTAGAATTAGATATAAACTCCCCCAATCTATTCAGTTTGTATACATTTGTTTTCAGATTAAAATGCCCAAGCATAAATGCACGTTTAACTGTGAATTGCAAAAAAAATATCATATGTTAAAAAAAGGAAGATATGACTGGGAAGTACTGTGTACAATTTGTTTTGCATATATTTCCATTGCTAATAAAGGTATTTTCAACGTTAAAGAGCACATGTACGCACTAAACCACAAAGCTTATTTAAAAAGGATAAATAAGCAGTCCCAATGTCACGACTTACTTCGAAAAATCTAAACCTAGTTCAGAAGAAAACCTTATTCGAGCAACCAAAGGTGCGATGGCTTATCACATGATTAATCATCACATGTCATTCAAATCGTTGGACTGCAGTAATTGTCTCAACCGAGTGATGCTGTCGGAGTCAAATATAGCAAAAAATTTGACATGTAGTCGCACAAAAGCTACAGCTATTGTAAATAACGTATTGAGCCCATTTTCAATTGCTGAACTCAAAATTGATCTCACAGATGTTGAATTTATAAGTGTATCCACCGATGCTAGTAATCACGGCAGTATAGAATTATTTCCCATTATAATACAGCATTTTGATGACAAAAAAAACGGTATCACATCAAAGCTTCTTGAAATCAATTCTACTGAAAATGAGACATCTGATACAATCGTTGAGATTATTATGAAACTACTTCAGGAGCATAATCTTCTATCGAAATGTATAGCATTTCCTGGTGACAAATGCAACACAAAATTTGGTGGGTGCAGTAGATCAGGAACAAATAATGTCTTCTCCAAGCTGCGAAGTAAACATAATCCAAACATTGTTGGTGTAGGATGTTCTGCACATATACTTCTTAACGCTGTGCACCATGGATGTGACCTTACTTCCTGTTGACGTTGAGACGATGATATTGAATGTTTACAACTTTTTTTCAACTTATACAGTTCGAACAGTAATTTTGAAAGGATTCTGCATGGCCGCTGAACCCGAATCGGAGTAACTGCAACTTTTATTCCACTCAAAAACACGATGGCTATGCCTGTTTCCCGCAATTAAGCGGTTTATAAAAATGTATGATCCATTGAAAAGTCATTTTGAAAGCTTAGATAGACCACCCGTATCGGTTAAAATTTTCTTCGGAGATCCACTATCGACAGCATACTTGTTTCTCATTCATTCAATGATGTAGAGTGCTGTAGACAGAAGTCAGCCACAGGTTGGAGTGGGCCACCCGAGTGACTTTAAGACTAGTGACATCTATGTCAAACCGCGCACATTATTTATCGTATTTTGACGCGATTGCACTTTTTGGAAGCATTTGGAGGTTATAAACCTACTCTCGCACTGTACAGAGAAACGCGCTAAGAATTTCGCCGAAAAAGTTTTAACCCTCGAAAACTTTCGAGCGATTTGTCATCTCATTTTTACGAGAAAAACTCAGGTACATATACAATATGTTATTTGGACATATAATCTTTGAAATGCAAAGTGATTTTTGCCCATTATTGACGTTGTGTTTTTTATGGTATGCATATGCAAAAAAAGGCGCTTGTAGATAGAAGTGGGCCAGTGTTTGTGGACAGACATGGGCCACTTGAGTAATGCCGTTCTTTGCACAGTAAAGTGTTTTTATGAATTATGCAAAGTCTTATTTACTTATTTTGATCATTTCATCATCATGCCTCCCAAAAAAGGAAACTCCCAAAAAAGAGATGAATTATGCAAAATTGATTGCTGCTATTAAGCAAGTGAAAATAAATAAAATATCGGAGCGTGTTGCTTCTGCTGCTAACGATGTTAGCAGATCGTCTCTTCAACGCTACTTGAAACTTGTGGCCGACCGATATCCGGATATTGCCGCTGTTACCGACGCACAATAATTAGATACCCTAAACGACCTGCACACGGTGGAAAAACGGCAGATATCTTTTTACATTTCTCTATCTCTTGTTAACTGAATATTTACTTATCATTAGTTGACAAATTGTTTTTCAATAATTGTTCAAATTTTTAATGTTTTAATTTTTTTGTGGCTCATGCTTTCTATACACATATCTGATGAATTTTTTGTTTTTTAACGAATGTTTTTATTTCACTTATTGACAGATTTTCACTGCAGCTCAGGAAAAATAACTGAATGAATACATCATCAAGTGCTCTAAACTACACTATGGTCTCACTATAAACAACATACGCAAGGTAGCCTTTCAGTATGCCAAGAAAATGGGAATCGATTACCCGGATGGATGGGATGAAACGGACATGGCCAACAGAGATTGGTATTACGCCTTCATGCAACGCCAACCACGCCTCTTTTTTCGCACGCCAATATCAACTAGCGAGAATAGAGCAAAAGCATTCAATAAAGGAACTGTCGACGACTTTTTCCGTCTGCTTCGTGCTGCGTTGGATGAACATCCGTTCCCTCCAGCCCGCATTTGGAATGTAGATGAAACCGGAATCCCTACGGTTCCGACGAAAACCGTTAAAGTCGTTGCTGCAAAAGGTTCGAGGGTTGGTTTGCACTCATCTGCAGAACGTGGTATAAATGTGACGATGGTGACGGCTGTTAGTACTGGTGGTGGTTTTTTCTTGTTTCCGCGCATAAATATGAACACATCATTCATGTACAATGCCACACCAAGCACCGTCGGCTTCGCGAATGGCTCAGGGTGGATGACTGGCGTCGACTTTGTGCAGTTCATGCAAAACTTCGTCAAATTTGCATATGCGTCAAAAGAGAACCCTTTATTATTGTTAATGGACAATCACCGATCGCACGTCACTTTTGAAGTTATCGATCTTGCCCTTGAACATGGTATCACCATTCTGACATCGCGCCTCATTGCAGCCATCGGCTTCAGCCTTTAGACGTTGGTGTGTTTGGACCGGTCAAAACATCCTACTACATTGAATGCGATGCATGGTGGAAGAAGAATTACAGTGGCAAACCAATAGCCACTGGAAATCCAGCATGTGCCTGAAATTGTTGCCATTGCCCTGCGTAACAGTCTCAACACTCGAAACATCGCTGTAGGTTTTGAGAAAGCCGGAATTTTCCCATTTAATCCAGACGATTTTGTGGCTGCAACCCTTAGCGGAGAGCACCAAGTTGTTGAAAATCAAGTTGTTCAGAAGGAAGACGAACTCCAACAACTTGTTGTTCGAGTTGAAGAAGAGCCTGGGGCGCGAGAAGAGTCAACAATATCTACTTCAACCGCGTCTACATCAGCAACACGTTCAATATTGTACTGTATTGTACCGCTTAATGATGTCGCTCCGAAGTAGAAATCCAATTGTGGCCGTGAACCGCTGAGAAGCAGCATCATTACATCCCCTGAAAATAGAGAGATCGCGGAAGAAGCTGCACGGCGTCAAAAATCGCAGATACCAACGAAAGTTCCCAAAAAGGCCAACTTTTCACAATCAGCTGTGAAAAAGGGCAAAAAAAAAGAAATTCTTCGGTTTCTTCAGATGAAGACATCGATTTTTGCATGGTTTGCAATAAATTGATGCCAGCAAAGCTGACAAGAAAAAACTTCATCGAGTGCAATAATTGCGACAGACCCTTCCACTTAAAGAGCGTCGATATGACCAAATGCACCGACTTCACTTGCGCCAATTGCGCCTAAAATCTGTGCTTGGACACTGCAAAACTTTTTTGCAATACCTTTGTCATTCCAACTTTATTACTCCTTTTCAAACATTAAATGAACATTATTACTGAAGTCACTGTTTTTTTTTTTTTTTTTTTAACACCCATTTTGTGTAAACTATTTTGCAAATTTGACAACGGATTCGTAATCAGCGCCTTTGAAAACCCCCAGGACAAGAATTTGTAGCATTTAGCAGCATTTTTTCAGATAAAAATTTGGGTGGCCCACTTCGCCCTACACTTTCGGAAAACACGAAAAATACACTTTTTTTCTTTTAAGAAGAAAAATACTTCAAAACTGCTATGATAGCAAGTTGCGTTTTGGAATACCCTTGTGATTAAAAAAAAGTTAAGAAAAAAATTTTCATTTTTCACCATTTTACAACCAAAAATAAAAACGTGGCCCACTTCTGTCGACAGCATTCTACGTTTTCCACGGAAAAATCGAAATGTTGGAAATAAGTTATAACTCAGTTATCGAAACCTGAAACATATTGGCATCTCTAAATAAAATTTTAGACGACAGAATAAAAGCAAATTTGTGCCGATTAAGGTTCAAAGTATTTTGAACAAACAAGATGAAAACATGAAAATAGAGTTAAGAAAAAAATTTTTTAAATTTTTGCACAGAAATGGAACCCTACATAGAAAAGTGGGAAAACCCAATGAAGGACTTTGACAAGTTCGACAGGATGATTTTGCCAAACATCACTGAAAGCACTCCATGGTCTGATATTGAAAAAACAGTTGTTTTTCTTAAAAATATTAATATAGAAATCGATGACACGTAGTTGATTGACGAATTGGCAAATTTAAAAGCATTTTGCATGAATCTTAGTGATGGAAATAAGCTGATAACCGGAAACCAGCTGTGGCTGAATTACTTTAAAACGCCGAATGCTCCTTTATATTCTGAGCTGCTCAAAATTGCCCAATATTATTTTTGTAGACCAGCTCATAATGCGAACGTGGAACGAGTTTTTTTCGCTAGTCTTGCATCAGTGGAAGAAGGAGACAAACTCACTAAACAAACATTCAGTTTCTTCGCTGATCAAAATAAAATACAATTTCAAGGACCTGAGTTGCTCCGACTTTCACAGCTACCTTTTGGAAAGGAAAGATATTTTAGCGGAAATTGGAATGCGAAATACCAAAATAGGTAAGAAAAATACCAAAATAAGAAAGAACGCGATCTCGTCAAAAGTAAAACATGTTACTTGCTCTTAATTTACATTTAATAAATAGTTTATCTACCTAACCGAAGCTCATGCATTATGATTTGTTGATGAAATCTGGAATGTATATAGAGAGTGCTCTTAATTATTTTTGTTACCAGATAACCTCTGAAAGAGAAGAATGTTTAGTTTTATTTGAGTATTATATTTGCTACGCTGTAGTTTGGATCGCAAACAAGCAGTATAAATGAATAACATAGGGTTATCCAGTTTACGCTTGGGAAAGTGAAGCTAAAGAAAACACATAAAATGTTCAGATAGAAACAAAATTTTTTATTCAATATAAAGATTGAACCTTGCCATTATATGTGAAACACAACATCATTCAAATGTCCTCCACGGTACCTCTTGCAGGCCTCAATCCTTTTGAGATAATTTTCAATGACTTTTCGACGCATTTCCGGCAATATCTCGGCCATAACTTCAAGAATATTGGTTTTCAATTGCTCAAGATTTTGAGGATTGGTCGCGTAAACACGATCTTTTGCATAGCCCCATAAAAAGAAATCCAAAGGTGTTAGGTCGCAGGATCTTGCGGGCCAATTGACATCACTCAATCTCGAAATTACGCGTCCTGGAAATTTCTCTTGCAGAAATGCTCGATTAGCCTGTGTTGTGTGGCATGTGGCTCCGTCTTGTTGGAACCAGATGTTCTCCAGATCATAATCTTCAATTTCTCTCCAAATATAATCGGTTAACATCCGTCCATAGCGGTCAGAATTGACTGTAATGGCTCTTTCTTGATCGTTTTCAGAAAATACGGGCCAATAATACCACCAGACCATAATGCACACCAAACAGTCACTTTTTCCGGATGCAAAGGCCTTTCTGCGATCACCTGAGGATTTTGAGAGCCCCATATGCGGCAATTCTGTTTATTTACGTAACCACTGGGCGAAAAATGAGCCTCATCACTAAAGAAAATTTTGTTCGTAAAATCGTTATCAATGGCTTGTTGTTCAATCACCCAATTCGCATAAATTCTGCGTTGTGTATGGTCTTGAGGCTTAAGTTCTTGAGTGAGTTGGATTTTGTACGAATGGAGATGCAAATCCAAATGCAAAATCCGCCACAATGAGCCGTAAGACAAGCCCAAATGTCAAGCACGTCGAGGAATCGACAAATTCGGGCCACACTTTGAGCAACGACAGCGATATTTTCAGCAGAACGAATGTTGCGATGATGCACAGGCCTTGCAATATCAATAACCGATTCAGTCTCTTCAAATTTGCTCACTGTGTTCGAAATTGTTTGCTGTGTAGGTCGATTATGTCGACCGTAATCGGCCCGTAAGGCCCTAAATGTTGATACAGCAGAATCACCATTTTCATAATAAAATTTAATAATTTTAACGCATTCTTCGACTGTTAAACGATCCATATTTCTAAATGGCAAACCTTCAACTTAAAAAAACACGCTTTGGATGAAATTTAATTCTGACAGATGTCAAATGGCAGGGTTATACGTTCCAACTACGAAATGGATAACCCTGTATAGTGAAAATGTAAACGATGTTGTTGTTTACAACGCTGTAATATTGTTTTTCAGCGCCGCCCGGGAAAAAAGTCGATTTCACCCAATAATCCGTGGATTTTTAAATTTTTTTCCGGCGCCGGCAATTTAGGTGATGGCAGCCCTATGTTTACTCAACATGTTTTAATTGTATTTTTGCTATGCCGCGCACTCCACCGAAATAATTTCAAGAATTATGGTTTAGTGGTGCCAATGATTAAGCAAATCGACACAGTTAGCTTTAAAATAAATGTGAATTCATAAATAACTGAAATCATGTGCTAATGCGTGCATTCGAATATTTTTTTTAACATGTCGTATCCTTGGATCCAATGACGAGAACCCGAGAACTCGTTAATTATTGCTAATATATAGTGCAAACTCTAGACGCACAAAATCAGCTTCCACTTATATTCATTATGAATCATTTGTAACTTCCCATAATTTGGCTCACTATGACGCAGAATCACTAGCCTTTGAAGATGATTATCTGTTTTCTCCAGAAACTTCAAATGATTTCACAGAAAAAACCAAATAAATCGCCCTTTGAGGCACAGACGTGATTCGTCTGCGAAATATTCGGCAGAAGATCACAGTCAATTATTATCTTTTTAATTGTTTCTACTTCTTTAGCCGCTCAATGTTCCGCGAAAGATTTAAAGCATTTACTCCATTCCACCCTCGTTTTGAAGACAAGACATTTTTGTTAGTCATTCAATTTATTTTTCTTCTTTTTATTGTAAAAATATTCAACGGACATGAGCAAGAACGAACCACGAAACTCTTGACAAAAAAACGGTAGTCACGCTCAATAAACTCCCAGAAGTTACTACGCATGTGTATCCATGTCTGAAAAAGTGCGTATGGCCTTCAATTTGATGCTTTTTTGATCAAAGAAATCAAATCATTAATCAAAAGCAATCTGCTGCTTAATCAGAACGTTAATTGAAATATTCTTTGAAAGGAATGCGCTATTTAAATATTTGGCCCCCCGGAACAAACCGCGAATTTTGGTGGTATCTTAAACCACTGACAAAGCCGACAGAGCGGATAATACATACATAGTTTAATGATAAAAAAAAATCAGTTTTGTTAACTTATGCAAAGTTTGATAAATTCCAGCTCGTCCATTCATATGAAATTCGCTTTTGAAATGATAACATACGAGTAGATTTCTTGGACTCCCAACACGACCCACCATCACCATATGTTGCGATAACAGCAGGCGTGAAAGTCTTATCAGCACCACGCTAAAACCATGACCACCAGAGTATCAACTTTGTAAGTACGCTACCCGCAACTCGGCTGATTCTGTACTCTACTTACAGAATACAGAATCAGCCGAGTTGCGGTATCTCAACGCATGTTAACTTTTATCCAAGATTTATTTATGGAAATATTAGGAACTAAGAACAAACAACTTCCTGTTCTAATTTAGCAGGCGTCGCCTTAGGAGCGAGAGTCAGTAAAAAAATCGTTGAATTAGTTTAGGAATTTGAAGCTCCTCCCGCGGCGTTCACGTTATCATATGAGTAGCAAATCAAAAAACCGGTCGGAAGAAAACTTAAAAAATTTACATATGGTGTTGAAACACATTTAGTAGATAAAAGTTTCAAGTTTACGTGGATGATATCCAAGTCATTGAACAGATAAAATTGGTATTTTTGCTTTTTTCTGTTTCTGAACTCTGCTCTTTTCTTTTTGGATATTCGATTAACAACAATTACGCCTACGTGTTATGGATGGTATTTGCTGATATAGAAGTTTCTTTTTATGGGTCAAAAGAATCCATCAGTAATGCAGTTATCTCCAGAAAAAAAATGTCGGGGAATTTTTGAGAAGATTCCTTTCTTCAATACGCGTAGATATTGACTCAGATGGATGCAATGCAACAGAATATCAATTAAGACGTGATTAGCAAATGAATTTGTTTTGCGGTAATTTTATGATTAATTGCTTGGTTGATTGGTTTCATTGAAAATACCAAAAAGGGGATTTCCTTTGGCGATCAAAGAGTAATAAATAAATGCTTTTGAATTGCCGAAAGTAAATTTTTATTGGCATATTTATAGTACAGAATGTTTTAATTCTGAAGTTTTATTTAAATTTGATTGTTGGGGCATATTTGAAAAATAACAATAATAGTTTAAAATATTAAACATAATGAAAGTAACAGTGAAAACAAAAAATAAGAATAGTTATCTATTGGGTGCTATTTGTGGGATTAAAAAATATTTAGAGGAGAGTTGGATAAAACGGGATAGTTTGATAAACCGGGATACGTTGCGTTGTGACCAGGCTAGTGCTGCTATAATGCAAGAAACAAAAGAAACTCGCTCTCAGGTGCCATGCGAGCATTTGCAGTTGATCAGTCCAACCACACGCTTGTTTATGTGAAGTTGTGTTGCGAAGAAGTGTTTCGAAGAATTTTCGTGTGTTTTTCTTTATTTTTGTGGTGCTGTTCTCCTGTGCTACTGCATTTATTTATGGTAATATTTTTCTGGTAAGTACTACAATTTCTTTGGAGTTTCTTTGCGAATATTTTCACTGAGTCAGTTCTACTTTTGCTTTACTGTTCGGGCAGTAGCCATGTTTATTTGAATCATTGTTATAGTTGGAAAAACGGGACACTTAGGAGATGGATAAAACGGGATACGATTTTTTTTGTATTCCGTTTTATCCAACTATTTTGTGCATTGCCTCTTTAGCCCATTTTGAATAAAAGCCCTACTGTAATATTTATTTGTAATCGGCTGTTTTCCTTAAACTAAACTTTACTCTCATTTTACTTGAAATACTTAACCTGTCTTGCATTTTGAGCATAGTATCGTTAGACCTATAGCCCGTCTATAAAACAAAACATTGTATAACTATTCCGTTCTTGAATCTAGAGCTGCCCATGGTATTAATAAAAATTTGATCACATTTATAAATTCAACTATTAATAAGGCAAGACATGCATGGGAAATATCTTTCTCATGTACTCTTTTCAACCGTTCAAGCTAATATTTTTTGTGTACCAAATAGTTTTGATACAGGTCTAAGCCTTTCAATTTTTTCTCGCCTAGCCTACAAATTAATTATGATAATATTGATTTCCTGATTGTTTGTTACAGATAACATAATGTTTCAACAATATCAAAGAAAATCTACAAAAAACAGTTGGAGTGAGACAAATATGGCTCAGGCTGTTTGAGCAGTTTTAGACGGAACTATGGGCTTTGAAAAAGCAGCTACGTCACGTGGAGTTCCGAAAATCACCCTTGAGAGGAAGGTGAAAAAAGCTCGTACCAATAGCTTAACACCAGAAGCTGCAGCAGTTAAAAAAAATTGGGCAGGTATGAAACAGTTTTTAGTGCAGAACAAGAGAAACAGCTTGTTGGTCATGCTTTGGCTTTGGAAGAGAGGTTATTTGGTATAACCATAACAGATCTGCGCATGCTAGCATTCGAGTTAGCTGAGAGGAACAATATTCCCCACAGTTTCAACAAAGAGAAAAGGATGGCTGGAAAGTGTTGGCTCTATTCGTTCCTTGCCAGAAATAAGATGCTTAGCCTCAGAAATCCCGAACCTACAAGTATGGCTCGAGCCAAGGGTTTCAACCGAACTTCGGTTCAAAAATTTTATGAGCTCTTACATTCCCTTATTGAAAAGCATGGATTTGCTCTAAACGATATCTGTAACGTAGATGAGACAGGGATACTCACAGAACTCAACAAACCTTCAAAGGTGCTAGCACTGCGAGGCAAAAAACAAGTCGGCAGTCTATTTTCTGCTCCAGTAAACTCTTCACACTGACATCCGGAACAACAATGCCACAACATTCAAGCTAGACCAACCTACTACCTCCTCAGGGAACACAGGCTTAGAATTCACTCAAAGTCAGCCTAAGCTGCCTTTTTCGATCTCTCCGATGTTTGTTCTCCCTGTTCCGCAAGTTCAAGGGCCTCGACCTGAAAAAAAAGTTGATAAGAGGATGGGGAAAACTGTTGTGATAACATCATCTCCGTATAAGAATGAGCTACAAAAAGAAGAAAAGGATCGAGAGGATAAGGAAAACAGAAGAATCAGTAGCATCAGACCGAAGGAAAGGAAATCCTTATTCAAAGCTCCAAATAAGAAAAACAGTAAGTCCCAAGGCCAAAATATGTCAGTTCCTAAAAAGCTTTTACCTGCTAACCGGTAATGTCAGGTGTCCTCGTCTGAAGATGCCAATGAAGAAACCTGTATTTTTTGCAACGCTCTCTACATTGAGTCGAGGGCTGGTGAAGGTTGGTTTCAATGTTTAGGATGCAAAGGATGGGCCCAAGAAGCATGTTCTATGGCGGAAGAAGAC
The DNA here is from genome assembly GCA_963969285.1 of Odontomyia ornata. Classification (NCBI taxonomy): domain Eukaryota; kingdom Metazoa; phylum Arthropoda; class Insecta; order Diptera; family Stratiomyidae; genus Odontomyia; species Odontomyia ornata. The sequence goes on along the minus strand of OZ017740.1, from coordinate 342,495,176 downwards.
GACGAAACCTTTTTGTGTGACTTTTGTTCTGTGAAATGAAAGGTCCAATCCAAAAACAGGTTTTTGTATTAAAAAAATGATTAAAATTGTTTTTCACCATTTAAATGAATATTTGCTTATGTTTGGAGTGTGTTACCTATGTATGAAGTGTGTTGAAATAAAATTTTGTCTGTCCAACCTAGGTCGGATAAAACGGGAACTGTTGACCCTTGGAAATTTTTTGTTTTTAACTATGTTAAAAAGGCTTCATCTGGTAAAAAATATTATTTTTGAAAAGTTTACATAAGAATTTACTTAAAAAAAAGTTAATTTAACTATAACATATTTTAACCCAGAATAAACCGAAAAAACAAGAATGGTATCCCGTTTTGTCCAACTTTCCCCTATATTTTAGTCTCTTTAATCTGTGGCGCTATGCGAATTTTGCTTTTTCACCCTTCCACAATAATTGCATTCCATTTTAACAATCGCTCATTAGGCTTGTACAATAAAATAATACTCGTATATATGAAGAGAAAACTAACAGAGCACAATAGAGTAAAAGATGTCAAATGAACAACAAAAATTTGGATTAGATGTACATATGTCTTAGCCTTGGTATGTATTAATAACTATGATTTAAAAAAAAAAACTATTAAAAACTAAGTTCAGCTAACTTAACAAAGCTTTAACTTTAAAGAAAATTTTTAACAAAAAAATCTAGTTTTTATTCTTTTGAATTTGATAGCCTTGTCTGTCGATAAGATGGAATGAAGCGCTTCATATAGTCTAGAAACTAGATTTTTATGGATATTTAGAGAAAACCACTATTCTACTCATTTATATATCTTAATAAGAATAGCTGCTTACCCAAAACGTTAGATTATTAAAATATCGTACATCAAATCGCTTCTAACAAACTGCGTATGGAATGAACAACATTATCATTTTTGATTTTGGCGTGACTATTATACTCGATTGACGCTGCCTTAAATATAATGAAAATATGGAAGATGAACAAGCATGAAAAATGTTAAAGTTTAAAAATTTAACACGATGTTAATTACTTAATTTTATTCTTTAAATTTCTGTGAAAATAAAATTGCGAAATCTGGAGGTAAAAACCACGGATGAAGAAACGAGTGGTGATAAAATACCTGCTTCCCAAAAAAATACAGGAGAAAACATAGGGAAGCAAAGAAGAATATTTTGATCATACCTATTAAAGTGCATCTTCCACTTTATTGGAAAACATTTGTTATAAAAGTGGAGGTCAAAAAGTTCCTGAATAGACAAAGAAAGAGGTCGCAATGAAACATCAACACATTTTTCATATCCATTAAATGCTAATACCAGCGCCGGATTTAGGCGTAGGATGGCTAGGCACTGCATATATATGGGGTTAATTAACTTAACATCACAAATATATCTTCGGTATGAAGTTAATTTGCTTAACACCACAAATAAAATAAAGGGTTTACCAATAAGAGGTGTTATTTTGAATAGCCCGTTTTTTCGGTAGATGTCACTTTTGAAGCTGTCATTTTTTTGACATTTGACAAGTAACAAGTTGGGTAAACAGACCTACGCTCATGTCAGAAGGGCTTTGTATCCAACTTATCAGAAATGCAGTCACCAGCAATGAATAACGTCAAGAAATATGTCAAAGAGATATGCACGTTCAAACGAAAACCCATTGTTTTTCTACTTTCAACGGTCGCCATTTTGTTGCAAACTGTCAAAAATCCCTCAAATCAGGAATTCTCAAAAATAGTAATGTTACTGACCTTCTTGGAAAATTTCAAGAAGATCAAGTCAAAACTGCAGTGACTGATTGGATGGAAAGTGCATAAAACACCAAAATCATGTGTTATTGTTGTTGTAAATGTAGAAATTTCAAACGGCTATAACTTCCGTGTATATCATTCGATTTTCATCAAACTTACAAAGTTTAAGAACCCTTGGTAGGACTACGTAAATATTGAATTTTGTTGAGTTTAAGGGTACCGATGCGATTTTATTAGGGAAAATGTGAAATTCGAAGATCATACTATTATTAACAAAGTTGAGCGAATTTCGACTTCTAAGGTATTTGTTGTTGTTGTACTCATAAACACCTACCACCATATTTTTTTCAGTTTTTTCGGATCACAGGTGTCCAATCGCTAGGGCGGGGGACACAAATTTTTCGTGTATTTCCCCTCCCTGCGCATCCCTCGAAGCAAAAAGTATCAAATTAAGACCTGTTTTGAAAAGTTCTTATCAAGACCTTTCATTTGATAGCCATATCGGCTAGGTTTGAAAACATTTTTTTTTCGGGGGCCACTCCCCTATATGGGGAGACCCCCCTTAAATACCTTATAAAATTTTTTGTATTTGAACTTTGAAGAGAGCATCACTTTACACCCGCGTACAAAATTTGATGCTTCTAGCTTAAGTAGTTTGCAAGAAAAAGTGCTGTGACGGAAGGACGGACGGACAGACTGGTCGCGAAACTAGTAGGGTTTTGTAAAATGATTTTACAAAACCCTAAAAACTACGCCATTAATAAAAATGGAACGATACACGCTTCAACAACGCATTGAATTATTCAAATTCACTATAAAAATGGTGAAAATTTGGCAGAGCCGGTTCGTGAAACTCGAACATTTTTGGTTCGTCGTGAAGCACCTTGTCGGACCGCATTACAGAAATTGGTGTTCGAGCTGTTGGAACAACTTAGTGATGTGAAGAATAAAACCCGTACACGCCCCTCAAGAACAGCCGAGAATATTGCTGCTGTAGCCGAATGTGTCGAAGAAAACCCCGGTTTGTCCATTCCTCGTCGTTCTTTGGAATTAGGCATTCCACAAACGTCATTACACCGTATTTTGCATAAATATTTGGGTCTTAAGGCTTATGAAGTTCAGTTAACACAAGAACTCAAGCCGGTTGATCATCAACAACGTCGCGTCTTTGCTGATTGGGTCCTTGAAATGCATGAAAATGCTCCGGAATTCCATCGAAAAATCATCTTGAGTGATGAGGCCCATTTCAACCTCGGTGGCTTTGTCAAAAAAGCCAAATTGTCGCATCTAGGGCTCGGAAAACACAAGAGTTATTGTTGGAAAGCCTCTCTATCCTCAACGTGTGACTGTTTGGTGCGGTTTATGGTCCGGCGGAGTCGCTGGACCTTACTTTTTCGAAAATGAGGCTGGAGCAACAGTTACGGTGAATGGATTACACTATCGAGAGATGATTGATTTTTTTATGGCCGGAATTCGATGGTATTGATCTGGACAACATTTACTTTCAACAAGACTACGTGCAACACAAGCAACGAAACCATTGATCTTTTACGGGAAAAGTTTCCGGACCGTGTTATCTCTCGAAGAGGTGATCACAATTGGCCACCGAGATCTTGTGATTTAACACCTTGCGACTTCTTCTTTTGGGGCCACGTGGAAGAGAAGATCTATGCCAACAGCCCAGCGTCGATTTAAGACCTCAAAGATGGAATTCGCGAGGCTATCGAGGACATAGGGCAGCCACTTTGCGATTTGATTACGGAAAATTTCATGAAAAGGATATGGTCCTGTAAGCGTGGTCGTGGTGGTCATTAGCCTGATGTTATTTTCCACTATTAACGGCATAACATCCTCTTTATAATGAAATAAACATCCGATCATTTATGAAAATCTTACAAAAATTAATTAAAAGTGTCAAAAAGTTTGTTACTTAGGTTACTCTTTTATCGGAATTGTATGATGTGTAAATATTTAAATTTTTTTCGAAAATTCGAAAAGTCAAAAACAATTGAATGGAAATTGAATTGAAAAAAGACATGATAAAGGAATCGCCACACACTCTTCTACCAGCAAACTGTTAGGCTGCGTTGAAAGTTGTTAATGATGTAAATTGAAACCAACGTGTCTTTTTCTTTTGTTTTTTTTTTTTTGATAAGTATCCTGTGTTATAAAAGATGTGTTAAAGGTGGTTGTATTTGTGAGGAAGTATGCTCGTTTAAGTCGATCCACTGAAATTGATAAATCTTTATTTTTTATCTTAACAGCAAAAATTTTAGCGTTTCGACCAACAACAGGATATGGACCATCATAGGATTGTGTTAAGGAGGACTGAATAGGTGGTTTTCGGATAAAAACATGCACACAAGAATTTAAATCTTTGAAGACAAAAGGTTTCTGTTTGTTGTGTGAAGTAACCTGTACAGGTTTTATGTTTAGAATAAAACGCTGTAGTTGGTCTACAAGAGTTTCGTTGGAAAGGTTATTCTGAGATGATTCTGTAAAGAATTCGCCTGGAATGTGGATGTTCTCACCATACAACATAATTGCTGGTGTGAATTCAGATAACTCGTAGAGAATGCTTCGAAGTACGAGCAAAACCATAGGTAATGCTTCCAACCAAGATTGCTGCTCTCGACAAAGAAGTCCTTCTTTCAGGGTACGATGACATCGTTCGAGTAAACCGTTAGTTTGCGGATGGTATGGTGAAGATCGTTTACGTTTGAAACCAAGTTTGATGTTAAGTTCTTTGAAGAGCCGTGGTTCAAATTGTGGACCTTGGTACGTTATGATCCATTTGGGAATACCGAAACGTGCAAACCAGTTTGAACAAAATGCTTGAGCTATTGAGTGAGATTAAGCGTCAATTATGCGAATGGCTTCCGTCCATTTAGTCATACGGTCAATAATTGTTTGGCAGTATTTGAACTGATTGACCATAGGGAAAGGTCCGATTATATCCATATGAATAACTTCGAATCTTTCCGTTGGTGTATGAAATGCACATCATGGGAAGAGACATGACGTGAAATTCTGGCTCTTTGACAATTGAGACAAGCTTTGACTCTATTTTTAATGTCTGCTTTCATTTTGATCGAAAGAAAATTGGATGTTAATAGTTTGATAGTGGCTTTAATTCCGGGATGGTGCAAATTGTAAAATTGACAGAAGACCTGTTGCCTGAATTGTTCGGGTATAAAGGGTCTTACTGATTTTTGACTATGATCACAGAGAATTTTGAGGGTAGAATTTGGAATGGGGACTTCTTTAAAACAAAACGATGGGTTTCGAAGGAGTGAATTTAGTTCAGCATCGTATTGTTTAGCATGAGCGATTTCATCAATGTCCAAGGTTGAAGACAACTCAATCAATTCTACTCTTGAAAGAGTATCGGTGAAACCGTTGCTATTTCCAGATATATATTGTATATCAGTTGAAAATTGAGAAATATAATTTAACTGCCGATTTTGAATTGGAGAAGCCTTATCCGGATTTTGTTGAAATGCGTGAATGCAGTAAAGATTGTGAACTGACGACCTTCTAGCAAGTATCTGAAATGATTAATAGAATAGTATATCACAAGAAGCTCTCTATCATAAGCGCTGTATCTCATTTGTGAAGGTGAAAGTTTAACTGAATAGAATCTCAGTGGTTGCCATTGATAATTGATTTTTTGCTGGACAACTACGCCTATGGTGAAGTTTGACGCATCCACCACTAATCAAAGTCGAGAGTTTGAGGAAGGAAAATATACTAAAGTGGGTTGGGATAGCTGCTGTTTTGATTTTTCAAAAGCTTCTTCAGCGAGAGGGTCGCAATCAATTTTGCGATTGCCATCTTTTTCCTTTCCCACTAAAAATTTATTCAAATGGCGATGGATATCTGCAGCATTTGGGATGAAACGTCGATAAAAGTTAATCATCCTGAGAAATCGTCTTAATTGTTTAACAGTTTCAGGTTTGGGAAAATTTTTTATATTAGAAAATCGTTCAGGACAAAGTTTTAAGCCTAGAGAGTTGACAAAGTGACCAAGAAATTTTACCTCTGCTTTCATGAAGTTGCACTCCTCTAAATTTATCGTTAAGCCGAACTTCCGAAGTCGTTCAAAAAGTGTTTTTAAATGGGCCAGATGTTCATTTTCGTCTTTAGATGCTACACGAATATCGCCAAGATAAACAAAACAGAAAGATAAATCTCTAAGAACGCTGTGAATAAATCTTTGAAACGTCTGAGCAACGTTACATTATCCAAAGGTCATTCGAGGAAATTCAAATAATCCGAAAGGTGTGCAAATTGCGGTTTTATCTATATCAGATTCTTCGACAGGAATGCCTTGACTAGATCTAGAGTGAAAAAAATTTGAGTTTCGAAAAGATAATTTGCAACATCGTGAATGTGAGGCAGTGGATAATTATCAGGAACGGTGATGCTATTTAGTCGTTTGTAATCACCTCATGGTCTCCATTCACCATTTTTCTTTTTAACGAGGTGCAACGGTGAAGACCATCGGCTATTTGACGGACGTCAGATGCCAGCTGCTAGCATTTTGTCGAAATCTTTTATTGCATCGGATAACCGTGCACCACTTAATCTTCTCACTTTTGAAGAAATCGGATGACGTTATAATTTTGTCGGTGACCGAATGTTTAATTGGCTTAAGAGTTCCATCATCAAGGATAATATTGTAAACGGTTTTAATAACTCATCCAATTTGAGATTGTTGGATGAAGTAAATAAAATTGATAGAGATTCAAAAAGTTGTTGAGAAGCAATTTTCGTTAATGGATCGATTAGTGATCTTTCTTTAATGTCTACAACAAAACCAAATTCTTTTAGGAAGTCTGCACCGATGATAGGTTTTATTACATCGATAAAATTCCATGGAAAATTTCTTCTAAGACCGAAACTGACTGGTTTTTTTATAACCAAAAGTTTAAATGCGTGTTGGATTTGCAGCCGTAAGATAGAAATTGTTATCATGAGTTTTAGTTTTATTATTGTTACTTGGTAACACAGAAACCTCTGATCCTGTATCTATGAGGAAAGTCAACCTCGATAAGGGGTCAAAAGTATCTAAACGGCTGTTTGTATCCGGGGCCGTTGACGAGGGTACGCTCATTAGTTTAAGGTTTGATTATGATTTAATGGGGGGTGTGAAAATTTGCAAGGATGTTTGCATTTGCGTGCACTTGAACCAAAAGTTTTAGGGTAGAAACATATATTTGTCTCGTGATTTGGAATAGGAGTTCTTGACCTAAAACGGTTCCGGAAATTATTGTCTTTACTTGAATTTCTATATCTATTGAAATTTGCTATTTGAGACTTCAGAGAATGTACTTCCAACGAGCGATTTGAAACGAGTGCTGTGAGCTCCTTCACTAAATCAGTATTCGGCTGATTGATTACACAAGAATTTAGATTATTTGAATTTGGAACCGCAGAATTAATTGACGATAGAGAACAGACGGAGGAAGGACTTGGAATCTCGTGAATTTTATCAGTGCAGATTGCCATTTCATCCAGAGAACCTGTATAACAGGCTAGAACGGCCTGCATATGATGGGATAAATGTTGAAGCCAAAAAGTTTTAATAATGGTATTACTCAAACGTCCTTCGTTTTTAGTTTTCATGTCACGTAATAACTGTGAAGGAAGATTACCCCCAAGAGTAAGTTCAGTCAGAACTTGTTTCATTCTTTCAGATTCTGAAATAGAAAGTCTGTCAATTAGGGCTCTTTTGAACGTTGAATAAGGATCAGAAAGCAGGAGTGATGAAACCAGGTCACTAACAAGCCTAAAAAGATCCTGGTCAAGAGCCGAGAGCAAATGGTTGAATTTGGTTTGTTCCAAGGTGATTCTTGCTTGGTCAAAATGACTTTCAAGCTGAAGAAACCACGCCTCAGGGAATTGCTTCCAAAAAGGACATGTTTTCACAGAAACTGAAATGAGGACGTTGTCTCCGATGTCAGGGACATTAATAGCGTCTCTAAAGATTTCTTCACGTTGATCCGAGTTGAATTTAAAATTTTTTTTAAAATTTGCTAAATTAGTTATTAAAATTTTGTAAATAAAAATCCTAGGAGTTGAAGGGTATCTTTAGGTGGGTATATCCCCTCCGTCGTACCTTTTCCCATTCGCGAACTAAAAGGGAATTTTATAATTATGTATTTTGAAATTATTTAAATTGAATATAGAAAATATATATGTAAATATAGGATAAAAATTAAAGGAGTAACCTTTACAATAAATATTGACTGTGTGTATATAGGGTGAATAATCCGGAAACCTCCAATACAATAAATCGAATGAATTGATGAAAATTATGACTGACGATGAAAATTGTGATTGATTCGTAACTTGCTTTAAAAGATCGAGTTGAAACTGCAATGCTGTCGACGTGACAGATAATTGCTTACACCAGTAAAAGATTTAGGACACCGTCTGTAGCTTCCTTAATTTGCTTTGTCAGATTCGAGCCTGAACTCCGAAGGAAGATAGATAATCCATATAATAGTTTCTTCGTCGCCAAAATCTTGAATGTCGGTAACATACTCTTGCTTTGGAAATGTAAATTGGCTATCTCTGACGTGGTCTTGCTGCTTCACAAAACGACTCAGTCCACCATTGAACCCCATTCGTGACTTGGGTAGACGAATTTTTCAGCGTTCTCGAGGATATCTTCTATATGTCGTCAATGGAACTACCAAGTTCCAATTCTTGTTGATTGGTCTCGCTCGCAGTTTCTTCAAGGGGTTCTTCTGTCCGTAATCGATGACAGAAGGCGCTTGAGCCCGGTCGATGATCACCAGTATGGTGATGATAAAACTTCTTAGCAGAAGGCGCTTGTGCCTTGTCGGTGGTCACCAGTATGGGGTTCATTAACTTAACGCCACAAATATAATATATCTTCGGTATGAAGTTAATTTGCTTAACACCACAAATATAATATATCTTCTTTGTATGGAGATTAAAGGCGTCGATGAGTTGGTTATTGATGCGGACTTGGGAAGTTGCCGACGTCATTGTCATTTTGGTAAGACGGACTAATTTGGCTGGGATACCAAAACAAAGCACTATTTGGTATAGTGCGTTCTGATCAATCCCGTCATTCACTTGCTTAAAATCAACGAAAATTTGGTTCACGTCTATGAAGAATCCCCAGCATTTCTCAATTACCTGCTTGACAGTGAAAATTTGGTCTATTGTCGATCCACCTGCTCTAAAAGCACCTTGAGACTCCCCAATAATACTATTGGCTAAGATATTTGAACATATTTTGTACACCGTATAAAGCAGTGATATGCCTCTACAGTTTTCGCACTTTAGCTTGTCATCTATTTTGTGGATAGGGAATATAATTGATTGGCTCTACTCTTTCGGTATATGTTCTTGTTGCCAAATGTGCTGGATGACTTTGCGTGGATGGCAATAATAATAGATATAATTAGATGATACGATAGTATACGTCAAAACGTGCCACATGGACTCTATGGACTGACACATTTTTCAAAAGAATGAGAAGTAGATTTCGAAAGCATAGAATTAAAATACACAGAAGCCATGATAATTGAAAGCCGTTATTTTTTGTTAAATGGCTGCTTATTTGGCTTGTTGCAATTCTATACTCGATTGAATACAATGTCATATTAAGAAAGATTTGTTTTATTTTTATCAAAGAGGTTAATTGTTTAATATTATCTACGTATTCTTGTTCTATTTAAATTTAAAATAGAAAATGTTTCCGATGAACATTCGTCGAGGAGTTTTTTGACGGCCCTTCGTGCGACTCTTATTACAGCTTTCTACAAAAACTAGCTTCCACTACCCGTACATTTCGCGGCGCAACGTGTGAGTCGAGCCACTACCTAGCAATTTCGATGCTGCATCTTTTGGAACATCCAACAAATAACGCCAATTAATACATATAAGATACGAGCTAAAACACTGAACCAAAGCTTTGTGAACTCTACATACATATCATCAGTTAAATACTATACCAGAGCACACTCAGGTGTAATGGTTAACGATTAATCAGACAATCTCTCACTCTGTAAGACAGGTCTTAGGACATCAACCGAAAATTAATTGAAATAATTGGTTGTGTGGAGTGCCAGGAAGCTGTCGTTAGAAGTTATCACGCCTACATTGACTATATCTAGCTCCCCTCCCCAGCGAAAACGGAGCACTATAATAAAATAAGAAAAAAACATACCGGGAAAAGAAAGCGGTTAGCTTTAAAAAATCATCATTGCGCACATAACGCTGAATGAAGCCACCTTAGTGCCTCTAGACAAGGGTTAACCTAATCGATATTAAAAGCAGATGGATAAATACTTCCAACAACCTTTCACATCTTCTGAAGCTGCGCGTATTCCAAAAGCTGAACAGGACGTTTAAGTCCCACCACCAACACTTACGAGCAAAATTTCGTGGCAAAGATGCAATACCTGCAGAGTTGATCCTGAGAGGAAGAATCCACCTAAATAACGTGTTCCGTCAGTTGGCATATCAAATATGCGAAAAGGCAGGCGACTAGCGGAAAAGTAGCTGCACTGTGCGAATTATACAGGGGATGGACTTAGTCATTAGGAAGGATCTAGCTGTACCATGGAAAAGCTATTGTTCAGTCCGCAATAAGTGAATAATGTCAATATCTTGGCGCTATCGATTCCAAATGCCCACAGGCTCATTTCTTAGCCTAGAGGCTGAAACAACCAGGCCAAAGGATTGATTAAAAGAAAACTAAATACCGTCAGTGACACCTACACGGCAGGCCTCCAGTGTACTGATGGTCAACTGAAATCGCTGAACAGCGATGGGAATGTCGGAAACTCCGGTGAGAGGCTCAACGGGCACAAAGTCAGGAAAAGGCATGCATCCAATTAACAGCATACAGATCAGCCGAGAAATACCTTTGCAAACTGACCAACAGCAGTAAGGCTTGCTGCTGGTAAGATTTCGTGGACCATATGAAGAGGGATCTTTGGAGCCTGGGAAACAAGCTAGTCAACCGGAAGCTCGAGGCCTTACGGACAGAAAAGATGGACGAGGTAGTACAGGCTCTTTTCCCTGCACATTCCGTCCGTGTTGACAACAAAGCACAAGTTGAATGCCCACCCTTCACACCCAAGGAACTAGACGAGATAGTCTTGCCCAAGGAAGCAAGGAACACTCCTGGGCCGAATGCCGTCCCAACTGAATTGCTGCGAATTGATGCTCAATACGTTCAAGGCTTGCCTAAATGAAGAGATCTTCCTGAAGCGCTGGAAGGTAGCGGGGCCCAAGCTGATCTGCAAGGGGAAGGGGACCTCGGTTAAATATGCTGAACAAGGCGGGAAGAGGGCTCGAGAAACTCATTAAGAGAAGACACACGTACGCGATCCATGGTGCCAGGGGGATAGGTCGTATGGCTTAAGAGCCGGTTGCTCCACCAATATTGCGATCGCGAAGATGATGAGGTCCAACGAGCGGAGGAATACAGCCCTGCCGCTCAACGAGTAGGATTATTGGTGATATGATGGTGGTGGGATGTGAGGAGTACTTTTAACTCCGCAAGATTGGCGGTTATCCTGGAAGCATAGAAAAATCCCTTTAAAGTTGCAGAATATCTGATGCGGATTCTGAGAGGCTTTCTGAAGAACTGAAGCCTTCTCTATGGCGCGAAGGATGGTCGCCGGAGGGTGGAAGTTACATCAAGTGTCCCTCAAAGCTCCATCCGCGGCCCTGGCGTGTGGAACATTTCGTATGACGGGCTACTAAGGTTTGAGCTACCAGATATGTCGCGCTTGATCGGCTTGCGGATGATGTTGCAGCACTAGTCGCTGAACGCACAGTTGAACACGCACAATTTACACTAGGCGTGCTAATGTGCCGAGTGAGGGACTGGATGACTGCTCGCGAGTTCGGACAAGCGATCATCATTGGGAAGTGTGAGTTGAGTCGAAACTAGCTGTTGAGTGCCTGAGCGTTCTGATCGACTCGAAGATACGTTTTTCAGAACAAATCAGGAAAATGGCAGATAAGGCTGCAGCGGACGTGTCGCCACTCAATCGACAACCCACCTCATCAAGAACGCAAATTCTGTGTCTCTTACAGTCTTTGCTATTGTAATGATCGGAAGTATGGAGCGGCGCGATCAGCAAAGGCGATACCGAAAACGCCTTTCAAAGGTGCAGCGACAAGGAGCGCTGAATCTGCGTATCGGACAGCCTCTGAATCGACAGTGCTGGTTATCGCAAATGTGATACCCATCGCTCTCCTTACTAGAGAGCGCCGTAAGATTTACTTGCACAGATACCAAGGTAATAAAGATGTGCAGCTGCGTTCGAGGAAGGATATCGGTCACTCACCGATTGGCAACAACCCTGGGTGAACACCATGACGTAGACATGGTGACACTGACTTTTATTTGACTCAGATCGTATGCGGGCATGGATGTTTTCACCCTTACCTACGCAAGATTGCGCTGAAGAGGTCGATGATGCCTGCCACACTTTTTTTGTATGTGAAGAATGGGACAGGCAACGCGATGACCTTGTTAAGGAATTAGGGGAGTCTAGATCAGAAACAGATAGATTCATGGATTAGGAGAGCTTACTCCAGACGATCTAATCGGAGAGATGCTCAGACAAATGGAACCAGGTGGCATATTAGGTACCGGCTACAGCTTACAAAAAAAAGGCGCACCTGGTGGCGTTCAGAGTTAAGGGGTCTCCTTTCTAGTACTCCCCTTCCCTTCCTCCCCTCCCGCGAGAAAGAGATCCCTACAATCCGATGTCGCATTAAGGCATAAAAAATGAGGCCTAGTCCAAAGTTATCTGTCAAAACGTTTCAGGCTAGGTTCTCAGATTGATAGCGGGGGTGTTAGTGAGTATTTCAGAGTCAGCCCGGGACCCCCACACTCAGGCCGTAAACGGCCTTCACCTCCCAATAACCGCGAAATCAGAGATTCAGAGTCAGTCGGCGCCATAGATGATGATTAATCTGAACTTTGTTGGACGTGGTCAGGTTATTATTGGTAGTAGATTGTATTTACCCGAAAACTTTTGACAGATGCGTCTACAGTAGCACAGAAGTGATCTACTATAGAACCCGGACATAACGTAGTGCAATTTTCAGGTTTTCTTGCTTTATGTGTCAATTCCTGGCTATACACATATCTTCTGAAACCAAGCAGACGAAAAAAAAATGATTTTTAACACCTGAGAGCATATCGCTGACCAGTTTTCTCTATTGACGTCAAAATGATCGTAGGCGGTAAGAAAATGACACTAAGAATAAAGTAAGATGATAAATGCTAATATATCGTCAATAGGAACCTAGACAGACCAGGATAAATTTTAAGGCTTACAAGTTTTTCATACTTCATACATACTTTCAAGAGAACGTGAGCATCGCAACCAAACCAAGAGCACTATGTTTGAATACACGCAGCATTTTCGCAATGGTTGAACATTTCAAGGTACGAATTGGGATCCAGATTCCTGGCTAGAATGATAGCTCAGTAACCTTGGATCCCTTAAGGAGATTGGAAGGCATCCAAACGATGTGAAAAGAGTGAAGACAGAAAAGCGATTAGACAGCAGAAAAAACATAAACCTGTCTCGACGAATAGTAGGCTGAAAGAAGTTTCAAAAAGGATTGAAGTAGAACCATCAACTCAGGCAAATGTTGGGCAGTACCGCTTTTTTAAAGGAATCAGACCCTACTCTATTGAAATTGCAGCCTTTCTGTCCATCCATCCGCCTATTTGTCACATCACTTTCAATTCTAAACTTGGTACATGGATCAAAAGTGATGGCTACTTGGTAGTTCTCGTACCAAAAATTTATTCGAAGGTTCTGAAGGGAGGTCCCCACATAAAGGGAGGTAATCCTTAAGTTTTTTTTTTTTTGTAAAAGGTGGTTATAGAGGATAGCAAATTAAAGGTCTTGATGAGAACTTTTTAAATTGCGATAATTTAATTGAGGGGCGCGAAAGGAGGGGGTATGTTCGAAAAAATTTAGGTTTTGGTTTGAAGATGGTTTTGTATGGTACAGTACAATCAATTTGCATACTTCGGATATCTCAAATTTCCCGAGGTCAACTAAGTTAGTTTATTCAAACTGTATAGATCCACTCTTTGCACTAAACAATTGCAGGGGGTTGAAGGGAGTGAATCAATCACTGAAGTTTGAATCGGATGATCGATAAGAAGTTTATTTGCTTTTGCGTCTTTTCTTTGATCTTATTAACATTTAACTTCGACTTTTATCTCTTTCATCATTTTTACCGAATGCATTATTGCAACATGCATCCTGAAATTATTTCAGAAGTCAAGTGCTAAACTACGTACAAATTATTCCGTAATGAACCCTTAAATTCATAAAAATCTTCCCGACAAGAGGACAACATCAAAGTCACCATTCAAATAACTCATCCAAAACACTCTACCAAACAACGCAAAGTAGAAGGTCATTGCTTGCAATTACCTTTACTCCGTTGAGGATGGATGAATTGCGTGGTATAGTCTAATTGACCATTACATGCCTCAATTACTATTCCATTTGGATAGCCATCGCGACGTGCGTGCAGTGAACAACAATGAAATGGAGAAAAAATGTGAAACAATTACAATTTATTTTCAACGCTACTACCTTTCGCTACCTGCGTCACGATTAATCCTTTCTTTTGCCTCTTCCTTTCCCTTCCTAGTTTCTGTAAAGATGGTTTTTATGTTGAAATTTGTATGTCATACCACTCTCCTGCAAAAAGCATTATGCAGTGTTCAGATGTGGATACTACTCATACTAAGCAAAATCATACTGTAGAAAGGTATGCAATCAAAGTGGAAGCAGCAAGAGACATAATTTTTTCACTTGATCAATACTGCTTCAGGTTACGCGAGTGAATTTTTTTTTCAATGTTTCATTCGCAAATCATCACACAGTCGCCAAAATTTTTCAACGTTTTTTTTCGCTTCATCGTTGCCTTCTTGAGTATCTCAATAAATGGGAAATTACATTACGTTTTCGAGTACGTGCACAAGTCCACTTGTGGTTTTAATTTTTTTAACTTGTATTTCTTCTTACGTTTCAGCTGAAATGAGAATGAATCTCAAGTGGATGACCTCGCGCAAAAAAGAAGAGGAGATAATTTTTTAACAGATGTATTAAATTGCGACGGAGCCAGTTACAAGTGCAGTTACACATAGGAAAGTCCTCTTTTGAGGTTTTGTACGCTTCTTGTATGACTTAATTCAAAAAAACATGCCTGCCAGACACTCCAGCTTTTAGACACCCACACGCTTATATTTGAGGTGGTCCAGCAAATGAATCCGTATCCTGGTGAAGTTATGCGGATTATTCAATCAAAAGCAATTTCGATTTCATGTGAATTATTGTGAATGATTTAAAGTTGGAGTGGTGTATTAAATATTATTTTAATAATTGAGGAATCAATTTAATATAATTCATCTTGGCGAGGGATTTAACCCTTTCTTTCCCAAAACTCCAAAATACTAAAAAAGAAAAGTTAAAAATCTTAACAATAGATCCACATAAAAAAAAGAGAAAATATCAACATCGTCATCGAAACCAACAGCTGCAGCAACGATGTTGACAGCACATTGAGAACGGTACCATTCACGACAGGAACGACGACAAATGCAATGACAGTAAAGAAGGACGAAAAACGG
The DNA here is from genome assembly GCA_963969285.1 of Odontomyia ornata. Lineage (NCBI taxonomy): Eukaryota > Metazoa > Arthropoda > Insecta > Diptera > Stratiomyidae > Odontomyia > Odontomyia ornata. The sequence continues at coordinate 342,479,738 of OZ017740.1, read as the reverse complement.
AAATTAACAGACGATCTTGTCCAGACTGAGATTCCTGGTGAGTTCCGTCGCAGCAAAAGAATGATGCGAACGCCAGAGCTTCCTAAAATAGAAGAGCAAGGAATTCTGCAAGACGCGCCAGATGTTCGCGCGGTAGAACAAAATATAAAGAGCATCGGGAATTCGATTATTACTGCTGCGACTGCTACCAAAGCAAGGGTCTTCAATGCCGAAATAATACCGAAATATCTTGATTTCCACAAACTGGATCACGGCATAAAAAGAAAGGAGTGAACTGGCAAGCGAAACGCAGTTGTGTGATTTCACCTCCACCGTCGAAAATGTGAGTGAAGTACTGTACTCAGAACCGGAAGCCGATAACCTCTCAGCAGAAGGAAGGTCGCAAAGTACAATTGCCATCCAGTGACATCCGAAACACGGGAGGTGTTTTAAAAAAAATACAATCTGCATGTGAACCGCCAAAAATCAACAAAGGTGTAAAGAATTGACTCCTTGAACAAGGGGAGCTCCTAGAACGCATGGGCATAACCAGAAGAGCAGAAGGCTTAAGAAGCGCTGTGGGCTAAGCATAAAGGGCACGCGCAGACAGCTCCGCTGTCAAACATCAATAAAAGAATGGCGTCTAGCCCAATCGAAGGAGACCGCGATAAAACAAGGAAAGAAGAGAAACTTGATGGGCGTAGAATGCTAGATCAGGGTTCCAAACTGTACCGACAAAAGGAGCGAAACAACCCGTAAAGAAACTCCTTCAAAAAGTGCCAGAAAATAAAACTTGAACGGACGCCCAACAACAAATAACACCTGATACGAAACAGGAGAGAAAGAAGCACTGCTCGTGAAACCCCAAGATGGTCGATCCTACGCAGAAGTGTTGCGGAATATCAGGGGAAATGTAAGGCCCGAAGATAAGAACACTGTTATGGAAGCAGTACACGACCAACGCAGTCGGGCCACATACTGGCGGAATTCAGAGCAGAGGCCGACAATAAGGACGCGTTGTGCGACGCAGTGGGAAACGTCGGCAAAAGCGTAATTGTAGCCTCGCCCGAGCCGATGGAAGCGATCGAAATAAGAGACATTGACTGCGTCACAGTCCCGACTGAGCTAGCAGAAGCTATCGAAAGGGAGCTTCCTAGCGTAGGCAGGATCAAAGCGAGGCTGACATCAGAAAACCTTAAGGGGACACCGCATGGCTATCATTGACTTGAACGAAAGGGACGCCGAACAATTTCTGGATAAGGGCAAAGTAAGAATAGGGCCAGTTGTCTACAGGATACGGCGAAGAGCAGCGCCTCTTCAATGTTTCAAATGCCTTGGCAATGGTCACTCCGCACAAGTCTGCAAAGGCAAGATAGGAGTTCTTTATGTTACAAATGAGGTGAAATGGAACATAAAAGGAACGAGTGTACAAGGGAAGCACACTGTATCCTTCGCAAGGATTCTGATCCAAGACCGGATCTTAGACACGTCTTGGGTTCAGGAAAATGTCGGGTTTTCCAGGAAGCTCTAGCGAAGGCAAAGTCCGAACTTCAACGACCCGTATACTGTAGATAAACTCACACCGCAGTGTAACCGCAGAAAAACCTACATGAGCAGTTTTCGAGGGACATGAAAGCGAACTTTTTGCTGCTGAGTGAGCTACACCACGATAAAAGTTATGCTTCACAGTATCCTGATGAAACTGGTACTGCCACCATCTTGATTCAGAAGAGTGATTTCCAGGCAGAGATCTGTGGACGGGGAGATGGTTTTGTGTGAGTTCGGTTCTCAGGGACCACCTTCGTTAGTTTGTACGAGTACATAACGCTGAAAGAACTGATCTTTCCAAGTCAAGCTTTATGCTTTGGAGGGTGCTATCTCGAACGCTGATGACAACGTGCTCATTGGAGGGGGGACTTCAATGCTAAAGCAATCGAATTCGGCATGACTTTAACAGATTTGCGGGGAAAAGAATCCTAGAAATGGTGGCCAGGACGGCGAAGGAACCATACCGCACGTGACATTCGCCTCGGAGTCCTTAGTACGCAGAATACACAATTGGAGAGTAATGGTGTCTTCCGACGTCCATGCTCTCGACTTTCTTCAATTGGGTGGAACATCGGAAGGATGGACATCGAGAAGTTTGTCGATGTGCTCACGGCAGAAGAACTGGAAGCTCAAGACATGATGAACTCAACTATGAGCATCACGGCTGCTTGCAGCGCTTCTATGCCCCGTCGAAAACCCCGGCACAACAAGCCCCCGTGTACTGGTGGTCGACTGATATCGCTGAAAAACGAAGAGAGTGTCAAAAGCTTCGGCATGAGGCTCAACGGGCACGGAACCGTGAACGTAAATAAATGCTACATAAATGCAGCAATCATGCAGCAGTTGGCTTATATCTGATTTTTAATATCTCGAAGGGTAAAACTGCGCGAAAAAAGATGTTAGTTCAGGCTGGAAAAAATTAAAGAAACAGAAGAGATTCTCAGTATAAATCGGTAGTATCTACGTATAGTTCAGCTTTATTCTAGTTAAATATTCTGATATTAGCGTTTTGTGCAATGTCAGTATTCATTTTAAGAAAAATTTAAAGCGATATAGTGGGAATTTCGCTAAAATTGTTCGTGAAGTTCATTATGCAAATACTGAACGCGATTTGATTAGAAAACCGTAACACCTTAAAATAAAACGGGTCTGCCTGTTATAATTTGCTGTAGGTATGAGTTGCAGTGTTCGCATTTGTTGCCGGCACTTCTCGATAAATTCAGTGAAATCAGGAGAATCCATGTCGGTGAACATGAATTCGCCGGCGATAGGAAGCGCGGCTCTGTAAATTAGTTTTGCTGCTGTTCAACCCATGTCCTCCTTAGAAGCTGTCCTGAGCCTGAACAGAAAAGTATCCAGGATTTCTGTGCATCTTCTGTCTTTGTAACACATTAAGACCGCTTTCAGTATTTTGTGCCATAGTTCTACCAACCCGTTGGACTGCGAATCGTTGTGCGAGTGCGAAAACATCCCAAAAGTCGTGCTTCAAATTGACTTCCTTGGTCCGTTTTGAACATTTCTGGTGCGTCAAAACGGCAGACCCAGCATCGAAAGAAGCCTGATGCAGCCTTTTCCACATCAAGTGAAATCAACGGCACCGCTTCTGGCTATCGCGAATAACGATTTATCAACGTTGAAAGATATCTGTAGCCGATGTATCGAGGTAGACGCCCGGCGTAATCCAAGTGGACATGCTGAAATCTTTTTGAAGGTACTGCGAAACTGGCTTGGCTTATCTCGACATGCCGTGAAATTTTGCTAGTTTAAGTTTTGGCCCATTGCATGACGTTCTTTTTTATGTTCGGCCATACGAACTTCGAATTAGTTCGCTTGTATTTCGGCCAGTCGGATGCCCTGCGTTGTGAACCAAATCAAAAATTCTCCTTCGGTGAACCCTGGGAATATATGGCCGTGTGACTTCCGTGCAAAAATCGCAGACCAGTTCAGTATCCGAATCATCGACACACACCTTGCGTAACACGAGCGTTGTCTCCGACTTAAGCAGGCCTTCCGATTCCGTCATCCTCATCTAAACGGCTGCCTGGTGCTGTGCGTCAAAGACCACTTCTGTTGCTTTCACCGGAGAATGCATATCTGCCACGGAGGCTTGTCGGAGCATTAGTTGAAACTATGCATCAACGGCATGTGACCCGTCCAGATTGGAAATGCCAACCTTCGACCATGTTTAAGGGTCGCGAACACGGAGACGATTGGTCTGTTGGCGGTCATTAGCCTCTATCAGTGACCGCCTTTTGTGTTTTTTGAAGAAGGCATCTTGAACGTGCACTCGCGTTCGCCTTTCCGGTCACTACTGCCAAAACGTCGGTGAAAGAAACAGATTGTTGAACGATCTCTCGTCTTCCTTTACTCGGGCTTCTGCATGCACACGGACAATGCATCCACTTATCCTTCCAATGCTGCGATTCGATCGATCTCCCCCGCGGCTTGTGAATCCTCCGGATCAAACTGGCTTTGCTCCTTTATCGTACTATCACAGTTGACGGCTGAGACATGGAATGCTTTTGTCCAATGGAGCCCTGAATTCAATCGACTTGCCTTGCCAGTTCATCCAAGCTGGCGGCATTGCTCATAACGAGAATTTCCCGTGGTCTAACAGGTAGCCGTTTCAAAAATAGCTGTTTGAGCATTTGCTTCGAGCATGGGTTGCCAGAAAGGGCTCGAAACACCTTCAACAGAAGAGTTGGCTTCTCTTCGTCAAATCCACCATCTAAAAGTCGGCGTAATTGCAAGACTCTACTCTTAAAAATTTCTTCTGTTATTTTTCGAGGCATGGCAGAGTCTGGGTATAAAGGCTCAAAATCACATGCCAAATTATGCCAGCCACATGTCCGGGTACTTCCTCCAATATGGCAGAATTTTAATTGCGGGCACAACGGCGACCGGATCTGACTTGGAATCTTACCACTCGTCCTGCGCCTCACTCGTGGCAATTTTTGTTCCACTTAAGGTCACTAATGTGGGAATCACAAAAGCCAGTAGAACACACACCAACAATTTATTTCAAGATACAGAACAACTAAACAATTATGTATCAATTCGCTCGCTCAGTTGGCTCGTTCTCCAGGCGTCAAGACTCGATCAAGATCTTGTGGGAAGTGAAGTTCTTCACGATTGTTGTCAGTTTTTTATTCTTGTTCTTCCAACCGGATGTGCTGCTCGTGGCGGAGAGACGATGAATTTCCTAATACATCACTTTTCCTAGCGATAATTGCTACGGTGTGACCTTTTCTTGTTTTTTGGTTCGTTGGGAGGTGAACGCAATTTACGCACTAAATGTGGGACTCCCATACTCGCAAGCGACTGGACTGCCCATTAAACACCCCCCCTATCAACCTGAAAACCCAGCCTGGAACCGTTTATCACATTACTTCGGGCCGTGAGATACCTTTAAGCCGGGGCGATTGGCAGCAGTCTAGGGTGAACCGCACGAAGGGAAGGCAGACTGCGCGCCTCATCCCGCATCTGAGACCGTGGCTAAATCGAAGGTATGGTGCGACTGATTTCTATCTGATCTAGCTTTTGAGGGTGCAATTCCTCTTCCTCTCCAACTTGGAGTCGATCAGTAGCCCTAGGTACCGCAGTATGTCTCCAATACTGATCATACTTACTCTAGGGATTCTCTTTTTTGTCAAGATGACCACTTCGGTTCATTCCAGTGCTAGACTGAACCCACGAGCAGTCATCCAGTCTCTCACTCAGCGCATTAGCATACCTAGTCTAGATTGCGCTTGATCAATGGTGTGTCCAACAACTAGAGCCACAACATCATCCGCAAAGCCAATCAAATGCGACTTATCTGGCATCTCCAGTTTCAGTCGCCCGTCATAAAGCACGTTCCACAGGTCTGAACCGAGGATAGATGCCTGGGTAGCAATCGGTATAACTTCGATCCTTCATTGGCCCTGTGTCTTGTCGTAAAGCAGGCTTCGGACCTTTAGGTAATCCCGCAGAATCCGCATGAAAAATTCAGGAACTTGAGAAGGATTTTCCAGCGTATCCAGTATATTCACCCATCTAGCGGAGTTGAAGGCGTTCTTGACGTTGAGTGTCACTAGCAGAACGATCTGTCGCTTAGTGTGGCTATATGCCTCTGCCTTTTGGACCGCGCTCATCACCTCTGCAATCGCATCAGTGGTGGAACGTCCTACTCTAAAGTCGTACTGCAGAGGAGATAGGTTCCCAGCAGCACGAATCGCGTTAGTGAGTCTTCCCTTGATGAGTATCTCTAGCACTTTCCCAGCAGGGTCTAGCATGCGTAACGGGCGTTATGCAGACGGTGATCCGGGATTTCCCTTCCACTTGCTTCGCCCCCTTCAATCGTACTAGGAAAGCCCCGGCCCGTAGGCAAGTGTTGAGTGTGCTGAGCAGCAAGTCAGGACATATACTGCACGGTTATTGGAGGACAAGGCTAAACTGCTCATGAATATTTGTAGTCTTATTGAAGGCCAGGGAAGAGAAAACATATAGTATAACGCGGGATGCCAACCTGTTCCTGCACCTATACTCTTCTGTACCACGACACCTACTAAGATGGCGGGCTCCGCTTCTTTTACAGACACAAGAAGGGATGCCATTCCCAAAGGGCCTCAACAACAATAACTGTCCAGTCCGTATCTGCAGGAAGTTCCAACCAGGTACAGCAGCTGCTTCAGCCGAAATGACCATCTGAACCTGCCCTAAGCACAGTTTGAGTGTTAATGTGGATCTCCAGGGACATAAAAACTCTTCTCGTACGTTACGTATGACAAGGAGCAAAACTAACCAGCCTTTTGAAAAAGCTAAGCGACAACTGACACTCGATTCTAATCGTCTCATTCATAGCGACAATAACCATATTAAGGATTTGCTTCCTACTCAGACTGGTAGCATCAGTTTTGGCATACTTCGAGTCTCAGTCGCGCTCAACAAACCACCATCAATAGTGTATTCCAACCATGCATACAGTGGCATATCTACTGAAATTTTACGATCACTTAGAATCGTTTTTCCTCCACTTATGCAACTGGTGTTTCGCGTAGCTTCTAACATTTCAGTGGAAGAATTGAAACTACCTAAACAGCAAGACTAGATCACTCTCCGCAGTCCCTGGACTGTTAAATTAACGCATGAGAACTGCCAGAATCAGAATGTTGGCTCGTTTAAGCTAACAGTCCCGGCGAACTATTAGTTCTCGCTTAATCTTGGCTTCTGGCCTACCAGAATTTTTGTTAAGCGCTTTGAGCAGGCTCAGCGTAAAAATGTTCACCCGTCCGGAAAGTCTCAGCGGAAAAATTAAATCTTTATAAATCGTTATCCTTAGTCAATTTATATTATCAAAATGATTGCGGTTTGAGGACGCAACTGAGCTTTGCTAATCTTGCATTTTATAGTACCAACGATTATGTAATCTGTTTTTCTGAGACATGGATTACAAGCGACTATACAGATGAAGAAATTTTTCCACTGCATGCAATCTTTAGATAAGACAGAGATCATCTATGCCTTAATGGGAAAATCTGAAGTTGGTGATGCCCTAATAGCGGTCAATAGTAGCCCTCAGACTCAATGGTATTCCAACCTGAACCTTTCTCCTCCTGTAGAAAGCGTGAAAATTCCAATAAACTTTACTCCCAATCTTCGGGTTTGCGTCATTTGTAAATACATTCCCTGTAATTTACCTCTACGCTCCTATGAAAGGCTCTTTAACGAACATGTCTTATTCATAGATAATGCAAATCGTTTTCTTCAATTTTCAATCTGTGGTGATTTCAATATGCCATCAGAAATTTGGAACGCATCTACGAGGGTAGTCCCAAAAGTACCCGACCTGGCTTATGAATACAGGTAGTTTTAAGAAAACAATTACTGCGATTGACAATACCACCTTTCAACAATTTAATGTGAAAAATTGATAACGGTACGTTTATTGTTATTTTTTACAGACATCCAAAGTGAACGCTCTCAGTAAATTTGTAAATATGGGAAAAATCGGGCAACGTTATGTGATACAATACCTTCATTTGAAAGGTCTAAGTCTAACCGATATCAAAACCGAGTTGGATTCTACTCTGCAGAAGTCTGCTCCTTCGTTTACAACGGTCAAATATTTGGTAGCTGATTTTAAGCGAGGCCGTACGAGCTGCCAAGATGAACACCCCAGTGGTCTACCAAGTGAGGTCACTACGTCAGAAAATGTGAAGAAAATCCACAAAATGGTATTGGATGACCGCCGACTAAAGTACGCGAGATAGCAGACTTGGCAGGCATTTCAAAAAAAGCTGTGCATCGTATTTTGACCGCTCACAATGGAGCACAAAGAGCAACGTGAGGATGTTTGCATCGATTGTTTGACAATGTTTCGCAGCAATTAAGCCGAGTTTTTGCGTCGATTCATAATCATGGACGAAACATGGGTCCATCATTTTACACATGAGACCAAGGAGCAGTCAAAGCAGTGGACTGAAAAGGGAAAACCAGCTCCAAAGAAAGCAAAGACAGTTCAGTCAGCTGGCAAGGTCATGGTATCCGTGTTCTGGGATGTGCGTGGAATAATATTTATTGATTATCTCGAAAAAGGAAAAACAATCAACGGCGCATATTATGCAGTCTTGTTCCAGCGTTTGAGTGATGAAATCTAAAAAAAAAACAGCCGCATCTGACGAAAACGCACCAGTCCATACGTGCGTTATTGCGATGGCTAAAATCAATGAGTTGAAGTTCGAATTGCTTCCTCACGCGCCCTGTTCGCCAGATCTGGCTCTTTCGGGTTATTTTCTTCTTCCGAATTTGAAAAAAAAATGGCTCGGCGGCAAAAGATTTGCCAACAATGAAGAGGTAGAGTCTGCAGTTAGTAGCTATTTTGAGGAACTTGACGGTTCCTACTATAAAGTGGGTATCGAAGCTATTCAAAATCGTTGGGAAAATAGCACCGCGCTGAAAGGAGAGTATATTGAAAAATAAAAAATATTTTTCGCAATTTTTTTACTGTCTTCTTTTTCGGGTCGGGTACTTTTGGGACCGCCCTCGTATCATACCCTCAGTAAACGAGTTCTCCCTAACTTATCTGACGAGTTTTCTGCCAGCAATCCTACAGCTGACTGCACCTTGAACTTTAACTCAGTTCAGCTGCAAGATGATTGCAACAAGTGCTAACAAGATCTTGAATAGCCCCGTTTTTGTGACTTTTTACGGAAGTGAGGTTTGAGAGCCCTGTCCAACCATTTAGTAACCACATTCCTCTTTTACTTTCGTTTCTTCACTTCTACTACTAAACAAAAGCTTCAGTAGAGTTCATCTCTTCAAAAACCAATTCTTTCATACCATTAAGACTAACTCGGAATATTGATTTGGACAAACCCGAAACTGATTTTACATATTTCTTTACTCTCCATCCATTACCACAACTACGGGTACATGTAGCCAAGTTGCCCCTCAAGGGCATGCAATCAATTCTAATCGTCGTATTACAAGAATATTGACCCTTATACCCGTCCATAATCACTGACAAACTAGAACTCGTTCACCTACCCCAACCGTTTCATCATACTCTCGTTTTTGCCAGAAACTCGGTTAGGTGTACGCTCACTATTTCCATGCATACGAATTTCATGATTATTATTATTAACTATACCCGATAGGGACAATGTACAAACGGTATGAAACAATAATTCGCATGGACTCAAGGTTACCAGTTCATTTCCAAACGGAATTGGCACGAACTAAGCACGAAATTCACCAGAAAGCCTAAGTCTATTGATTCTTACAGCCTACCTTACCCTCTCCATCAAGTTTCTGTAGCAGCCATTTCTCCCTGCCACCTCCAGTTCAGCTCACCTGCCGCCATGTGTATAATAAATGTACATACTCATATTGTATCTCTCAACGGAAAAGTGTAACATGACCCTTTTGAGAAAAGTATGACACTCGAAGCCATTAATTTCAGCTATTGATTTTTTCATACGAGTACAACACCAACAACGAAATTTGTCACTGTTATGGCAGCTTGTTCGGTGAGTGGAACATTTCGAAAGGATGAATGAGAGATGGAAATTAGATCCTGTGTTCGTTGTATTTGCTAGCAGGGTAGGAACTAGTCAGTATTTATTTATGACTGCAGGCGTAGCGTTTTGTTGAAACAACTGTTGATTCTATTGAAAGCTTTTTGGGAAATTTGGGAGAAGGACATTTTATCCTGAGGTTCTTAAATAAACTTTGCCGAATTGTATCTTTGACATTCGTGTTTGCATTCCAACAGACCTTCTGATAAAGAGTTCTTACTGGAAGTCGTTGTGAGCTTCAAGTGTATTCATCTGGAAATCAAGTCTTCTGCAAATTATCGGCTCTTCTTCTTCACTAAACAAAAATCGACAAGTCCACAAGCATCTCATAAACAAACAAAGGCGGCTCTCGAAATCTATAATGGCACTATCTATCATAACGTCATTCATTGCGTCGACCCTTAGACGCCACACTATCTCGTCGCAATGTATATCAAATTGACAACCTATCAATTCTTGACTATGCGAGGTTCGTCTTTGCTGCATACTTAACTTGGTTACCTTCCACCAGCACTTGCGAGACGACTAGATCAGGGACCAGTCAATTCGAAGCGTACTTTAAATTCCTCACATTGTCTCCAAGGTACCATCGCATGGACAGACGGACGGACTGGCACACGGAGGAGTCAGCAAGTCAGTCACGTTCGATTTGCAATGTTGCCTGTCCAATGTCCATTGCATAAGAGACGACTCCAACGACAGTTCACCAAGCACGGACAATACGACGTGCAAAATGTGGAATGTGTACTGCGACTTCCCTAAACGAACCACGACCATACCTGAACAGCCGTAAACCTTTAGAATTCAAATCGCTCCCTAACGACCACTTCCAAGTCGAAGACGAAAACGAAGACAGAGACTAAGCCAACGACAACAGCAGCGTTCGTGCTGATGAGAATGGATGGACAGTGCATTGAGTCCGATGATAACAACCAACAAGAGGAGCCACCACGGTATCATCACCACTATCACTATCAAAGTCTTCACTGTCGTCTTTATAGCGAGAGAATGGCATGAACATTACTTCGCCATTCCAATCCATTATTCCACAAGCTTTCCTCCGGTATCGCCATTCATCCTATGAATTCTTCAGTGCTTACTCATACTATCTATCATTCGATGCAAAAATTGCATAAATCTTTTGGGTAAATATCCGCTCAAGTATATTGCAGCTCTTGAACGGACGAAGGATGATGAATGACCCTTTTCCTGATTTTCCTACATGTCATCCTTTATGAGCACTTCGAATGCTGCTGTACGGCTTGACTCCCCGCGAAGGAATCCCAAGTTATTTATGGACTCGAACTGAGTGTATAATTACAAATGAATATCGATCGGTTCAGAGCTAATGGAATTGCAGGACGACAGGATATTGATGACGCTCTTCAATCAAATGGAATCATAAACATTGAATTATTGCAAACTCTCCCATGTGCATTTATCCTCGTCTCATGGCTCGCTCGTCTGAGCGCAAACAAAATTGAAATTTTTGTTTACTTTCAATCTTTCTTCCTTCGAATTCCCGAAGAGAATAAGTCAGCAGGTTTCGCAATGCGATTATGTTATCTAGGAATCGTTTCAACGTTGAGATGGATACGGGACAAGGTAGCTGTCACGCCTACTGATTTTTGAGAAATGTATTGGATATTTTACGGTTGAAATACTTCTGTTTATTGAAAGTTTCGATATTGTGCAGAAGCTGTTTTAAATTTCGAAATCCATGTAGTAAGTTGGTAGGTACAGGCCGCCTTTTAAAAAGAAATATAACAAATCGTAGAAAAGGACACTCAAACAGCCTAAGGTTAATCAAGATACAGTAATGAAGGAAATGCAAGCGAAAATAGTTCAATTTTTCCAAGCAATGCGAAGACTTTCGATGACTTACCACTTCCACATAACCCCAGACAAGGATTAAAAGCATGCAATTATGAAGTTCCGCCTGATATTCAGCGAGAAAGTATTGGCCATGCATTACAAGGTCGCGATGTCTTAGGTGCTGCTGGGATCTAGTCCACGACTATCCATGACAAGGCACGTGCTGATACCGTCAGATGCCGGCCAGGCGATATGCGCAATTTACCAGGAACCTCTATCTAAGGACCAACCTTTGGAATATACCCACCATCTTCGTCGTGGATGTAACGCGGCTCATTTATTAATTTCCAGCAGCTGTCCCTTGTGCCGCCGATCTGTGAAGCCTAGAATAGCAGACCTAACTGAGAGGATGAGGACCCGCAGAGTGGTACCCAAAAATCCAAATACAAGAGAGCCAAGGTCACCTACTCCTATGGAGACTAGTTCAACTGGGGGCGTGGAAGTTTTGTCATCGCTTCGACAAATTTCTACTCCACCACCCACAACATCCCATAATATACCAGAGTAGAGCAGCTGGAAAACAAGGCGCGAAACCAAATACATCCGGACGACGCCCAGCATCCTGGGACGGTATTCTTACTGACCGACGACGCTGACCCTTGGTGCTCACACCTAGGCCACCGAATGAACCAGTTCAGCCCGGAAAAAGCTCGATTATGAACGCTGTAGCACCTGTATACCAGCTCAGGCCGAGTGCCAGGCCTCAAACACCTACGGAGGCCGTAGATCGACAACCTCATGGACAAGAAAACTTACTTCCCCTGATCGAATCAAGCCGGCTCAAATTTCAACTATAATCCAAAGCTGGAACTTACAATTCAAGAGTGAGTCCAACTCGATGACCGTCGAAATGCTCATCATCGCTAGTAAATGAAAAGCTGGCAGGAAATTCTACATCGTTGGCAAGTTACTTACCCATGCTGCTAAAAAGCCCTGCGCTCGAAGCGTTTTGAAGAATCTACACCACCCCACCACTTAACACTGGTCCCGCCTCAGAGAGGTGCCGCGTGCTGGATTCCCGGCAGCGGACCAATATACTAGATAACATTCAGTCACGCTGGCTGAATCGGTCGGCGATTACCGAACAGATATTCAGCGCCTCAACGATCAGTTGACCGAATCACTTATACAAATTCAACTTCTAAGAGTGCTGAAACGGAACCTACGGCCAGAGCTGCGATTACGTACTTCAATAATAAACACTCCTGACATGGCATCTATGGGCTCGTTCCAATGCTCCATTGGATTGTGGGTGATAGGCGGTAATTTGCATTTTCTTTATATTTAATAGCCTACATGTTTGCTTGAATAGTTTCTCTACAAAATCAGCTCTCTGGTCGGTAACTAGCTATAATTTCGTCAAAGAATACTTTGGCTACTGTCTCCGCCTCAGCGTTCGGTAACGCGTACCGGTCCACGAATTTTGTTAAATTATCCTGAAAGGTCAGAATGAATTTATTTCCAGAAGTTGTTTCAATGAGAGGCTCGACGATGTCCAGATATACTTTATCAAATGGCCTCTCCGCTATGTCTGTGACAACCATTGGCATGCGGTGTTGAGGAGAAGTCTTCATAACTTGACATCTCTTATACTTCTCCACATACTTTTTAATGTCTGATAGCATATTTCTCCATTTATACTTTCTACGAATCTTCCTGCAGGTTTTCGCAACCCCTTGATGGCCTCCGAAAGGGGAGTCGTCAGACTCCAATAAGGCCGCTCCCACTTTCTCTGGGGTATTAAGAGTTAGGATCTCAGGTTGTACCTCGATCTGAGGAGATTTAATCTTAGTCGTCTGCGTAGTTTCCACTATCCCCGTGGGAACCTCCCAGTGTTGGATCTACACAGAGGCCCCCGAAGGAGAAGTCGGGTAAATTCCGTTGCTCCGGTGCGATTTGCAAAGATCCGGTATTAGTCGTTTCATCAGTACCGGCGGTAGTGCCATCTCTGCTTTTCTGATGGACTCTTTGTGTCGGCTCCGCTGACCTAACTTCCAGAGCTTGCCCAAGTAGTTTCCGCTATTTTTGCGCTCGAGTTATGGCACTGATACTTATTACCTGCTTCGTTCACCAAGTCCTGAGGGATCCTACTCAACACGTCGGTATTGGTATTATACTTTCCCGGTTTGTACTCAATGCGGTCATCAAATTCCGACAATTTATGGTGAAACCTTACTAACCGGGTGGTAGGATCTTTCACGTTAAACACCCCCTTTAAGGGTTTATAATCCCTGTAAATGGTGAAACGCCTGCCCTGCAAATAACAACTGAGATTTTTCACTGCCCAAACCATCGCAAGCAATTCCTTTTCAATAGTGGAATAATTACGCTCCGCCTTGTTCAGCGTTCGACTCGCATAGGCCATAGGCCTTAAGATAGAACGGCCCCCAGCGCCTCGTTACTTGCATCAGTGGTAAGGTTAAAAGGCTGCGAGAAATCAGGATACGCCAGCAGTGGGGGTTCGACCAACGAATTCTTCAACAACTGAAATGTTTCCATACACTTATCCGTCCATGTGAATCAAACGTCTTTACGGAGCAGATTTGTAAGGGGTTCGGCTATCTTAGAAAAATTCGGGGTGTATAACTTAATAACCGGAATTTGACGTTAGATGTCCGTACTAACAAATATCGTGAAAGCTCGAACTTTATATATATGTCACTTTGAAGGTACATTTGGCAGCTATAAAAATCAGTCAACAAAACAATTTTATCTTGTGATCATCATTATTATTTTTCACGATGAATAACTTCGAAAATTGGAGAAAAAGACAGCATTTGCGAGAGGTTCTGTTGGGTCATTTTTTGCAAAGAAAACTGCTGCGGAAAGGCATCGTTTGCTTGTAGAAGTTTATGGCAGGATGCTTTAGCGAAAACACAGTGTTTTGAATGGTTTCAACGCTTCAAAAGTGCTGATTTTGACATCAAAGACAAAGAACGCCCAGGACAGCCAAAAAAGTTTGAAGACGAAGAATTGGAGACGCTACTCGATGAGGATTCGTGTCAAACGCAAGACGAACTTGCCAAATCGTTGGGAGTGACTTAGCAAGCCATTTCGAAACGTTTGAAAGCCGCCGGATACATTCAGCAGCAAGGTAATCAGGTCCTCTGTGAGTTCAAGCCGAGAGAGGTTGAACAGCGCTTCTGTTTGTCTGAAATTCTGCTTGACCGCCATAAATAGAAATCATTTTTGCATCGGATCTTGACTGGGGATGAAAAATCGATCCATATGACAATACCAAGCGCAAAAAGTCATACGTGAAGCCCGGCCAACTAGCCAAATCAACGGCGAAGCCAAATATCCATGGCGCCAAGGTTAAGCTGTGTATTTGGTGGGATCAGAAGGCGCCGTTATATTATGAGTTGTTGGAATCGGGCCAGACAATCACAGGTGACCTGTACCAAACACAATTAATACGTTTGAAGTGTGCTATCATCGAAAAATGCCCGGAATATGCGACCAGACACCAGGCTATAATTTTTAATCATGACAACGCTCGGCCGCATGTTGCAAGATCCATGAAAAACTATTTGGAAAATAGTGGATGGGAAGTTTTGGCCCACCCGCACCTTGCTCCGTCTGACTATCATTTATTTCGCTCAATGCAAAACGCCCTCACCGGAATACGCTTCACAGATTCTTTTCTGGCCGCCAAGCCAGCGCAATTTTTTTGGGATTAAATTCATAAGTTGCCTGAAAGATGGGGAAATGTTGTAGCTTCCGATGGACAATACTTTGAATAAAATATATTTTAAGATTTTTCCACAATAAAGCATCAAATTCCGCTAAAAAAAAAATCCGGTTATTAAGTGCCTTCGGACCGTTGTGGGGACGAGGAAATCACATACGCAGCTAGTCTTACTTGGATCCGGCCGCGCAGCTGTTTGGGAACAAATGTGTCACAAATATACCACTTCAGGCCGTAAGAACTGGCACTTCTCTGGTTGCAGTTTTAAGTTGCTTATCCTCAATCTGACAAAGATTTTTCGTAGTTTATCAATGTAATCTATGTGTTTTTACCATAAACCACTTTGTCATCAACGTGCACAAAACAATCAAAACCTTGTAAACTTGTTAGTATGTAGTTCATTAGTCTCTGAAAAGTGGCTGGTGCCCCTTTCAAACCAAAAGGCATCCGCTTAAATTCATAGTGTCCATAACTAGTGCTAAATGCTGCTTTCGGCCGATCTTTTGGGTGCACCAGGACTTGTTGATAACCGCTGGCCAAATCTAACGTGCTGAAATACCGTGAATGCCCCGACTGGTCTAAAATATCCTCTATACGGGGTAATGGAAAAGCGTCTCCTAAAGTTTCCTTGTTCAATTTCCTGAAGTCAACGACTACTCTCCATTTCTTTGCTGCGTCGGCTCCGGCTTTCTTGGGCACAACCAAGAGGGGGAGTTCCAGGGAGTCTTGCTCGGCTGGACAATGTCGCTGTTCAACTTCCCCTTGAGCTACTCGTTTATAATGTCCTTCTGGGCCTGACTCAATCGATACATTTTCTGATTTATGGGTGGTTGGTCAGTCACCAATGGAATCTCATGTGTTATAGCCTCCGTGTAGCTCAACTTATCCCCCGGCAAGAAAAAGATGTCACTAAGCTCTTGACATAATTCAGTAATCGCAGCCCTCTCCTCGGAGTTGATATGCTCATAAAGCGTGAGCTCCTGTCTCAACAATGCATTGCGCCTAGCATCAGCCGAGGGAAACTGATGCGCTGATTTAGTATATATGTTCCCTAACCGACCATTTGCTAACTTCTGAGTTCCTCCCCCAGCTGATACTACACCCCCTATCCGTTTCATGAGGGGACCCTTGTAAGGCGTTTGACAGGACTCTACCTCCTTATACGTAAATTCTAGAATATCAATCAAATACTCATCCAACTTCTCAAGTTCCAAGACAATCTCTTTAAGTGCAACTGGCACCTCACTCGAGTTCATCAACCCTATTACAGGGCGGACCGGATCTAGAAGAGCATTGGCTAGGAACACGCCATCCGCTATTGAATTTGCGGTACAAAGCATTTCCTGATCCAACCAAATCGGAACCTCCACTAGATGCTGTGTCCGTGGCAACAATGTGATAACCCCCTTGAAACTGACTCGGTAGGTTCCATTGAAACCACTTAGGCTGCTAGCGTGCCCCTTGGCAGAACTACAATTCACATCCTCAGCTCGGTCTGATAAGCACGCCGCGCTTCGCGTTACCCTTGTGGGAAACGCGTATGCGCTATTCGGCGCCTCAACCGACGACTGATGCAAATCTACTGTTCCGTCCTGGCACTAAGAGGGACCCTGAAATCACTACTATTTGCTTCCGTGCAAGGAAACACTAGTGACTGAACAGGATCTTCTATATTACATTTTTTTGCTAGAAAGTCATTTCCAAGAAGACCATCATTGAACGCCTCCTGAATTGGGTCTACTACATGAAAAGTACAAGGAAGCTTGGTGGGGAGCTCGAAATTACTTTGCGTAGAACCAAGGGTTTCTCCTTTCCCAAAAGGGCTTGACAAAGTGAGCTTACAATTAACATCTATTGGACACGTATCGTGTATTGCCGATTTGCTAATTATGCTAACCTCTGCACCTGTATCTATGGTAAATTTAGTTTTCTCCTGTTTCCCAATATCTAAAGGCAATGAAGCGGTCATGAGGTTTGATTCTCTGTAACCGTTATCTACTGTGTTAAGCCCGCCAGCGATTTCCTGCAACACCCTAGATTCAACCTTCCTACTGAGATATTGGCTTCCTGGTTGCACCGTCTTTATTGTAGCCGAGCCGGGGATTTTCGACTCGACCGTGTCTCGTTTCCCTTTTATTTGGCTTCCCGACTTTTCTTTTGGAAACACGTACCCACGCCATGACCCCTTCGGCCACAGAAATCATGATATTTGTGGGTATAACTGCATCGGATTGCCCTGAAGTTACTGACAAAAAAATAAACAAAACGAACTACTTACCTATATGAATGAAATACAACCGAATATAAATTTCGCTATAGAAAAAGAAACAA
This sequence comes from Odontomyia ornata, assembly GCA_963969285.1. Classification (NCBI taxonomy): domain Eukaryota; kingdom Metazoa; phylum Arthropoda; class Insecta; order Diptera; family Stratiomyidae; genus Odontomyia; species Odontomyia ornata. The sequence continues at coordinate 342,462,260 of OZ017740.1, read as the reverse complement.
ACACACAACTCAACGATACGGACCTAACCGTGGCCCGCGAACAAACACAATTAGACCATAAAATATACAGGAAACCATTCACAACTGATCATACCGTATACGTAACATGTAATCACCCCGCACAACGTAAACTAGCAGCGTACAGATCAATAGTACAACTCAACTCCATTCCCATGACTCGGACTATCTACTGCAACGAACTAAACATTTACAGAATAGCTAATAATAATGGATAGGAAGGGCAACACGAAAACTAACGACAAGGTACAAAGAGCACTTACGATCTTTCCTTCACAACAAGGCATACTCAAATTATGCGACGCACCTATAAAACCACGCACACGACCCTTACGCTATGACAAATTCTGTGACATTGCTACACAAAAAAAGCAAAGGACCGAGACTCGATATCCTAGAAAGGCTTGAAATATATAAATATAGAAAAACAGACGCTGACATTATCAACCAACAACATAGTACAAATTCCGACACTATTTCCTCAATGCTAGACAATACACTCCGACGAAAACGGAAATGTGATGAAACAGAAGAAACGGACATCCAACAATCCAAAACACAAAAACATAATATCCCTCTACCTGACCGAATTTAGCACCTGACCTAATTTAATACCTGACCTAATTTAGTACTACCTGCTTAACCCATCCTACGACTGTAAAAGGTCATTCCCTTCAACAAATCCTTTGGACATGGAAGATGACTCAGAGTCGAAACGTGTCTGTCACACAACAAAGCAAGGCCCGAAAAGAGAATTGACCTGCGAATATCAAATAAACAACATAATTGTCTAGATACAGAAAATTTTACTTTCCTGGCAAACGGTAGAAATCTCATTCTACCGTAGAAACAGGGCAAGAGAGCAGAGCAAAATAAGAATTAGAGCAGGAGTGTTCCCCTTTTGTTTTCTTGAGGAGCCCTTTTTCCTCTGTTTCCACGCAGAAACAGGGCCTTCGGCTACTATTAGTCTGTCAGCAAAGCGAGGTTTTCTCTGTTGCTTCGGCAGTGAAAACAGAGCCACTTTTCTCTATTTGCTAGTGGAGCAGCCTTTCTTCTCTATATATGACAACCACAACTTGGAATCGTAGTCCGGACGAATTACTTCTCCTCTGTTGTCCAGAGTGCATGCCTTCCATTCACTTTCCCAGAAAAAAGAGTTTGCCATAGTAAAAATCGAGATTGTATTTGGAGTAAACTGGGTATATCATATTATTAAGTGGTAAAAAAGATGATTAGATGCGTCAGTTAGATCAGCGAAAAAATAAGATCTCAGACAGTCCTTTTTGAAGAATTGTTCCTACTTAATTCTCCCCCTACGGCAGCTCCGATATAGTTCAAGAGATGGCAATGTGCTTTATATGCCTGCCAATCCAGCAGTGCCCGGTTAAAACGGTTATCCTAATATGAAAGGATCCCTGCTCAATCCGTGTAGTTATGAAGTTATTTCAACATTCATCTAGATATCACACAGAACGATTCTTCTGCGTAGGACCACTCAGCGCCCATTGCGTATACACAGTTTAACAGAGGCCATCGGAGTTCCGATTGGGAACCTGCAGGATATCTCTTGTAAAAGCACAACCTTTTGCAAGATTGTTCACTTCACAGTTACCCTTTATGTCCCATGTCCTGACAGCCATTCCAGTATTATGATAGAATATTTTGACATCTGGCTTAACGTACGTCATTTAATGACAAACTTTGGGGAGGTGTTGAATCCAGCAAGGAGCGTCATAGCCCCTTTCTGCTCTATAAAAATTCCGAAAATCTGATTACGTTAATACCATTTGGCCAATGTGACAGTAGGGATGATTTTTGGTAGAGAAATACCGGTCCTTTTGCTTCCCAGTCTTTTTTCATTTCAGTTTTTTATAGCCGAAACACCCGGTTTTTATAAAAATCAGTTTTTCGGTTTATTCAAATCAAAATGAACTGAGGGGTACTTCATCTTTATGTTGAAAACAAGATGCTAACGTATTGGAATCTAAACCGACAGCAGATGAAAGAATTTTCATTTCCAGTACCCAAGCATTTTAAATTTACCGTGTTCCGTGCAATAGCTTCACTTCGCACTCAACGTGAAGTCATCTGCATTTAAGCGTAGCATATAAGCATTCAATACAAAGAACCGTTACCTATGGCTCGAAAATCTAGTCAGAGGCACGGCCTACAACAGTAATCCAGTCCTCCTATCGTCACGGTTCTGCGACCTCATTCGCCAGTTTGCTATTCCTAGTACCAAGAGCCAATCAAACATCGAAATTTGCTTTGCTCTAGTGTCTGTGGTCATTAGTGTGAAGATGGTGGGTTTTGGTTAAAAACGAAAAGCAGTTTTCCGGTCTTTTTACCTCCGTCATTTTTCTTTTTTTTTCTATTTTGTGCCTGTGTTTTCGTTCAGTTCTTTGAAATAAAAAATTGTTTTAAACCGGGAAGAAAAAACATCTGAAAAACCGGTTTTCCGAGCCAAAAAAAAAAAACTGGTTTTTAATCAAACTGGTACGGGTTTCACCATCCCAACCCGATATTGATTTGGCAAGCGTAGTGAAGGCTTTAAAGACTTCTAACGCTTTTTCAATTTGGCTGCAAAATTTATTCAAGACATTTTGTTAAGCGGTTTTGAGCTCTTTTTTTTTTGAGGGATTTGTAAAAAGATTTTTTTACAACACCCTATCAAAATCGGTACCTGTCGAACCACCAGTACATCACAGCAAGTTTTCTCAGGAACTAGGGAAGCTACAGTCATCAAATCTTGTGAACAGCTCGGAAAATTTTGGTTAATGAAAGTTTCATAATCAAAAAAAAATTTCAAAAGGTTTGAACATAAGGATGTGATCCCTTGATTTTTTTTCGAGTATAGTCGTGCAGGGAATCAAATGAAAAGCCTTGACGAGATCTTTTGATATCTGTTGGTAATCTGCAATATCGATAAAAGGGTAGGGAGGGGAAGTGGAAAAACACGAAAAAACGTCGCTCACAGCATAGTTTTGGTCAGGAACAAACGATCTGACTAAGACCCTTGATCCCAAATTTTCTCTTCTTATGCGTTAGTTAATACGGTAGTTGGGAGTGTTTCTCGTACTCTCATGTGTTAGTAAATAAGTTGGGAGTGTTTCGCCTATTCTCAATCATAAGGCTTGCGTCCTAACTTTCCATCAATTTTCACAAAAGAAAAGTCACCGTTTTTGTAAGATATAAAGGCTCGTTTGCGTCAAAGGGACCAACTTTTTCTTTCCCTCCACCTGAAAATGTACAAGATTGTAGTCTCCCGATTCTAGACCCTTGATTAACTTTTCTTTGACCCAGGAATTAGCACTACATTAGCAAAAGCTTCCCTACTATGTTTAAAATTTATTCATACTACATTTAGTCGTAACATCCTAACTGACAGAGAAAGGACTAACCCCACGGTCACCAATAGACAGAAATTGGTACAATGCGTCAATCAGCGCCCCTCACCTATTACGATGGGGTCCCAATTTACCCACGTTTAGGATACCCGCAACAGAACTGGTATGTGCTCAAACCTACTTTCTACACTATTCCAACCACAACCATAACGTTTCAGCCAGGACAGGCTCCTCACCATGTAAGGGGTGGTAGTAACCTGTTATAGGGTCCCCCTAACTCGTGGCACATATCAAAGCTCTGCTAAGCTTTCCGTGACACTCTGTCTGAGTATCATTTTCTAGTCTAGACTTTGGTACGTGGGGGTGGTCTTTCTCAAAAATTACTAGTTTCTGAGAACCACCCTCAGGTTTTAACAAATCACCCTACGCTTTCACTACTGTGTTTCATATTTTATTGCCTTCAATTTTTACATTGGGTCGAGAAAGGTAGTCGCTGACTACAATTCTTGATTCCTGTTACATGTATCAGTTGTATTCTTTGACTCTTATGCAATATGAGCCAACGTCTGGCGAGCTTAGCCTTACCCCTTGACGACTCCAGGTCCCTCGTTCTCCTATCCTACTAAGCTTCCCCCGTTAGTCCAGTTCTATTCCTTCCTTTCGGCCTTCATGCCTCCAGGTCCATCATCTCCTCTCTCTACTAGGGTTACGCCAATTTCAAGTTTATCTCCGGGGCCGTCGCTCTCAGGCTCCCATCTGGCCTCTTCAACCATCAGTTCTTCAGTACGTCGGGTACTTTGGTACTACAATTCAACATGTTCGAGCAATTACTCCTTCTTCTCCGGTTCAAGCTTCACTCCCCTTTCAGATCCGCACCCTTTAAGACACAGGCATGCTTCATTTTTAGTTCAACTACACTTCCTCTCTTCCCTCCCCTTAACACTCATTTGGGATGGTCATCATGGATGTGCCACGGCGCATCCGCTTGGTGAAGGTATCTTGACTGACAGCTAATCCGCTTTACCCTATACGGGGGGATCACTTCATTCTCATAAGTTGGGATATCACTCAAGCCACCTCAGTAGGTGAGCTCTATTTGCAGGGCTCGCAACGCATGTACTCGTCTAGGGTTTTTTCATTAGTGTCTTTTGCATTATGTTTTTAAGATCCGATGCTTTTTTTAAGATTCGATGCTCCCGGTACCATCTTGGATAGAAGATATCGTCTGCTTTATTGTTTATATTAAAAATTGATATGTAGTCGAAGTCAATTTTTGCAGGTATGATGGCCTAGATCACTTCCCAGGTCACCTTAGAAATGTCAGCACTTTGAAGTGGATAGCTTCAGAGCTTTATTTGTCTCGTTTACCGCTGTCAAGTTAACTTTTCTATTTGCGTGCCTGGAATCGAAGCACTCCTTCCCTTCTCTCTCTCTCCCCCTTTTTTTTGGTTGGGAGGTGAATGCCATTTACGCACAGAGTGTGGGACTCCCATGCTCGCAAGAAGGCGACTGGACTACCCACTAAACCCCTCCCCTGTCAACCCGAGAGCCCAGCCTGGGACCGTTTGACACATTACTTTGGCCTAGGTCTCATTTTGTTATGCCATGAGGCACCTTCAAGCTGGGGGATCCCTCTTCTAGCGGGGATCTTTTAGGACTGCCCGAGCATAATGTGCCACCTGGTTCCATTTTTCAACCGTTTCCAGCATCACCGCGACTATATTATCCGGGGTGAGCTCTCCCGTCTCCCTGTAGAGGTCCTTTCGTAGCCTCCTCCATTTTGTGCACGCAAAAAAATTTGTGGCAGGTATTGTCTTCCTCTCCTGGGCAAAACCGGCCATCGGGGGACCGTGACTTACCAATCTTGTGCAGATACGACTGGAAACACCCATGCCCACTCAAAAGCTGGGTCAGATAGAAGTCACTGACCATGCCTTCGATTTAGCCACGGTCTCACATCTTTCTCCCTCTGATGTTCATGGTACACCGAGACGAGGATGTCTCGGTATCAGAACTAGCCGACACTATTAACGTTTCGGACTTTTTCATGCGCTTGTAATTTCGGTTCGAGCCTACAATATGATAACTAGTGTAGCCTATATGCACCATTTGCCTTGCTACGCTGAGAGTGTTATCTTTACTTCTGTGGCGGGCATAAAATATCAATTGGGCAGACGTCCAGGGCAAGGAGAATTTCGAAGCTCCCAGAGCTCTCACCGGCAGGCAAAACCACTCCCAATGCCGACTCTAAAACACACATACTCGGCCGTGAAACATTTTTATCAACTTTCACCCATAGTTTTCCCGTGGGTCAGGCCCTTTCTTCGGCCCCATCAGGATCTCAAAGGTATTACCAAGCCTTATATTCATCTCTGATCTATCGCTTGAAGTAACAATGACCGGTCTATTTTGGCAGGCTAACCTTATTCTTAACATTAAAGTTTTTATGGAAAATATTGCTTACATTGCAACTAATTTTTGCCTTGAGCAAAAAACCGGCAAGGCATTGAAGCTTACCTTAAACTTAAACTAAAACATAAATAGGAATTGCTTCGATGCTTTATTATCGATCTAGAATAATCTATTTCCTCATTGGTCTATATAATTCCTACTTCTAATTTTATTACCGATCTTAATATTATATTTCCTGTACCATATCACATGCACTGCACACCATTTACAAAAAATCGCAAGAACGCAAACTAGGAAAGAAAATTCCACGTGATATCTGAGATTAACCGCGAAGGGCAATGTCAGGTATTCCCAAGACGTTAAAACGTATATTTTATACATATAAATACATGCGGGATAGCTCTGGCTTTATTTTCTCACTAAAAAAATAGCTTAACTACGTAAGGCTAGTAAATGAGAAGTTCAGCTTCGTAAAGTTTATAGTTTAGTTAGTCACACAAGAATCATTTGACAAGGTGAAATCTGTTTACTGACAACACTTCTAAATGAGGCGATGCATCTGGAGTTGTTCAAGTCAAGACGATGTTCACTAGACCGTATTTTTCGCGACTGTGTCTCGAAGTGTTTCATGATGATGTTAATTAGCCAGTGGAAGATTTTGCTAATTAATTCAAAGAAGAAACGATGCGTCCCAAAGAATTTAAATAATTTTAAAATTGTTTTCCTACAATTTAAAGAGGAAGAAAATTATCTGAGATACTCCTCAGATGGTATGTTGGAGTAATTGTTGTTCTGATGGAATTCTTAAGGCTCGTGGACTCAAAGGAAATTGTAAAAAATTTAATTGGATGAGCAAATGTTTGTTACTTTTAATTGATTTTCTACGAGTTAAACAGCTATCACTGCTACTAATCTAGGGGCTGTTTTTTTTCAACCCTAGTTTGCGGTCTGTATTAGCCTTTATTTTGTTTGGTTGAAAAAGCAGGAAGTGCAATTATTTGGCATCCCCTACAAGCTTGACTTTTTCTGATGTGCTTTTAATGCTGCGTTAGCTTGAATCAATGAATGAATTTTAAAATTCATGAGGTTGAGATGATCTTTTCCTATACCTTATTTTTTTTTAATTCAAGAAAGCTGCAAATGTTCATACAAAAATCCAAAGGTCTATATGGAAAAAATGCTAACCAGTACTATGCTACAACCAAGAGATTCATGTAACTAATCGGGATTTGTTTGGCTGTTGAGCAAAATTCAGGAAAGCTCTTTATTTTTGTTTAAATTGATCGTCAATTTTTCTCATGGCGATGCACAACAAAAAAGTTGAAGTAATGTCAACATTATCCCGAATTTTCAGTTCTATTATCGAGTAAAATAGAATTAAAACTACTAGTAAATGAGATTCAATTTAAAGGATCCAGTTTGACATACATAGCAGAAGTTCAATAAAGCAAATAACTTGGGCGATATGTGGCTGTCTCAACGTCACGAAGACTACTAGGACAATTTATCAGAGATTTTAGAATGAACTGAAATTCAATCAATACAAAATATTTTCCAACCCCTTGGGGGTGAGGATTACGGAGGAGAGAATGAGGTAACATCATCTCAGTTGACCGAATAAATATTTTTATGAGAGTGATTAAATTTAAACAAAAGTATGAAATGATAGGATATGATCTCAACAGACGTAAATATCCTTTCTGCACGCAATGTGATATTACTTTGATCTCAATATTAAATTTTTTCCTTGAAAAGCCGCCGGGCCTTGCTTTGTTGACAACTAAATATTTAGCTTAGCTTAAAGAATATTTTAAGTGCCATCATTGTTTTCGTAAATCGAATCGTACACTGAAATACGGTTGCTTACAAGTTGCAATAAATGAAGAATGAAAATGAATGCGTGAAAGGAAGGTTACGCGAAGAATGATTACGATTTAAATACTATGAGCAAACTGTTTTTTTTAGAAAGGTTTTTTAAAATTGAATAAAAGTCGAGTATCACTTTGTAAAATACAGTCGAATTTTTTCCAAACTTTCAGGACATTTTTAAACTACATTATCCTATTTTAATTTTATTAACAACAATAAATTAAAGCAATAAATTATATTGCAACTAGCATTCATGGTTTTTTTCTGATTTTTTTAGGATACCCAATCACAAGAGAGGGAAGCATATATTACTCATATTAATAAATTTTGACATCTTCCTGCAAATTTCATAGGGTTTATACTGGGTCCTGAAATACCATTTCGAAATTTTTCATTTGATAAGAAAATGTTTAGTGGTTGCCACGAGAACTGACTGCCGTAGTACTCTACCTGTGAAAAGAACCAGCTAAGGCGAGGATGAGTAGAGTTCCATTAAACGAACTGAAGAGTATCGCCGTACCTGGTTCTGAGCGAAAACCGGTAATGCAAAGTAAGAATTCACGTTTCCTTGAATCAACACGAATATTGGCCTTACACTGCATCATAAATTACAAGATAAATATTTCACATACAGATATGTACGAGGGTCATTCAACAAGTACTTAGCCTACAGAAGAAAAACGAAAATTTTGGAAAGGTGGCAATTTATTTTTCCACATAATCTCCTTCAAGCTTGATACACTTGGCCCAGCGATACTCTAACTTTTTCAGCTCGTCCAAAAAATACATTTTCTCGAGGGCTGCAAAATAGGCCTCCGTGGCGGCGATGACGGCGGCGAGTGATTTTTTCAGGTTTGGAAAAACAAAAAGTAGTCACAGGGTGGCAAATCTGGAGAGTACGGTGGATGGGGCAGCAATTCGGCCAATTAGGCCATGGCGACGGCGATGGTGTGAGCCGGTGCGTTGTCGTGGTGGAACAGCACTTTTTTCTTCGTCAAGCGGGGCCGCTTTTTCTCCAATTCGTCGTCGGATCGACCCAATAAGTCTGCATAGTAGCACCCCGTGAAGTAATCGATGTGGATCACACCTTGTGAATCCCAGAAATTGGTGGCCATCACCTTTCCGGCCGATCGAACAGTCTTCGCATTCTTCAGAGCACGTTCGCCGGGTGAAGTCCACTGTTTCGACTGTTCCTTGGTCTCTGGTGTGTACCAGTGAATCCATGTTTCATCGACGGTCATGAAACGACGCAAGAACTCCGCCGGATTGCGCTGAAACAGCGCCAAACACGTCGCCAATGTGGTCTAAAGGTTGCGTTTGTTTTCCGGTGTGAGCAAACGCGGCACGCATCGCGCCAACAGTTTTCTCATGCCCAGTTCTTCGTGAAGAATATGATGCACCGTTCCTTCTGCGATGACCACAGTCTCAGCTATCTCGCGAACCTTCAATCAACGGTCTGCCAACACGAGATCGTGGATTTTTTTAACGTTTTCCTCCGTAGCAGCCGTTTTCGGGGTACCTGGGCGTGGCTCATCAAAAACCGACGTGCGGCCACGAACAAACTCGTTGAACCAATTCTTAACGGTCGCCATCGAAGGAGAAGAGTCACCGTACACAGCATCCAAGCGATCTTTGATTTCGCTGCGCGTTTTCCCTTCCAAAAACAAGAATCTAATCACTGTACGATATTGTTCTTTTTCCATTTTTGTACAACCGACCGACACACTCGCTTCCAAAGGCTATCAAAACAAAACTAATGAAGGGAATTGACTGAAACTTTGACAGTAGGCTACTAAAAGAATGTACTGCACGGTGGTAAAACTCTTTTGTAATAGCAGCGCCATCGGGTGGTGAGGCTAAGTATTTGTTGAATGACCCTCGTATATAATGAAATGATGTACATACAAGCAAGATATTAAACTCAGTGTGCTCTCTCAGTGGCTTACAACGTGGGGGATTGAATTTTCCGATGAGGCCGACAACATTACGAGACAGCAATATGGTAGCCTATACTGTGCTCTAAATTCGGAAACTTTCAATGCAGCATCCATATCCATCAACAGGCGTATTTTGAAGAGAGAAGCCTGAAAGATGGGATATCACGAGCGGAGACAAGGAACTAAAGCTTTCTTCCTAATTTTCTTGAATCCAATCTTGTATAATGAAGAAGACCTTATTAATTTGATCTTTTTTATAGGTAGAGAGATGAAGGCTCTGTACACCCGAATCGTAGGATTTATTCATAATAGCGCAGGATTCTGGACAACCCTATACAAATCTCTCTTGTCATCCTAGGAAAAAGCCTGGAAGCATTTGACATTTTACTTCAGGTTAGATCTCGTTTTTTTTGCCGTAAGGCGCCATCGGGTTGTAGGAATTCTTTTTCTAACAAGAAGGCAGAGTAGAAGGAGAGAGATTGCTAGAAAAAAAAATTCTGAAGCCTCAATACCTGCAGTCAATCAAAGGTGATCTTATTCAATTTGAGAACTGACCGAGGGCAATGAATTACATTATGCCATGTGTTAACGAGTCCGAGTATCTCTCCTAACAGCATATCCGGAAAGAGCTTCCTTTCCTAACACTAGAAGCCCTAAAGAATGCTGGGGAAGCGTCATCTTTCTTGTGGAGATTAGTCCCTTCATTATTCACAGTTTTATCAGCCATTATTATTATGTTTTAGGGGTACATTGTTGGATACACCATAGGCCAGCGATGGCTCTAAGCTTCCTCGAATATGGTCTTAGTTTTAATAAATAGTGCACCCGGTCGCCAAGCAGAAGCCAAAGCAAGCCTTTGTTTATTCTAACTCTGCAACATACGTAATTATATCTTACCTATTTGACTCAGGTGCAGATAATTCAGCGGAAAGTATTCTAAACTTTTCTTTCCCTCCTCACAAGCTCGACAGGTGTAATCCATTTTATTGCCTTTACATTTGGTGTGTCGACCCAGAAGGCAGTGGCCCGTAACAATGCTACCAGGGTTCTTACACCATTCTTGTTGTTTCCTATAGTTGAGTGCTTTTCGTTTCGTTAGGGTGAGACCAAAGAGCTCGGCTTATCCTTCAGTCATTTCTGGAAGCCGCGAATATCACAGGGTTTCTACTATTCCCTTTTCACCGTTGCTAGGGGTAATTTTATTGTATCCACTCTTGCTACATATTAACCGCCCGCCCCAGCTCGTGCTAGCTGATCCACTTTCGCTTCCCATCTGACATCTATGTCTAGGTATACCACGTTAGTTGTACTTCCTTTCGGTTAGCTTAGCTTAGAAAAGCATTTGCGATGTCAACTTAGTATCCGAGAGACTATGTAGTATATCGTTGTGATTACTCATTGCTATTCGTGTTTTTGCCTTTATTGCAAAAAATGCGACTGGAAGACCGTGGCATGGCTCTCTAGCATAATGCACCGGTTGGGTTTTGGATAATTGTGGAAGTAAATTCCGGCTACGATTTCTGCATCTGCTTTAGGACTTTCGATGGCAATTATGGTTTCACTGGCTTCTAAGGTGATATTTCCCACCGTTTGACACCTGTAAATTGTCGGTGAATTGGTACTATTAGGGGTGTTTATATATACTACTGGTTGAATTCTACCTATTCCCCTTCTGCTTGACAGGGCCATTTTCGCCATGGATTTAAAAATCCGGAGATGATTCGAGGATAGCTGAACGTGAATTATAATCCTTTATTCGCAAGTGACGCTGCTCTAATGGTGTAACAGTCGAGGGGCGCCTGGTTGAGCATTTTATACATCGCAGATGTTGGCGTAGTCATCAGAGTATCAGTGATGGCCAGGCAGGCCATTCACTTAGAACTCATCTGGCTCCTTTATGAAGGTTTTCTTTTGCAGTTTTTTGTTTGTACCACTACAGCCCCTTTCGAACCTTCGCTTAGAGATAGTTAGAGTATCTCATTATCATGATGTCACGTTTAGTCTTTCGACACACCAGTTTTGGTTTCCAAATCCAAAAATCATTTGACGGTTTATAATTTTTTGGTAAATTTAAGATCTAATGTATCCGGGAAAAGCAGGATTATGTAATTTTGGATTTGAAAAGGGACTTGGAAGTAGTGCGGAAATAATGACTGCTGATTTTGTTAAATGCCCAACAGCATCAATGAATTGGCGCGTTATCCGCATAAATAGTAAGGTGGGTACTTGTAGTAAGCATAGGAGTATTTCATTATATAGCTTAGCTTCTCGGAAATAAATTTCACATTGATATTACACCTAAGGACATCGAAAACGATGTTCACCAAGAAACCAGTGATGCCATATTTAATGTTTGAAATTGGTTGTCGTAGGATCGAAGGGTATAGCAATTTTTGGGATCATAGGACAAAGAGTAAAAATTGATTTGCACCGACTCCAACCTATTTTCATGAATGTCGAAAATAGGGTCCCAGATCAAACAAGCTTTTTCGAGAATGAAACGAACTAGTGAAGCGTACAACGTCTTTGTTGCCCAAATATTCTTGAATTTCATACCAGAATGGGACGAACTAGTGCAGTGTACTACGATTTTGGTGCCCAAATATCCACGAATTTTTCGGCTCTCCTTTTGATAAAACCTAGCATCCTTTTACCTTTAGGTTGAACCTCGTCACATTGAAGATTGAACAGAAGCTGCGTGTCTAGGATTACGCCAAGATCCACTACACTATGGATCCTTGTCAAACTCGTGTTATTGATTTGTTAGTCGTTAAGGGTAATTTTTTCATCCAGAAAAACTTATGACATGGCATTTATCCAAGTTGCGTGTAAGTAATTTTAGTTTAAAGAAAGGAAGCGTCGGTTTGAGGTTTTATAATGCGGTACAAGTTCAGATCGTCGGCAAAATGGTGCGGTATATCAAATAGTGCCACTAAAAGCTCAAATATGAAGAGAGTTAAAAAGAACTGACCAGGATGACTACCCTGAGGAACCCCAGAGGGGACATTAATTTTCTTTGATAAGCGACCTTGCAACTTGACAAATTGTATACGGTCCCTCAATTAGGAATAAATCCAGTTAAGTGTTGGGTCGGAGATTCCAAATTTGAAAAAAATTAACATACGAATAAATCAACATGCAAATTAACCAAATTTCCCAGAGAATACAACATTAACACAGCTTTTGAAAATAGGAAAAGTTTGAGATAAGTATTACGCATAAAACTAAACGAGGAAAATCAACTAGACAAACAGAGATAGATACATCTACATCTGACAAACATGACGCATGGTAAGTACCAAATTTTGAGAACACATGATAGACGATAAAAAAAACCCTGACGCGACCCCGGAGTCCAACTTCACAAACCACATGCTTGACAACAAGTGTACACCAATTTACACCGGAAAAACAATAAAGCTGCTGCTTGTGCGAAAAAAAAGTATAACGTCTAAACATACTAGAAAATATGGAAATATACTAACAAAAACCGATTGACGGAATGATATTATACAAACAAACACCCAATCGGACATAAAATTCGAGCTCTTAAACATATCAAGGCGGTTTTAAATATGGAAGATCGACAGCAGGTAAAGCAAATTCTGGAAAAATGTTGATCAAATCCGCTCCTGTTACTGTGGAGTCGGGAACCGTGTAAAAGCCAACTTCGCGGGGCAGAGGTTGGGTTGTACAGACAATGCCCTAGTAACTACCATCACTGTCTCGCGGATGAATCGACGAGAAAACGACTTTTGCCTGACAGGATTGATTGGCGGCAAGCGATCCATCATCACTATCGATGCTGGTGCAACAAAACCCATCTTTGGACCGGACATCGTGAGAGGAGTACAACTCAGAAATAGCGGGAAATTCATACTGCAAACAGCGAATAGTGGGACGAAAACAGTGCAGAGTCATGTTGGAAAACATTGCATTCAACCATAACTTCCTCGTTGTAGATATAACGGATGAGTGTATCCTCGGGATGGATTTCCTAAAATCTAATGAGTTTACCCTGGGATTGGCTGGAAGGATACTACAATGGTGAAACGTTGAAATCATCACTGAAGTTCCCGATATGGAGTCTTGGTTACAGAGGATCATCAGAGCACATGTTGCGAGCTAAGCTTGGTGGGAATCCTAGTGGTCATCGTTTCTAACTAATGGAGCCAACAAAACTAACGGAGCTACAAAATTTAATAGTGGCGCGAAGTCTAGTGAATATCAGCGATGACAACTGTGTGCCGATAAGAGTGGTGAACGCTTTGTTGGGAAGCTGCCAGCCAATCACTTTAGTAACCGCGATAGACGTGTCAAACAAATCGCACTCTCATGCAACTGAGGAGGTGGTGGTTACAAGGGATATGGCCGAAGCAATCTTTGGGATGAGCCATCTTTCAGCCGATAAACGATCTCATGCTCTACAGTTAATCAACAAATTTGGAGATGTGTTCTCTAGCCACGACGATGACCAAGGCAAAAAGAACAAAATCATGCATAGGATCGATACCATGGGTGCTCAAGCAATCAGGCGAACCTCTGGACGATTACCGCTTCTAAAACGCGACGAGGTGCATAAAGTGATCAGCGAAATGGAGAAACAAGGCTTCACTGGGCCATCAACTAGTCCATGGACGTCACCTGTAGTCCTTATGAAGAAAAAAGATGGAAGCACACGATTTTTTTTTTTTGATTAAAAGCAGCTTAATGTAACGAAGAAGGGCAATTACCCATTGCCTCGTATTGACGGTATTATGGACACCTTATTTTATTTTATTTTACGCTATTTTACAGATCATCAATCCAATTACAAAATGGGTAACATAAAATATAATAAATGCTATAATTAATAAACAAAGCTACTTAAATAGAAAAAGTTTCTGGCAAAATAATAACGGTGAAGGCCACCAATGGATCGACCCCGCATCATTGCGTTCCCGCCAAGTACACAGACATTACCGATGGAGTAGCCATAGTGAAGCATAAGACTGTGCGTTTCATGGTTGAGCGTTTTCATATGCAACTGAAAGCCGCTATTAAGTGCGTGTGTACCTTGGATGGAAAGATATACTTCGGTTGCTAATGTCGGGTATTCGTGCAGTATAGAAGGATGACTCAGAAGCAACATCGGCAGAAATAATCTAAGGTGAACCACTCAGACATCCTGGTGAATTCCTAACTTGAGGAGATACGCGGGACACAAATATAACCGAATTCGCTGAACAGCTCCCACAGCAGATGCGCTGCCTTCGTCCAACAAATGGTTCCAGGCATGGTAAAGAATCAACATTTGCCTTCGAAGACCTAGCGACTACTCCATACGTATTCGTTCAACACGATGAACCAAGGCCACTTCAACTGGCATTAGATTTTTCCTTTAGATTAGTTGCTCGATTTGAAAAGGCATTTATCGTCAACATTCGTGGACGAGATGTCACCGCATAAATTGGCTAACACAAAGTAGCCTACGTCTTGAACGATGAAATCACCGACAGAAATCAAATTGCCAACATAGCAAAGTTGGAAGGCATACAAAGGCTCCGCATGGGCATATTGAAATGCCAGACTCTAGATTCAGCCATGTCCACATCGACATAATTGGACCGCTGACACAATCCAAGGGTTTCTCATATGTATTGACAATGATAGATAGATTCACGCGATGGCCCGAGGCGGTTTCAATACGAACAATAACAGCGGACGTAATAGCGAATGAATTTTATACTAACTGGGTAGCGCGATTCGGAGCTCCTCCTGTACTGACATCGGATCCAGGATCTCAATTTGAGTCTTTAATATTCCAGTCGCTAACGCATTTAGCAGGTTGCAAGAAGACTCGGACGACAGCGTACCACCCTGCACCTAACGGAATGATTGAGCGGTGGCATCGATCTCTGAAAGCTGCCATCATGTGCCACAATAACCAAGAATGGGCGAAAATTCTTCCGACCCTGTCACTCGGTCTTCGCACAAGCGTGAAGAAGGATATCGACGCAACTTCTGAAGAGTTGGTATATGGCACTTCGCTGCGAATCCCCGGAGAATTCTTCTTTAAAGAAGATATGCCGCCGGACCAGAAACTATTTGTTCAAAAATTTCGCGAGTATATGAAGCTAGTCCGCGCAACGCCAATTACAGGCGACAATAAGCGGAAAGTTTCGTCCCCAAAGACCTCTCAACTTGTTCGCATGGTTTCGTTCGTATCGACAGAGTGAAGAGGCCATTAGAACACCAAAACGAAGGACCATTTAAAATTTTGCAACGAATTTCCGACAGCGTTTTTAGTCCCGATATCTATGAGAAAGCAACCAGTATCAATGTCGACCGACTGAAACCAGCACACTTCGAACTTTCGTCTGAATCAGCAGACAACTCCGAGTCAATTCCACAAGTACAACCAAGCGTTGTTTCGAGGACGTATCTAGGACCAAGATTAAAGGCAGCTGTTGCAAAAAAAGTTCAATTTAGTGTTTGAAAAATGTTAACGTTGTTTTAAAATAACCTTCCGACAAAACTACTTAGGAGGGAGCAGTGTAGCAACATGAAAGCTGATCAATAGATATTCGAATGTAGCGGGTATATGGATCGGCAACCAAGAAGAGTTTTTGATTTATCTTTGCATCATTCTCTCTCCAACTCTAACCGCCATCGTGTGGGCACGCCTTTTTGTTACTTCGGAGTACGTCTTTTGTTGATAAACCTTATAATAAATCCTGTGCATTTTAATTTATACGGGCACACAATGAACTCCTACAGTAGTGAATACCTACAGTGGTGACCCCATGATGAATGCCGATGTGGTTTTCTGTCGGTTTGAACATTTTCACAGAAAAACGCAAGTTCACGAGTGACACCAACTAATATTGAAAATGGCTACCGGGCCGGACAACTCCGTAGATACGCCGAAGACATCAAAAGTTCAAGTGCTACCTTACCGCCCATCGCGATCAGTACAAAACACATGTTAAGAACAATAGATAAAATCGAGTATCGCGCGGTGATAAAGTAACATACCTCTATTTGAAAGGGAAAAAACTTGGGAAGAGAAAGAAAAGTTAGACTCCGTGTATGGTGAATCGACGCCCTCATTTACAATCGTGAATCATCGGGTGAAAGAGTTCAAACGCAGTCATACAAGCATTTTTGACAATGAACGTTCTGGACGTCCAAAAACTGTTTCAATGGAAGATATCGTCAGTTTAATGCACACAACCGTGACGGAAGATCGCCGATTAACCATTAAGGAAATTGCTGAGGCTTGTGGGATATCACCTGAACGGGTGCATAAGATTTATGCATGAGAAAATTATCCGCGCGATGGGTGCCGCGTTTGTTGACGATCGACTAAAAGCACGTACGGATGGATATGTTGCGCGAGACTCTTCAGCTGTTCCTAAAGAATTCTACCGAGTTTTCCGCCGATTAATAACTGTCAACGAAACCTGGATCCATCACCATACTCCGAAGACTAAACAACAGGCAATGCAGTGGATTGTGGTGGGGGAACCAGCTCCGAAGAAGGTAAAGGTCGTTCGTTTTGCCGGAAAAATGATGGTGATAGTTTTTTGGGACAGCTGTGGAGTAATTATGGTTGATTACCTTCAAAAAGGTAAAACCATTAACGAACTCTATTACGCTGCGTTGCTAGACCAAGTGAAGACGGAACTCAAGAAGAAGCGACCACACCTAGCGAGGAAGAAGGTGCTGTTTCATCAAGACAACGCACGAGTCCACACATGCATGGTCGCAATGGCGAAATTGGAGAACTGAAGTTCGAATTGCTTCAACACCCACCATACTCACGAGACCTAGCTCCGAGTGACTTGTTTTGTTCTCCAAATTGAAAAAATTTCTGAGTGGGAAAAAATATGGGTCAAATACCGAGGTTGCAGAGGCAGTAAACCTGTATTTTTCAGGTTTATGTAAAGAATTTTTTTCTGATAGCCTGAAGGGTTGGGAAAAGCGTTTCACCAAATGTTTTGACTTGCGTGGAGACTATGTCGAGAAATAGATTTTTGTTTGGCTTGAACTGTGTGTTTTTTTTAAAAGGCCGGAAGCTTTTCAAGTGACCATCAAGGTTTTCGAAGCGATTCCTTCGATATATAGAGGCAAAAATAATACAGGAATGTATAAAAACTCAAGGGGAATAGAAAAACTTCGATATATCGAGGAATTCGATATATTGAGGTTTGATATATTTAGGTTACACTGTAGTTAGAGTATATCATCATGATCGAATGTGTCGGCACTCCACAAGGTGATATGATCAGTATCACGCCGTGTGCCCGTCCACGCAGCTGCGATACGTTCTGATTTTTAAACGATCACGTATCATAACTGAACGGGCTTATAGTCCGTCCGAAAAATCATTTGAACTAAACCTAGTTGCCGCCGACTAGAGTCGAACTAGGAACCTTCGGCTTACGGGATGAGTGATCTAACCACAACACGCGGACTACTAATAAGCACTGTATCAGTTGTTTCCATCAAATTTGCAAGAGTTGAGTGATATGAAACAACGCCATGTTGACGAGTAGCAACATGGGGACGTCTTTCGATAATTGACTCTAGCAATTTCTATAATGAAAAAAAGTTTGAAAACTGGACGGTAGTTATTGACGAACGTAAATTCGTCACTTTCATAGACAGGACTATATTGGTAGTTCCAGCAGTAAGGTATAACCCCAGACGATATAAAGCCTAAGTGTTTTACGAGAGTACCTTCCAAGATTAGGGCTACCCTTGAGGTCTCCATTGACGGGGTTGAATTAAGCTTAATCAGGCCCCAATTTTCCCAAATTAGAATACACGCCACACAGTATTTAGGCGCAACTCTACTTTTTAGCCACAAAATAAAAACCACAAACCACAACGTTTCAGCGAGGATGCAAGAAGATGATAGGTTGACAAAATGTATAGGATTTTCATCAAAGCCCGCCAATCTTGTAGCTCATTATAATTTAATAGATTCTACAATCTCAGGGTTAACGAAAAAAGAGGGAAGAATTGGTTGACGATTTGTTAGGAAATTAGCTACCATTGATAAAGGATACAGGACGTAAGTTGAGGAGACTATCTCGCTGAAAGCGGACGCTATCGTATTTCTCTAACGGACACAATCAGGAATATCTAGTGGAAAGGTGTTTACGTGGACTTCCTAAATAATTTGAAAAATTTTTTAGGTATCCAAAATTTCAAGAATTCGCCACTTGTGACCTTCCTGAAAAAGCTAAATACATAGTAACGTATTTATGTTTAATTTGGGGGGTGAAGAATTTTTTCTATCATTAAGGATCTCAATTGGCTTTTCAGGAACCATTTACATCTTACAACCCAAACTATTGCTAAGACCACTTCATAGTAGCTTAACTCAATTCTTACCTTTAAAAACCAAATGCTTCAGCACCTTCGTTGTATCCACACACAAAATATTTTGAAAACAAGGATCTTTGCGGGATTCCTTGAATTCTTGTGGCTCCTGAAGAGCACCCACACACACACATATGCACAGTCTGTTCAAGAAGAATTTGAATTGCGAACAGCTGAGCTACAACCGAGTAAAAACCGCAACGCGACTTGCACTACGAAATGCACTATTCGACCAATCTTTACGCTATGCACCTGCAACAGAGTGTCAAGCACAAATAGCAGCAGCTGAGCACCAAACAGATGTTTCTCGCACCGATGGACTGCAATTTCATACGTTCAAGATTATTCGTCAGACTGGTCACCCGAGGGACCGCAGTTTATTGGGGACTTAGGCCTAAGATTTTCCAGGGTGGCATGCAAATTACCCTTCCTTCACCTGGACCAACTGACAAAACGC
Source organism: Odontomyia ornata (assembly GCA_963969285.1). NCBI lineage: Eukaryota > Metazoa > Arthropoda > Insecta > Diptera > Stratiomyidae > Odontomyia > Odontomyia ornata. Next base: position 342,442,848 of record OZ017740.1, on the reverse strand, counting down.
GATTTTCCGCGGAAGAAACGGAACATGCACGCAAGACGACACGCAATCGAAAGGTTCGACATCAAACTGCAGCGCGAATCTCGCGATTTTCCTTCACAATCTTGCGCTGGCTAATTACGGGGAACTGTAGTCGATGACCGCAAAACCCAATCGCGACTATTTATCCGAATGTCAGCACCTGTTCAACGCGACACGGAAAAGATTTCACCTGCATGCAATCCGCAGGGTGTCCTTTCACCGCTCGTCTTCGACTCAACGCCAAGACACGGCCAATTCACGCCACTCGTCCCAATTCACCTCACGCCTCAGACCGAGAACACTTTGCCAATTAAATCTTGGCCCGGAATTTCATTTGTCACCTCGTAGGCGCTCACACCTTGCAGGATTCCAACGGAGAAAGGATTTCCGGAACGTGAACCCACACTCGTCTTGTTCGCATCGAAATTACATTAAAACGCTTCGCACATCAGCATCGCGGGGGGACGACGACGACGACCGCGACATCAAAGTGATCAACACCAGATGCACCAAAAACGCAGCACTCAACTCGCGTGAGATAATCCTAATCAGAATCGATGTCTTACGCGATTTGTTGTCATAGTCGCGTGAAATCTTATCAGATTGGTCGGTTGCCACTTGACGGTGTTTGTCCTACGACCTGTCAAAAAGAGAATTTTCCTGTGGAGCAACAAGAATTGCGCGAACTACACAGAACCACTTTGCCTCCACACGCGAAGACTGTTCGAAAACGACTGAAACGATTGGATACGGGAAATTGTCAAATAAATTGGAAATTGTGTTTCACTCCGTGCCGTATGTTCGCTGAGTTTGACGTGCGTAGAATGTGTGAGATAATGGAATGTGGATTGTGTTTTGTTTATTTTGATTGAATTCGAAGAATGAGTGGATGCTGGAAGTGTGTGGATGATAAGTGAAAAGACGTTACAAATTTGATAGATTTTTCGTTTGAATGAGTAGTAGTTTCTGTTTTGTTCAGTTTGCCACTGTTGATTTGGTAAATGTTTCTTTAAACATGAAAAATATTTCATTTAGACATAGTGAAGTAGAGCAATAAATTAAATGAACCGAAAACATAAACATCGAAATCTTCTTTGCTAAATTAAGGTGTTCAAATAACCATGAAATTAAATACGTCATTTAATTTATAAATTAAGGTTTGGCAAAGGCATCATAGCGTACGAGTATTCTTCGACGCTAAACTTTCAATTCTTTTCAATAAAACAGAAAAATTAAATTAACTAAGCAGAGTTAAAATACATAGATTAAGGATAATGTAAGTCAATTGGATGATAACAATAGTTATAGTTTAAAAAATAGAGGCGGATGCTTCATGTTAGCTAAACGAAAATCTTGTAGTCATCGAGCAGGTTGTAAATTTATTATTTTGTATCATCAATTTAAATTATTTGATAATCTTAGGTAAAATTTAAATTTTTTTTTTTTTAATGTAAATTTATAGATTTTATTTTTTATTATTCAATATAAAAAAACAACAAAAAAATTGCTCGATTAGAATTCGGCGCAGGCAAAGGGTTAAAGGGAATTCCTGCATAGTAGAGGCCAAACCTGTTAAATCACTACACAACCAACAAACCATTTTCATATAGGAAATCCTACTATGGCTTGGTAGTATGGAAATTACGCATTCTCGCATTCCGCTCATCGTCATCATAATCATACCCAAAAATATACACTTACACTCATCGAACTGTTAGTAACAATTCGTATGAGTGTACAATCTACTCAACACAACACAACAATTTCGTCGGAAAAATAACTCAAGTTTTCATCTTGCCCCACTCGTCATATTGTGCACTTACCATTTATGATTTGCTTCTGAAATTATGAAATGTCGGAAAACACAAAATGAAACGAAAATGTCCAAGTGAAGTGATAGCGAAAAACAAAGTTTTCATTGGATTCATCTTGCAAATTTGGCACACGGCGTGCGTATCAAGGAGATCTAAGAATTATTCCCGGGTGTAATGTCCGCTTGAAATCGCCAAGGGGAGACGTCATGAGAACCGCGCCGGTGGAATGATTGACCAGTTGATATGGAAGTTTAATTTAGTGGCGAAAAATATTGATAAAAAAAATTTTACCAACCGGGATTCAACGACGATTCGCAATTGGGAGTGAAAAGTTTAGCGTAATATGAGGTGTGCGAGTGGCACGAGTCATGATCAAGTAACGGTTTGAACGCTAAACTGCGAAAGATTAATAAAGGGTTGTTGGTGTTACTACGGGAGTTGTTTCGCAATATATGTAATAAAAAGTGAAAATTGCATTTCGCGTTGCAATGGTTTAACGGATTTAGTGCTGAGTTGCTTGAGAAAAAAAAGTTATTTGATTGGCATTGGCGCCTTGCGGTGTTATTGAAAGTGTTATGCGTTATGAAAGCTTTTTATTGGAACGGTCTTATTGCGTCTAGCCAAACGTTTGGCATCGATTAAACAATCACAAAAAGACATCTTCAATGCCAGTACAACCCAAGGAAATAAAAACAGAAACTAGAGAAGTCAAAGTATGAATATGGCAGACTGCGAAGGTTTTCAGAGTAGCCATAATCCATCGGTGGTACAGCGGCAAACAACCCTTCTATCGTATGAACTTTTGATTGAAAGAAGATTCGCCTCATGTCATGAATAGAGAGGACTCGGAGGACGAGTCGAGTGATGTGAAAATGAAAGTGAAGATTTTTACATTTGCTGCTGGTTCACTCGGTGATTTTTGAATATTCAGTTGTATACAAATGTTTTTAAATGTTTGTTAAACATTGAATAATCGCCAGATTGCCTAATGCAGATGAGTAAATCGTAAACAGAAATTAACTAAAGGCTGTTTGTATTACCTTTTTTTGAAAATTGGAGCAGTGTTTCAATTTATTTTGTTGACTATTCGATTTAGTTGTTGTAATGGAAATAATCGCTAAAATTTTGGAGCTCTTTCAAATTCAGTGGAATGTTAAGGAGCTGTTAAGAAATGTTCTACTTCTTATTAGACGAGCTATTATTTATAATTTTAAGTCGTCATGTGTACATAAAAGACCATCAGCACCAACAAATCGACCGAACCCTATGCAGCCTTCAAAACTAGTTCTCCGTCATCACCAGATCTTCAGCGAGCGCTCGTTCAGGATACTGGTGAGTACCTGTTGATTTTGATTTGTACATTTTTAGTAAATATAGATTTGAAAATTTTTTGTAGATATATATCCATTTTATATAGATTTGGGAGATTTGTTGTTGAATAAAAGATTTTCAACTTAGATAAAAATATTTTTATAATTGGGCGAATATTCAAAATCCAATTTGAAAAAAAAAAGAATTTTTTTATATAAAAATTAGTTGAGGGAAACATTGAATAATTTTAAATTATATATAAAGTGGTAAGGTGTATATTTGGATGGTCTTTAATATTTATATATATTTGGTATGGATTGATTAAATAAAGATGAATTAATACCCGGTACCTTTCGGTCTTTCTATTACGTAGGATTTGACCGGGTATAGGACCCGGTACGGTGGCAGGCTTTCACCACAAAACATGAGCCAGCCGCCGGGTACACACTAACCTTCTTTGTTTCAGGTGACGGCGCGAGTTGAGTGGCCCGAGCAAGGTGCCTCTTTATGACATATGATTATGTAATCGAATCGCATAATTCTATGGCATAAATTGGTCACCAGGGTACTTCTCTTCTGATGGGAAGGCTCATACAATTTAAGTTGTATGAGTTTTCCACTCAGAAGAGGAATACCTGGCCACTGCAACAATTATGGATTTTGATCCGGCTGAGTGGGTGCGCGGGGCTCCATCACCACCCGGTTGCCCCTCTCTCATTTGTGGGCCATGAGCCTCTCCAGGTAAGGACGAAGTTACTCTCTTGTTCCATGAACAAGTCATTTGCCCTGGTGTAGTTGCCTACGATTTTTGCGACTTCGGTCGCATTGGTTTTATCGACCCCAGAAATTCGTGAATGCGAAATTCTTTGTAGTGGGTCCTTGTGCTGGGGGAATGTACCCGCCCCACGACACCGCAATGCTAGCCTGCCAGCGCATTCACGCGTCCCCAGACAAGGGCATTCTTGGCAGATACTGACACCTTCTTCTGCCGAGGCAGCAGACCATCGCTGCAGTCCTTCACGGACCTTGAACTTACCTATTTCACTACAATCTTTATATATTGTACTTTACATACTGCATTCATGACACGAAAAGTCATTATCCTAATACGCACATACATATGAATATTAATGCAATAACCTCACCAGATACACTGATAATGATTTATCATACGCCCTTGTTAAAAATAATGGAAGTACTGTTGGAATTTTCACTTTAAAATATGAGATTCGATTATCAACCACAATGAATAGTTGTAGTGATCGAGCAGCCCGCCTAAGCAAACTGCTCGGAGGACCTTTGCGGAGAAATTACCATCTCATAAAAATAACAACACAATAAGTGCGGATCAATTTAATATGCAACTTATTAACATTTTTATTACTAACCCACAATAAACCCAGCCACTACCACCGCTACCATCATCAACAAAAAGTTTTTCCAAAGAAAAAAAAATAAAACAAAAAATGAAAATCAAGCATGGCAATCCGATTGCGACAATCTAGCGAAGCAATTGCTAGATTGTTGCAATAGGAATCTGTCGTTACCACCATGAAGAGGCTCGTCGAGTCAAGCGGAATTGAGATGAAGCGGGATTAGCAGTTTGCACATCGAGCGGGAGGGTCGTCGGTTTTATTGACGGGATTCGTAGGGAATTAACCTCGCCGCTTACTTTTGTGAGAAGAAACCGAAAAAAAAGTGCTACGGCGCTTGAGTTGTGCAAATTCTTCATCGGATATTTGTTGGCTGAAAGTTTATTGCCATTTTCCCTGTTTATCTGATTACGGAGTGGATATCGATGAGTTTTTTTGTTTTACATTTTTCAAACCGGCAAATAGTTTTGCTCGTTCCATCTAAACGAGAGTTAAAATTTGTTTTCCGTTTGCTGCAGCAATCCCTCACCGCGAGTTTATATCTTCCACCTGTCCTTAAGGAAAAAATCAAGCATTTGTTCTGTGTTTAAAAGAAAATAATAAAAACAGTGCTGTGAGACTAAAGGTTTTAGAAAACAAAAGGCAATTGTGCTATTGTTACAATTAACAACAGTCACGGTTTAAAATGACACGTGAACACCAAGAACTTCGATTATACGTCTTACTTTATTCAAGGACCGACATCAATCCCCTAACAGTTTTTATATATATGCATATAACAATGAAGATACATAGTGTTGCCATGGTTCATATAAACGTTGGATAGCAAAACATTTATGGATGACAGTCGGCCTCTCGCCTCGAGTTAAATGGATGCTTCGAATTCCTCACCTGCATGATCATCGTAATCATCATTGATCTCCGGACATAATTCGCACCAGGCCTTTATTTTGTCGCTGCTCATCACCGAACTGAATGATCGGTATTTCTGATGTGCTTCGTCCTCTCCCACGATATATCGATCACGCAGCAGAACTCTCTTGCTGATATAGGGGCCACTATACATAGCCTCCAACTTCTTGGACTCACCCGTAGCTGGAATGGCACTTTCCACCAAGACCAGCTCTCTTCCTTGTACCGCCATGGTTTCTGATGTCTCTCGTTGAATCGCTTTTTCCACTTACGTCTAGCCTCGGATATATTTTTGATCGCGTCTTCTCTTTTGTCTGTCATCGTTTTCTCGTCTAAATTTATATCCTGCATGGTTGCTAGAAGCCTGTTGCCGCTGATGTCCTTCAGCGCGTAGTCGAAAATTAGCGCGATTGGAGTATACTTCGTCGTTGCCAAGTGATCCATATTCATATGGACTATTTCAAATGGTAATCGGGGAATGTCCATACCATGTAATTGACATTCTTTTATTCTCGCCTCTCGCATGAAGCTATAGTCAATGCCTGCCTTCATGTAGTTCTTTATGAAGTTACGCATTCGAGGGAATCAAAAACTTCATTTCATTCGCATCAGTGTACCATCGACACTGATGCGAATGATGTCCGGCGTCATCATGACATAGCTTTGCCACCCGTCAGCGTATGCCTTTCAGAACAAACAGGCATTTTTTCCCCTCTTTATCAACTGTGAAGAGACGGCTGTTCTTTGTAACATATTCCTTGCGAATTTGCTCCCGTTGCTTAGACTCCGCGTTCATCTTAAGAACGTCCATGATTTTTTTCACGTCTGAATCTTGTCACTATAGAGTGCGTACCCAATTCTCTATCGACAAGTTGACACTACCAACATATTCCTCTATTCCACTTGGTTCAGCCGGTGGCTCCACATGCGCTCAACTCAACGCGTTGACGTGAGGCATCTTCATTCCGGAACGAAATACAACCCGGTAATCGAACTCTTGTAGTTTCAAAAACCATCTCACCACTCACGGAATGAGAGGCTTCGTCACTCTTAGATTGGCAATGGCTTGGCAATCAGCTACTATTTCGAACTCCTTTCCCAACAAGTACATTCGGAACCGTTCACACGCGTTGACGATCGCGAGCATCTCCAGCTCGTAGCTAATGTATCGGCTCTCCGCTGGATTGCACAGACGGCTGTGATGCCTCGCCGTAAATGACCAGGGTGGGTGCCTCAGTCAACAACCTCAACAGCTGTAGATGTGCCTCATCGCATCCGGTCAACCAGTTGAATAGTACATCCTTTTTTAACAATCGCGTTAGTGGTGCGGCTATGATGATATAATTCGGAATAAATTTCCTAAAGAAGCCGGAAAGCCCAAGGAAACGCCTGACCTTTGTAGCATTCTGTGGACTAGGGAATTGTTGCACCACCACGGTTTTTATCTTCCCGGACCCGATTCCTTCAGCCGTTAGTTCATGTCCAAGGAACTCTACTGTATTCTGAAAAAATGAACTCTTGGACTTGCGCAACGTTAAACCTTCACGTTTTATGACTTCTAGGAATTCCTTCAAGTAAACCAGCCCCTGCTTGATAGTCTCAGATGGAATGATGACCTCGTCCGCATAGCTTATCAACTTGCCATTTATCGATGCTATGAGCCTCGCCATATAGTAAGCCGTTGAAAATTGCTCGGAGCATTTCGAAGCCCAAATGGCATTCGATTGAATTCGAAGTGGCTATGGTGAGTTATGAACGCCGTGTACTGTTTGGTCTCCTCCGCTATCTCCAACTGGTAATAACCAGACATCATGTCAAGTACAGTGAAGTAGTTTTTCCCCGCCAACGTTGACAAATCTGTGTCGACCACAGGTATGGACCATGGTCCTTTTTAGGTTACCGCGTTTAGCTCACAGAAGTCGATACAGAGTCTGTATTCGCCATTCTGCTTCCGCACCAAGACAAAGGGCGAAGCATACAGCGATATCGACGGGCGGATTATGCCGAGTTGCAGTAGCTCGTTCACAATGCTTTCGACTATTTTCTGTTTAGGGATGGGAACACGGTACGGTTTTTTTATTTGCCGGCATGCCTGACGTCAAAACAATATTCATTTTCATAATAATACACTTTCCGAGGTCCTTCAACCTTTCCGTGAAACAGCCACGATATTCAAAGTATCATTGATATTTTGGCAGGCATTGTTAATTACATAACATTTGCCCTTATCAGTCAGGGCTTAAACTAAAAAGTGAACACCAAGGTCTTCGATTATACGTCTGACTTTATTCAAGGACCACCACTGACCCCCTAACAGTTTTTACACACATGCATATAACAATGAAGATAGGTGGCGTTGGCATGGTTCATATGGACCTTGGGTAGCAAAACATTTATGGATGACACGATTATGGAGTCATTTCAATTGTGTCCCCAATTGTGCAGTCAATAATTGTCAGTCAGTTAATCGTGGATAGTGGAACATTTCACGGTGATTTTAATGGGGCCCCATTGATGTCGAATATTGGGTGAGCAGGCGTGCAACAAATTTTGTTTGTCAGGAGGAGTTTGTACCACAACCGCAAGGAATACGCGCGAGGCGGGTGATAGTTCCATCTCTGAGGTTTGCGGCTTGCTGCCTGTTCTAGCAGAACCCATAATCGATACGTAGACAACAGATAAATGAAATTTTTTTGCTAGTAATAGACAAAAATAGTTTTCGATTCGAATTCAAAATGTCAGACGGAGTCTCGTGATAAGTTATCTGTGATTTGCGCCACTCGCTCGTGAACGCTTGAAATATTGTATGTGTATCCGTTTTCAGCGAAAAATAAATATCTAAAAATTGTAGAAATAATTGTTCAAATCAAATAGACCAAGTTATGATAAACATTTTCGTGGAAATCTAACTAGCAACGTAATACTCGCATCATAACTGTACACGTAGTAATCGCATTCGGATCGGTGTTGCCGCGAGTTTGACAGCACAATTGCATAATTTTTCATGGTTAAGTGGCTCCTTGCTTTCTCAATTATTTTTGGAAGTGAAATAAGGAAAAATTCCCTAGAAACATTTCGACCTTATCTTGATTATATGGAGAAAAGCTTTCCCCTAAAATTTCATATTTATGAGTGGAGACTGCAATGGATTTTTATTTCCAAATACACATGACACGTACCGGCTGTCAGGTAGCTAAAAATAATACCGAGCCCAGCTAATTAACTTCGCTTAACGGCCACGTACGCGTAATTGACTACTAGCATTTGCGGGATCATTTGAGATCCGTTCCTGTCGAGCCACGAAGCTACACTACAAAATATTTATCACGCGTACTCTACTCTACGAGACGTACCGATCAGTTTTTGTTATGTTTAGAAATGTTCTATTATGTGTCAACTAAACTAATTAGCGGACACGGCGGCTTGAGACAAACGCAAACATTACACAAAAAGCAACCGTTACTTTCTCCGAAGAAGTACATTGCATTACAAGGGGAATGTCAAACATAAAGATGTTAAAGTGGCGGAAGTGAACCACTCATCTCTGCCTAAAGGATGGAAACTTAACGGATGTAGTTTACTTTACACTAGTAAAACAACAAATTAAGCAGTTTCGACGGGGTGACCACCTTATCTCTTCAGGAGCAGCCACTCCTGATCACCACGGGGCTGGTCGACTGCTTATGTTTATTACAAGAGCCCGCAAGTGTTTAAATGCAAATTGACATTGTGTGAAGGAGACTCATGTCAAATCAAATGTATACTCTGCAAAAGTGACGATCATATGGTCACGGATCAAAACTACCTGAAGTGGGTAAAATACAAGCACAAGGTAGAAGTTAGTTCGATATTAAACACTACCAACAAAGAATCAAGAACTATTACAAATAGATACAGATACGAGGACCTAGGTTTTGAAGAGATCACGCACATGGATTTCCCACAGCTAAGAAGGGACGCAAGAAAAGTGTCATGAAACACACTTATGCTAACGTTGTGGTCGCATGTCCTAAGGAGACGTCGGTATCTTTTTTCGAAAGGGTATCAAATAAAAACAAATTAGTCTATCTAAACACCAATCTCGAAGCGATTTCCGTGCAAACATTGAATCTCAAAAACATTCTTGTCCTTGTCTCGTTACATGCTCAAACGCGGCTCACAGCATCAGCCATTAAAATTGGAATGGATATGCATTGTCATCGGATGTGATCTGAACATGAGACACATACATAGGGGTGGCAACCTATCCAACACTGTCCGACACGAATGGGTTGTAAGCCTGAAGTTCAAAATACCTAATATCAATATTTATACTTTCAGAAAAATCACAGTTGATGGCAATTGGTTTTTGTCTTCTCCAGATATTCGATCGAGCTGACCAGCTAGTGTGAGGTTAAGGACATATCATGCAATAATAGCCATTGTCTAATTAAGATCGTCTAAACACGTTTTAGTGCGACATGACGCTGTCAAAAATGCACTGCAGATGCCATATGACGATATATGAAGATAGTAAAAGAGATTCTGATAGTTCTCGATTTAACGCAACGCGCTACAGTACGCCCGGTCGGATTTATTTTTGAATAAAAGGTTATACGAATTCACTCCTACTTGTTAATTTTACTTGCACCTCAACCCGCAATTACTATTACCTGGAGTGTGTCCAAAGTTTGTCGCGAACTGTGATACGAAACTCAATTGTCTCAGTTGGTGGGCGAGGGGTTTATAATCCATGTGAATCTTAAAACTGGTACCTACTATGAAGTGATAAAAGTGGCGGATGCTGTCAGTTATTGCTAGTTAGTAGCTCACAGTCATACGCGCTTTATCTGGTGTCAGGTTTGGTGACCTTTTTGGTGAAAGGTGATTTGACGCTGTTACAACCACGGTCACCGCGGTTAGAGACATTAGAATTTGACAGAGCCTAGGGTGGTATCGTGAGGCTGGCTGGCACTTAGTCGTGTTGTGGAATTTTCCGAGAAATCCTCTGCCAGTGCTGGGCCACCTTATATTAAAACCTTACCCCCTAAAAGAAAAGGAAGAGAAGGGAGGGATCGTTTCGAGACATGAAAAAATAAAAGAAATTACTCATTCATGGGCGGTTGGTTATCAATAACTTGACTGCTTATAATAAAAACCGAATCGAATAAAAATTTATCAATGAAATTATGTATAACGGTTTTAAGGTCCTTCAATGTTCAAAAATAAACAATTTTAAACAAATTGAGTTGCTTATATCCAAATATGAAAGATTATTTCAAGTAAAGTAAATGAATCGTTAATTATATGAATGATTTGCAATGTACTGACTTATTTCGCCTCTTGCAGTTTCAAAAATATACACAAATTCCACACCAATTCCGAATTTCGTCTAAGAAAATAGTGAAGATGAACGTGTACAGTGTGAAAGCAGGGACTGCGAGTTTCATCGCGACACACGAAATCATTTCGATACATGATCCGTCAGTGCATTTTTCTATGGGGTCGTTAGTGCTGCCACCACTTAGCCAATTAATTCCGCTAAAGTTTGTCCAAAAATACGACTGGCCCCACATCAAGGACCTGAACTTAGCAGACCCGGAATTTGGAAAGCCGTCCCGCATCGACTGGATACTTGGCGTGGAATTTTACGAGGCAATACTTTAAAACGACATCCAAAGAGACCCTCCCAGTACACCTATTGCACAGACGACTAGCCTTGGCTACGTATTGTCAGGATGAGCTGAACAGAATCAGCAACTTTCAAGTAAAGCCCGGAACATCGTTAGCTTTCAGACTTCTGTAAGAGAAACGGATGATTTTCTTCGACACTTCTGGGAGATAGAGGAGCCGCCTAAGTATCCAACACTCATACCCGACGAAGTCAACTGCAAAGAAATTTTTAAGAGGACTCATCGATGTTCCGATACGTGATCCAGCTTCCGCTAAAGTGCCCCGCAGAGGGACTACTCGTTTCTACGCCTAGAAAAACGTTTTCAGAAGGACGAGCAGTTGAAACGTTCTTATGACAAAGTTATTGAGGAATATATCGAACTAAAATATATGGAGCTCGTTCTTGCGAAGAAGCTTCAATTCCAGCCTACGACCCTCCGCATCATGCGGTTTTTAAGACCAACCAGTACAACTCCAAACAACGGGCTGTGTACAATGCATCGCAAAAAACTACGTCGGGAAAATCCCATAACGATATTCTTCACACCGGTTCCAATCTTCTGAACGATATTTTCGCAATCGTCATACGTTGGAGACTATTTCCGTTCGTTCTTTGTGTTGATGCGGAAAAAATGTGTAGGCGAATTTGGAATGATAAGAACGATGTCAATCTACAGCGTATCCTATATAGATGCCACTTTTTGAATCCAATCCTCACCTTTCGAATACTCACCGTGTTATTTGGATTAACATGCGCTTCCTACTTAGCGTCCAGAGTAATGCTGCCACTAGCAACAGACCATGAAACAACACACCCTGAAGTAGCTCGAATTATCAGGGAAAACTTGTACTGCGACGATGCGTTGTTCGGTTCCTTCGACTTTAAGACCGGCATTCAAGTCTGAGATCCAGTTATGAAGGAAGGGGGACTCAAACTTTGGAAGTGGGTGGCCAATTCCGAGGAGCTTCTAGCCAACATCGCACCGGAAGATGTCAAAAAACGTGCGACTCCAAAGGTTGTTCACGATAGCGATATCAAGGCTCTCTGCATAGCCTCGGACCCGGAAGCAGACTGTTTCCAATTTCATGTAAGTCTTGATCCTTATCAGAATCCTGTGACGAAGAGAACCGTCTTATCGGATGTTAGTCGAATATTTGACCCATTTGGATGGTTAGCGCCAGTTACTATCAAGTTGTAATTCTTCATTCAACGCTTGTGGCTGGAGAAAATAGACTGGAATGATAATTTGTATCAGAAATTAGGATAACAGTGGGCAAAACTGCGCGAAGAACTTGCAGACTTGCACACTGTTAAGGTAAACCACTGGGTTGGCACCACCAGTTGCAATCAATCCTAGAACTGCATGGATTTTGCGACGCTTCTTTGGATGAATATGGTGCTGCTGTATATCTGCGAGTCGTAACCAACATGCCGAAGATCACGGTGAATTTTTTGCCCACTGAAACGAAAGTGAGCCCACTAAAAACAGTTTCACTACCCAGACTGAAACTATGTGGGGTGGCCCTCCTAGCTTACCTCGTAGTCACAGTTCATGATAAACTGAACTTCAGCAACTTACAAGTACACCTTTGTGCCGACTCTACTGTCACCCTGTACTGGCTAAAGGAACATCCGAGCAAGTGGAAAATCTTTGTCACCAACCGAGTCTCAATGATACACGAGAAGCTACCTCACGGTATCTGGCATCACATTCCATCCAAGAAAAATCAAGCTAATCGCATAACTAGAAGAATTTCTGCAACTGAACTCAGTGCCTGCGAGTCTTGGTGGTTTAAACCTATCTGATTCCAGAAACATTTTAATTTCTGCTCAAAGTCGTCACATTTGGTCGCCAGCGAGGAGACTGAACATGAAGTGCAAGTGTTCCCAACGACTACTAACTACACCACTGACCCGAACGTTGAGCTACTGGAGAACTACTCCACGTTTTTGAAACTCATTCGAATCACGGCTCACCGCATGCAATTCTACAACAACGCAGGAGCCAAGAACTAACAAATCGGTCCGCTCAGTATGACAGAGGTCTACGCTGCTCGTACTACTTCGATGAAAATGATTCAGTCCTCATTCTTTGCAACCGAAATATCCCACGTTATCAAGCAAAGGGCTGTACCAAATACCAGCAAACTCTCGAAACTCAGGCCATTCATGGACCAGGATCTGGTTTTAAGAGTTGGAGGACGACTCACTCACTTACAGGTATCGTACGTGGGGACAGATCTGATTATTCTTCCAAAAGGGAGAAGCTTTACGCGATTGCTAGTCGACAAGCACATAACGTCACATTACACGGTGGCGTACAGCTAACTGTGCAATATCTCTGCTCGAGATACTGAATTATTGGAGAACGTAGTTTAGTTAAGCAAACTAATACGGTATTCTGTAGTATGCTGTCGTCTTCAAGCCGATACGAAGCATCAGCTCATGGCTAATCTTCCGATCGATCAAGTGTTTCCTGCTGAGCCATTTCTTCACTCAGGCACGGACAAGAATGGCCATTTCTTCGTAACGCCACGCAAGCGTCGTAATAGAATGGTCTTCAAAACTAACGTCTGGTCCTCAAAACTAACGTCTGTTCGTCTGTTTTGTCACCAAAGCAGTGCAATTGGAGCTAGTTTTCGACCTCACTGCAGATACCTTGATTGCAGCTTTTCGCCGTTTCGTCAGCCGTCGAGAAGCTTTACAGCTAAGCTTTACCGCGATAACGGACGTAACTTCGTGGCCGCTGAAAGCAACACACTAAACATATCAAAGAGCTAATCAAAGCGCCTGAGACATCGGAGGCTCTGTTAAGGGAAGGTACTGAATGGAGCTTCATTCCACCCGGATCACTACACTTCGGTGGTCTTTGGGAAGCTGGTGTGAAGTCCTTCAAACACCACTTTAAGCGGATTTTCGTGACCCACATACTATATGTAGAGGAGACACTGACTCTAATCTGCCAGATAGAGGCGTGCCTCAACTCCCTTAACACCAGGACATTTCTTGGTCGGGAAAAGCCTGTTAGCCGTTCTGACACCATCCACCATGGAGTGCCCGATTAATCGATTCGGACGATGGCAGCTAGTTCAAAACATGCATCATTTGCTACTGCGGCATAAGTGGCGAAATGTGAAGTAAGAAGTCAAAATCAACGATCTAATTATATTAAAGGACGAAAATCTACCACTCACTCAATGGGCTCTGGACAGAATCACAACCGTGCATCCCGAAGTTGATGGTCTAACACGTGCAATTATGATAAAATACGCTGGTGGTAAGCGAAACGCGCAGTCGCCAAGATCTGCGTACTTCCAGTCGATACTTCAGCAGAAAAGACGAAAGTTTCACCTTCATCTTCAATTAACTAGAAAAATCAGCATCCCTCACGGCTGGCAGAGTCTTCGCACTACGCATTTTTTCGTGCTTTACATGAGGTGGGCGGAATGTTGGAGATTAATCTACCACTACTATTACCATTGCCCAGTCGCAACGAGAAACCAGTTTTGCAACCAGTCAGTCTCGCTACGACCTTCGACAAGTTCAGTTCGCCTGTGCGCTTACAAGCTTCTTAATTTAATAAATTTGAACTCTGTAATACAAAACGGGCTCGTTTCCTATGAGATCCTTTCACAATCTCAACTAATTCTTATTGCCACTAGACAAGAAAGGAGTCTGAAATGATAAAGCTAGGGTAAACTACGTTAGCATGTAATTAAAATGAAAAATTCACAATTTTTCTTCTACAAATATATATTTACTTCCTGTTTATTTGCTTTGGAATATACAATATGATAATCAAAATAATAAAACCAGCAAAAAATATCTATATACGTCTCTACACATTTCTAGAGATCCATAGCATATCTGATTAAATTTACGTTTATTTTACATATTTTACAATTATACAAGATAGCAAGGTAATTCTTCTTTTTGTTTCTACGTTCTTAATACATACATTGATTGCTTTGAAGATAATATACTCGCAGCTAAAGACTAAGTATAAAGTTTATAAGTTAGGTCTACTTTCTATTTTTTACATCAAAAGCCAAAACCTTACAGCAGACAATATATCTTTAATCTTAATGATCCAAACTATCACCACTTTTATTTCCTTTAATTATGTTTTGTTGTTGTTTGCCTCTTTTTCTATATTAAGTACATATTGCAATAAATCACGTAAATGTATGATTTCAAACCTTTATTTCAATAAAACCCAGTACAAAAATATTTAATAGGTTTTACCAATTTCAAATGCTCATTTATTTATTTATTTTTTTAAATGTACTTATAAGTTCATTGCAAGCCTCCTTGAATGTATATATTATCCGAAAATATATATTTACCTTAGGGATTGAAATGGAAATGTTATGAATGTTTTTTTATTGTATAAATTCTGAAAATTACGACGAAAGTAAATTAATGGTACTGTTTAAGAAATGATATTTTTTTCATAACATTAATGTGGTAGATTGAATTTTTTTTTCGTAGCACTACAGCCCCCTTCGGGCCTTCGCTTAGAGATAGTTAGAGTATTCCATTGTCATGATCGAATGTATCTGCACTCCACAAGGTGATTTGATCATTATCACCCTTTGGCAGTGTGTCCGTCCACCCAGCTGCGATACGTTCTGATTTTAAACCAGCACGTATCATAACTGAACAGGCTTATAGTCCGTCCAAAGAATCACTCGAACTAAATCTCGTTGACGCCAACGAAACTCGAACCAGAGACCTTCGGCTTACGGGCTTAGTGCGGTAGATTGAATAATCAATTTCTTTTTTCAAAACCGTAGTAGTTGAAATGTGCAAAAGTTTGCAAAAATCTATTTATGATTTGGTTTTAATATTTAAGGCACAGTATATATTTTCAAAAATCATTTCTATTTAAATTTTAATTCTTTGATAACAAATGTTGACTGTATTGCAGAAATTATGCATTAAGAAGACATTTATTACAGAAATTCGATAATTTTAAAAATATGATAAATCAATAAATTATAATTAACGAATAATCATTTAAAGCATTTATTCTACTCAACTACTCAGGAGATACAATAGTACAGGATCCGTATATAAAATTACCTTCACCGATCGAGTAACCGGACGAAATGTGTTTTTTATGAATTAAAATATGTTAACGAATGTAACGATGATGGGTTGCCTAATAAAATCCTGTCAAGGATATTTTTAATTAATTATATAGAAGGTTATTTTTTTCAATACCTTCACCGATCGAGTAACCAGAAAAATTTAACACCAATTGAAAGTACGAGGTTTATAGAATATCCAAACGTAGGGTTGCCTACCCTTTTCTGGTCAAGGGTTGCGTCTTACTCCACCGCATTTAATATTGCGTATATGCTATCCCTTTCCCGCTCCTGCACTATTTCAAGCGGCTGATGTGGGGCTAATGGTTGCTATGCTGCATCTTCGTCTATCACGCTGGATGGAATAAAGGCTCTCTTTCTCGCTCACTTCCAATCGTCTAAAATTTTCAAATTTCAACGCTTGATAACCCTAATTTCTGACAAGTTTTTCATAGGCAACCGTATACCAACGTATTCGTAAAAAAATTATCTTTATTTTGATATATAATTTATCTGGTTACTCGATCGGTGAAGGTAGCATTTTTTAATCACCTGTTTAAATTAAGCAACCCTATAGCCTTGACAAGAAAAAGGTAGGTAACCCTACGTTTGCATATTTTATAAACTTCGTACTTTCAATTGGTGTTAAATTTTTCTGGTAACTCAATCGGTGAAGGTATTGAAAAAAAAAACTTTTATATAATAATTTGAAAATATCCTTGACATTTCGTCCGGTTACTCGATCGGTGAAGGTCGTTTTATATACGTATCTTAGACTATAAATCTGACGTCATCTTACAATATCTCAAAAGATGTAATATTGTAGCCTACTAGATCTCTTTTAATCTCTTCGTCTCCTCAAAATGTTACCTTAGAGTCGTAGCAGTGCTCCTGCCATATAATGAAACAGTATCCTCCTTAGCTCATACAAACCCAAATCCTTCAATTAAGTTTGAAAAAATAAAATATGGCTGCCATTTTTATAAAACTGCCGCCATTTTGTTTATGCTTAACTGAACTCCCTCGCAGAGGGGAGCACTCTAAGGTTTGAATGTCCGTGAAGGATTGCAGCGATGGTCTGCTGCCTCGACGAAAGAGAATGTTCATATCAGCCGAGATTGGTCTTATCTGGGGACGCGTGAATGCGCTGGCAGGTTAGAGTTGCGGTGTCGTGGGGCGGATCCATTCCCCCAGCACAAGGACCCACTACAAAAGAATTTCACATTCACGAATTCTTGGGTCTCAGAATTAGGTCGACCGAAGTTGAAAAATGTAGGTAACTAACAAAAGGGGAAAATTGCTTTTGATGTGGTCGCTTTAATAATTGTTTGTCCAACTTTAACCGAGTTTATGGGTATAATCGGATTGTTCATCAATTAACTAATTGTTGCATGAGTAACGCTTTGTTGTTGTTGCATTTGTTGCTGCTGTTGCAATTCTTGTTGAGCTAATTCCTTTTGCTTCATTTGTTGCCGTTGTACAACCTGATACAAATCAACATTTTGGGTAATCGAACAACTTGGATTAATTGGAGCTGCACTCGCATTCGCTTCGCTTACATCAGAAGTGGCAGTAGGAGATGTTGTTACCTTATTGGCCAATAGACTTTTAATTAGTGACGAAGAGGTTAGTGGCATATTCCATTCTCGTCCATCATTGCTCCACTAGATGAATTTGCAATGACATGTGCTTTTTGTTGTTGCTGGGATGATGTTGTTGTGTTCACCTGATTGTTGTATGTGAATTTGCTGTTGGTGTTCTTGAGAAATTTGCAGCAGTTGCGATTGTTGCTGAATTTGAATTTGCTGCTAGGGTGAAGGAGATAGGAAAGTTTTCGAGCGATTTGATAGTGTAACTGCTCGATTACTACACGTGCCATCTTCATGTACCTAAGGAAGCAGAGGATTCCGTAAGGTTCTTGCACGGATGACGACCTGGAAACGATTTCTGGACTACGAATAAGATATTAGATTAGAACTAACATTTTGTGCTAACGTATATGGTATTATGCACCAAGCTGCATAGCACGGCACCCCCGAGGCGACACTCGTGCGTGTACGGCTGCAATCTAAGTATCATACCGTCTCCATCACGGTAGAACATTGGCAGGCCTCGGAGTACTTTCGAAGTTCGCACCGTTGGGTTGTTGGTGTGGGTTCGGTTGAGACAGACTCCAAATTAGCGCTGGTCTAGCTCTGAGCACCTGTCCCCATAAGGGATGGTGCCAGCCCTCACATGGCCTTCTTACTCTTCGAAGATACGTAGATAGCGGCTCCGAGGGGAACACAACAGATATTGCATCTTTGAACTCATCCAAAACAACAACAATGACTAAGACATTAAGACTTCACTAGACTCTAAAGATTTAAAAACGATGACAAACGGACGACTGAACGAAAAGGCTTAAAGAGCATATATTACCGGATATAGTCACGGCGTTTGCGCACAGTAAAAAAACTACGCATACTTCGGTGCGCCTCCTAAGAGAAGAGCGCGTAATGAACCACCCCGAAGTCGAAGTACAACCCACAGCAGAAAAAGAAAAGAAAATGAGAAGACCAACGAAGTTCCGTTGTGCGAACTTGCTGGCATTGCCAAAAATCTAACAGAAGTATTGTAACCAGGAACCCAAGCAGAAAACCTCCTTCCAAAGAGAATGTTGGGAAAGACAATAGCATTGAGCTTTATCAGGAAGTAAGGTTAATCCGAAAAGTGGGAAGCATTCTGAAGAGAATTAAATCTGAACGTGACTCACAAAAAACATTAGCAAAGGTGTAAGGAATAAGATCCTTGAGATAGAGTTGCTCCTTGACTGAACCTGACATTCCCCGTGAAGCTGGTTGAAGGGTGAAGAAGAGTAGAAGGCCGAAGGAGACCAGATGGTCGAAGAAGAACAGCAGACTAAAGAAAAGCTGAGGGCTAAGTCTACTGAGGAGGTGTAGCTCCACCACCAACCACTAATGAGTATGATACGTTATATCAGGGGTTCTAGACAGTGCTAACAGAGGTAGCCATGAAAGCTGCAAAAAAATTCGTACGAAATGTCCATGAAAATAAACTTCTCATAGATGCCCAACTAAAAAGGAACCTAATGCGAGGCAGAAGAGAAAAAAGCAGCGATGAAGACCTCGGTGGCAGGCACTGCTCGTGAAATTCAATGATGCCAATCCTATACAGATGTGTTGCGGGAGATCAGGAGAGGTTTAAAGCCCAAAGACACCAAAACTGCCATTAAAGCAGTGTAATAAACTCGGTCTGGTCAGATACTGGTGAAATTCGGAACAGAGGCCAATATTAAAGAAGCATTCTGCGATGCAGTTAAAAAGGCAAGGATTGAAATCAGGGACATTGACTGCATCACAGACCTGACTGAGGTAAAGGAGGGCGACAAATGGAGCGTAAGTAGGATTAAAGCGAGGCTGACACCAGAAACAAACAGGGGAAAACGTATGGCGAGCCTTGACCTGACTGAAAATAATGCTAAACAGCTTCTGAGTAAAAGAAAAGTAAAAATAGAGTGCGTGAATGGCTGTAGTTTGCGAGGGACATGAAAGCCGACTTTTTTCTGCTGAGTAAGCAGCTCCACGACAAGAGTTCGTCATCATGGTACCTTGACAAAACTGGTACTGCCGCCACTGGGCTCGCAACAGTGCCTCTTTGCTAGTGGAGAGCTATGTACGGAAGGATGGTTTCGTGTGGGTTCGGTGCTCAGGAACTACATTCTTTTGTGTGGACCTAACGCCAAACGAACCAGTATCATCTTTCCAAGCCAAGTTTAATACTTTGAAGGATGCAGTCTCTAACGCATATTTTAATGTACTGGTGGGGGAAGACTTCAACGCTAAAGCAATCGAATAGAGCATACCTCAAACTGATCCAAGGGGAAAACGAGTCCTAGAGATGGCACTCAGGACAGGACTCGTCGTACTGAACACTGGCGATGCGCCAACTTTTCACCGCGTGTGCTGTGAAGGAACCATGCCCACCGTTACACTCACCCCGGAGACCCTACTATGGATGGTACACAATTGGAGAGTATTAGGGGACAACTCGGCCAGTGATCATCAGTACATCCATGAAATTATCTCTCAACGTCCATGCTCTCGACCGTCTATGGTTGGGTGCAACATTTGGAGGATAGACTTCGAGAAGTTCGTCGAGGTGCTCACAGCAGGTGTATCGTTGCTGGAGGATTCGCAGTGGTCTAAAGAGCAAGCAGCTCAAGATGTGGTGAACTTAGCTAGGAGCATCATCAAGTCTATTTGCAGCGCTTCTATGGCCTATTGGAGACCCCGGTACGGCAGCCTCTCGTATACTGGTGATTGAATGAAAAGCGAAGGAAGTGGTACAAGCTCCAACGTGAAGCTCAACGGGCATGGAACCTCGACGAGCCATGCAACCGATTAGCAGCATATAAGTCTAAGTAAGACTTATTGCTGGCAATATCTATTGAAGAATGTGAACAGGGATCTTTGACTACGAGCTGCCTATATGAAAGCTTGTTGCCCTAGGCAAGTCCTTCTTATATGAAGCAGAAAGATGGAGAAGATCGTGCGGGTACTTTTACCCGCCCATCTCGTCAATGTTGACACTGTCCACGGCAAAATAGCAGTCGAATGCCCACTCTTCACGTGGCCGAAACTGGTAGAGGCAGTCCTATTATTGAAGCCAGGGAAGGCTCCAAGTCCAAACGGCATCCCAGCTGAAATGTTGCAGCTCATCTTTCACCATTGTGCTGACTTGCTGCTCAGTACATTCAACGTTTGCTGTGGGAAGCGGTCTCCCGAAATGTTGGAAGGTAGTGTCGCCGAATAGAGATGGATGGGTGACTAATAACACAATAACGAATAGAGTAGTTGGAACTGTGACTAGCGTTTTTTTTGACATTCGAGTTTTAGACGTCATTGTGATAACTTGTATTATCGTTCACAAATAAAAGGCTTTAGATGACGTACTGTTTTATGAGTTTAAGCCACTAAAAATACAGGTAGTGAGACATGCACTGGTCAACAGCGAGTCCTGGGTCGCCGCCTGTATACCGCCCGTTATGCATTCTAGAAAAATTTATCAAGAGAAGACTCACTGACACGATTCACGCTACTGGCGACTTATCTCCGACTTTAGAGTAGGACGCTTTACCATTGATACAATTGCAGATTTGGTAAGCGTGGTCCAAAACGTGCAGGCATATAGCTGTACCAAGTGACAGGTGGTTCCGTTGGTGACACTTGATGTTCGGAACGCCTTCAACTCCCCTAGATAAGTAGATATTCTGGATACGCTGAAAAACCTTTTGCAAGTTCCAAAACATATTATGCGGCTTTTGAGGGACAATCTGAAGGACCGAAGGACCTACGATACGATGCAAGGCCGATGAAGGATGGAAGCTACATCAGGTGTTGCTCAAGGATCTATCCTGGGTTAAGACCTGTGGAACATTTTGTACGATGAGCTACTGAGGCAAGAGCTGCCGGATTAATCACGCCTGATCGCTATGTGGATGATATTGCGGCGCTAGTTGCTCGACGCACCGTCGAACAGATGAAACATAGACTAGGTATGCTGATGCGCTAGGTGAGGGACTAGATAACTGCTCGCGAGTTCAGTTTAGCACTTCAGAAAATAATCCTGGCAAAGAAGAAAATCCCCAGTACAAGGATGATCAGTATTTAGGAGGTACTGGTTGAATCGAAACCATCAGTAAAATACCTGGGGCTGCTTATCAACTCGAAGATGAGTTTCTCTGAGCAAATCAGGACAACGGCTGATAAAGCTGCTTCAGCCGTATCGGCTCTAAGTCGGCTTATGGCCTACGTTGGGGGACCCAACCCATTAAGAAGGCCACTTTTGATGAGGTCCGTAAAGTCAGTGCTACTGTAGGGAGCAGAAATATGAGGCAACGCTCACGGTAAGGAGCTGTACCGAAAATGCTTGGCACAGGTACGGTGAAGAGGAGCACTAAGGATTGCATCTTCATATCCGACAGTCTCTTATTCGGTAATGCTAGTCACCGCAGGCGTGATATCTATCGCCCTCCATGCTAGAGAGCGCCGTACTGTCTTCTTCTTCTTTGTAGCACTTCCCTTCCCTTAGTGATAGTTAGAGTATCTCATTTTCATGACCGCATTGATTATTTCGGAAGTTGGTTTGGTCAGTACCATGCTCCCGTGTTCCTGCTCAGCTATGATATGATCTGATTAAATCCGTACATATCACCACTTAGTGAACACTCGTAGTCTGTCCGAAAAATCCCCTGAACTAAATCACGTTGCTCCCAACGAGATTTAAACCTGAGACCTTCGGCTTATGGGTTCATGCTCTAACCACTAGGCCACACAGACTACTGTCTACCTGCGTCGAAATGAAGATACAAGGGAGACAGTTGCCCACAAGGAGAGACAACGCTCACTCAATGATTGGCAGCAGTTCTGGGTGAACAGCACGAAGGGACGATGGATGCGCACCTCATCCCTGACCTGAGACCGTGGCTTCATCGAACGCACGGGGTGACTGACTTCTATCTGACCTAGCTCTTGAGCGGACATGGGTGCTTTCAGTCTTATTTGCGTAAGATTGGTAAATTGCGGTCTCCCGACTATAGTTTTTGCACAGAAGCGAAACACGATGCTTACAAAACATGTTTGCCTTCAAAAGATGGGATAGGCTGTGCCGGGATCCCGACGAGGAAACAGGAGGGCTCTCCCTGGGTAGTGTAATTGGGGAGATACTTGAATTCGTTGACAAATGGAACCATGTGGCGCATTACGTTCGGGAAATTCAAAATGGTAAAAAGGGCTCATAGCAGCCGGGGTCGTCGGGGTTGGGGGATCATTTTTCCAGCAATCCCTGTGGGAGGGATCCTCAAATTTGAAGGCAGGCCATGCCGTAGCAAAATGAGGCTTAGCCCGAACTAGTGTGTCAAATGGTTCCAGGCTAGGTTCTCAATGATAGTCCAGAAGTCTCGCGCATTTGAGAGCCCCACATTCAGGGCGTGAACAGCCTCCGCCTCCCAAGCACAAAAAAACATCAATACTTGACACTTTCTGAAATTTTCATGCAAGTTCGAACATGTTTGTAGTATCTAGCAGGCTTGAAAATATATACCACCACCGTTAAACATATTAAAAGGTTTTCCAATAAGAGGTGTTATTTTGAATAGCCCGCTATTTCGGTAGATGTCACTTTTGAAGCTGTCATTTTTTGACACTTAACAAGTAGAAATACGCCATTACTAAAAATGGAACGATATACGCTTCAACAACGCATTGAAATTATTAAAATTCACTATAAAAATGGTGAAAATTTGGCAGAGACGATTCGTAAAACTCGGACATTTTTGGGTCGTCGTGAAGCACCTTGTTGGACCGCAATACAGAAATTGGTGGAAAAATTCGAGCCGTTGGGACAACTTAGTGATGTGAAGAATAAAACCCGTGCACGTCACTCAAGAACAGCCTAGAATATTGCTGCTGTAGCCGAAAGTGTTGAAGAAAACCCAGATTTGTCCATTCCTCGTCGTTCTTTGGAGTTAGGCATTCCACAAACGTCAATACACCGTATTTTGCATAAAGATTTGGGTCTTAAGGCTTATAAAGTTCAGTTAACATAAGAACTCAAGCCCGTCGATCATCAACAACGTCGTTTCTTTGCTGATTGGGTCCTTGAAATGCATGAAAATGATCCGGAATTCCATCGAAAAATCGTCTTGAGTGATGAGGCCCATTTCCATCTCGATGGCTTCGTCTGCAAGAAAAAGCGTCGCATCTGGGGCTCGAAAAACCCAAGAGTTATTGTTAAAAAGCCTCTCTATCCTCAACGTGTGACTGTTTGGTACGGATTATGGTCGTGCGGATTATGGTCCGGCGGAGTCATTGGACCTTACTTTTTCGAAAATGAGGCTGGAGCAACAACTACGGTGAATGGATTGCGCTATCGAGAGATGGATGATTTTGATCTGGACAACGTTTACTTTCAACAAGATGGCGCTATGTGCCACACAAGCAACGAAACCATTGATCTTTTACGGGAAAAGCTTCCGGACCGTGTTATCTCTCGAAAAGGCGATCACAATTGGCCACCGAGATCTTGTTATTTAACACCTTGCGACTTCTTCCTTTGGGGCCACGTGAAAGAAGAGGTCTACGCCAACAGCCCAGCGTCGATTCAAGACCTCAAAGATGGGATTCGTGAGACTATCGAGGACATAGGGCAGCCACTTTGCGATTCGGTTATGGAAAATTTCATGAAAAGGATATGGTCCTGTAAGCGTGATTGTGGTGGTCATTTGCCTGATGTTATTTTCCACTATTAACGGCATGCCTTCCTATTTATGATGAAATGAACATCCGATCATTTAAATTAAAAAATGGCATTTTTCTTTTAATATCAAAATTACACCTCTTATTGGAAAACCCTGTAGAATCCACGATTTCAAGAAGTTGCGGCCAACTTCACTGGAAGGTTTTTTTTAACAGGGCGGAAATCCCACCCAGGGCGAGGACGGACCTAATACTGAACGAAGAGCTCTCTTCTGTTTTGGAACCCGAGTGGGAAGGTCGTATCAACTAACAAGGAAAAAATCGCTGGGAATCATCCGCTTCTGATTTAGAACCCGACTACAGAGGGAAGAACGTGGCTGTCTCCGAATCGATTTCTCCAGAATTTCTCCCAGGGGGAAAAAAATATCGGGTCGACAAGGACACGCTTGGAGGAATTGGCGGTGATTTTTATAGGGATTCACGCTGCTAGCGGGAGTCGATCAACGGGACACAATCGTAGCGGAAAGTTTACTTGGGGCCCCCACCATCGAGAGCGCTAATTGAGGTTAGGCAAGTGTAATGATAGAGCTGCGAAATAATTTTATTGAATATTGTTTTATATAAATATCATAATTTATTACCATTAATTATGTTCAGTGAATCGTGGTTTCTTGTATTTCTTTTATTTCAATCAAGAATGCGCTAAAGTGAATTGTGAGGCTTGGTTCGGGAGTGCGTGTGAAAATTTTAAGGCGCCCATCTTCTACGCAAATATTTCGCTGATGCTGGGGTAGATCAGGCTCCCTTTTGGCTTTGAATTCCAGCTCCCGGTGAATTTAATTTATCGACAATTAAGACTTAGGATAGATAGGTTACTGGATTTTCGCGGAAGTTTGTTGGTTGGTTGTCCTCCTATTCTAGGTTGTTACTCATATAAAGGCAGTGATCGTGATAGTTTTCCCTGAAAGTGAAGATTCCGGCGCGAGCCAAGTTCGCCTA
The DNA here is from genome assembly GCA_963969285.1 of Odontomyia ornata. Lineage (NCBI taxonomy): Eukaryota > Metazoa > Arthropoda > Insecta > Diptera > Stratiomyidae > Odontomyia > Odontomyia ornata. Next base: position 342,417,420 of record OZ017740.1, on the reverse strand, counting down.
GAGGCTCGGGGGATTAATTGACGGGTAGACGAGTGGCGCCCACGCACGTCTCCGACGGAACGACCCGGAATCCAAAACGACCCCCGGCCGGAGTCGGCATGCATGGGCGGATATTTGGCCGGATATCCATTCGAATTAGTTTTACCTCGTGACAGCGCTATTTACCTGCGTCAAAACGAGGGAGACAATTGTCCGCGAGAAGAGATGGCACTCACTCAACGATTGGCAGTAGTTTTGGGTGAATTGCATGAAGAGAAGGTGGCCTGCGTGGCTCATCTCGGATGTAAGACCGTGATTCAATCGAATGCATGGTGAGACTGACTTCTATCTGACCCAAGCTCTTAAGCGGGCATAGGTGTTTTCACTCTTATCTTAGATTGGTAAGACAAGGTCCCCCGACTGTAGATTTTGCCCAGGAGAGAAAGACGATACGTGCCACACATTTTTGCATGCAAAAAATGGAGCAGGCTGCGACAGGACCTCTACAAGGAAACAGGAGAGCTCAGCACGGATGGTATACTCGCGGTGATGCTTGGATCGGTTGACAAATGGAGCCATGTAGCACATTATGTTCGGGCAGTCCTCCTTCCCGTGCTGCTGGAGTAGGGACACCCTAGCTTGAGTGCGCCTCACGGCGAGGCAAAACGAAACCTGACCCGAATTAATTTGTCAAACGGTTCCAGGCTAGGTTCTCAGGTTGACAGGGGAGGTGTTTCGTGGATAATCCAGTCGCTCGCGACCATGGGAGCCCCACACTCAGTGCCTAAATGGCATTAACCTAAAAAAACTCTAGGGTCATTATTCTTTGTAAAAAAAAATCTAAATAGAAATGAAAAGTTTAAAATGAGAATATCAATTAAAATAAAACGTATATAGAAATCAAAAATAATTCCACTTTAAAAAACAATAATTTATTTCAATAAGCAAATCGATCATGATATTTATCAACTTGTTATTTTTTCCACTTCATTATAATAATCATATACATAAAGTGTTTGTATATATATATTTGTTTTTCTCTCTTTCTCTTTTCAATTATATCGAAATATTTTTCATGTATTTTACTTTATTTGATATATAATTGCATCCAAAATATATATATAGATAAATTGATCTTTCTCTCCTTCATATTTATTTACTTTTTCATTATATTTATACTGTTGCTTGTTGTATTGTGATTTCTTTGCGTTCACTTAAGTCGATAGAGCCTTAGTAAACTAATATCCATAATTTCTTACAATCAGTAATTCGTTACATCGTCTCGGATTTAAATTTTCCTTTTTCGGCTTATTTATCAGTTTCTTTATGTATCAATTGTCCGCTGCATGTTTTTTTTTTACTTTTATAATACAAAACACATATTTGAAGTTAAAATGAATATATTGTTTCAATTTATTTTTCCCTTTTTTTAATATTTACTGAAGTCTGGGTTCTAATCAAAAGATACATGTTTTTTTTTATATTTTTACAATTTTAATTAATAAATTTCTCGTAAAAAAGCAATACTTGTAGTAAAAACGTTCTTAAAAAGTTGTTCCTTTATATTTTCGTTTGAAGGTAAAAATAATAAAAAATTTGATAAAAATGAAATTTTCACATGTAAAACTAATTAAAATGGGTCAGAAAAAATACTTGTTCTTATATAACTAAGAAATTAATTTTAATATTTTTTATATTTATATAGAAAATATATTTCATCTCATTGATCTTTTTTTTGTGCTTTTTCTTGCTTAGTATGTATATATCTTTTTATTATTAAAATATTTATATACAATAAAAAAATAATAAAAAAGATGTAAATGATACGATTGTTTAGAGATAAGTTCTTTTAATTATTTATTTATGATGTCCATTAATAGTTTATATGCAAGCAATTATTTTTAAGTTTTTCTTCATCATTTCTATATAAACATCTTGTTTTAACCATCACACAAACGTACCAAAATATATACGTTCTTGCTTATATTCATGTGTTAACTGGACCAACTGAGGCAATTGTGGAAAATTTCCTCATATTCTCTTTACTTTATTACGACACATGAATCGGATTGTTATTTGCATGTTTTGGCGACTTTATCCGTCTTTCAGTTTTATTATATATATATTTTTTTCTTTCCAAAAATATGATCTATTTCTTATCATTTCTAACTCCTACTTAAACATTTTAATGCTTTACTTGCTTTGCAATTAATGTTCGATCTTCTTGGGAAGATTTATTAGGCACATTTCTCTTTAGACAATTGTTCTTTTCGTGAAAATTGAAAAGATACAATTTGTAATTTATGTATGATAAATTTTTTTCTTTCTTAAATGACTTTATGTCGTTTTGCATTTAAACGGTAGGACTGTTCTTGGATTTCTCTATTTTATTTTCATATATGCACAATTGCAATCAATACAATTTCATTTTGAATTAAAACGATAATGAAGATAATAACAATTTCAATGATTTTATTATTACTTTCATCTTTCGATTGCAGTATTTTAAGCCATTTCTTCATAAGAAACAGGAGTATTCGTCAATGTTCTCCGCGTAGCAATTCCATCAGTAGATTAAAGTCTTCGCCATCTTTTGATTTGATTGTAAGAGTTTCCTTGCCGAGCTGCAAATGGAAGAGAATTTGATACGATATAATTGATTTGTTTAATAAGATGATAAACAGAGTAAGTATCGGAAGCTGAAATCCTGCTTAGCATTCTACCACTTAACAAATTTGATTGAAAGAAAAAATTTAAGCGTGAATCGATTAAATTCAATATTTTTATTGATTCATCAATTAATTTGTTGAGTAATAAAATGCCTTCAATTTATTTCTTCTATTATTAACAAGCCTGTTATTTATTTTTTTTCATGAGACTTATATCAAGTCCGTACGGTGCCACCTGGCAATGCCGGCGAGTATAACAGGAAACAGTGAATGAATAGTCGCTGTCAGTCGAGTGACAGGCGCGTAACGAGGAAGACATCGAATAAATTATATCCATACAAATAATACGATTCGTTTATTTGGTGGGATCCATTTAAAGTGAATTCTGACAAAAATGCGCGAAATAAACAAACTACACCTACCTGTGCTAAAACTCGAGTTACAAAAACATGGACTTCAAGCAATGGGCAAAAAGTAGCGCTTCGTGTCCGTTTATCGGAATCAGTTTGTACGGTTTAAATACCCTCGGGAGAGTCAGACGATGATTGTAATGTTCAAGGATTACGTGTGGAAATAACGAAGTTACGCGCCGTATTGTCAGAATCTATATCGCAACAAAAGAACCGCTATAACTTGCCCGAGAAAAATTCACGGAAAATGGTTGACGCCAGTTGTTTTCGAGTCGATGAATTATCCGCTTTGCCAACGATCACGCCGTGTGTACCGCAGTCAGATTCGACCGGTATATATCTAAACCATCGTTGGGTGTGTCGGTTCTGACGTGGCCAAATCCATTCGTTAGCTTCGGATCGATATCATATACCCCACCGCCGTTGATTGCCAGGATTTCGCCAGTGCCTATATGAACATGCAGGCAAGACTTTGCCGCAATATTCTCAATATCAATTTCCTCCTCTATCATTCACATACGTGTTTACGTCATCACCTACTGTGTGTATCCCGTCACATCATACATATACACTAGGTTCAACGTATCCACACGAGATCACTCCACTACCGAAATTGCATGAAAATTTGCCGACATATGGTGTGAGCGTTACTGGAGCGATGCCATCATTCTGTACGGTGACGATTGACATACCGCTGAAATTACAAACAAATTCACAAGTGTGAGGTGTGAATGTTGCTGGTCCAATGCCGACGTTTTGTGCGGCGACATTTGACATGCCGCCGAAATTACAAGCGAATTTGCGGATGTGTTGTGTGACTGTTGGATGAGCGATGCCGGCGTTTCTTTACACAGGCAACTGCATACGAAACCGGTGGAGGAAGCAGTTCCAAATCGTCAATAGCGGTATGCGCGACTCGAGCAACGTATTGCTGCGCAGGATTTTCTTCAAGCGTGGGATATAATTGACGTTCTGCGCGAATTCGATCCTTCGTCGGGGCATTGGTTGACGGCAGATCAGTTCATAAGCCGTCTAGAAGCTCTTTCCCAGGCTTACATGTAGGATGAACGTGTACTTCTTTTTACTGTGCAAGCGAAATTGAAGGGCCCAGCGAGAATGTAGTTGGATAGTCGGTTTGACGGTTTTTCCAGTTGAAACGTATTCGCTTGCACGCTGAGATCAAACTTTCCGTATGACCGAAGCGATGCCGACCCGCACATTAAAATGACGGAACGAAGATAATACGACGGTGAATCGCTCAAAAGGTACACCCATCATATGTGTGCTATTGGTAGACACGGTGCACTGAATGATTCCGCTATTCTAAAATAAGTTAGAAGCGGTTTACAGAAGAATGCTACTGCAGATACAGATTTCAAAATTGCTTATGACTTACTTTGACAAAACGTCGATTTGCGTCTAACAGAACCATGGATATATAATGAATTGACACGCTACGGAATGGTCGATCTGCGTATGGACACCAAAAGTCACAAAGAACTATCGGGAAAGCAAAAGCCGTTTGCATGGGTAAAGTATACCGATAAGGATTTTAATGAACTAAAGGCTTTGTTTTGTAGTGAGCCGATACTTGCACTTTACGACCCGCGAGCAGAACATGAAGTGCATACTGACGCCAATTCTCTAGGCTTAGTCGGCGTTCTAATGCAAGCAACAAATCAAGGGAAATATAGACGTGTATTTTAATTTAGCAGGCACTGCACCGATGCAAAACGAAGAGACAGCAGTCACAAACTGGAGATTCTGGCAGCAATCGAGATACTAGAATGGTTTCATTTCTACCTATTTGGTAAAAGCTTCCGGGTGTTGACAGATTATGGAGCCATAGCAGCTATGAAACTAGCCATGCCACTTAATACTAGAATTGCACACTGTCGGCTAAAACTACAGGAGTATGATTTTGAGGTGGTGCATCGAGCAGGAGTGAAGATTCAACATGTCATTCACTGTGTCGACAGCCTAACGAGGAAACATGTGAACCAAGTACTGTAGCAGACAAAATTCTCATCGTAAAGGCTTGACAAGGCGGTTGGATAACGGCAATGCAACGCCAGAATCCGACTCCGAAAGAAATTATTGAAGTTATCGCTTGAATGCGAGAATCTGAACAATCTGCCCAACTTAAACAGGACTGCACATTAAAGAACGCCGATTGATGCGACGCCTCGAGTATGATACTAAGTTGGTGGTTCCAAAATGTACACATTAAACGGTTGTTAAAAGTGACCATAATGAAACTGGACATTTTGAAATCGAGAAGACACTCAGCCGGCTTCAGGAGCACTTTTGATTTCCTCGTATGCGCTGCTTCATAAAATTGTAAATTCAATCTTGCATAGAGTGTGCTGTTATAACAAATCTCCTGTTGGGAAGAGTGAAGGACGTCTGATTTACGAACACTTCCACCCCATTCCATTCAGGGTACTTCACATCGATCATCTAGGACCCTTTCCTGGGAACCGCCTGAGAAATTTTCGTATTGTTGGGGGATATCAGACTCGTTTAGCGAGTATGTCATGCTGGGAGTAGTAAAATCAACCAACACCAGACCGTTAGTTGTGATGCTTCGAGACATCACATCCTACTTTGGTTTACCAGCACGAGTAATAACTGACCGCAGGACAGCACTACGTCACGAGAGTTCGAGGCTTTTTGCAAAAGATACGCTATTCAACATATTAAAGTCGCAGTCCGCACACAGTGAGCAAATGGACAAACTGAAAGAATAAATCAGTTAAATATTGGATATTTACGTTACTCGATAGGTTAGCGTAATGAATCGGACGAGTTCTTGCCAGATCTAAAGTGCTCTCTCAACTTCCAGGAGAACTCAACAACATAATTCGCTCCAAACCAAACTGTATTCGACTTCCACTTGCGGGTTGTCACTGAAAATAGCCTCATCCAAACACTACACAACGAACCTATGATCGAAACCTTACCGAGGATCACCGAGAATCGATAAGAGGCTGCAAAGAATATAATGACTGAAAGAAGACAATGGAAAGACCGCTTTGATCAAAAACAAAAGGAGCCACACGAATCTTGTCGTTATAGAGAACGTTCCTAGTACAACTGGCGAGTCGCGAAAACTGGAACCCAAGTAACGAGGCCAATATATCGTCTCTAAGGAATTGAAGACCGATTGCTACGTTATCGACGATTTGGAAGATGCGCCAAGAAGGGGGCAACGGTTCATCTCCGTTTACTCCAGCGATAAAATGAACCCGTGGTGTCATTTGAGCCCGGAGTTGGACGTCTACAATGAAGATGACAATGATGGGGAGGACGAGGAAACCGGGACTGTTCCATGTCAGGAGAGGCCGAGCTGTCCGTGCGGTTCCGCCTGGCAATGCCGGCGACTAAAACAGGAGCAAGACATCGAATAAATTATATCCATACATGTTCCCATGGACGTAGTTGATCACTTCGATAGTACTGCGGCCGAGAGCTTCGATAACTCCTTTCCTGGCGCTTTGACCGTAGTATTCGAGTTTACAGAAAAGAGCTTGTAGTCGGATAACCTGGCGATTAGCGCCATTGCCAATCCACCACTGGTTATTTGTAGTTACCCTCTTAACATCACTAGTGATTGAAGCCAATGCTAGACGGTTTCCATTCACGTTGAGTTAAGTGCTCTTTTGGAAATCGCAACCACCCCCCGAATTCGGTTTAGGATGTTCGCTCGCACCGGTAGTAAGCGCTGGATATGAAGGCTTGCTATCAGCTTTGCACTTAGCACATTCACGAGTCCAGTGACCTTTCGTGTTACAGTACTAACACTTATTAGTGCGTTCCAGTTTCTTCTTCTTCTTCTGGCCACTAATGTTTGTAGCACTGAGAATATTACCTGATTTTGATGCTGGTGCTATATTACGTTCATGGAGAGTTAGCGCTGACGAGATGTCTTTGACCCTCTTAGTTTCATCTGTTTTCATGAGAAAGTAGCCTAACTTGAACAACTCAAAACGCTTAGGTAAGATGTGCAAAACTTTTGAAACGAAAGTCAGCTCGAGTAAGTCTTCGATGGTTGCTATTTTACTCGTTTTTAAGCCAGAAGTAAATTCATTTTGTTAATTTTTCACTCCCGACAGCATACATGTGGCATTTTCGTTTTTATTGCAATCCATGTTGAAAAAGTCAAAAAACTGACGAAACAACTGATCTTCTGCTTTGTTATCAAACTGTTCAACCAAAATGTCCCATGCTTCCTTAGCAGCGTAGATCATAACTTACGCACTGGGAAATAAGGATTTTTGGTTAAGTTGACGCTTTGTTGAACGTCCCCAGTATAGCCGTTTCATCTTTGGTTGAGAATCCGATAGTTCAGGTTTCTCAGTTGTTCCCCCAACGATGCCAACGGCGCCGTACAAGACCAGATCCAGAACTCTATCTTTCCAAATTGGCCAATCTTCCGTGGCTTTCAGTTATTTGGAAGAGCTCGAGCAGTCAGAGGATGTCACAAAAACCTACAAGGAAGTAATTCAAGCACTGAAAAAGATCGGATAACCTGGTTGGATTTGATAATTACGACATAGCGCAATTAAACAACCTGGACCGATAACCTGTTGACATTTTTGGTCTTAGGGTTTGTATTTGCAATAACTGAACACGTGTTTACATTTACTTTAACGTCCTGTTCCATTGCTACAAAAACAAAAAGTATTCCAAAACGAAAAATGTCAACGTGTCAGCAATAGGAAGATAAGTAAAAGCTCCATACATAGTTCGTGTGGTGTAGTAGTTAGAGCACTCGCTGCGTAAGTCGAAGGTCCCTAGTTCGAATCCCGTTGGTGACAACGAGATTTGTTTCGAGTGATTCTTCGGGCGGGCTTAAGCCCGTTCAGTTATGATATGTACTGGTTAAAAGCCAGAACGTGTCGCAGCAGGGTGGACGGACCAGCAGCCAAAGCGTGGTAATGACCATATCACGTTCTTGAATGAGATGCTCTAACTATCTCTAAGCGAGGGCCCGAAAGGGACTGTATTGCCAAAGCAAAAAAAGCTCCGTACTGGTTATAACAGTGCTGCCAACTTGAAAAGGCAGAGCTAGCGACTATAAAAATAGCTGCAGATTCCTGATTTTCAACATAAGTGAGTTCAGATAATTATGCTGAAATATATTGAGTGATTTAACAGCATTTATATGCCTGCGATGCTTCTATGCGCAAAAATTTGACAAGCGCAGATCGCGAAAACACCCTTAAACACACTATCTAAGGATAAACGACGGAGGGAGGGGTTAAAAATTGGCAAAAGTGACGCTATGGTTTTTATGAACGGTCCCTAATAAGTCAAACAAACAATATACAATTGACAAAAAGAATTTTATGTATACCTGCAATGAATATTATAAGGTATAAATTGACAATCTTTTGCTGAAATTTAAGGGTATTGTATCGAAAGATTCAAGTGTGAATTTGTTTAAGTCAGGTATTATAAAGTATTTGGATAAACAATCTTTTACTCTTCTCTCTTTCAAGGAGTTGTATTGGGTGATTCGACCATGAAACTAGGTATGTGTGCTCTGAAAGGCAAACAATTGCAATAAATGATACGAGGTGTGCCAATTAACCAATGAGACTGATTCCATGAAAACCGTATATTTAAAAATTATTCTACAACTCTGCCATCGCCTTCAAAGTAGTCCCCTTGGGCAGCTATACAACGATTCCAGCGCATTTTCCGTGCTTCGTAACATTTGTGGAACGCTTCAACTAAGATTTCCGCTAATACCCTCGTCACGGCCGCCTGGATGTCTGTAATCGACTCAAAATGGGTTCCTTTGACCACCGATTTTGTTCTAGGGAACAAAAAAAAAGTCACAGGGTGACATATCGGGCGAATAAGGCGGCTGTTGCAACACGGCGATCCCTTTAGAGGCCTTATACTGGGACAAGCTGAGGGCACAACTTTTTCATCCCAAAATCATCGGTTAAAATTTGTCTGACTATTTCACGGTTCATACCCAGTTCCGAGGCCAACATTCGAACTGTTAAACGCCGATCTTCACGAATTAGGGCGAGGGCGCGCACACGCTGTCAGTCCGCACCTCGAGTGGTTTCCCGCTCCGTGCCTCGTCTTCCACGCTTTCACGCCCCTCCTTTAACTCTTTATACCATCGAAGCACCTGGGCACGACTAAGAGCACTATCACCATGCAATTTTAGCGTACGATTCCGAAGCTGCTTCGCCCAATCTGGCGCAAAATTTTATCGCGACGCATTGCTCTTGATTTCGTTTCTCCATTTTCGTGACGAGCACCACCAACACATGTCTACTCAACAAGACACAGCAGGCGAATTAAACAATCTAGAGCGATGGTAAATATATCAATGGAGAGGGGAAGGATGTCGGGGTAGGGGGAAGGGAATTTCAAGGTCGCAGGTTTACCACAAGCGCGGCAATAAAATCAGTCTCATTACTTGTCACCCATCGTAGCCATTATCGACATTTTTGCAGGAGTAGTTTAGCTGTTGATGAGAACTCGAGAAACCACTAATTGATCAATGGCTACAATAATTGAGATAAACAACGCTTAACACGTCTTAAACCTGTCATTACAGATTTTATACGTAAGGATCAAATCCACCAAAATCTTTCTTTATATATTAATTCAGAGAGAGGTCTTTTTCATTCCAAAAAGCAATCAGAATACATCCAGCCACTTCTTTACTTGAGTCCTGTTTCAACCCACAGAATGAGTCAACAAAACAACACCACATCTTACTAGGATATAATGAAACTTAATTTATTTTTTGTGGAGGCAAGAAGCTTTCTCTCTATAAAGAGTTGACAAAGCCATTTTTCAAGCACACATATCCATCGCAATCCATCTACGTAAATCTTGCCAAATATACTTGGACAGAGACATCGTAATAAGACTACGATGTAGGTATGTGATGATTTTTTTTAATTTAAATTGACCACTTCTTATATGACACGATGTGCTAACAAACAATAATCCTCATGCGTAGAGTGATACGTGGACACGTTAAACTATATTAACGACAAACATTTTATTCTGAATATTCTTTTTGTTTTAGTACAAGGTTTGATATTCTTGACATCGGAGCGAATTTCCGTAGTCCCTTGTCAAAAGCTATTTTTAACGAGCACATTTCAGTGAACTAAAGATGACGTATCGCCGAAACGCGTCTGTCGAAAACCAACAGTTGGCAAGGGATGGCGTATTCCAAGACAAAAATCAAAACCAGCAGTGAAATACTTGGGCACATTGATAGATTCGAAAATGAGGTTTTCTGAGCAAATCGGGGCAACAGTTGATAAAGCATCAGGGGGCGTAATCGCACTTGTACGTGTAATGGCCAATATAGGGGTACCTTCCTCATCAAGAAGACAACTCTTGAGAAGCTGTGTGCTGTCTGCACTACTTTACGGATCTCTTAGCAAGGAGCTGCAGCTCATGCGGTTGCACAAATGCAGAGACAAGGAGCGCTACGAATTGCACGTATATATTGAACAGTTTCCGGGTCGGCAGTGTTAGTTATAGCAGGGTGTACCCATCGCCTTTCTTGCTGGATAACATACAAATATTTACCTACATAGAAGCGAAGTCAACAGCGAGGTAGCCGAAATGGAGGAGAGACAATGCACTCACTGCGATTGGCAACAGTCCGGGCAAAATGGCACAAAGAAATGATGGACTGAGTATCTGATCCCTGGATTGAGGCAATAAGTCGATGGAAGGCAGGGTGAGATTCATTTCCACACGACCCAGATATGGAGATATGGATGTTTGCGGTCTTACCTGCACAGGATTGGAAATCACGATCTCCCGACCGCATGTCTTGCATAGGAGAAGTAGATGATGTCTGTCATACATTTTTTAACTACAAAAGATAGGAGAGGCTGCAATGAAGCTGGAACGCTATGATGGGAAAGATGCTTACATCCGCTGACAAACCGAGTAGTACAATTTCTACGGGCCATCCTGGCGCATTAGACGGCGTCGAGTACAGTGGATCTCTTTTCTAGCAATTCCTTCCCCTTCTATCCTTCTCGCTAGAAAGGAGATTTCGAAGATACCTTTAGGCGAAAGAATTTTAGGCCCAGTCCCAAGTAATGTGCTAATCCAACATAGGTTCTCAACTGACAGGGGAGGTGTTTAGTGAGTACTCTGTAGAGCCTGGTATGCCTGGGAGTCCCACACTCAGGGCCTAAATAGCCTTTACCTCCCAACTACAAAAAAAGCCATTCATGTATACATGATGATAATCAGGACTGAGCTAGGTACTCGTCCCCGGCAATCGTACTATTTCTCGTCGTGACCATGAACTTAATATAAGTCCCAGCTCACATTAGAGGTGACAGGAAATATGTGCAAGACTTTTTCTTATTACATCCATAAATGGATCCTCTCTTCTTATCGAACTTAAAAATTAAAACTCGGGATAAGACCCAAGAAACTTTGCTAGATGGTTAATTTGAGAGGGTGGCTATAATCAGCGTAGTAAACATTCAACCGACAAAAAAAAAATTCAAAAATGTATTCCACCGAAAATAGATCGATTGGGCAAAGACTCCTTAAGATTCATTTCTTGTTTTTTGAAGATATTAAAACCAGAACTCTTCTTATTCTAAACGTTTTCCTTTGATTATTTTACGAAATTTCGCAACAAAACTCACCTGACATGTTCTCTGTAATTCCGGTATTCGCAGCAACAATTCACCAAATTTGGCCGGTGTATCCGGATAATGAGCTAAAGTATATGCTTGTAAAGCTTGAAGGGCTTTTTCTTGGCTTTCACGAACTTTCACTGGATCACGTAGTTCTGTTGTATCTGTAATCATAAAAAAATTGAATTTAAATAAAAAAGCATTTCAGGAAATCCAATTTGTTTAACATATTGCTAGTATGAAAACTTAGCTTACCGGATTGTAATAGTACGATAACTTTCATGGCAACATATTCATACTGATCGACACGCAACCGTCTCAGATGGTCTGTCAGGTTAAGCATTCGTTCAATGCAAGCCTAAAAAGAAGGATATAAGATATAATTATATTACATCTACGTAACGTAATTGGACTAAGAATTTCTAATAGTTTAGTTTCTAAATATAGTCGGTGTGATGTAGTGGTTAGAGTGCTCACCGCTTGCACAGCAGTTCCCAAGTTCAAAATTCATTGATAGCAACGAGTTTCTGCTTGTGGTACATCTGTCGGACTACCAGCCTACTCAACTGTGATGGGTACTTATTGAAGCAGGTAATGATAATCACATTATTGAGCATGATACTGACCAAACCACCTTAAATGCCGTCACGGTCATGAAATCAGATTCCCTAACAAATTTTAACGCCAAGGTTCGAATTGGACTAGTGCGCGATTATTTTTTTTTATTTCAGATTCGCAATAAATAATGGATTAAAATAGAGTCAACATACGTACGCTGTATATTATCAGTTAAAAAACATTTTGGTGCAGTAAAAATTAAATTTAAATGTTAAAAAATAACGAAAGAATCAACACTTTATTTGTTACGTATAACTAATCTCTACCATCAATTAGATTCATTATCTGAACAGGAGGCAATAACATTAGTTGTGAGTTGACATGCTTCCCCGACGGCATTTCACACCTCAATAAATTTTAGGACTTTAATAAATTCCTATTTTAATTTGTGGTTTTGGACTCAGCTCATAACATAAAGCCATCAAACTGGAATCTCAATTGCATCACAAGTTCAACGAACGAACTTTTTTCAATCTTTGAAAATCATGAATAAATTCGATTTTAAAATAAAAATAAATAAACACTGTTCGAATATAAAAGTATTGAACATTTATTTTATTTTTGGCAAAACAATTATCTCATACACAAGAAAAGAAAAAAAAGCCCTAGAATTCATTCATTATTTGGATGAATGCAATGACGAGTCCAGAAAAGATCGCGAATATATGAAGTTTGATAGACTTCAATGGAATTTTTCGCTGATTGTATATATGAGCACATGTGAAATATATTTTCCTGTTCATAATTATCGAATTGATTAATGAATATATCAGTAGTTGATGGTAAATTAAGAAAGATTGCGGAAAACATCAACATTTTGTAATTACTTTGTTTTTAGAGGATGATTAGTCGCAAAATATTTAATGCATTACTTTAAAGACAAAGATCTATTAGAAAACTACAGAGTAGTTAATCTTTCACTTTACTTTTCATGAGGAATGTAAGTTGTTATAACTGAATCAAAACCATGCTCTTCAAATTTTGCATTACAATTAAGACATTGTTCGATGAGCCAGAAGTCTCCATTGTGATAAAACTGCGAAAGTTGCAATGAGCTGGCCATGTGCGACGAATGGGGGCGAGTAACTAAAAAGACATTCGTCAGGGATGAAGACCAGTTGGAAATCCCAGGAAGCGCTGGTTCAACGCTGTGGATGACGATAACGGATCACTACTCAGATTCGAAAACTGGAGGACGTGGTCGATGGACCGAGATAGTTGGAGGCAACACCTAGGTGATGCCAGGCCCGAGATGGGCTGTAGTGCTTATGATTTGATCAAGCAATAAATAATCCTTAGACATCCATTCACTACTAATGTAAAGTTGTAATATCAGGTCAAGACATGATCTCTGTGGAAATTCATCTTTGTTGTTGTATTTCGTTACACCTGAGGAATAAATTGCATAGTGCCCTATAAGATTAAACGTCAACCTACCTGTAAACCACTGGACTTGGCCTGTGCAAGCGTTATAGACTTTCCATGCGATATTCTCACTTCGCCGGGAGTCGTCATCGATCGAAAACAACACGAAAACAACAGAAGTTCACACCACGAGTTTATCAATAGGCAAATCTGATCGTCAATCTGTGTCAAATTAAAAATAAATTATTACTATCTCTCCTTATTGCATGAAAAGCAAATTTAACTTACTGAAATATTTTTAAAAAGCGGCAAACTCTTACACCACTTAACAATCTTATACAGCCGATGATCGGCTACATTGCACAAATTCGCTATTAAATCCGGATTTGTGTTATCACCATTTGTAATACCGACACTACCTAATAATGGATTTGATGAAAGGGTGGGAGGTGGTCCTGATCCAACAGCTCCACTAGATGACGATGGACTTCCCGCTGAAGACATTTGATTGAAACGTGCTATTTCACCTTCGTTGTATTGCCATAGATGTTCAACATCCATAATTTCCTAAAATTTAAAATACTGGTATTCGTACGAATCCTTAAATATATAGAAAGTTATTATCTTACCTGCAACAAAGGAGGAATACTATTATTACGATAACTACTGGCCGCTAAGTTTACACTACCACATCCATTACTAAGTTCTGATTGTTCCGTTTTCACTATACATCCATTCATCATAGAGGATCGCATGCTATTCGGTCCTCCAGAGGAATTACTATTATCCTGTCCACCCACCATTGGACTCAACATTGAATTGGGCAACGTATACGAACATTGATAAGTTGAACGTCCACCACGAGTTCGATCCTCTCTGATTGCTTCTAATTTCATCCCTTTTTGTAGACATTTTTCAAAACGGCATGCAGGACATTTTTTCCGTGTTGAAATCGTTACAGGACATGGTCCACCTCGTACACAAACATAATTCTTCCGATTTTGCACAGTCCTTTTGAAGAATCCTTTGCATGATTCACACGAGAAGATGCCATAGTGGAATCCAGAGATCTTATCGCCACAAATCGGGCAAGGACTATTGATAAGTTGTTGTCTAGAGATCCCAGGCGAAGGAATGGCATCACTTTCAGTAGTTGGCAGGACATCGTCAGGCCGCCGCGTTGCTGCTCCTGGAGTTGCTCCGGAATTGAGTGAATGTAAGGCAGGATCTTGACCATCTACAATCGGTCGATAGAGTACGGAATGATGTAGAGATCCGTTGAAGTTGCCATAAATGTTGTGACGGCCTTGAATTGGCGAGTGGGTGGGACTGAATTCTGAACTATATGAATAACAACTACTGTGCGATGCATCACTATTGTTCCGACTCAAAGACGGCGTGTAGGGGGCGTGTCTTGAAGTCAATGGCGATTGGCTTGGTGAGCTGTGCGTGTATACGGAATGGATGGCGGAGTCTGGACTTGGGTTGGCTGGCAATAAATTCGATTTCGATCGTGCAAGAAGTGGAGAGTTGAGACCACTGGCTGTCGCGTCAGAGAGTCCTGGCTCATACTTGAGACTAATACATTCGGATTGGAACTTTTTTGTTGCTGAACTGAATGCTACTGGACCACCCGGATCAACCGGTGTATGTTCATAGTCAGACTTCATAACACCACTTTGCCTTGAATCTTCTTTCGTTGTTGACATTTGTGAATCTTCGAAATCCTTATCATTACTCACTGAATTCTCTGTATCCATCATTCCATCCTCCGGCTCTGATAGCTCGCCTTCCCATGACATTGGTCTTGGACCGTTTTTATTTGCACTCCCCACTCTTCTATTTACTTTCGATGAATTCTCAATGTTGGCTAGCTCCGACTCCGATTCATCGGAATCCTCCACTTTCGGGACTTGTATCCTAATACCACCGGCATTGCTACTATTATTACTACTGCCACTTCCCATCATTGGCACTCCACCCCCATTCAGATATGTATTACAATTTGGGGTTGTGGCTGTCGGAGGGAATATCACACCGTTTTGATGTTGGTCCAATTCACTGGGTTCTCGTTTGACATTAGTCGTTAACGTTGGTCCATTATTTAGGAGTCCTTCGTCACATTTGATATTCGTCACGGAAACATTGGCGTTTCGTATTGAGGCGGGTATGTTAGAATTGATGACACTCAAAGCCGTATTGACAGGCTGTGAAATGTGATTGGGGGAACAGTTGCCCCCCGTTGATGTGTTCATGTTAACCATGATGACGGTTTTTACTAGTGCGTTCTATCTTCGTTGATTCTTTGATAGTTGGTTCAATGAATTTTTCATTTCTGCAATAAAAGAAGAGATCGATTTTTAATTTATTTCGGCTATAACGAATATCATGTTTCATAAAACTTAAAAGTAGAAAATAATAGAGTGAGATTGCAATCGAATTTCCAATGGTCGAATCAGCATACACTTTACACAAAAAATCTCAACAAGTCCAACAATTTCTACCATACAATGTAAATGTAGCCCACGTGGTGTAGTGGTTAGAGTGTTAACTTTGTAAGCCGAAGGTCGCTGGTTCAAATCCCATTTGTTTCAATTGATTCTTCAGACCCGTTCAGTGATGATACGTACTGGTTTAAAATCAGAACGTATCGCAGCTGGGTGGACGGACACACTACCTAAGCGTGCCGATAAATACAGTCAAGATAATGTGATACTCTAACTATCTCTAAGCAAATGCCTGCAAGGGGTTGTAGCGCTCAAACAAAAAAAGTGCGTTCTTCTTCTATCGCCATTCAGAGAATTCAGCGTATATGGAAAATACTCGTATATTGGTCCACTTGGCGGTATCTGGGGTGCAATCAAACTTCAGACTCCAACCTATTATCATATTGACGATTAGATGAATGTAGAATAAGAAATGTCTATCTATATATAATAGCAGCTGACATTGAACAATATTCTTTTAACAAAGGTAGTCAATATGGATATCAAATGAAAGGTTGTTGCGAATTCCGGCCGTTGTCGGCATTCTCTTCTTCATTAGAACCGAAATTCATTTATACGAGTATCAAGTACTAAATTGCTCGGGCACACATTTCTATTAAGATATTCAATTATTTTCCTTTCCTTAATCCCTTGTTATCACCACTTGTAATTTCGCCTAATATATCTATTAACAAAAATCATAGCTTTTCCTTTCCCTTAAATAAATTTCAATTTTTATCCTATTGTATTTTATTTTTTTAACAAACTAAACTTAACTTTCTTCTTCTTTTCACTATTAAATTCAATTTTTTCCCATCGTCGCGTTGTTCTCATTCATTCATTGCAATGAGACAGCAATCGTAAAGTAATTATATTTCCTAATCCCTTTATGATGCTTGTACCAGTGAGTGTATAACAAACAAAAAATCGCCAATTACAATGAAATTGATGCAAGTATTTCATCGCTTGGCATCAATTGGGGCTTGATAGCTCAATCTCTTATGGGTGAAGGGAATGTCAGCAAATGATGCGAATATTCACCTTCTCAACATCAACGGTTGCGTAGTGTAGGCGGTAGCATACAGTACTCCCAATCTGGGGTTCTGCTAGGACCATGGGTTCAAATTAGCTCGGGGGTAAAAATCATTTAGTTTCATCAATTGCAAATGTTTATGAGCGGATGATGATTTGCATATAGTTAAGCAGTATCATGGTTATATGCAAATTACTATACATGCAATCGGAAATGTTGGTACGAAGAGACCACAATATTTTATGAATTAAGTGGCAGAATTCCTAAAAGTTAAAGAGTGGAAAATAAGATAAATGAATGTATCTTAGTTTTTTTAAAATGATTAGTTGTTTTTTATAAAAAGAAAAAAAAAATAAATTTTTCAGCGCCACGCCCTCCTCTTCCATTTGCAGGGCGCTCAGCAGCATCAAAAGGGGTGAGTAAACTTTTGTTTTTTTTTCTATCAAATGAAATATTTTAAATTTATCAATTTAATTTCGATTTTCACCTTTTAAATGAATTTTTTATGATGATGTTGCAGGTATTTTACTGATAAAGATTAATTTTTGAATTTATTTTAATGAAAAGGGGGTTTAGTTCATTTTTTAAAATTTGTTTTGAGATCACAACATTTCTCGTGTTAGCAATTTTTTTCGGCTGGTCATTTATAACGTTGAATTGAATTTAATTCGAATCAAATTGCCATAATTTAAATACGTAATTTTTTCATTTCTTGAAATGAGTCCCTTCGAACTTTCTCATCGTGCTCATTGGCGTGTGTGTGTAAGATGGCCCCGCACGGGCCGCCTTACCCCGGAATAGCCTCAGTATGCCATCCCGGGATAGGTAATTATCCGCCAAATATTAATGTCTGCAGCTGCTGACTTCCGTGGTTGCAAGAAGGTCTTGATGAGAACTTTTCAAAACAGGTCAGGGATGCAGCGTGAGGAAAAATGTACGAAAAATTTTTGGCCCCCCCTCGCGATTGGACATGTAGTAATCGAGCAGTCCGCCTAGTCAAACTACCCTAGGAATCTTCACGAAAGGGAAAATTAATGATGAACATCGATATGAAATCATTCCTCCTTACCTATATGTTGATAGCATATAAATATTGCCAGCAAATCAAACATTAAACCGAGCATAGGGGAGAATATATATATTTACTTTTCTATTCTTATAGTTATTGATACTTTTATCTTTTAAATCCTATCACCATTCTTCAATAATTAATACGAAAAAAATTATAAACTATCAGTAATGTAGTGCAAAAATAAATCAGGTGAACTTTACTGAATACTTCATTATGTAAAATGCATAAATACATAACACATGTACTATACTTATTTAAAAGTATTTGCACAGGTTTAAATACGTGCGCAAAATATATCGTTTCTTTTAAATCAAACATGTGGACATCAAACTCAGATTAATTGAAAGAAAACAACAAACAAATGAAACATACAAATATGATAACAACTTGAAAGGTGATGATTTCAAAAACATACTCGTATACAGTGAATAGATAAAAACAATTATAAATTAAACAAAAACCTGAAATGGTTTCCACAACTCATCAATTGTGGTCCACACCCACAAAATACAATGCAACGCATAGCAAAAATAAACCCATCATACTCCCCTTTATTTTTACGACCCAAAAGCTAAAATAGCAAATGCATGTAGTCGAAAATGCAGTACACGAATTCCCTGACAACCTGAAACTCTTACATGTTGGTGCACATCTACAATTACACGATATTGATATAGCGCTTCAAAGAGTACAAAACATGTTATCAATTTAGCGGGATCAACATGAGACGCAAACAATTGTGAATGAAAATGATGCTGAACACCGTTCTAATACTAAAAGCATATTACAGTGGCATATGCCATTTTAACGCGAAGAAAAGAATGTTTCGTATGTTTTTGTTCGGTCAAAGCAAGTATTGAGATGATCCCGTTCCGGCGCAAGGATGGAAGGAAAAGTTTGATCTCGTCGAAGACGATGGCTGTGCGCTTGGCGACAACGAGGAGATGGGCTTAAGCAGTGAGGAAGAGAAATTGTCTGGCGGTTCGGAGTGGAGTCAGTTGTAGAGGCAGCTTCCGTTCGGAAAAGATCCGCAATTATTTTGCTGAACCGATATGGGCCGACGCATCAGTATTAGATTTCCATCCGGTTGGGAGGAGTGAGTGGGGCGTCGCCACCACCTGGAGACCTCACTCTTATTTGTGGGCCGTGATCGTCTTCAGCAAGGACGAAATCGTCTCGAGTATCGCGCGCGGCTAATTGACCATTCGACGTGGCGTTTTTTCTTTATGATCCCTTTCGGCAGGTTATTTCAGCCATTGGCACCTTTATCAACAGCCAATCTGTTTTGCCTTTTTGGCTCTGGTCGCCGCATAAATCATAAGTGCGAAAATATTATGTAGTGGGCCTTTGTGCTGTGGAAAAAGAGCCCGCCCCACGACACCCCAAAGCCAGCTTATCAGCGCACTTACGCGTCTCCAGAGAATGCTATTTCCAGCGTGGAACTGATTCCACTCGCTGAGGCAGCAGAACACCGCTGCAGTCCTTCAAGGACTTTATAACATCCTTTCTCAACGCTACAAAATGGATTGAAAAACGATGCGTAAGGGGAGGTTGACAATATTTCAATCCATCAATCCGGCTACTTAAGGACTTAAAAATATTAAAGAGCCATAGTGACCCATCAAATCAATGCAGAAAGTTGAATTGAACCATATATAAGAATTTAAGAAGTACGCAATCTCTGGTGTTGGAAGTCTCGACTTTCGACTATACGTTTCGGCTATAGATGCTCATTAGATATGCCATTCCCATTATATTTAGTCTGACGGCGAATATTTGTCTTACAACCCTGGTTATACTGAAATATCAGCAGATTATATTCAGCAAAAAAATATGGTTGGTTTTTTCTGGGATAATCATCGAAAGTACGAACCGAGAAAGCTAAGATGCTCAAACTATAATATAATCTGTAAGATCAAGTGGTCGTTCAAGAGGAGAATTTTAGTCGCATATGTGATGAGGGTTTTACATCAGTACTAGATGTCACCGAAATTGCACTAAATGCAGACAAACAGTCGCCTAAACATTAAATCGATGGTTCGATCGCTAGATACGCTTCAGAAAAGTAATTTATAGAGAGGAGTGCCGAATCTTAGATAAATACTCGTAGTTCTTTTGAGCAAAAGTTGAATAGTTTCCTAGTGCAGTAATAATATTTAGACAACATGATTTTGGTGCAAATTACGTACAAAAGCTTTTGTCGTAGCTTCGAATTTACTATATATATTTTTTTGGCGAATTTAACGACAATGTTTTGCAAAAAGTGGCTTTGAGTAAACATAAATACAAAAAATATATACCCCTGTGGTAAAACAGTTTGGAGTCTCACTTACTTCACTTTTTCAACCTCATTCTTCAATTTGAGCCCTTTTTTGTGGTAGGGAGGTGTATGCCATTCATACATATAGTGTGGGACTCCCATGCTCGCAAGAAGGCGACCGGACTACCCACCAAACACCTTCCCTGTCAACCTGAGAACCCAGCCTGGAACCGTTTGACACATTACTTCGGGCCAGGTCTCGTTTTGTTACGCCGTGAGGCACCTTCAAGCTGGGGGATCCCTTTCCTAGCGGGAGGAGAGAGGAAGTGCCAGACAAGCGATCTCCCAGCCCCAACCTCCCCAGCTGCTGTGAGTCCCTTTTATCTTTTAGGACTGCCCGAACATAATGTGCCACCTGGTTCCATTTGTCAACCGATTCGAGCACCACCGCGACTATATTATCGGAGGTGAGCTCTCCCGTCTCCCTGTAGAGGCTCCTTCGCAGCCTGACCCATTATGTGTGGCAGGCATTGTCCTCCTCTCCTGGGCAGTACCGACAATCGGAGGACCATGACTTACCAAGACTGAAAACACCCATGCCTGCTCAAAAGCTGGGTCAGATAGAAGTCAATCTCACCATGCCTTCGATTTAGCCACGGTCTCACATGAGGGATGAGGCGCACAGTCCACCTTCCCTTCGTATAATTCACCCAAGACTGCTGCCAATCGTTGAGCAAGCGGGGTCTCTCCTCACGGACAACCACCTCCCTCGCATCCTCGTTTCGGCGCAGGTAAATAGCGCGGCGCTCTCTAGCAAGGAGGGCAACAGGTATCACGCCTGCAATAACTCTCACCGCCGAGTCAGAGACTGTCGAATACGAAGATGCAATCCTCAGTGCTCCTCTTCTCTGTATCTGTGACAAACGTTTTCGGTATACCTCCTTGCTGAGAGTGTCGCCCCATACCTCTGCTCCGTACAGCACTCATCAAGAGGCGTCTTCTTGATGGGCTGGGTCCCCCTACGTTGGCCATAAGTCGACTCAGAGGCGATACTCCCTAAGAAGCCTTCTCAGCCGTTGCCCTGATTTGCTCAGAGAAACTCATCTTCGAGTCGCTCAGTAGCTCTAGGTACTTCACCGATGGCATCGATTCGATTCGTGTCGCCAATATTGATCATCCTTACTCTAGGGATTCTCTTTTTTGTCCAGTGCTTAACTGAACCCGCGAGCAGTCATCCAGTCCCTCACTCGGCGCATTAGCATACCTAGCCTAAGTTGCGCCTGTTCAACGGTGCGTCCAGGGACCAGAGCCGCAACATCATCTACATAGCCGATCAAGCGCGACTTATCTGGCATCTCAAGTCTAAGTAACCCGTCGTAAGACACGTCTCATAGGTCCGGACCAAGGATAGATCCTTGGGCAACACCCAATGTAATTTCCAACCTTCGTTGGCTCTGTGTCGTATCGCAGAGCAGGCTTCGGTCCTTTAGGTAGTTCCTCAAAAGCCGCATTAGATATTCTGGAACTTGAAAAGGGTTTTCCAGCGTGTTTAGAATATCCACCCATCTAGCGGAGTTGAAGGCGTTCCTGACGTCGAGTGTCACCAATAGAACGATCCGTCGCGTGGTGCGACTATATGCCTCTGCCTTTTGGACCGCGCTCACCACCTCTGCAATCGCATCAATGGTAGAGCGTCCTGCTCTAAAGCCATACTGTCGAGGAGGTAGGTACCCAGCAGCACGAATCGCGTCAGTGAGTCTTCGCTTGATGAGTTTCTCTAGCACTTTCCCAGCCATGCCTAGCATGCATAACGGGCGGTATACAGACGGCGATTCGGGATTTCCCTTCTCCTTGCTGATCAGCACCAGCCTCGCCACCTTCCACCGTATCGGGAAAACCTCGTCCCGAAGGCAAGTGTTGAATGTGCTGAGCAGCAAGTCAGGACAATGGTGATAGACAAGTCGCAATACCTTAGCTGGAACACCATCTGGACCTGGAGCCTTCCTCGCTTTCAACGAAAGGACTGCCTCTTCCAGTTCCGGCTGTGTGAAGAGTGGACACTCGACTGCTGTTTCACCATGGACAACGTCAACACGGACGGGATGGGCGGGGAAGAGTGTCCGCACTATCTCGTCCACCTTTTCCGCATCATGTATACAAGGTTTCCGTAGGGCACCAAGCTTCCGCATAACTAGCTTGTAGCCAAGGCCCTACGGATCCTTGTTCACATTGTCCACTAGATCTTGCCAGCAGCGAGCCTTGCTGTTGTTAATCAATTTGCGAAGACATTTCCTGGCCAACTTATATGCTGCCCCCCGGTTGAATGCCTCGTCTCGGCTCCGTACCCGTTGAGCCTCACGCCGAAGCTTGTGAAACTCCCTTCGTTTTCAGCGATTTCATTTGACCACAAATACACTGGGAGCTTGCCGTGCCGGAGTTTTCGACGGGGCATAGAAGCGCTGCAAGTAGAAGTGATGCTGCTCATAGTTGAGTTCACCACATCTTGAGCTGCCAGTTCTTCCGTCCCCTCCGAAGCCCCCTGCTGCGATACACCTGCTGTGAGAACCTCGACGAACCTCTCGACGTCCATCCTCCCGATGTTCCATCCAATTGTAGGAAGCTGAGAGCACGGACGTCGGGAGACAACATCGCTTATCTCAAGCAGAATGTACTGATCACTGGCTGAGTAGTCGTCTAATACTCTCCAGTTGTCTATCCTTCGTACTAAGGACTCCGAGGCGAATGTCACGTCTGGTATGGTTCCCTCACAGCCAATACGGCGGAAGGTCGGCGTATTGCCGGTGTTTAGTACGAAGAGCGCCGTCCTGGCCGCCATTTCTAGGATTCGTTTTCGCCGCGGATCTGTTTGAGGCATACCCCATTCAATTGTTTTCACGTTCCCTGAGCGCCGAACCCACACAAAACCATCCCCACGTCCACAGCTCTCCGCCTGGAAATCACTATCTCGAATCCAGATGGCGGCAGTACCAGTTTCATCAGGATACCATGATGCTGAACTTTTATCATGATGTTGCTCACTCAGCAGCAAGAAGTCGGCTTTCATGTCCCTCGCGAGCTGCTCAAGCAGATTTTGAGCGGTTGAACTGCGGTGTAAGTTTAGCTGCAGGATGCGGGTCACCGAAGTTCTGATTTTGCCTTGGCTAGGGCTTCCTGGAAAACCCGACACTTTCCTGATCCCAAGGCGTGTCCAAAATTGGGTCTTGGATTAGCATCCTTGCAAAGAATACAATGTGCCTCCTTCATATTGAATTTGAGCCTTGAAATGATTAAGAAAAAAGGTAGTAGAAAGTTAGGAGTTCCAATTTTTTCAATTTTCAATTCTTGTATTTATGGTTTGTATCACGACTTTCATGAGTTTAAGCTCAATTTTGACAGTCTTCTGCAGTAGCGAAGCTTGTGGCAGGTCGCAAAGGATCGCCCTAGCGGTAGCTGTTCTAGCGCGCGTACACAATTACCCCCTGAGAACTCTCAGATTGAGGTTAATAGTATTCTGGAAACGCTACTTCAGCGAGTCATTAAAGTTCATCAGAGAACCTCTATAATATACGAGTACTAAAGATCATGGGATTTTGGCGGAAGTTTTCCTTCATCGTTCCATTTTGAAATGTTACTATACTTTCGAGCTAGTTTAGGTTGATTGATGAATTTTTCAAGAGCTATACAACCGATGGTCTCTGATGGTTTGAAGTTATGTACGGAAAGCCATGCAAGGGGATTGTAGAAATACTATTAGCGGTAGTCAGTTAATAATATGAATGTCGGATGTGACATCCCGTTGACAAGATATTTTAGACATGTTTCAAGTAGTTTGGGAAACTTTCTCATTTAACTCGGTTATCAACGCATGCTTCCTTCTATCAGATAAGATAGTTTCGTTTGAAACCATATAGATTGCATTTGGATTCTTGGTGGCTTTTTTTCAATGCGTCCAACACGCTGCTCTATATCTGTAAAGACTTGACGTCAAGCACGCTTCTACGGTGGCCCTCCGAATCTGCTCAGATGAGACCCAACTATTTCTTTAGCTCTCCGTATTTGCACTGATCGATGGCGACCATAAATAATTTTGGAGGCTATACCACACAGAGAAAAAAGGTTGTATTAAAATCCAACGTTAATTTGGGTAATTTTTTTTTTTCATAAGAACGGTGAAAATCAACCATAATTAAGTAAATTACATGACATAAATGTAGTCTAAATAAACGAGAATATTGTGTGAATTATGCTCACAAAGTAAGGAAATCAGCTTTACGTATCATAACCACCATAACAATCAGACGTAGGAATGTGCCTCATGTAGATGATTTAATTTAGGGTTGGATCAGGGACCTCATTGGATGTGCTACTTTCTTGTCATCCGTAGTATATAGCACGAGCTCAATTCCAGCCCAAGTCGCTTTTACTGAATATTTTAACGAATTAACATTAATCAGACATCTTAAGCCATGTAATTCCTCCCTTCCTTTCGTCCCCGAATTCGAAGGGTGGGAGCACAATTTTTCCTATGAAAAATTTATCAGATTGCAGAAAAGATACGGTAAAAGTTCGGCATTCTTCTACCTGTTTGGCTTTTGTCGAGATTCCTAAATATGTATACGGTATTTATTCACGTAGTCTGCATTCGAAGCAATAAATTTCATTCCGAACACAAAGATAATTTTTTTTTTGAAAAGCCGTCGGGCCTTGCTTTGCAAAAAAAAACAAAATAATTGACTACAAAGATAATTATACATCAATTTTAATTAACATCTGAAAATCCCATGAGCTGTCTTTAAAATGCATGAAAAGGCTTACTACGAGTATGGTGGGAAAGAAATTGATTCTAAAAAATAGAACTGAAAAACGCTTTTCTTAGGATGTTATGATAAAACCTAACCAATTATTCTCGCAATTCCTGCACAAACACCAAAAATTCTTCAAGAAAATCAAAAATACAAAGGTCAACAACAACAACTCAATTCAAAGCTACTTGAAAATAAATTAAAATTTCCATAGATCTGACAATCTTTTATTTTTTTCCTGGTAACCTTAAACACAAATTAAACAAGAAGAAGAAGAAGATGATGATGAACGGCAGAACAGCAGATCAACCTTCATCAGGCTTTATTTGTTGCTGTTGATGATTTTGCTCTAAATGTTATTATATTGTTGCTTACACCAACTCAGGGAAGAGAATGAGGATGAGGTGGATTGGATTGAATAAATAATTGAGATTGTAGTGGAAAAAGTCGAATTCGAGATTGAATGCAATGATACCGAGTATTTTTGAATGTCATTAAAATGTTAACTCGAAATAGCATCAATTGCATTGATCTATTGACTTTTAAATTTAATGAGAGGATAAATTGCTACTACCGAACAGGTGAAGGTTGTTTTGAGTTGTTACTATAATACTATTATTGTGTGAAGTCAGGTGAATTATTGAAGTGAATGTTTGGATTTTTTTTTTGTTTATAAATAATAGTTAATTATGAAACTGTGTCATTTGGGAACAAGACAGAATTATCGACCCAGAAATAATTAAAATATTGAAATCTGAAAATTATATATGATATACCTGTTTGAATTTTGATTGAGGTCTTAGAATTCCATCTATAATTCCACATCCCATCATGATTTGAGGAATCAGGACACGTTCGAAACTGGCATGAATATGCATATCGACTTGATTATAGTAGCATGGGTTTAATAAAAATAAGTTTTTACAGCAAAAGAGACCACAAGTACATGTAAAATAAATAAAAGCTCATGATACGAGTATTGAATGCAATATAGTAGAAAATTGTTCGAAGTAAATTTAACACACAAATACCTTACGCTCTCGAAACTATATGATTCCCTCTGCTTCTCCTTCCCCTTTGCTTCCCGAAAGGGTTTTCTTTCCTTTCTTCAGCAGAATCACTTCCCCCACTGACACCCGCGCACACCTACAATATTTCGTTTCACGTGCACACGATCGCGCCTTCGCTATCATTCGTTGAACAGTTTGAGTACAACACAACAAACGTTCTATCACAACACAGCAAACGTAGAGGTTAGCAAGCTCGTACGTCAAAGCTGATGAAAATTTGTAACTTTTGAATAAAAAACGTGAGCTAAAGTGCCGATTTCGTACATGCGATCTTCAAAATCAAAAACTTTATCAACGTGAACGTGTTTCGGAGTGAAGTTAAGTGCAAAAACATATCTATGTCTTACCCATCCAAACTTCAACTTCACACAACTTAAGCGAAGGCTACTA
This sequence comes from Odontomyia ornata, assembly GCA_963969285.1. Classification (NCBI taxonomy): domain Eukaryota; kingdom Metazoa; phylum Arthropoda; class Insecta; order Diptera; family Stratiomyidae; genus Odontomyia; species Odontomyia ornata. The sequence continues at coordinate 342,390,606 of OZ017740.1, read as the reverse complement.
ATTGCTTCGGCGCTCAAGACCGGTTGCGGATCCAGTACCTTCTATATTTATGGACGCGACATAATATCGTTCGAGTTTATGTCGTTTTCAAACGACACAATTCTGCGCGATATTATGTCGTTTTTTTTTGGCGATATTATGATGACGGATGTATGCCGAAGTACCGTATAATGAACATTTTTAGGGCTTTGTAAAAGAAATTTTACAAAGGCCTACTAGTTTTGCGTCCTGTGTGTCCGTCCGTCTATCCGTGCATCACAGCAAGTTTCCTCAGAAACTATAGAATCAAGAAAGCTCAAACGTTGTGAAATGACCCCCTTTCAGTGCCTGCCTACTCGGTTCGTGCGCCCTAGACGGTCACGTTTAAATGTTTTAACATACGTCGTCGCCAAACATTCAATTCAACTAGAGCCCGACACTCTACCAGGACTCCGCAATAAAAAATATTCAGTACGAAAATGGAATTGAAATAAGGCGAAGTAAGATCTTTCGGAACCGTGGCCAAGTGGTGGCTGCCGTAAACTGTTTCTCACTTCACCAATTCTCGTATCCTTACGAACTTAGCATAACTCTTCCGGGTTGAATCGCATAATCCAACCCTTAGCTGCTGGCACATGAAAGTAGCAGGAATAGATTTACATAAAGCGCGATAATCGGGAATTGCAAATAATTCGACTCGGTTCAGGCGACCACCCGGGTGGCTTTCCTTTTCCACCTCCGCCGACCTCCAGCTCCCAATATTCCTTTCACGCGTTCCAATTGCAGAACACCATCTATCACGTCCACAGACGAAAACGCTGCGATGAATCCCAAGTAATTTTAAAGAAAATTTCCAACCAGTAAATTTTTCCCGTTTGACAACCACACACTTACACCAACACACATCATGCTAAACGTCTATCTGCCGTCTTTTCTTCAGCACGCGGCTGACGTTAAGAGTTGATTACATGGCAGAGATTTGCCCACCACACTGCCGACGTCGAGTGGTGAGTAAGTAGCAGATATCTGCCATCCGACCGTGCCAGCTGATCGAAATGGTGTAGGGATGAACAAATTTGCTCCACATGAGCACTGGTTATGACGAATGTTTGTGGCATAATATTGCCGCCCAAATACGCATACGCTTTGCATTTGCGGGTGTATTGGCTGATTTATCAAGTAGTTCACGGAGGCGAATTGCTCGATTAATACAAATGTTCCTGGAAATAGGAATGTCCTGCGCGCCTCGTTGTACTCGTATGAACCAAAGATAGACCGCTTCAACAAACTTTTCAGTTTCGGCTTTTTAAAGCGTCGACCGCTTTTCAAAGATTTTTTAAGGAATCCATCTTTGAACAAAAAGCCTCTATTTAAGCTTTGTTATGCCTTATAATTAAGGCTCTGCTTAAAATAATCGTGTCCATTACAATGTATAAAAGCCTGATTTTGAAAGTCCTAGGCCACGCGGAACTTTGGTGATTTTCATGGGAAATGTACAGTTAGATGACTGTGTGCGTCGTCCAGTTAACCCTTTTCCGGAATTTTGGAAGACATTTGACCCCATATCACTATCATCAACTAATAAATTATCTCCGTTTGTCGTATCTTGCTCATTTGTCTCTACAAGTTCATTTTCGTTACACTCGACTAAGTTCTTTTTGAGATTTGATCAACTGACAGCTGACCTAACCCAACCCAACCTTGACCCCATCGTTACCTTGCATTTACTGACATAAAAAAAACTAGTAATCGGGAAATCATTTTGAATTGGATTTAGCTATATAAATCAAACAAAAAAAATTATAATGTTCATTCCGTCTGTTTTCCTCGTGCATAAAAGTTGTGTCGGTTAATTGCAAAGACATCTCTGGTTAATTGAATATATTGATGTATAGTTGTGTGTCGATATAATAATATTTATTCAGAAGTTTAGTCCGTGGTAGTTTTTGAAACCCAGTTCAATAAATTGAACATTTTGTCAACTTGGACTCGACTTTTTTTCAACTGAAATTAACAACAGGTTATGGGCCCAGGGCAGCTGTAAAAGGGTTTCTCCAAAAGTCAGGGAAGGAAATTGACAGGCAAGTCGAGAAAGCAGTCCAAGACGTCAGAACCGGCAAGGACAACATAACCTACAAATCAGCGATATTGGAGCAGCCATCGCACAGCAAGTCAACGTTGAGCAACGAACACGCAAATCGATTTAAGAAAATCGCCACGAAAGATTCAAAATGGATACTGCAAAGTCTCAATTGGAAATGTTAAGTGACGATAGTCAAGGAAATGTCAATTTCATTTCATGGCGATTTAAATTAAACCTAGCACTTAAGAACCAAGATCTGTATGATATGGTAACGAGTACAAAGTCCAGACCAGCAGGTGCTGGCTCAAACATTGATAGGTTTAAATGTAAGCAGTAAGATTGCGAACAAAATTGCAAATTGTAAAACTGCCAAAGATATGATCGACAAATTAGACAGTCTATATGGTACAAAGACTGATGTAACTTTAGAAACGTCTCGAATCAAATTCTATACCCACGAGTATGATGAAAGCAAGTCAGCTGTTGAGAACTGTATGGAGATTTTAGATCTCGCGGATGAAGTGTCAACTGAAAATGATCCAGTGGAGGAAAGTTGGATCATGACGAGGATCATGAGTGTGCTACCGCCAAAATTGGCACATTTCAGGACATCCTGGGACAACGTGACCGGAGCACCAAAGAACGTGGAAACTCTCATGGAACGTTTGAGACTTGAGGACGAGCGACTCAAAGAAACGACGACAAATGCAGAGGGCGGCACCAACAACAAGGACAGTCGTCAAACAGTAAGCAGGAAAAGTCGCAGTTCGAATGTTACAAATGTGGGAAGAAAGGTCACGTGCTCAAGGAGTGCAGAGGTTAAACCATGTGATGAATACATTGCCTAGTGCAAGAAGAAGTATTCATGTTATATCTGCAAGAAGAAGGGACACTTCGCAAAAGACTGCGAATCTCGAGAAGAAGCGAATAAGTCAACAAACGGGAAACCAAATAGGAAGGGATTTTTGACCACGGCACTTTCGACGGTGAACAAGGACATTTCGAAGGACAAGGCCACTTCATGGTATCAAGACTGTGGAGCCAGCCAATACATGACGCCTCACCGAGAGTGGTTTGTTCAGCTTGTTGAGTTGGACGAGCCCATCCCAATTGTGATTGGAGACTCAACCAGGCTAGATGACGTTGCAGTCGGGAAAATAGAGATGGAAGCATTTGATGGTCAAAAGTGGTATCCAGTGGTACTAGAAAATGTCATTTACGTGCCAAACCTCAACTTTAATCTTTTCTTAGTGAGTCAGATGCTAAACAAGGGACATGTACAGAAAGCAAATGGAAACGAGTCAACGTTTTACAGTCTCGATGGCAGGGAAATTGTGGCAATAATAAAGCGTAAAGGAAATCTCTACAAAATGATGTTCAGGAGAGAAGAAAAGACAAGTTTGATGGCCGTGTCGATCAAAGTCTGGCACGAGCGACTCGCCCATCAAAATGTCAAGTATGTGAGGGACATACTGAAAAGGAAAGGAATAAAATACATTGATGACTGGAATGACTAAATATTGTCGCGTGTTATGGTTCGCGGCCAATAATTTTAATGTTCCGGGAAAGTGAAAACGCAATGTCTTTTAAATTAAATTAAAGGAGTTTATTTAATTAATTAAAAATGAACAATCACTTATTTTACTATTTCACAATTTTAATTTTCACTACTAAAAGTCTAACTTCCACTTGTCCATAAATTTCTATCGCAATTGTCTTCTAAAATCACTTCACAATCAACGAAAATCGCTTTTCTTTTTGCTTCACACTTTCGCAGTTTTTTTCTATCGCGGTTCTAATGAATGATCCCCCCATTCATTCAGCTCGCCTTTAGATAGGGTCTTTACCTATTCCAGCCATTTCTCGTACATTGGCGAATGTTCTGCCAAGAGGTACCTGGTAGATTCGAGCAACTTAATGAATGGAGTGACGTCACTTTCAGATGTTGATCATACTTGGTGGGTTCTCGGGGTTTCGAGTAAATTCATTTTGTTGATGTTCTTAATGGTTGTGAAAACAATTGCGACAGTAGCTCGCAAAATTATTTGTACATGTAACAATATGCACAGGGTGCTCGTATGGCAAGCTACATAGATCCTCACACCCAAACAACCCCAAGACAGCTCAGCAACCGTTAGATCTCGTGCACATCGACACCGGCGAGATGAAGATCCCGCATTGGGAGGAGCGAAGTACTGGCTCATGTTCAAGGACGATTTCACTCACTGACGAACCTGTTACTTTATGAAGATGAAAAGTAAAGCACCAGAGAAGATCTAATGTTACCTGAGACTCGTTGAAAACCAGCTAGGGAGGAGAGTGAAAAGTCTGAGGTCTGACACCGGTACCGAACTGAACAATGCAAAAACTAAACAGATGATGGACAAGTTGGGAATTTTCCACACCTTCACGAATGTACACACGCCAGAGCCGAAGGGAAGGATTGAGAGAGAAATGAGAACGATTGTCGAGGCAGCCAGAACAGCGATACACATGAACGAGTTGGACGAGAAACTTTGGGCAGAAGCAATGAACCATGCGATCTTCAGGAGCAACCAGACTGGCACCAGCAACGTACCAGGGAAAAGCCCAGCAGAACTTTGGTTCGGAAGAAAAATGAAGATTGAGAAGCTGCAATCCTTTGGACGCGAATGTTACGTGCTGACACAAAAACAGAAAAGAGGCAAGGTGGATAGAAAATCTGGTTGGCTATAATATTGATTCACCCTACTACCGGGTTTATCTGAAAGAGAAAAGAGAAATTATCAGCTCAGACAATGTGATCTTCGACGAGGAAAAGTTGAGACTGAGGTAAGGAACTGAACTTGAGACACAGGCACCAGAGGACACACCTGAGAAGCAAGAAGAAAGCAGCAGCGAGATAGACGAATCAGACGAGAACTGGGGAGCTGGAGAAAGTGCTGAAGAGCCAAGTGACAACGAGAATGAGACACCAGCGTCAGAAGAAGAATCAGGAAGGAGAGTTCTGCGAGATCGCCGGACTCTGCTACCACCACCGAGACTGAGAGACTGCGTACTTGACTCTCGTCCTGGAGGAAAGAGCACCAAAGTAGCCATGATTGGTGAAACGGAGGACATCCCGGTGAGTAAGGCACTTAGAGATGAGAAGTAGAGACGAGCAATGCAGGAGGAGTATGACTCGCTGATGGAGATAAAAACTTGGAAGCTGGTGGACTGTCCAGAAGGAGCGAAGCCGATCACTTGTCGCTGAGTACTTCAAGAGAAAGCGGACGGGAGACTTAAGGCGAGACTAGAGGCAAGGGGATTTGAACAGAAGGAGGATGGACTATACGGAAAGTTTCAACCCAGTAGCTCGCCATGCATCCATTCGCCTACTCTTAAGTCACGTAGCGTCGGAGAAAATGAAGTTGGTATCGTTCGATGTGAAAACGGCTTTCTTGTATGGGAACCTGGAGTAGGACATCTATATGCACTAGCCTGAAGGGTACGACGATGGAACCAGGAAAGTTTTAAGTTGAAAAGGTCTCTACGGACTTAAACAAGCTCCGAGGATGTGGAACGAGAGGGTCACCACCCGCTTTGAGAAGAATATAGGCTTGATCAACACAGATGACGACCCGTGTATATACTATAACAAGGACAAGAGCATTATGCTCTCACTCTTCGTGGATGATGGATTGGTAGCCGGCAAAGATGAAGAAGAAATATACAAACTACTAGACGAGATAAGAAAGGAATTCGAGATAACGTTCAGCAAGAAAGTACAAAGCAAGTTAACGTATTTGGGCATGGAAATCAAGATCGACCAGGACGGTATCTTCGTACGTCAGCCTCGCTACACGGAGAAGATCTTGAGAAAGATGAAACTCGAGCAGTGCAATCCAGCATTCACACCCACTAAGCCAGGAATGATCAACCATAAAAAAGACTTCAAGAACGACGAGGCACTTCCAGCGAACGACAACTATCGCGAGGCGATAGGAAGTTTGTTGTACTTAGCCACAATAACCAGGCCAGACATAACCTTCGCCGTGAACTACCTCAGTCGATTCTGCAACAAGCCCATGAAGAGCCATCAGGCGATGTTGAAACGTGTTTTCCAGTACTTGCGAGGGACCACGACAGCCGGAATTCATTTCGGAGGAGACAAGACACTCGTGGCCTACACTGATTCAGACTTTGGAGGAGACTCTCGAGATGGGACAGTCAACGAGTGGTGTGTTAGGGATGAGAGGAGAGCCAGTGATCTGGTATTTACAAGAGCAGCGTCTGGTAGCGACTTCAACTGCAGAAGTTGAGTACCGAGCAGCAGAGTCAGTGATTGACGATGTGTGCTAGATCAAACGAATCGCACTGGAACTTGGCATTCTAGAAGCTGAGCTGCCGATCACTCTGTACGTCGACAACATGTCAGTCATACACATACTACAAAATGCACTCGAAGGAAAGACGACCAGAGGAAAGAAGCACATCGAAATACCACGAAAGTACATCCAGTAACACTGTGGCACTGCAAAACGTCGAGAGCAGCAAGCACATCGCAGACATCCTCACCAAGCTACTCAATAGAAGAATTTTTAAGACACTCCGCTGTAAATTGATCAAGGAAGAGTGTTGAGATTTGATCAACTGACAGCTGACCCGACCTAGCCCAATCTTGGCCCTATCCTTACCTTGCATTTACTGACATAAAAAAACTAGTAGTCGGGAAATCATTTTGAATTGAATTTAGCTATATGAATAAACAAAAATAATAATAATATTCATTCCGTCTGTTTTCCTCGTGCATAAAAGTTATGTCGGTTGATTGCAAAGACATCTCTGGTTAATTGAATATATTGATGTATAGTTGTGTGTCGATATAATAGTATTTATTCAGAAGTTTAGTCCGTGGTACTTTTTGAAACCCAGTTCAATAAATTGAAAATTTTGTCAACTTGGACTCGACTTTTTCGCAACTGAACAACACGAACCCACTGAAATTAACAATAGTTCTCCTCTTCCTTTATATTGTTTGTGACAAACGTATACGGTGAATGTTCTTTTGATTGTTGACTGCTGTTTCCATTTAAATCATTGAGCGATTCAATAGTGTATAAAATGTATTCATTGCTCGCATTACTTGACTCGTCCTCCGAGTCATCCCTATGCACGACATAAGGTGAATCTTCTTCAACCAAAAGTTCATGCGATAGAAGGGTTGCTTGCCGGTGTACTACCGATGGATTATTGTTACTTTGAAAGTCTCTGCAGTCTGCAATATTTATACTTTGACTTCTATAGTTTCTATTTGCATCTTTTTTTATTGTACTGGCATCGGAGATGTCATTCGATGTTCCGGGATTCTCTGTAATATTCAAGGGCGTGTGTTTTTGTGATTGTTTAATCGATGCCAAACGTTTAACTAGACGCAAGAAGACCGCTCCAACAAGAAGCTCTTATCACGCATAACATATTCAGTACCACGGCAATGCGCTAATGCAAATCAAATAACTTCCCTTTTTTAAGCCACTCAGCACTAAATTCGTTAAACCGTTTCAACGTGAAATGCAATTATCATTTTTTTATTACACATATTGCAAAACAATTCTCGCAATAACACCAACAATTATTTAGTTGATTTTTCACAGTTTAGCTTTCAAACCGTTTTATTTGAACATGATTCGCGCCACTCACCTTGCTTTTTGCCTTGCCGGCGCGGTTCTCGCCACGTGTACACTGTGTGGCGCTCTCCATAAGACTCCCCGTTGCTGCTGCTCGTCGCCTTGCGGGACTCCTCACAACGGCAGTTGACAAGCCTTCCATCCACTTCCCATTGTATTGCGAAAGTGCAAATTCGTGGATAAGCTCCGTAATGGAGGGGTTGCCATGTCCAGATTTCAATTGCAAATTTAAATGATTAATATTATTTTAAATTTACAATTGAAATTTGGATCAGCATTACGGTGGTTTTCGAGCAGTTTGCTTAGGCGACTGCTCGGTTACTACACTGTTTTTCGTGCTGCGCTTTGTGTTTCTTAACCCTAGAAATTCTGTATCCGATGAATAATTTTCAGTGGAACTTCGTGCCTCACGTCACCGCAGATGCTAGCCTGCCAGCGCAAGCACGCGTTGCTGGACCAAGCCACTCTCAGTGAAAACGAACACCTGTTTCACTGAGGTAGTCCAACATAGCTTCAAGTCCCTCGCGGACAATCAACCACTCACTAACACTGCAAAATGATGAATCTGTCAAATTCTCTGAAGTCGGCGTAATGTTTCTTCTGCGTTAAAAATCGAAATGATCAAGTGAATGGCGCAATTGATTCAGGGTAGTTTCTTTCCGTGGGGGACACATCGCGATGCTGATAACAAACTTGGATATTTTGTTTATCCTTGCCGTGCAAAATAGAACCTTCTACATGATTGGAAGATTTTCGTTACAGCACAGGAACTGCGAACGGCAATTTTTTGTTTACCTTTCACCCATGTGACAAGAAACACAGCGCATATTAGGTGTGCAGTTTTCTCAGACCTTGTATTACACCAAATTTAAGGATCATAAACTCAGAGCCCTACTAAATCTTATCTTTTCCACAAAACAAAAAAAAATCATCTTCCGTTTTTTACCTCAATCTTTTGTTAAGAACAAAAGCTCTAGTAAATTAATCCCATCTCTACAAATTCCTCCTTCAAACAAAGAAAGTACAGGAAAACAATGAGTCGAAATCACAAACTCAATATTAACCTCAACCTCCAAGCATATAGTTGTATGTATATAACATATTTAAAGAAATATCATGTGCCGATATTCCGCTTAAAGAAAATGTGAAAAACTCCGTTAGATCGAGAATATATAACAAAGTAGAAAAAAAACTTGTCGAAGCGTGGCTTAATCCAAACCATAAGCAAACCAAATGCCTTTGTGAATAGCTGCACCCGAGGAGCACTTCAACTTCTTTTTCCCCATTACCAAGTTAAACTGCAAATGTTCAATGACTCCATCACATCTCGCCAAAAATCTCCCAATTAGAATTGCATGCAAGTTCTCCACCTGGGAGTCAGTCACATACTTAACAGGCGTAGGCCAAATGCGAGAGATTTCCCCTAGAATACGACTCTGGCACTCTGGTTTGGTTGACAGTGCTTGAGCAAATCGAGAGTGCGATGGCATGAATATTTATGCAGCGGATCACAAACACCATCTGCTTTGTCCTCATATTGTGTATACTACACCTTTATAACGCCCGATTGCTTTTTCTCTACAGATTATCTACACATATTCCCCATGTTGATTGTTAAACAAACCGTTCCTGTTATATCTACAGACGCGAGTGTCCACACATTAATTTTCAACTATGTATGGCGTCTAATTGGAGTGCTTCAGTTTTCTCGCTTCCTCTTAGATTCCAATAGAAAACGTTCCCATCAGCTCTCCTACGAGAGAAGTTCTGAGAGCAAATGACATAGTGTGCGCAAAAACCCGCACACAACGAAACTTTGGTCGCGAAAGAGACAGAGTCGAATACGAACTCGCGATAGAGCGAGACAATCGTCTCTACCTGTCCATTCTAATACATCAAATCTGCAAAGGTCACGTGAATCAAATGAACGACCTTCAGATTATCGTTGGATTTGTATACAACGACCTTGCTGTGCGTCATCAACCGCAAAACGCACACATCCGCAATCGAGCGGGCCACACACTCCCATTCATACGAGCCCGTTGGAATGGTAGCTCAGCGGCAGCTCTCGACTCAGTTCCGCCGCTTCGGAACAGCAATCAAGCACCAAACAGTTGTGCCGTGCCAGATGCGATAATTTGTTTCGTTGTAGCGATTGAATAGGCGCTCATAAGAAAGCAGTGCACGGCAGAAATGCTTGCCAGTCGCGAGAAGGGATAGGAGAGCGAAAAGTAACAGAAATTTGGCGTACATGCCTGCACTTATTCCATCATTTCGCACTTGTAATAGCCTCGCGAAATTCGATATTATCGCGGAATGGGTGAGAATGTGGCGCGTACTTTTTGGAGGACGGTCAACTTTTGGAAGATTATTTACGCTGGCCAGTGTAGATAACGTCAATTGCTCGCGTGAAGGGGAGAGCGACACATTTGTTTGATTAGTGCGATTCGCATAAAAAATCATGGTGGAACTGTGTAACCTCTGGCACAATTTCTGTCAAGTGAAGGAGGAAGTTCAATTTCGCGGCAGCAGGAAGAAAAGAGAGAATGCGTGACCATGTGGGAGAGTTGAAATTTGGTGAAGGCCAAACACAAGGGCTGAGTGGTGTTTATGCGATTTGTATGGATGGAATAATGTTATGAGGCAAACAGGAAAAAGAAAAAATAACAACGGGCAGATCGAGTGCGTTCTCTTGCTTGTGTGGCGTCTTTTTCTGGGAATTCCTTTTCAATGGAGCCGAACCTGTGGGCCCTGGGAGTCTTGGAATGAGACGCAATTGAAATTTGAAGCGTTTGTTTGGAGTGTGGGGTGGCGTTTGAGGCGTTTAATATGAGCTGAAAGCTTTTGTTGACATTTAGGGTGCTGTTGAATGATTTAATATTAATGAGTACTCATATGCTGATTAGGTATAATGTGCGAAGTGTTTTGAGGGCCATTTATGGATTTATCAATTCGAATTTCAATTTACTTGCTTGCTGACCTGGAATTTGTTCTTTGTCTGATCTTTTGTTTATAGTATGCGTTTGGATTTATATTTATTCATTTTGAGACTAGCAAATTTAACTTTTCATACTGAATGTGATTACAACCTAGAAATAAGAAACCATTTTTTTGGGTTTCCATACTATTTTGAAGATATAAGAGACTTGTAGAAATAAGTTCCTTGAAAATCATTTTACTAGTTCAAATTTATATTTCAATGCATTATTTAGCATACAACTTTTGATCCGTGGCAACACTGATTTATCATTGCTCTTTTTACTGTTTGTATTTTATGTAATAGTCAATGGCCACCGCTTGTTAGTGAAATTTTGTTGTATATGTACTAAATACGCGTTTTCTAAGTATCACAATTAAGTTGCTTCGTTTAAAACAACACGTAATGGACCCAAGTGTAGTAATCGAGCAGTCACACAAGCAGACTGCTCGAAAACCTTTCCAACCCTTAACCGAAATTAATTGCAGAGTTCGACAAAAAAAAAGAAAAAGATTTATTTCTTCCATTCATAATTGTATTTTTTAATATTTTTTTTTTGTCTTATTATTATTAAATGTAAATTTTTTTCAATTTTCCTTTATCTCAAATTTAAATGTTACCCTTCAATTGTCTTCGTCATGAAATTTAAGTTTTATTACTATTTGAAATCTTTTTGATTTTTCTTTTACTGCGGTTAATTTTGTTTTCAAGCAGTCACAATATCAAACTACTCGAAAACCCTCCTATCTCCTATCAAAATTGCAATTCATAGCAACCCATGACGGAGCAACTAGCACAATTGGGTTGCTGACAGTTGGCACATTGGCCATTTAGTGCACAATCAGAAATCGTTGTCCAACTTCTACCAGGGAAGTTTACGGTTTTAGAAAATAAGTCCAGTGTAAGGAAGTGTATATTTGATGTGAATCAAAACTGACGATAGATACAAGCCAAATTGTAGCAATTTGCATATGTATTAGTCGGCCTACTATGGACAAGCTTCCGGTAGCTGTCACCCAACTGCGGCATTAGCAAATGCTTATATTTCGTCATATATACTATTTTCCGAATAAAAAACGTGCCGAACGCATTCCGTGCATGCTATAAATTCACCTTGTATATCCCATTGTGCTCCTAAACTTTCCAAGACGAGCAAATGAAGCACACGTTTTGCACCTTCGACTGATAGCTCAGCGTTAAGATGCAAACAAACTCCTATAAATTCACTTTGGAAGGCGATAAAAACTAAACGGGTATAAGAACTGAAATAACATTCACTTCACTAGGAGCGCTATGGTGTTCTCCGCGGATCATCTGGATTTCACTGTAGAAATCCATCTCTAAACCGTACAAAACCTCGAATTTTTGTTGGCACCTCCACAATTCTTCATATAACGCCATGTAAGTTAGCCAGCAAAGTCGGCCTACTAATGGTCATGTGTGTGGTAGTAAGCGCTGCTGCCATATGGCTTGTATCTATCGTCAGTTTTGATGTGAATGGTTAATTCGTCCCAATAATACACGCAAGCACTGAACATTTTCTTGAAGTTTTGTACTTTAAAGTTTCTGTTGGTGACTGATTTATATTGGAATTGAGAGGTACAGTTAGTGACAAAGCGGTGGTGATTGAAGGCAAGCACGAGGAGCGTCAGGATGAACATGGATTCATTTCCAGACATTTTGTAGGGAAATACGCGCTTCCTAAGGGATATGATCCAAAACAAGTTATCTCGACGTTATCATCTGATGGTGTTGAAACGATCAAGGCCCCGCCACCAACGAAAGAAATTTTCGGCTGCTTGAAGAGCTAGAACAGGGTCAAAAGAAGAGGGCAGGGAGTTTTTGGTGGTGACGGCGTGAGGTGAGAGTCAGCGTGGATCGAAAGTTGGTTGGTGGGTGTTGATCGAACGGTTCGAGATTGGAGGGAATCGTGCAGGTGTTCCACGTTGATCGTCGGAAATTGCTGAGAAGGAAGAAAAACGGTGGAATGCAGAAGAAGTGTTGTGGTGCTTTAGCGCTGAGTTGGATAAAAGTTTGGGTAAACCACACGTCACCTTGGAGCATCGAATTTCGCGATTCTTGTCGAGACAGTTCAAGAGTCAATCATGGAATAACCAACGTTCAAAGGTATGTGTCCTGTTATCCGATAGACGACACCGTTTTTCTGGTTTGACTGCCCGCCGCGCCACGCAACAGTTGAGGTTAGTTATAAGATATTGAAGCGGTATTTATACGTTTTGAAAGAAATTTAGTTCGCAAAATCATGTAATAAATTCAAATGACATTCGAAGTGTCAAAACAAAGAAGTGTCATTTTCAGCTCTCTGAATTTCTTGGCTTAAGTGAAGTTTAAATTCTGTCATAAATTATAATTAGCTGTGTGAAATAAGTGGAGTGGTTACTAGTGTCGTTTTATCAAGTTTTCGAGATAAGTAGCCATCTTTCAAGTCATCAATTTCATTGATTAAATTTTTACTTAGGTGAACGAAAATTAACGGAACCGGGAATTCTTACTTTGGTCTAGGAGTGAGATTCCCGTGTAGCTAAATTTATTCTAAACAATTTTTGAATTAAATTTTAAATTTATATTTTGATATTTTAAATTATTTTTTTGCAAGTACGGATTTCTGCATTTTTTTTTCACTAACTATATTAAATAAATCAAGGATAATAAAAAATTTTATAAAAAGCAAATAATTGAAAAAGTTAAAAATATAATGGCTACTAAACCAGATAAGTGTGGGAAGTGTAGGAAACCCGTGGAGGATATCCACTCGGCTATGGGGTGTGATGGCTTCTGCCTCAAGTGGTTTCATTTGAGGTGTATCAAAATGTCGGAGGAGAGATATCGGGCTATTATGGACATCACCGAAGATGTAATTTGGATGTGTGCCGGATGTAGAGCTCAGCACCGTAAATCTAAAGAAGACCAACTCTTCCAACAAATGAAAAACTTGCAAAGCCAAGTCGAAGAGATGAGCTCAAATGTCACCTTATTAATAGATAAATCTACGACTGCGAGCAAGCCCTCATATGCCGAAATTATAAAAAATTCTACTTCTCCTCCATCAGTGCATCGATCTAATACAATATCGCAAAAAGGGATTATTATTAAGCCTAAAAATCACTCTTCATCAGAAAAAACACTGATAGATTTTAAGTCGAAGATCAGGCCATCAAAATGTAAAATTCCTCTACAACTAATGAGGCCTATTCGTAATGGTGGGGCGATTATAAAAACATCGACAAATGAAAATACTACTTCGCTTTTTAATATAGCAATGGATGCAATGAAAGAGAAGTATGATGTTGCTGAGACCAGATTGCGACAGCCTAGACTTGTCATCAATGGACTAGGGAAACAATACGCAAATAATGAACTAAGAAATGAGATCCAGGCATTAAATCCCAATATAGAGGAGCGTGATTCTATGGAACTTGTACATGCTAGGCGAACAAGAAATGGAAGGTGGTTGCACATCATCCAGGTAAACGGGAGCATGTATAAGAGGCTTGCGAATAGATACATTAATATAGATTATGGATCGTATTTTGTGAAGGAGGACTTCAACGTAACGAGGTGTTATAAGTGTCAAAAATACAACCACAAAACATCTAAATGTGAAGGGGAGCAAATATGTCTAAAATGTGGAGGAAAGCACGACCTAAAGGACTGCAAAAGCACGATTGAGAAGTGCTCTAACTGTATTGGTAACAATAACAATGCTGTTCATTCTCACAGAGCTGACTCTGTAGAGTGTCCGGAGTTTCAACGCAGAATATTGATCGCCTGGAGGAGTACCGACTACAACTTTGATGATTGCTAATCTTTCTAATCAATCAAGTGGAACAAATTTAACACTTAAGTATGCTAATATAAGAAGCTTAAGACATAAGCTAAGTGATATTCAGATTTACCTGCAGCAAAATCCTGACATAGATTTGATTATTCTAAATGAAATCTGGATTTACCCAGAAGAAGCACGGTTTTACAATATTGAAGGATATCATGCGGTATTCTCCTGCAGACCTGGAAGAGGTGGAGGTACAGCAATGTACGTAAAAAATACAATCAATTTCATTACCAAGAGAGTGACGCCTGATAAGTATAACGTTATAATAATTGAAGTACGCCATGCAGGTAAAAAAATAAAATTAGGGACGTACTACAATCCCAATCGTATGAATGCGCAAGATTTTTGCACAGTAATAGATACATTATTCTCAACTGAAAAAAAATTTAATCACAGTAGCGGACACAAACATTGATGTACTAATGGAATCACCAGAAACACGGATTTATAAGGATACGCTAGAAACGAATGGAACGGTAATCATAAACAACAACCAAATTACTCGCCCAGTGTCAAATACCTGTCTGGATCATATAGTAACCAATGATTTAAAAGTCGCTGAAAGCATGACATACATATTTGAGGACTGGCCGGGACTGGATCCTCGTGTGTTAAAAATCGCTATTCAAGACCAAACCCTGAACAAACAGAAGCCGACGTACAAAACGTTCAGATTTCTAGACAAGGAGCTCTTTAAATCAAACATACGAGAGTTACTGGAAAAGCGGAAACCAAATAGTGTTATTGAACTCAAAAATATCATCATATCTGCTAAGCAAAGTTCTACAATTGAGAAAAAAATCAGGTGTCGACAACGGACTTGGATAACGAAAAAAGTAATTGATGCAAGTATTAAAAAAAGGAAGGCATACATGGACTACAGGAAGAACAGTGGAAACCAGGCTTTCAAGTTTCTGTATATGCAAGCGAAAAAAGAATCGAAACGACTGGTGAAAGAGGCTAAATTCATATATTTCTCAAGAAGAATGGAAACAGCGGCTGACAACTCCCGCGAAATATGGAAAATAATAAATGAGGTAAAGGATAACTCTTCAACCCAGGGTATATCACAAAACTTTCAACTGAATCCTGATGGGCCCTCTAACACATCGTGTCCACGTGACGCGGCGAGCTCATTGAATAATTTTTTTTCAACAATTGGTGGAAGAATCACTAAAGAAATCGTTGCCAGTTCAGCAGGCAATATAAATAATACAAATATCGCAATAAATTCCATCTTTCACATTCATCAAACAAATAAAAGGGAAGTCTTAAATGTAATCAATGAATTGAAAAAGAATACGGCGCCAGGCATTGATAGCATCACGATGAATGAGATTAGTATAATTAAGGAGGACATAGCCCAGATTATGGCAAATTTTATAAACGTGCATATTAGGAATGGGACTTTTCCGGAAGAAGAAAAACTTGCAAAAATAGTTCCTATATTTAAGGGTGGTGATCATCTTGACCCGAATAACTATCGCCCGATTGCGCTGCTGACGGGATTTAGTAAGATATTTGAAAAAATACTAAACAATCGATTAACATCATTCTTAGTTGAAAACTCTATCATAAGTCAACATCAGTTTGGTTTTCAAAAGAACAAGAGTACTTTGGATGCCCTACATTCTGTCACACGTTTCTTCAATCTAGGACTTGACAGAGGTGATTATGTCATCGCAATTTTTGTGGATTTGAAAAAAGCATTTGATACAGTTGATCATGATCTCTTGCTTCGTAAACTTGAATCGTATGGTATTCAGGGTAGTCCTAAGAAGTTGTTTAAGAGTTACTTGGAGGGAAGATCGCAGATAACTTTAATAAACAATGTACTGAGCGACCATGCACCTACGGAAACAGGAGTTCCCCAAGGTTCAATACTGGGCCCAACTTTGTTCCTGCTATATACAAATAATCTAAATACATGTGGGCTGACGGGATATCACACATTATATGCTGATGACACAGTTCTACTTTATTCAGTACGAGACAAAACTGCCATTGAGAACACTATCAACGACGATCTAGGAAAATTCCATCAGTGGTTAGTTGGAAACAAACTAGTATTGAGCACATCAAAGACAAAATATATTGTTTTTAAGCAAAAGAACAAAGGAGACATAGATGTCGAACTAAATATTAACGGCGAAAAATTGCAAAGAGTGCTAGAAATAAAATATCTTGGTCTTATCATAGACCATCGTATGACCTGGTTACCACACATAAATAGCTTAAGAAGGCAATTAGCCCCAATAATAGGATTGTTAAGAAGATATGAGGATTTTCCAATGCACATCAAGAAACTTGTTCTAAATGCGTTTGTCCTGGCGAAATTGCATTATGGAGTACTTATTTGGAGTCAATCAGCGAAGCAACATTTAAACAGTATATCCAGGCTGCTGACCAAAGCGTATAAAAACATTCTGAAGCTGCCAATGCTTACTCAAACTAGTTTGGTTTACCAATTGGCAAAATCATTAACCTTTAGTCAAATTATTATTATGGAGAAAGCGAAGTTTATCTACAGAAATTTAAAAACTAATGGATCGGAACGAGCGCCATTAATTAAGGTATCACAGATCAACCCATATAATGCGAGGAATGCAAATCAATTCGTAATACCTTTTGCCAGAACGGATCGACTAAAGAACGATGCAACGAATGATGCTTTGCGTATATATAACAATCTACCAGAAATTGTTAAGGAAGCAAACTCACTTTTGGTATTTAAGAAAAGACTAAGGGAGCATTTAATGAGTACTGATTGAAGCGTGGACCTGTAATTCTGCTTTTATGAGCCCAGTATCTTAGGGCGTTCTTTTTGACCCTATCGGCGAGATACTGAAGTGACAGTTACTCAGAGTTTTTTTTGAATGCGTCGTATGATATTGAATTTTTTTTTATCTCTGAGAGCTGATCATGATTTTTTGGACTAGATGTTCACGAAAAGGACTAGTTCACATTATATTGTGTGCCCCCTTATACCGATGTGTTAAACATTGTCTGGGTGGCACAAAGGACCAAGCGACGTAATGTGAATGCAGATCGCACGAGCGTTGTGCGACGAAGAAAGAGTGATGGAGAGAGTGGTAGGGAATGGAGGTAATTAAAAAAAAAAAAAAATTCTAAAACTAAAATAACATTCGGAGTGACGGTTCTCTTCAAATAATTAAAACTAGCAAATACACGGTGAATATTTGCGAGATTAGATACAATTGCGTGTAGGATCGGAGTAAATTGATCTCGATTGAAATGAACAGAGAGGGGTTTGCGAAGATTCTGTAGCAAGAAGTGAGGAAAAAGAACCGAAAAGCCACCAGCATCAAGTTTCGACGATATTACATTTTAATGACATCGTGAAGTAAGAACTATTGTTTGTTTCGTGTTAATGTGCGTTCGAGTTTTTTTTAAATTAACATCTTCAACAGTCACATTGTCGCGAAAAATATTAAAATATTATGATCATAACGTTTTTTTTTTATAAAAAAATAACAGTAAACTTTGCAAATCTGCGATGATTGGTTGAAGTATATTCGTCAGTTTTCACCAATTTCCATTGTCGCACAAAATTTTGTCTATATTTGATTCCTTAATTTTTGAAGAACATCTATAAGTGCGGGCATAATGCGTATGAAACAAGATATGGAGTTCAGCACGTAGGAGTTTTGGTGTCGACATCGGTTACTGCGTGTGCCACCGGAAATTTTACATCAGAAACCGATTTGAATCGAATAGTTGCAAATCATCCAAATTGAAATTGGCATTCAAGAGCATGCTTGCATTAATTTACCTGAGATTAAGGGCATATGGTCTCAAAAAGTTGGAATTGATGACAGTCTTTTAGAAAACACAGCTTTTGTCGGTCATACCAGGATTTTAACTTTGACTGGAGAAGAGGTGGAAGAAACCGAAATCCAAGGTTTTCTAAACGATCAACAAACATTTTATTGTGGAAACCTGGAATACGATCAAATTATTCAAGTCACGCCTCTCGCTGCTCGTCTTGTGAAATACAGTACGCGACAATTAGTGAGTGAATTGAAACCACCTGGCGATAAAAGAATAGGCGTTGTTGGTTGCAATCCTACACAATTAGTATGTGCATCTGCGTGTGATTTATTTTACATCGAGATTCAAGATGGGCAAAAAACCACAAATCTTTAGAATATGAAGTGGCTTGCATAGACATTACACCGCTAGATGAGACCAAATCAAATTAGTTGTCGTTGGCTTATGGACAGACATTACCGCACTTGTGATTACTTTACCAGACTTAGGAACTATATATACAGAGAAATTAGGAGAAGGAATCATTCTTCGTTCAATATTGATGACAAATTTTGAAGGAATCAATTACTTGTGATGTGCCCTTGGGGATGGCTCCACGTTTTATTTCAATTCGAATAAATCGGATGAGTCACTTTCCGATAAGAAGAAAGTAATCCTTGGAATGCAACCAACTATACTGAAAACATTTACATCGTTCTCTACAACCAATGTTTTTGCTTTTTCTGACCGTCCGACGGTAATATATTCTTCGAACCATAAGCTTGTTTTTTCCAATTTAAACCTTAAAGAGGTGAATCACATGTGTTCGCTAAATGCAGAAGCGTATCCAGATAGTTTAGCATTGGCTACGAAAAACTCGGTGATTTTAGGAACAAGTGATGAGATCCCGAAATAACACATTAGAACGGTACCGCTTGGGGAGGATGCGCGACATATTGCTTACCAAGAAAGTTCTCAAACATTTGCTGTTTCGACAGTGCGGATCGACACTCAGGAAAAGTCAGGAGTAGTGCCAGCTCGCCCAAGCGCCTCAAATCAGACGCAAAACATTCCCAATCCGCAAAATTCAAAGCATTTACTTGCTCAAACTTTGGTAAGAATTTTCTAAACTACACGCGTACACTTTTGTACAAATATTATGCATTTTTTGTTGATTGGCAAATTCGTATTACACATTTAAATCATTATAATTTTTTTAACCAGAGTAAACTCTAATCTAGAATAAGCTTTTAAATGGAATTTCTTGTTATTTGCTCGCTAGGCTTTTCTATTTTTAACGAGCGCATTGTTTTCGCTTACCTTCATAGCCGAAATAGGCAGGCATTTCCTACGCTTTCATCCGGTGTCTTAGTAAGTCGTTGATAAATGATATTGTATTTTCAAAAGAAAAGGTTTTATAGTAGTCAGGACTTAGCCAGAAATTTATAGCCGCGTTATACAACCACAATTAACATTTGCAGGACAGAAGGGAAAAAAATTGTTCCTTCCTATATTTGAAATGCCAGATTTACTGTATATATAATTTAGGATAGAGTTCGGATGAAACTTATAGAACCATAATGTAATCAATTGCGTATAGAACCTTGTTATCGCACGATTAATTTGTATGAATCTGTCTGAAAACTTCAGAGCGATTAATTTGCATGTTTCCATTTGTATATTTATTACGTTATGCATCTGAGGAAACCCCTGTATTTAATAATTCTTGTTCTTGAACTTACATGTATTTCTTACTATAGAAGTTTTTTTTTCTGCAGCCTCAAATATCTGCACTTTAGTTAGTTTTCGACACTGGATATTTAAATGAGCATACCGATTGGTCTAGTTTTGAAAACTCAACTTTATATTCATACATATTTTAGTCAGTTCTTGAAAGCGAGCTTTTTTTGTAAATTTATGAAAATTTTTGAATTGGTAATATAATAAAAACCATGAATTGCTAAATGAACAACGTCGGTCTTTTCATTTTGGCTCTTTCTGACCGGGTACAGGACCCGGTACGGTGGAAGGCTTTAACACCCAAAAAAATGAGCTAGCCATCGGGCGCGCTCTTAATGTAATTTAGTTTCAGGGAATCTTGCGGGTTGAGTGGCCTCCAGTCAAGGTGCCTTTTTATTGCATAGGGTTATGTGATCCGATTGCGTAACTCTATGACATAAATTGGTCACCGTTATATTTCTTTTCTAATGGGGAGGCTCCTGCAAAGTATGTTTGTATGAGTTTTCCACTCAGAAGGGAAATATGTGGCCGCTGCAACGTTTTTGGATCTTGATCCGGTTGGGCGGGAGCGAGGGGGCACCACCACCATCCGGTTGCCCCACTCTTATTTGTGGGCCATGAAAATCGTCGGGTAACGACGAAGTTGCCCTAAGTCCATCTGTTTTGGCTTGTTTCGACTTGTTCTCTTTGAAAAATCAATTCCGTCCTCACAGTAGTTACCTACATTTTTTTGACTTCAGTCGATTGATTCTATTTTCGAGGCTCCAAAATTCGTCGACGCGAAATTCTTTTGTAGTGGGTCCTTGTGCTGGGGGAACGAACCCGCCCTATGACACCGCAACGCTAGCCTACCAGCGCATTCACGCGTCCCCAGACAAGGCCAATCTCGGTTAACTTTAACATCTTCTCTCGCCGAGGCAGCAGACCATCGCTGCAGTCCTTTGCGGACATTTATATCTACCACAACACTACACAGGCATATTTTGTGATTGGTTTGAAAAGTCAGTCAAAAGAAAGAATACTGCAAAAATTATCGTTATTGGTTGAGGAAGGAAATAACATTACCGGCCGGCGAGGCGTAGTACTTGAAGTTCCGGATTCCCTACATTTATTATGAATCACTCTTAACTATCCTCAATATTCCTTCACTGAAAAAACGTCGGGTCTATCTTGACGAATGTTTGCTCGATACTCGCTTAGTCAACCAGGGTTCCAGTGAGGCACGTTACGCGTTCTAAAAGATCGTCTAATACGTCTAACGACACAGGTAATTGTGAATCCTGGCTCTTCAAGCTAATAAGTTAAGTATTTTTCAAATGTAACAAAAGGAATTTGAATAAAGTAAATTTTAATTACCCTCTTTAGGAAACATCCCTCAATGTAATTAAGGACTTAGTATATAAGTAGGATCTCTAGAAAAAGTGAAAAAATCGCTGAAGAAGATCGAACGATAACGGTCGAAAATCGATTACGAAAATAAAATTAAACACGCAAAATCAAAAGGAAGATTTTATTCTTTTTTATTTTTTGATAAGATATAAATATGGATTAGAGAAGTGTACGTACGTATACGAAATTTTTTGAATCCATGCATGGAGGGACCACACCTCGATTGTAAATGGAGCACTATGCGGAACTCTTTAGTTACGCCAAGATATGTCGTAGAATTTGCGCTTAAAACATATATTATTACGTGTTATAGGAGGCGGATAATAGATAGAAATGTAAAAATCATGAAAAAACACAAAAAAATTAACTAGCGGGTAATGTTTTGTTTGTAAAGTGATTTTATTGGGAAAAATAAATAAGATGACTATGTGAATAGCTTGATGAACACTACTGCCACTGAAATCTCATCGATGCCCGGCGCTTTATTATTCTTTTGGGCTTTGATGATGAAACAAACTTCATCCAGAATTGGTTGGGACAATGGAAGCTCTCAGCAGACATCTATAGGCTCCGATGTTCTGGCGCTGTGCGGAGGATTAAGGAGGTTCTTTAAATGTGATGCCCATCTTTCCTTAATCTTGGTTTCATCAGCGATGATATTGTCGATGTCATCACGACAGAGCGTGGTTTTGGGCAGATAACCACGTTTCAGGCTTTTCACTACTTTGTATGCTGTTGCTCGCTAAACTTACATCTATGCTTCTCAATTGGTTGTCATAGTATTTTCTTTTCTTAATCCTAATTATCTTATTCGCTACTCTTCTGAGATTTTCAAAGTGTTCTCTCTTCGTCCTGGTTCTCCTACCAACATATTCTTTGTACGCCTGATTCTTTTTATCTAAAGCATTCTGGCACTCATCACCGAACCAATCATTTATCTTGCGCCGGGCTTGATGTCCAATCGTCTGTTCTGCCACAGTTCTTATAGCCGCTTTCACTTCCATCCAGAGCTCGTTGGTCGTCTTTAACGATGCGTCTGATAAGATGGGAGCCTGCTGGTTATTGAGGATCTTCGTGAAATTTTTGGCCCCAATCGCCGTTTGGAGCCTTTCGATGTCAAATTTTTGTAGTTGGCTGGTCTTCGCCGAATATGCCTTTGACATACGACATCGATAGGTTAATTTGATAAAGTAATGATCTGAGTTACAATTGGCTCCGTGGTATGTGCGGACGTCAAGTATGCGCGAGGCCCAACATTGTTGGATCAGTACATGATCCATCTGGTCTTGTGTATTGCCATCCGGAGATACCCTGGTCATGATATGAATGCGCCGATGTGGGAAGCAAGTCGAATGTATGACTAGATTTCTGCTACGTGCAAAGTCAATCAGGCGCTGGCCATTCTCATTTGTTTCATCATGGAAGCCGTGTCTCGATAACATAGCTCATTGCCAACCTTAGCGGTGAAATCATCCAAAATTATTTTTGTGCCGTGTGTAGGCAATGAGTCAACTAGTCTTTTCAGGTGATTGTAGAACGTTTCCTTCGTTTCTTCGTCATTTTCTTCAGTCGGGGCGTGTACATTTATCAGCCAAATTTTGAAGAATCTCGCTTTTATACCGATCGCACACAACCTTTCATTGACTGCCTTTAAATCAATAACGTGCGATTTGAACTCCCGATCCATAATGAAGGCCACTCCGAATTCTCGCTTTCCAGCAGGCTTCTCACTTTTGAATATTGTGCACGATCTCATATCTGGAATATCACTTCCAGTCCAAATCGTTTCCTGGATTGCCAGTATGTTTAATTTATATTAGCTGGGCTGTTGCAAAAGATCCTTATCAGCGCCAGGGTTTTTCAGTGATCTGACATTTCTGGATCCAATGCCATAGCCGGTTTTTCGGTTGCGAGGTCGTTGCCGTGAGTCCAATCCATTCCGAGGCTCGGTCGCAGGTTTCCAAACAATAGAGGGATTTCCAGGGACGGGGAGTTAACCCGTCCGCCAACCCTCATTCCGGCGGCATGATTCTTATTTTCAATTTCGTTATCAGGTGCCGAAGACTCACCTTCACCTCTCACGTTTCCACAAAAGAGGTGTAAATAGGATCTTGTAGCAAAGCTGTATATATGTTTACAGTTGTTGGCACGGCATTAAATATTCTACCATTGGGAACGAGTAAACCCAGTGTGCGACCTCGACACCATTTGCTACCATTTGTTCGTGGAAACTGTGGGCTGGGGAAACAAGGGGATCCCTCCTCCTTCCTCAAACGGGCTTGGGATCATCTACGGCGGAGTTGAACCAATTATTTAAGGTGTCAAAATTTAAATATTTCTTGAGTATATTCATTAATTGTGCAGAATATGTGACTGTCTTTCGTAGTTTGATTACAAAATCCTTTTGGAGGGATATAGTTGTGTCTACTAAATTTGATGAAGGTTGTTGCGTTTAAAAATGTGAGCATATTTGAAATGGTCATTTCATAAGATAATTTTGTTTAAATAACATCAACATCTTGCAGTGAATTAATAATCCATCATAAAGAATCGAGTCGATACGGGCAATATTACGGTCAACCGTGTGATTATTAGCTAGTTTTTAAATTAGTACCCATCACAGCTGGGTGGGCTGATAGTCTGACAGCAGCATCAGAAGCTCATACTCTAGTGCACAAAGAAAGTTAGCGCTATGGCTCCCAGCCCTATTTGGGAACATTTTGCAAGAAACAGAGCTAAAACTGAGGCAAAATGTAAAAAGTGGCCGAAAGCGTTTATGCGGCCAGCCATCACACCATCTCTGACATAACCACCTGATGAATTTGAAGAGGTTGCCCTCGAAAGGACGTCTTCCTGGTCTTCGATTTTAGGCACTGGGAGCACCGCGAAGTTTCCAAGCCAGGTAAGCATGTGTGTCGGGTCGTACAACAATCAGTTGGTTTGTACGTTTTGAGAGTTAAAGGCGTATTAGCTTAGACGAAATAATAACTATGCGGGTCTACTGTTTCTCGTAGAAAACCCTCTTGCATCGAGGACGTTGCTGACTGGCGTTATATCGAAAAGACGTCACAGGTGACGTCGCTTGTACCAAATTTTAATGCACCGATTTTCTGAAAATTTTGAAGCAACTTTCTCGTTACTTTCATTTTGATGTTTGTGCTAATTATTTTCTTAATTCGGATACTGCTATTGACGCGATACCGCAGAGTAAATCAATGCCTTATGCAAATGCAAGTTAATGTTGCAGCCACCACGTCTGCTGCACCTGGTATAGTGACTTCTTTAGGCTCAGGGAGGGCCTTTGCAGAGCTCTCTTCTTTCGCGTCTTTCTCAAATGAAGGACCAATGATTTGTTGTCTTAGTCACCAGGCTTCGTTTTCAAGTAATTTCTTTTCGCAGACATGTTTTCAAATTTGTATTTCATACATTGACGTATTATATTCAGAAGGTGGAAGTCCCGATAATACATTCATGGGTGCGGTGTTGTTTATTATTGCCAAATATGACTAGCTTGCTAGCTATACGGAAAGAAGGGGCTTTAAGGTATTTGTCCGAACAATTCAGCCAGTTTATCACATTTGCTGTGTCTACTGTGACCAGGAAACTGGAGGCCAAGTACGAAATATTAAAGAAGAAGCTTGGGAATAGTTTGAAGCAAGCAAACGCGATACGTCTCACAGCCGATTCCTGGAAACCGAAAAAAAACATGACTTTTTTTAGGATTATCAGTCCATTATCTGATAGGTAAGTGAAAGAGTTTATTTTTATTCTCCGCCGATGACTAAAAATCCGTCCAAGTGCTATTTATATGTCCAACTTTTTGCGGAAAAATTTAGTTTCTGCTGAAATCGGTGCTCGCCCAATGTTCGAATGAGAGACTTCTGCCAATTTACAAGAGGCAATCAGAGAGGTGTGCACTAAATAGCAAATCGATTATTCCAAAGTAAGCGTGTTCCTTACCGACGGAGGCATGAACATAAAATGAGCCGCGAGAAATAAGTTTGGTCCAAAGAAACACGTTGGCTGCGTCGCTCACTTGATCAACAGCTTTGGGCAGAGACTCCTTTGCCTTTCTCAGTCGAAGGTATCACCAGAGAGGTAGGTCTATGATGATAACAATGACAACAACATTCCTGAAGACGAAAAGGGGGCAAACGGCTTTCCCGACAACCCCGATGAGGCACCGACTAGTATGCACTGGCAGGGTAGATTCTCCATCGTCAAGGGGCGAGTTCTTTCCCCTAGCACCAAGTCCCAATACAAATTATTTTTCGCATCCATGAACTCGCAGAATGATAACAAAGAGGGAAGCGCTAAGGCCTAGATTATATTGTTTTACTATCTAACTGTCCCATTCACCTGCACGCTATCAGCGGTGCGAATGATAGTCCATGATAGGTGATGAAGCATCCTGATGAGATTGCTGAGCCCTTGCACTCTTCCCAGCCAGACGTAGGGTTTAGATGGCCGAGCCCGCATGCAAAAGCTCTCTACCCCAGCGAGAGGGGTACGAGTGGCCCCAATCCCATCAAGTTGCCTCACCTCTTATCGTGGATTACCATTTTTCGAGGCAAGGACGATGTCACAACGCTAATAATGTGCAGATGGATGGGATTGGTAGCTAGTAGAACAACATAATCTTTAGTTGGTGCCTAGGCTTTTACGCTTCCCTTTTTGTCATCACTCTACGAATTCGTGTATGCGAAAAATAATTTGTATTGGGATTTGATGCTAGGGGAAAGAACCCGCCCCATAACTTCGCATACAAGTTACAATACGCGACCGGTAAGCTGAAAAATTGGGATTCTAGTAGAAAAACGTAAATTCTTGCGATAAAAAGAAAAACAGTTGTAAGACGCGAAACAATTTTTCAATGAAATTGGGTGCGATTTTTCATCTGGTTTGCTAAGACTCAGCCTGAAGCATTCATGTACGAGTAAATTTAAGAAAAACCGTCTAGGTCACTAATTAACGCAAATTATCATTCATTAGTAGGGATAATCGAACAGAAAACGAATGAGCTTGAGTATCTTTTGGGTTTATATTGCAGTGTGTCGATAAAAGAAATCAGTGAAGAGACAACGTTTTCCCCTTCATTTAGTACAGTAAATATAGCATTTACGGTCTAAGAAATGACCTACTGGAATTTGACTTGATAAATCGATAGGGGGGCATAAAAAAAACTTAACTTCAGATTTCCGAAGTGAACGGTCAACATTGAATTAAAACAAATGTAACTGAAGGTAGTAGTAAAAGATTCACACAAAATGTGAAGACTAATTTTTTTTTTAATTTAAAATTCGTAACTATTTATTTATTAATTTCAAGCATTAAACTTTACATTGTGTGATTTGATTATGACAGTTTGCAATAATCCAATTTTGCTTTTTCTTCAAAGATTTACATAAATTTGACTCAAAATGAACATTGCATTGGACGCAAAATCAACAAAGGTAAAATTGTTTTATCGTAAAATATGTAAAATACAAATTGAATTGAATGCCAAATCGACGAAAGTTAAATTTCTGTCATAATAAAATCACACAATGTAAAGTTTAATGCTTGAAATTAATAAATAAATAGTTACGAATTTTATATTAAAAAAAAAAATTAATCTTCACATTTTGTGTGAATCTTTTACTACTACCTTCAGATACATTTGTTTTAATTCAATGTTGACCGTTTACAACAAGCAGTACTAAAAGGTTACTATTATTAATTGTTTATCAAAATTATTGTTAAAAATGAGAATATTAAATAAACATTACGGTCTATTAATCGAAAAATAATGTTTCGATAAAATGAATGGAATACACGCATCGGCGCGGCACACAAATGTACGACTTTTACACTTTGGCAAGCTCCAGCTCGTTAACGGTAAGCTTTACAAAAAAATTGTTTGAACAAAAATTGTAGATAATTTTATGACGAACAACTTTTCCATTTACATTATTATAAAAAAATAATTTTTTTTTATTGAAAATGCCAAAAAACCACTTTTTTGATACTTTAGCGCCACCTACTTTTTGTATTTTAAGTCGGACGACTCTGCTCCAAAGAGATAAAATGTAGATAACAGTGTCCTGAACATTTTTTGTTCCATAAACTTTTCTCTAAAACCAATAGATTCCGAGAAAAACGCGTTTCAAAATGTTTTTGGATTTTCTCAAAAGCAGGGGGGGGGGGGGGATCACTTCGGAAATCTGAAGTTAAGTTTTTTTTATGCCCCCCTATCGATTTATCAAGTCAAATCCCAGTAGGTCATTTCTTAGACCAAACCTATTTTTTCGTGCTATATTTACTGTACTAATTTGGAATTTATTTTTACAACCAAACTTTATAACCTTACTGGATCGTTCATGTCAAGACTAATTGGTGTTGAATGTCGGCTGCTACTGAGCACTATTTGCGTCTGACAATATACAATTCTTCAGAAGCTTCGATGAGCCCAAAATTCATAATTGGAATTACACTTAAAAAAAACTTTTGAAAAATGCATGAAATGATTTGATTGAATATAATATTAATTTAAAAGTCTAAATCAACTGTAACTTGATGACTCTGATAAGGAATAATATGCGAGTACTGATAGGAATTTGGGTGTAACTTTCAAAGTGCATCATTTGTATTGAATAATTTTTATTATTTTATCTGTTTTATTTTTGGTCCTAAATATTGCCTTGGATGTACTTTTCGATTCTTACTGACTATCGAAAAATTCATCTTATCTTTTATATCTTTAGTCACTATCGAACGGTATTTTTTTATCGTTCCCATTTTTTTTTTCTTTTTATAGGCAATCGAATATTTATTTCATCTAGTTTTTGAATTGGAAATGAAATAAATTATTTCAAATATGAAGAGCCACTCAAAACCCAACTTTATTTCCCACAATGGTTTTACTTCCCTCATTCTTTACCTACATACCAGTATTTGCAAGTTTAGACATGCAGGTGGCCCAGCACGGATAAAATGTTCTCCGGAAGAACCCCCAGTGAGTAAGCGCTAGCTCGCTTTAGAATGCCATCCGGGAGTTAAGGATATTTTTCTACATTTTTATTCATCTCTAACTGCGGTGCATACCGTGACGGAAATCATTTCCTATTGGTATGCTTTGAAATTGTCATTAGGGTGCGTGTCCTTAAACCGACCAAAAAATGATGGTGATTTGGAAATATCAAGGGCCCACTTGAATTAATTAGGATCAATTCATCGAGTTTTTCAGGTATTTCGTTTCTTAGCTAATCATAAGCCGGCAACGATTTGGTCATATCTTGCAAAAAAAATTCGCATTTCAGGTAAATTAACACAAGGCCTGATCAATTCATTAATTTTGCTCTATTTATTTCCCATTTGTTTTCAATCTTGCAACTTCCCCAAGAAAAAAACAACACAAACCCCAACAAGCGTTTCATTTGGCCGCTGAAAAGTTAAAAAGCAATCAATCAAAATCACTTTATAGGTTTGTTCTCCTTGGGAAAATTATTTTCAATGCATGCAACTTTTTTTTTCCTGCACTGCGAATAATCTTGTTTTGAATGCTCCACTTTGCTCTGTTTAATCAACAAACATTTACACCTACTTTTTGCTCTGCATGTACCAAGTTTTTGTTTCTTCTTGTTGTTTACTTGAAATCTTTAATTAGACCAATTTATTTGGACCACATACGGCGAAGAGATCTTGAAGCTTGAAGAAAAACCTTTAGCATCGACTAAATATCAATTTCCATGGGAAAAAAGTGAAAATACGAGTACGATTGCATACTCGAAATGAAAAGCAGAATGCAATCTCTATTACAAGGTAGACAAGCCAGCAAGCTGGAATGGAGTGTGCTTAGATGGCATTTTGTGGGGTAAAGCTAGCATAATATATTTAACCAAAGCATTCGAGCAATAAACGTACTTATGTGCACATACGAGCGTGCACCGCAAATACGGGCTCTGGCTGGCAATGCAATTTATGGCAAATGGCAAGAGAAACGACTACCTACTTTGTGCAAAGTCGTTGACAGCCGCCGCAACGAGACTTTGCGAAGCTGTGGAAGACAACAACAACAACGACAGTAACAGAAGGAAGAAAAAAAAATCGCTACAACACCTGAAAAAAGTTACATACGTACGAGGGTATTGTGTAAGAGAACTTGTTGCATTTCGCATGATTACGCTATACGTTATGTTGAATTACGGTGCAGGTTTTCGTTTATTTTCTTCAGTTTTTTTCCTTGCATGCACTCTTGCTGCCTCGAGTCGGCGACGGTCTCTTAGTTGTGCTTATAGTTGTTACCTTGTTTCGGTTGTGCAGCTGAGACCAACTTAAGTAGGTACTTAGCAGAGCTTTCAGCTGCAACAAGAAACAGTAGTTGACGGTAATAGCGGTAACAGCAACATGGATTTCAGCAAAGTGATTGCCTCAAATAGGGCCTTCTACGGCTAGTGTAAGGTAAGGAGGCAAGTCGGCTGGTAAGCAAACAAACAAGCAGTTGTGAGTGCAAATGAATGAAGTGAAACAGCTTGCTGGCTGCTACTGCTTTTGATGCTGGTACTATGTTTACTAAGAGTCAGCTGCTACCAGCCCGCAAGCTTTCATCGAGAGGTAGTCAAGGTAAAATGCTTTGAACTGTAGTAACCTAGTTTCAACCAAGACTGCGCGGTTTTCGATGAAAATTGTTTTAGTTTTATCATTGAATTTATCCTGGAATTTGATGTTGCCTATGATTTTCCTGAATATGAGTGAAAATCTGCAGACGCCGGTGGTCAAAATTTGAAACAGTTTCATGTACGAAAATTTTGCTAGAACTTCCATTTTATAACCCCGAAGCCAACGCCAATTCAAAAGCTAGCCGGCATTTAACAAAGAATATTTTTCATTAGTCCGCGTGGTGTAGTGGTTAAGAGCACCATACCCGGAAACCGAAGGTCTCTGGTTCGAGTTTCGTTACCGACAATGAAATTTAGTTCGAGTGATTCTTCGGACGGACCATAAGCCCGTTCAGTTATGATACGGGCTGGTTTAAAATCAGAACGTATCACAGCTGGGCGGACGGACACACGGCCAAAGCGTGATAATGATCATATCACCTTGTGAAGTGCCGATACATTCGACGACAATGAGCTACTCTAACTATCTCTAAGCAAAGGCCCGAAAGGGGCTGTAGTGCTACGAAGAAGAAGAAGAAGAAGAAGATTTTTCATTATTATCGATTGCTCAATATTTTGTGCATAGCATTTTACGGACTAAGACCTGCAGAAAAGAGGCGCCGAAAAGGACGAGATTGGACGACGCGAATAAAGCATATTACTCTGTAATTCCCATTCTAAGGTCAAGAGTTGTGCACAGGCAAAATAGGCCCGGTATTTATAAATAACCAGTCAAACCTGTGCTGTTATATGGAAGTGAAACATGGACCCTGACGAGCGAACTCGAAAAAGCAGTGGACATATTTGAACGCAAAGCGCTCTGGAGAATCTACGACCCAGTGAAACAAGGAACAGAGTGGAAATAACGTTATACCGATGCGTTGTATGAACTATTTGACGAACCACCTGTATTTGCGTGCTTAAAGTTATGCAAACTTCAATGGGCGGGCCATTTAGAAAGAATGGAAGAAAACCGGCTATCCAAAAGAACATTAAATGGTGGAACACAAGGTAGACAGACACCCAGCGAGAAGACCGAGGGCTCGATGGGAAGACACGATAGAAGCTGACAGCAGATCTTTGCTAGGAGTGATCAACTGGTGAAGGAAGTCGCAGAACCGTGACGATTGGAGGAGATTAACCCTGGTTGCCCGGGCCCGGCTTAGGTTGTCGCATCATAGTTAATGATTTCATATTGGTATTGCTTTTTACCTTTAACAAAAGAAAAACTTAGAGGGAAATTTATCGAGTTTTTTATATAAGCAAATATATCAATCTGGGAATAAAACGAAAGTTATGAATACGCTGAAGGTCACTTTGGTTGCTTTGATTTGCAACATTTCAGGAAAGGTGTATCAAGTAATTATTTCGGCTAATTTCGTTTCCCAATCAAATTATAGAATGAAAATAAAACTACGGCCATATTAGGAAAAATTCGGTGATTGCTGTCCAAAGCAGAGCTCTGATCTGGGTGAAATACGACAGAAAGGTTTATTAAACTGCACAATGAAGCGCACAATAATAAATCCAAAATCGTAGCCAGTCAAAAAACAAGCAAAATTTATTTTTTGTAATTGTGATCCATCTGATCAGATTTTTTTTTTGAGGTTGGCTCTCTAAATAGCTCTCTAAAATAGCTATTCAAAGTTTCAAGGATTTATACTGTACTTGACATTTGAGTTGACACTTATAAGATGTGATGATTTTTTAATTTGGCTGGTGGGGAGTGCAGGCTCAAAAACTGCGATGGCTCAAAAGTTCGATTTTCCACAACGTATTTCAATGAAATTTAGAATCAATTAATTAAAACCTTTATTGTCAAAAATTATGACTATGGTTTGATCCTGTGTTGATATAATATATATATATATATATATATATATATATATATATATATATATATATATATATATATATATATATATATTTGATTTTCATTAGGAGTTTACTGCTAATGTTGGTACTTTACTCTAATGTTAGTTTTGACAGCTGAATTGTTTGACAAATCAATTTCGACAACGGGATTGTTTTCTTAGATAGGTGTTATAATTACACGTGCACATTTATTGTGAATTCATTAAAAGTTACTGCATAAAATAAAATGTTTGGTGGTTTTATTTGGTCTACGTTAGTCCTCTATCTGGATCCAATTAAAATTAAGGAGTGTCTTGAGTATCTTTAAATGGTGAGACTATTTTGCAGTTATTTTCTGTTTTTGATTTACTTTTGTTGCAATGTTTAGTTGTAGATGTGCTGTTGCCGGTGACGTAAGTGATGGAAATTTACGAGGCGAGTTACCTGAGGTTTTTCTAGACAAGCAGAGCATCGACAGCAAGTTTCATCACAAATGTCGTCCATTTATATGGTGCGAGTGTTGGTGTCCACAGTTAATTTTCTTATTGCTGTTGGTGTTTGTTGGGTTATATAGCGAATTCCGCTTCCAATGGCCCAGGCAAAAGTCGCTGGTTAGGAAAACCCCACACCAATTTGAGTTACGCGGTGGAGTACAGGCTGTTTAATTGTTGCACCACCTTTTTAAAAGTGTTTATAAATAAAATGCAGAAAGCAAATGGTGCTGTTTTTGTTATAATCAAACAATCCATCAATGAATAATGGTGTTTTGGTACTTTTGCAGTCAAGTATCTAATGAGCAAGACAAAATTCTGCTACGCCGTCGGACAGGTCACATTTTATATCACTTTTAAAACTAAACACTGTGTTGTTGGAGTAAATCTTCATTTTATAGATTGACGATAGTTTAATTTGTATCATTAGACTTAGTTGTGTGTTATTGCAACTAAGTTCCGATATGAGGTAATACAATGGGGGGTTTGAGCTATGTTGATGTATTGATTCCGTTGTAAGGCTGGTGAGTTTTTGGTTCTGTCAGTGTTAGCGTCGCGACTGGCGTTGATAGCGTCAGTAATTATCAGGTGGGATACGCAGGTTGTGGTTTTCAGTAATGTGTCGGGGGTTCAAATGAGACCAAAAGAGGAATAGTCTTACGCAGAAATCCCAGCCAATTGATTTGCTGTTTCAGATTTCATGGCTTTCAGGCAGATGTATGGATATCTTTTTTGGCGCATGTTAGTTATCTTATACAGAAAGTTGGGGGATCTGGTAAATATTTGGATTTTTGAGTGAGTCAGAGTACGTTCTCTCCTCAGCGCATATGACGGTTTGCACGATGGTAAGTTTAAAAGGCTCAGCTGTCTCAGCAGATCTTTGTTACCGACGGAGCAACGAACATTACCGGTGTTGGTGGTGCCTACATCAACCTCACAAACAACGAGGCTGCTTATTTCGGTCTAAATGAGCGCGTTTCTGCACATGTGGAACTGCATGCTATTTTGGCAGCCCTGAAGGATTCTGCTGTAACCTGTTGAATTTCTTTACAGATTCCAGGGTCGCACTTCTTAAAATTGAAAACAACACAAACCGTAAAAAAGTAAACTATGACATCTGGCAGGTCATCAACACCAAACCGAAAACTAACTTTAATTTTCAATGAATCCCCGGACATAAAGGGAAAGAGGTGGCTGCAGAAGTTGATTCTTATACTAAAGAAGGGGCTAAGAGAGGCCTTTTGGAGCACGCACACTTGGTGCAGGGTGACATTATGGACATTATCGGTTCAAGCATTAAACGTGACTGGAGAAATCGTTGCCTAGACGGAGGAGGAGGACTCAGGGAGTGTATCTGGAAAACAATCGACCAATTGAGAGGCGGAAAACCATACTCTGGCGATCAGCAGCCTTGCAATCAAGTTCATAAATATAATCCTGGTTAATATATAGGGTGAATCATAACAACTGTACACATGTGAATGGGCCTTAACTCTTATTTATCACCAACTTCAGGTCCATATATTGACGATTATGACAGTTTGGACTTTTACAATTCTAACCATAGCGTCATACACATCAGCCGAACGTTTTATTATTGTTAAAACTTTTTACAAAAATAATGAATCGCCAGTGCAAATATTACGCGCTCTACGTGAATCGAATAAATTCACGAAATGCACCCATAAATTGGGCGGCGAGATCGTGTGATTTGACTCCTTGTGACTTCATCCTTTGATGATTTCTGAAGGTTCGTGTTTACGCTGAGGCTTCCCAGACTACTGAAGCATTAAAAAACAATATTCGAGCCAACATACGCCTAATAACACCGGAAATGTGCGAAAATGTCATCGGAAATCACAATCATCGTTTGATAGCAGCACGAGGTGCACATATGCCCGAAGTAATGTTTCATATTTAATTGTAAGGGACCAAATTTTCATAATAAATAAACATTACAGCTCAATCTTCACAAAGACGAGGTTTTTTCGACAAAAATGTGTACACTTGTTATAAATCACCCTGGATACAACAATTTGAGACTGTTCTAGGCAAAATGCGTAGGCTCTGAAATTCGCAGGACCCACAATGAAGTGGACGACCTTATTCACAAATTTTTTAGTTGCAATACATAAAAAACAAATAGAGGCGAGTTTGGTTTCTTTAATAAATTCAAAGGATTTGCCGCCGTCAGGGACATTCTAATAAAAAATGACAGATTTGATCGTCGAGCTTGGAACTTGGACTGACACTGCAAAGATTAAGATTAAAAAACGGCACGGTAATTGGGAATCAGCGCAAAATAGAACTGAAATATAGAGAGCTCATGGAGGTTCTTTGTTTTTCTTTTGAAATTTTATATTCTTTATTTTTCATTTTTGTTTCTTCTCTTATTTCTTAGTTATTGACATTTTCCTGCTAGGGATTCATGGATATTGCTTTCATCATAGACTTTCTTAAACTCCTGTACAGACAATAGAGCCATGCTCTGCTTTTATAGGGATCTTTTTCGTTCTTATCAGAAACAATGCGTAGAAACACAAAGAGTGCTCACTTTATAGACCTTATAATTGTATTCATTTCACTATATTTTTTTATTTACACGGTTTGCCACATAACATTTAACTATGATAGTTTAAGATACTAAAACTTATGTTTTTAACATGTACTTCACTCTGGCTTTCCGCCCAGAAGATTATATTTGTTTTTATTTTTTTAAACACTTGAAAGAGGGTCAAAGCCTTTCCTTTATCTGATCCTCTAACTACTATACTAACATTATTCGCGTCCCACTTTTACTACTAGCAAGCTTTTATGTACGCCCGTGTTTGGGTTCAGTATGTGACCAGCCCCGCAACAGTTGGGACAACGTATCGAACACGCTGGCCGGTGCATTAATCTTAGCCTAGGCCATTTTTTTGGACCGGTTCTTTATTGAGGTCTACCATGCAATTAAAAAAAAAAGTCGAATCGTTTGTACAATTTTTTTTTGTCTTAGATAACCTTCAAGATCGGCAGTGTATAGGTTAAATACTAGGGGGCTCAGAAGCACATCCTGTGCGACCTTGACTGTTTCGAGTGCTGCCTTGGTTGGTGAAGATGCTGTTCGTTGCGTTTTCGTATGTTCTTTTTTTGTCGTGGTTGTGAGTTGAATGCCATTTACGCACTAAGTAGGTGGCTCCCATGCTCGCGAGTGATGGATTACGCACTAAACATTTCCCCTGGTAACCTGAGAACCTAGCTTGGAGCCGTTTGACAGATTCGGACTAGGTATCGTTTTGCTATGCCGTGAGGCACCTTCAAGCTAGGGGATCCCTCCTCCACCGGGAGGGGGGACAGCAAGAGGATTATTGCCAGACAAGCGATGCCACCAGCCCCGACATCCCCGGCCGCTGTGAGTCCCTTTCATCTTTTAGGACTGTCCGAACATAATGTGCCCCATGTTTCCATTTATCAACTGATCCAATCACTACCACGACAACACTATCCGGAGTGAGCTCTGCCATCTCCCTGTAGAGGAGTTCCGTCACTGTCTGTCCCATTGTTTCCACGCAAAAAATGTGTGGTAGACGTCGTCTTCCTTTTCTAGGCAAAATCTACAGTCGGTGGACCGTGACTTCCAATTCTGAATCCATTAATCGTTTGATCAGATCCGGCTTGTTTCCTGAGCACGTTAACCCACGCTCGTGGCAAAGCACTTCTAAATCTTTTTTTGTTTTTGTTGCATACATTTTGTTTTCGGCACTACACAATTTTACTAATTTTCAGGAAATCCACTTCTGATTACTGTCAGGGCGGCAAAGTAAATTAGAAACTAGGATTTTAAATAACGCAATTTAGATTCAACCGTCCGAGTTATCGAATGATCAAATATAGAGTGCCCTTTTAACTCCTATATCGGTCTCCTTCATGTGAATCGTGCGGCGTTGTACGATTCCAACTCTAGGCTGACTACGTTACAACGGTGAGCTGTATGAACTATTCGACGAACCACCTTTATCTGCTTGCGTAAAGTTACGCAAACTGCAATGGGCGGACCATGTAGAATGAATGGAAGAAAACCAGCTACCTAAAAGAACATTAGAGGGTAGAGCACAAGGTAGGCATTCAGAGAGAAGACCGAGGACTCTTTAAGGACACGATAGATGCTGACACCAGATCCTTGCTAAGAGTGATCAACTGGCGAACGAGCTCACAGAACCGTGGCGATTGGAAGAGATTGATCCCGGAGTCAAAAGCCCGGCTTGAGCTGTCACACCATTCCCCTAATAATTCCTTACTTACCTTCTGCAATTATATACCTTGTAAATCTCCTATTTCTATATATGAAACTTTCCTATCTGAAGTGTTCAGTGTTTCTCTTACATGTTTTCTAAACAGTTTTCTTGTGGTGTGCAGTGACTTTAATTTACCAAAAATTTCTTAGTCAAACTTTCAAATTGGTACCGGTCCTTTTTAATTGATTTCTTTGATTGCATCCTTTATATCCACATGTGGTCAATCCCAATTGAATGAAGTTCTTAATTCAAATGGCGTCTCGAATTGTTTCGAAGCAATATTGATCGACTTCCATATACGTTTCTCCTGTCCTTTTGCCTTATGTTAAAGCTGATTTGCATCGTGCCTCTCTTCACTGTTGCTGTTCATCGTAGTTATCGCAAGCAACGGCGCTAAAATTTTCACAAGGCTAATTGCGGATTAATATCTAATGTAATTAAGTCGGTTGACTGGTTTACCTCCTTTATTAATCTGGATGTTAAGTCTCCTTGTTTTAAATTTTAAAATTTTTTTGACATAGTTATCTCAGCCTCAATACCTATTATGATGATCAGGAAGTTCTCCCTGGATGAATAACAGTGTCGTGAGATATCATGCTTGCAGTTTATTTTTACGAGACAGATCTACTGAATCGCGTGCCATTTTCTGTCGGTACAGATCTATTGCTAAGAAAGAAGTAAACTCTGCAAAGTCTTCTTATTTTCGAAATATTAGGTCATTTTTAAATTCAAATATGTCAACGCTTTTCTGGAAGTATATTCACTCCCTCAAATCGACTACCAGAGTCCCTTCCTCAGTTCATCTGAACGGCGTTGTTGCATTTTCTAAACAACAGATTTTGGATCAATTCTCGCCATTTTCAATCCCAAATTTCTATCTTCTCACCTTTCTTCCTCTTTCTCTTGTATATGTACTCCCGAGGAAGTAATGATGCAAATCACAAAAATTGACAGTTCCGTTAGTTCTAGTTCTGATGGTATTCTGAACTATTTTGTTAAATCCGTTTTATCCACCATCTGTGGTCCTCCATCTTTCATTTTTTATGTAAGCTTATCAACTTGCATCTCTCCATACTGTTGGAAAAGGACTAACGTCTGCCCTATTTTTAAATAGGGTGATACATTATCTGTTCACAAGGATCGCTCTAGTTCTTTGTTCTCCCGTTTCCCGAAACTGTTGGAGAAAACTGCTTATACAAACCTTTATCCTTCCGTTTTAAATGCTCTATTTTCTGAACAGTATGATTTTTTCAAAGGTCGATATATTGTACTTTAACCAATCTGTTGGATATTTCTAACGCAGTCGCGAAGACTTTAGAAGATTGCTTACAAGTGGAGACTACCTGGATGTCTCTAATGCCTTCGATTCGATCAATCATAAAATTTTGCTGAAAAAACTTCAATCGCCGGACATATGTAAACTTTTGTTACCCTGATTCTCTTCCAACCTCTCTGATCGAATCTGTACGGCTTTTGTTCCGTCTTGTGGTGTCCTTCAGGGCTCCATTGTAGGACCATTCTTATTTGTCTTATACATCAATAATTTTGCATTGTTATATCTCCCTGACTCCTTTATGCAGATGTCAAAATTTTCAGGGATATTTTCTCGCCTGGTGATAGCTCTTTTCTTCAAAAAGATTTAACTTCTATATCACTTTGGTGTCGTGCTAATCAGCTATCCTTAAATGTTTCCAAATGTAGTCATGTTTCTTTTTGCTCTATTCCTTATCCTCTGAAATTCAAATTTTACATTGAAAATAATTGTCTGAGTAATGTAGCACAACTCAAAGATTTGGGGGTAATTTTTGACATTAAGTTAAAATTTTGATGCCCATATTTCTGAAATTGTTTTTAGAGCATCAAAAATTTCTGGTTTTGTATTGCATCATTGATATATTTTCATCTTCATGTCCTATGTTAAGTTGTATATCAGCATAGTTCGCCCCATCCTTGAATATTACTCTCCTGTCTGATCCCCACACCTGACTTACCTGAAGCCCTCACTTGAAGCTGCCCAGCATAATTTTACTTGTACTGTTTGTCTGAAATCTCATACTCCTTACTGTGTTTATGATGATTGTTTGTACATCTTCGGGATTTCCTCTTTGGAACATCGTCGCATTTTTTGACGAATGCTTCCTATATAGAATTTGTCATGAACTGACACAATTCCATTTAGACGTACTGTCCGTCCTATCCGGATGTCGAATTTGTTTGAGGTACCACTGGTGAACCACGGTGTTTACTATTTTTCACCAATGCTTGGAATTCCGCGCAAACAAGACGAACTTCAGCTAGGAGTCTTCTCCAATTCTTTTTAACTTTCAAAAAGTTTGCTTAAAGCTGTTCTAAATGTTTAACATTATTTCTTGGTATTTTAATGCGTTCGCCTATTTTGTATTACAAATTTTTATTTCTCAGTCACTTATTTTTGTTTCTTCTTTAATTTTATCTGCAGGATTCTGTTTTTTAACGGTTCCTTCCATATACTTTTTTTTTCTATTTTATAATTGGGTATCCTAAAAAATCATAAGTTGAAACAGACGTCATGGTGAGAGCTGTTCATAAACAATCTTAAAATATGACATCTTATCAACGTCGTCTTATTGTACTATTTATTTATTTATTCCTTTTATTTAACAGATAAAATAGAG
Organism: Odontomyia ornata; assembly: GCA_963969285.1. Lineage (NCBI taxonomy): Eukaryota > Metazoa > Arthropoda > Insecta > Diptera > Stratiomyidae > Odontomyia > Odontomyia ornata. Next base: position 342,351,257 of record OZ017740.1, on the reverse strand, counting down.
TAAATAAATAAATAGTAAGATCGACGTTGAAAAGACGTCATGATTTTCAAATTTTAAGGTTGTTTATGAACTGGTCTCACCACGACGTCTGTTTCAATTAACGAATTTTCAGGTTTTGTAACCCTTTTAGAGGTCAAGCTTAAAACAGATTTTTGTTAAATTTAATAGATTTTTGACTCAAAGTAGAAACTACAGCATTAAATCTTTTATTAAAAATCATTTAATGCTGGACAATTCCATTAGCATAGAACCATTTTCGATCATCAAAATTGGACAGTATCAATGAGGAATTAACTCTTCCGGCTGACGGTGGCAAAAGGGATTTTTTATATTATAGACAATATATTGAGAAAGGATAAATTGTCACACTTAATCGAATAAGAATACTATCTCTAATTTTTTTTCTTTTTTATTGAGATATGTTACTACATTAAAAGCGCCACAATAAAGTTCTCGACTTTGCGAACGGATTGTAGATTTTATTTCCTATCTACGAGTATGCCACTGATATCGATGCGTCTCATTTTGGTTATAACTAATTTCAAATGTTGATTTATATTTCCGTTCAATTATAACTGAGCTGCCGAGTTCAGCATAGCAAAGCAAGCCTTACGTTCGATTAAATTAAGAAAAGCTTTGTAGTTTGCACGAGGCCTCACCTTATGATAGATTGCGAAATAGAGGCAATGATATAGCTAACCCTAGAAACCAGTAGCACCTGGTATGCTACTCCGCTTTTTCGTCATCTTTGATACCACTATCACCTCGTGCTTACATAATCCAGAAAGGACATTTGTTGGCGTTGGAGGAAAAATGCCTACTATTTTGCCGGCATAGATTGTCAACTTCGCGTATCTACGAGTATGAAACGTCGGTGAAAATAAAGCCCGTTATTTGAAATTTTCTTGTTAGGGGCATCGGTGAATGACAGCCGTCCCAGCATGGCTTGCGTGCACAGGAGCGTTGTCGCGCAAGAGGAGCACATCCTTTGCCAGTTTTCCTCTCATTTTATCCTGATAACTTTTTTTAATCGATCTAAAAGCATAGTACGAGGGTGGATAAAATATAATTGGAAATTTTTTTATGCATTTATTGAATAATGTTACACACAAACCAAATCATGAACATTTCTCGATGTATTCTCCTGTGTTGTCTACACATTTTTGCCAGCGTTTAAGAAGCTTGAATATTGCTTGTTCATAAAAAGTTTTAGGACGAGAACTGCGCACATGCTGCTCGACGTCTGGATTGCTTTCGAATCGTTTTCCTCTAAGTGATTCTTTCAGGGGCGTGAACAAAAAGAAGTCACAGGGAGACAAGTCTGGACTTCGATTGTTTTCAAGCCCATTTCTTCCAGTTTATCCCTTCTCAAAGCCGTGGTGTGCGGCCTAGCCTTGTCATGGAGAAGGATGACCTCTCAAATGGGTATAATTCGTCTTTTGTTTCGGTAAGAGGAGACTGTACCAACTGGCAATAGTAGGACGGGACGGATGTTGTCATCTTTAAGACTTGCCCTTGGACGTTGATCACGACTTTCATTTTCGCCACGTTCGCGCCCAGTCTTAAATTCCCTGGCCCATGTATACACTCAATTCTGAAACCAAGTAGTGTCCCTAGACTGCGTTTTTAAACGAGTAAAAATTTCCGATGGTTTAACGCCTTCGTTGGTCTCGTTGTCACCAACGAGATTCGAACTACAAACATTCGGTTTACGCAGCGAGTACTCTAACTACTGCACTACGCGGACTACACTATGGAGATATCACGTTCCTTATAATCAATCAAAATCAAATTCGTATCCTAAAAACATGTTACCATGATCTTTTCGGTCAGCGACACCTTGAGCTTTTAAGGAGGGAGTGCACCCCTGCGTCTACTCTTACTTTGACTTAGGGTCAGATGACGATAAGACAAGATACCATCGTGAGCTATATGAAGTATTTGGCGAGTCAGAGTTCTCTCCGATAAGACTGGGGAAGCTATATTGGACTGGTTGTATGCAAGGTATACAACAAGAATTTTAAAAGATGTTTGTTGGGAAAATCCCATTTATGCCACCGAAAGGAGCTTTCCGTTGTTCAGCTTCAGAAATCTGATAACGTTTCCGGTGGCCCGAGAACATAGGAGACATTTTATGGAAGACTATCATGACTCTCTCAAGATTCCTAGATGTAGCCAATCAACCGATAAAGCGTCATAAATAATTAGTGCTTGAAAAGATTTTTTTGCAAATCAAATTTTATTTTCACTTGTTCTTTGACCATATTCCGTTATTAATGAATATAACCCCAAACAAAAGACCACTGCTAAGATTAACAGATTAGTACATAAGCTTGAATAACACAACTCTAAAAGAGATACCAATATTAGGAACACCGATCGATATGAAAAACAGATGGAGTCAATACTTTCAAAAACTCCACACAGCACCTACAATAAACATCGAAATACTGCTTCAAGCCAGGGGAGCACCACCTCATTCAAGGGTTGATATCTAGGATTTGGACAGAGGAGCAGCAACCAGATACCTGCTAAAAAACTATCATATGTTTCACACATAAGAGCGCAGACCAGCAACTCTGTAAAAATTACAAAGGAATCGCTCTGCCCTGCACATCCTAGAAAGTGCTGTCGAAAGTCATTGAACAAAACCCTACTATGAAAATATAGGGTTTTCAATAAGAGGTGTTATTTTGATATTAAAAAAAAGCCATGTTTTAATATAAATGATCTGATGTTTATTTCATTATGAAGAGGAAGGTATGCCGTTAATAGTGGAAAATGACATCAGGCAAATGACCACCACGGCCACGTTTACAGGACCATATCGTTTCATGAAATTTTCCATAACCAAATCGCAAAGTGGCTGCCCTATGTCCTCGATAGCCTCACGAATTCCATCTTTGAGATCTTGAATCGACGCTGGGCTGTTAGCGTAGTCTTTTTCACGTGGCCCCAAAGGAAGTAGTCGCAAGGTGTTAAATCACAAGATCTCGGTGGCCAATTGTGATCACCTCTTCGAGGGATAACACGGTCCAGAAGCTTTTCCCGTAAAAGATCAATGGTTGCGTTGCTTGTGTGGCACGTAGCACCGTCTTGTTCAAAGTAAACGTTGTCCAGATCAATACCATTCAATTCCGGTCATAAAAAATCATTAATCATCTCTCACCGTAACTGTTGCTCCAGCCTCATTTTCGAAAAAGTAAGGTCCAATGACTCCGCCGGACCATAAACCGTACCAAACAGTCACACGTTGAGGATAGAGAGGCTTTTCAACAATAACTGGAGTTTTCCGAGCCCCAGATGCGACAATTTAGCTTGTTGACGAAGCCATCGAGGTGGAAATGGGCCTCATCACTCAAGATGATTTTTCGATGGAGTTCCGGATCATTTTCATGCATTTCAAGGAACAAATCAGCAAAGACACGACGTTGTTGATGATCGACGGGCTTGAGTTCTTGTGTTAACTGAACTTTATAAGCCTTAAGACCCAAATCTTTATGCAAAATACGGTGTAATGACGTTTGTAGAATGCCTAATTCCAAAGAACGACGAGGAATGGACAAACCTGGGTTTTCTTCAACACTAACGGCTACAGCAGCAATATTCTCGGCTGTTCTTGAGTGACGTGTACGGGTTTTATTCTTCACATCACTAAGTTGTTCCAATAGCTCGAATTTTTCCACCAATTTCTGTATTGCGGTCCGACAAGGTGCTTCACGACGACCCAAAAATGTTCGAGTTTTACGAACCGTCTCTGCCAAATTTTCACCATTTTTATAGTGAATTTTTATAATTTCAATGCGTTGTTGAAGCGTGTATCGCTCCATCTTATTAATGGCGTAGTTTCTGCTTGTCAAATGTCAAAAATGACAACTCAAAAGTGACATCTACCGAAATAGCGGGCTATTCAAAATAACACCACTTATTGGAAAACCCTATATAATCCGAAATACCAAAGTAGTTTTCAGTATACCCAAGGCGTGATAATCATAGCCAGATCAATCCCAGATGTGAAGGAAGCCTTCATTACTTCAAACCTGACCTTAGGAGACTACAACAGGAAATTGTGGATAGCTTCCCATACTTAGGGAGTCCATCGTGATAGAAAGGGCATAGAATAGAATGAAATATGGAATAAGTAAAACGCAGCAAATAAAGTCTACCCAGTACTTCCTATGCTAAGATCCAGAGATGTTCACAATTCGCGTATACAAATCACCAATAAGACCTGTGCTGCCGTATGGATGCGAACCCTGGCCCCTTACAAATGTTTCCAAATGCCATGTAGTTTTCGAAAGCAAAGTGCTCACTAGGATATATGGCCCAGGGAAGCACGGAGCAAAGTATGTGAAGTGTAAAAAGGACGGCTTGAATAATTTATAAGACGATTAACGTGTATACGCATGCTTAAAATCAGGCAAACTGCAATGGGCAGGACATGTAGAAAGGATGGAAAGCACTAGCTTGCGAGAAAATTGTTCAAGGATAGAACGCAAGAGAAACGTTCAGCTGGGAAACGGAGGAAACGGCGGGAAGACGTCGTAGTTGCTGACGACAGATCCTTGCCTAGGACTTTAAATCGGTGAATGAGATCGCGGAATTGAACGACTGGAGGCGGTGCCCCGTAAATGATGATTACAGGCGTGACAAGGTTGTAGACTTTTGGGGGCAGCATTGCTTTTATTTATAACTAACTTTTTGGTCCTGCTTATTGCGACTGAGGAATATTGATGCTGTGCAGGGTTTGATATCACTGCGAGCATCTATTACCTTTGTGTAGGCTACGAATATGAAATATTTTAACCTGAACCGTATTCGTATAATTTATCTCAAAATGCTTCTGTTAGGAAAACAATGCTGATCAATTTAATTCTTTCCTAATATACTTCTGTGCATCTAATTACCTGACATTCACCACGCTTTCTTCTACTCAAAATGCAACCATGACATACCTAATAGCAACATTAAACCTAGTGCCCCAATAATTAATCCCTTTTAGTCATGCCTCCTTCACAACAAAGCGCGTGGACAGCTTATCTCTGAGTCACGCCAATCGTCAGTTCCAAACCATTAGTTCGCTAATGGTCCATAATTTCAATAGTCAACTAGACCCTGCCATGAAATTTCACCATTAGCCGTCCAAACGCGTGTGTGTACTCGTGCACCAATCGCGGGATACAATCTCTAACAAAAGTGTGAAATATTCAACATCTTTATTAGCAGTTTTTTAGCCTGCCTGCTGTCTTTGCCTATATCTCTTTAGTGAACCGCCAACTTTGGTTTTCGTTGCCGCTATTTTATTTTTACACTTTGTATTTACAAATTTCTTCAAGTCTGGCCATAAACGCGTGTGGGCCTTACAATCTTTTGTACGTGACCTATTTCTCAGCCTTGCAACCGGTGGTACCGCATGCCACCCCCTAGAGGCTTCGACTTGAGTCTGCCACGCCATCACCATGATCGCTCTTTAATTTGGACTGATTTTCGAAAATTTATCTACACAAGCTCGCACGTTTTTGTGTAGCGGCTAGAGCTAGCCACCATCTATAGTATGTATCTTTTCTAGCCGTAATGCATTTTATTAAAGATCTTTTATAGATACACACATATAGGAGTATGTTTGCGTATCTTAGCAAATATAAACGGGAATTTATAGCCGACAGTCATCGTGTCGCGCACATTTAATATCTTTTCGAAATATTTTGCGCGTAGGTTTTAATGTCAGACGACGTTGACGGCAACGCGAATAAAACGAAACGGGAACAGTTAGTTATATTATATTGTACGCAATTTATTTTATATTTAAAGCTTGAGTAAGAAGGAGCGATTGAATGTTTAGTAAATGCAATTAACCCTTTTTCCCGTTAACACCTAAATCGGCTTTGAAGTTTAGAGATATGAAGACATAGAGAGGAGGATCTTCAAGACACGCAATTTCTTAGTGGATGCATGCCACGATCGCATCTTGCAGGTTCCATAACAACTTTCGACAAATAATGTATATCCGTAGATACTTGCTTGTATATCTATTGCATTGCCGCGAACTCGTTCCAAGATACTTTATCTTCGTTTAATGGCGAATATAAAATCCATGATACACCCATTAGTGTCTTCAGATACGTTAATTTCTTGTTGGGCTTGGTTTTGACTCCGCATGACTAGGTAAAAAGATGTTTCACTGCTGATATGCAAAAATTATTTAGGATACGGAGAAATCAGGCATTTATCGTCGCACAAACTTGCACAATGCCACCTTTAAGGAAATGCCAAACGTTGTGAGAGATTGCTTGCGCACTTTGATAAAAGGTGGTTTCAAGGTGACTTTATAAAAAAATATGATGTTAAGAATTTCGCAGGAATGTTGTTCGGAAGTTGAGATGAGAAGGAGCATTCCTAAGTGAGTGGTCAGATTCTGAAGAAGTGTAATCAATTTAAAATTAATACGTTGCCAATCAATCAATATGTTGTATTATAGTACTGGAAAATTCAAATCGCTTAGTTTGATTTTATTAGATTCTTTTGAAACTTGCAAGACAACACCACAGAATAGATACACATAGAAGGCAAACTTTGTATCTCACCCAAATTCACCATAATACTTTGGGTACTTTCAATTCCTTTTTACGTATTCGTTGAAAGCAAATTTTTGTATGAGACCATGCTCTTTTGCGTATTTCAAGGTCTAAGGAACCAGTTCCTTCCTCTGCGCACCTCAACGAAGATAATGCAGTTTTAAAACATACTAGAAGATCTAATTAAGCACTGTCATTTTTTAAGGACATGTGGTTAATGGACTCGTTATCAATTCAAACTAAAAACACAACCATTCGATTCAAAATGATAACACAACGAATGAATATAATCTAAATTTTATTGAGTCGTCTCACTTCGACGATGCTTGCGACAATACTACCCTTACAATCTACTTAAGTCTACTTTTATATTTACAAAATATGGAAAAATCTGGAGACCAGATGTGTAATAAACCCATCATCAAAGGGTTTATCGTGTGTGTACGGGCCGGCAGTAGTTTGGTCGTTTGTTGCACCAGCTCATGGTAATTAGCCCTTGAATTCGCGCAAGAAAGGATACGTTTTATTGCACACGCGCATGGTAATCATTTTTATGGTGCCGGCATGGAAACGGATACTTCTTATTATTATTTTCATTGGGTTTCCGTTTTGTTACCGGCGGTTGCAACGATTACTGCCACAGTACCCCCTTATCAGTGATTTGAATCACGAAATTCCCACTTGCAAGCGAGCTGGGAGTCGAACTCGTCTTCCTGAGCATGTATGTTACGCCTTGATGAGGATTCGTCTGCATGATTTCTTGGAGATTGAGTTTCAGTAGCCAACTCTTCTCTCGCTTGCGACGGTATTGAGCCTAGGTGCCGCGTATATTCTTGTTGCTCAGTATCGTCATCATCGCTAATGGTTTCCTCCATGATGTACGCTCGCTGTTTTCAACCTAGATTAACGTTTTTGCCTCGAACGTTTACCACGAAAGTTTAATCGGCTCTAGATACGACTTTGAAAGGACCGCTATACACCATTTGAAGCTGCTTTTCTATAGAGCAAGTGCGAATAAAAACGTATTGCGTTGTGGCGAGATCTTTGAATATGAACGTTTTCTTTTCACCATGTCGCGTTCGACTTGTAGGGCGTATACCCTGGATATGCTCTCGGAGGACTTGGACTAAATTGCTCTGCAGTATTTGGTTCTTGTTTGATTCTACGAGAAATTCAGCTGGTATTCTTAATGGTTCGCCATAAACTAGCTCTGCAACGGTTGATTGGAGGTCTTCCTTCCAAACGCAACGTATTCCTAGGAGTGCTGAGGGTAAGACTTGTGTCCATTGATTGTTCTTGTGACATTTGATTGCTGCTTTGAGTTGCCTGTGGAATCGCTCAACCATGCTATTTGCTACTGGGCGATATTTTGTTGTCCTGAAATGAGTGGTACCAGTTAGGTTGTTTAATTACCTAAATAAGCATGAATCAAATTGGCGTTCTTGGTCTGTTGGAACTCTTAAAAGCGCCCCAAACCTTGAAATCCATTGGGAATAGAATGCAACGGATCTTTCATGGGAACTGCTTCCGGCCAGCGTGTAAAACGATCTATGCATGTTAAAATGTATCTGAAAATTCTGAGATAAGCATGACGACGATATCAAAATGAATATGCTCAAATCCACCAGTAGGTGGTGAGAATATGCTTGGCGTAGTGCTGACGTGTCTAGAAATTTTCGCTTGCTTCCATTCGCGACAGTCTTTATGCATTGATGGCCAAACATAACGCTGTGGGATGAGTTTAAGGGTGGCCTTGATACGCGGGTGAGACAGTCTGTGTACACTGTTGAACACAGTTCTTCGAAAATCCTTTGGCACGACTGGGCGTGCTGTTGCTGTGGAAACATCGTGGAGTAGGGACTCTTCCGATCCTGGTAGCTTAATGAACTTCAGTTGTAGTGCTGATTTATCGTTTTGTAGGCTTTTTAGCTCATCATCGTGCTTTTGAGCTGCTGCTAAGACTGGGAAGTCAACTTTTGCTTCGATTACTTCGATCCTCGGGAGAGCATCTGCAACCGAATTCACCTCTCATGGTATATATCGGATATCTGCAGAGAATTGGCTGATAAACTCGAGGTATCTAAACTGTCTCGGAGAACATTGCGCATTTTTTTCCTGAATGCAAAGGATATTGATTTTTGGTCAGTGTAGATGACGGATTCTCGTCCCCGAACATATGGCGGAAATATTTAACGGCGTCGTAGATCGCTAAGAGTTCCTGATCATAAGCGGCGTATTTACTCTCCGTTGACTTCAGTTTTCTTGAGAAAAAGGGCAATGGTTGCCAGTGACCGTTGGAAAGTTATTGCAGTGCTGCACCAATGCTGAGGTCGGAAGCATCACAAAATATTGCTAGTGGTGCGTTGGGTACTGGGTAAGCAAGTAACGTTGCTTGTGCTAGGCTTTCTTTTGCTTCATGGAACGCTGCTTCTACTTCCGGGGTCCAAAGTCTGGTTTATTCCCCCTTGATATTATCAGGGAATCGGCTACATAATGGAGCTTGAGTCTTTGCGGCTTTCGGTATGAATTTCCGATAAAAACCTAAGAACTGACGTAACGCTTTTGCTGTTTTCGGCCGTGAGTACCGTCTGATGATTTCAACTTTTTGCGGTAGCGGTCGAGTGCCATTTTCACTGACTGAATAGCCCAAGAATTGTACGTTCGGTTTAAAGAAGAACTTAGCGGAATTAATGACTACTCCGTACGTTTGCAGGCGATGGAAGAGGATGTTAAGGCGGTTAATAGGTTCTGCTGCTGATGATGACAACTATGACGCCGTCTATATACGCAGAGCAAAAATCCATACTACGCAGTACTTCATCTATGAAACGCTGGAAAGTTTGAGCTGCATTTCGTAGTCCGAATGTCATGAACGGGCATTCGAACAGCCCAAATGGGGTTGTAATTGTTGTCTTGCAGGTATCTTCTTCGGCCAGCGGGATTTGGTGAAACGCTTTCACTAAGTCAATGGTGGAAAAAACCTTTTTTCCCGCAAAAGTGTGCGAAAAGTCGTGGATTTGTCGAACGGGATAACGATCTGGGATAGTCCTGGCGTTGAGTCCACGATAGTTCCCACAGGGCCTCCATTCATTGTTGGCCTTTTGCTGCATATGAAGGGGTGAAGACCAGCAGCTTTGTGATGATCTGGCAATGCCTGGTTTCAGCATGTTGCCGAATTCCGTTTTGGATATTTTCAGTTTATCTGGTGCTAGCCGTCTGGGTTTACTAGCAACTGGTGGTCCTGCAGTAGTTCTTATACAGTGAACCGTATTGTATTTAACCTTTGGCACTCCGTCTGGCTTCAGAATTTCCGGATATTTTGATAGAAGCTTATGAAATGGTGTTGATCCTGTTACCAGTTTTACGCTGAAGATTTCTCCAACAACGGAACTGCTGGGTTATGAAATTTGAAATGTGTATCAACCATGAACCCGTGTTATTGGTGTTGCAATTCAATTTAATTGAAATGGCTATAACTCATTCAATTATGATTCGATTTCCATGAAATTTTGTGAGCATTAAGATCCTATACCAATCTATATAATTAAAAAATTTTAAGAAGTTTAAGGGTGCCGTTTTGATTTTACAGGCGAAAATGTAAAATCTACAAATCATACTATTATTAACAAAGTTGAATGAATTTTGATTTCTGAGGTATTTGTTGCCCTTGTACTCATAAAGACCCACCATCGCGACTATTTTCAGATTTTTCGGCTCAAAAGTGTCCAATCGCGAGGGGGGGACACAAAATTTTGATTCATTTTGCCATCCCTGGTGCATAAAATGGCCTTTTCTTTCAGATTCTTATAGTTCTCATCAAGACCTTTGATTTGATACCCAACTCGACTACCTTAGATTTAAAAAAAATTTTAAGGGCTACTTCGTTATTAAATTTTTGGTAAGACCTAAACTTTTGAAAGACCACCATTTTTGACCTCTCCACAAAGTTTGAGCATTTTAGCTCAAGCAAACTTGCTGTGACGCACGGGCAGACGGGCAGACAGGTCGCAAAACTAGTAGGTCTTTGTAAAAAAAAAAGAATGAAAACGCAGTTAGATTTATGAAAACTTACTATTAATAGTGATTTTGTGCTAATAGAAATATGTTGTAATTAGCACTTGATGGTACGCTTATAGAAAAATAATTTAACGAAAACAAAAAATTAGAAAAATTACTAACGAGTAAAGCAAAACATACACATTTGAAAACAGAACTTATTATAATAGAATAAATCATTATTAACAAATCCATAAAATATTTTGAAATTATTAACGATTTCTTAGCAAATCATTTTTTTACTTTTTTTTCTTTAAAGTATGCTAAATAGTTTTAAGATAATTTTCTAAACGAAGTCGAATGCAAAAAGATTCAAACGAGCCTAAAATAATTAACGATGATAAAGTTAAGATTGTGATGGAAATTTTAGTTTTTTTGGTAATAATTTGCTCAGTTTTTGTAATACACAAACATTTTAAAAAGGAAGATAAACCACAAATTTGAAAAATAGTCTCTATTTAGACAAATTGAATGCTCCTGACTCTCCCTACCGTTAGAATCTTTAGTTATAGCTAAGACTGTACTTTCCTTTTAAAATCTAATTAAAAAAAATATTTACTTTAGGTAATAAGCACGTGCATGTAATCTTTGTAGTAATCGAACAGTCACACAAGCCAACTGCCCGAAAACCGCAAAACACTGTTCCGAAATTTCAATTGCAGATTTGAAAAGTTTAGTTACTCAAATTTAACTTTTTGGAAAAGATAAAATTTTAATTTTTTATTATAAGCATAAATTTACATTGTTTCTTTTTTATTCCATTACATTTAAATTTTTTTCTTTGCATTGATATTCGTTATAATAATTATCCTTTTATTACGATTTAAATTTTCAATCTATTATTCATTTTATTAACTTAATAATGCAAATCTGCAAATTGAAATTTCGAACGTGTGAACACTGATTTAGTGCATCACATCCATGTATTGCATTGGCGAATGCAATCTAACTCAGCTGAGCTAGCAACGGTTTTGGATTAACAGCAGCGGCTAAGAAAATCATGCGGAAATCGGGATGGATCGTGGAATCTTTTATGCATCGTCACGGCGGACACGTCGCGACGCCCAAAAGATTTTTCGACTTTTCCGGTATGAATGGAGAATCGCGCCGAGGGATTTTCGCGTTTTGAATTGTGTTTGAATCGTGCGTACAGTAAGGGAGATTGTTATTTTGAAAATAAGCACTGGTAGCACAAATATATCAATTGCAGGAGCGCGGGTCCGACGGCGTTTTGTCCGTCCCAAAAGGTAGTACGTCAATATTATATTGACTAGTGCGTGGTGAAATTACACGTAGTCGATTGGATGTGTATGCTCGCTACCGCCGACTACACAATTCCCACATTACGGCGACGGATTGGTATTGCTGTAGAGGAGAGAAGCGCGCGTCAGTTCGTTATTCGTCGTCATTTTTTTCACTGATTTATTCGTGAAATATTGGGAAGACCTGCGACCGAAATTTCTCTACGAACTGGCCAGCCAACAGTCACCTCGGAGTAGACTAAAAGTGTTCGGACTTGTCGACCCGACGGGGACAGCCCGTTGTCAGGTTCCAAGACTTCAGGTATATAACCGATGAGAGTTCGGTTTCGATTTGCTTCGAGAAATCTCTTTCGAACGTATTTTAGAGAAATAAAATCATTACAGGTCTCCATATCTTTTCAACTGGAATTTCTTTTCTCGCCGTTTTTGCTTTCGGAGCAGAGTCCATGTCCTCATTTGCGTACTCGGACCATTGTAAAGTTGTAGAATTTTTTGGGTTTGGCTCCTGCTGCAGCCTCCTTTTGTCGCTTACCTCGTCCGTCTCTATATTTATATCTTATTAATTTTCTTTTTTTGTCAACTTGTTCAACAACAAACTCCAAAAAACAGTAACTCTAAATAAATTTCTCAAAATTTTCCCAGCTTGAACTCGGCACATGTTTCTTACTACGAATCCAAACTTCAAGTCCTCGTTAGTGAAAAGAATAATTTTAACACCTTTCAAACTTCGCAGGCTTCCAATCAAATTATAAGGGCTTTTAATATCGATTTTATAACGACATAATAAAAGTCTACGCAAAAATTCGTTCTACGGTGGTTTTTTTTCTACAACTGTCTGGAATTTTTGCTAAAGTTACTGGACTTTAATATGAATAGTTTTATGAATGCTTAAAATTATACAGTATAATGAGAATCTGAACAGATTATGATGTTCAATTTTTTTGGAGCTATAAGGCGTTTCGTTCAGAGTTATGAGACAAATTTAATCGGAACGTATCAAAATAAATGTTTTCTTTCTATTTATTTCCTGCTGAAAAGCCATTAGTCTAACAACATTCGCCACAACGCAATTCCTACTCGTTCTCCTCGAAATCCAGAAAATATGCTAACAACAATCAACTATTACTTGGATAAACTGGAAACAAGATTAAATATGTATCTGGCTAAATACATCTAGCTAATATGCTAGAAACCATTTTTTTCATTAGTCTCATTCCCCAAGACTACATAGAAAATCAAAAGAATTTCGTTAAGAACCAGTTCTTCGACTTCTTTTCATATGGGAGCAATCGCCACCCGATCATCAAGCCAACTTGCAGCTATCAAGCAAGCCAGCAAGCAAGTGAGCAAGAAACTAATCCATCCCATCATCCTTAACTTGGAACGGGGGCAAGTCAGGTGCCAGCTGCCGCGGGTTCGATGCATAGACGAATGAACCACCTTGAAAAGGTGATCTTTGTAAATATGCGAGTCTGCTCATACTATCCACTCAGCTCGAGTGTTAATCGTGTCGTTACACATTCACCTGTGAGCAGGCCCGGGTCGTGGTATCGGTACGATTCCACATATGTGTATCCACTAAACGAAACTAGCTGAATGCGATGTGCATAGTTAAAATATATATGGAGGAATTTTAATGTAGTCATTTTCCTGCTGTAAATGGTTAGCGAAGCAAGTAGGCCTACATGGTACTCGTATGCAGCAATAGTGCAGTGGCTACTGCAGCTACTTACTCGCTTATTGCTGTTGGCATGCAACATGTCATGGTTGTTAGCCGCGTCGAGAACGACCAGCGAGTCCTTAAAGAAAAATTTCTCAAGATATTAACGACATTGCGTTGCATTGCTTGGGTCGTTTTTCAGTTTTATATAATTTCCAGTCAAGTCTTCAAAGATTATTATTACTACGAGAAACACAACAGGTAGTGCAGGTATCGCGCGCGCACTTTTAATGAATTTTATCAAGTCGAGATCGACGCGGTGTCTTCTAGTCGTTGTTGACTGGTGACTTGCAGAAGCAATTTGCAATTATTCGGACGAAGGACAGAGAGCTGATGATGGTGTGTAGGCATCAACCGGACTACATACTACATTCTGCATAATATGTTGACTATCTTGAAATATTTCATGTTAAAAGCTATTAATCAGAAAATTTTTAACCATCTGATTTGTGTTATGTTGCGGAATGTAGAAGAACTAGGAGGCACGGATTGAGTTTTACTACTTGCCTTCAATATTACTTTGTTCATGTTGTCGTTTAATTTCATATGGGAGGAGATTATAAACGAGGTGGAATTTCTTGATAGCTTAGTCAACATGATGAGGAACATTTTGCAGGAGGTTAAGATAAGAATAAATTAAAACAGATGAAAGATAGAGTTAAGTGGGAACTCAGTGTACGTGCTATGCAGGAGGAATGTCTTTAAGCGACTTAAGGGAAACTCATTAAATTGATTTAGCGTAAATGGATTAAAATAAATGATTAAATACAATATAATAAATTATCAGATGCAAAATAAATTTAAATTTGCTTACCGAAATTGGAAGCAAGAATATCGTAAGTAATTCTAGTTCATATTTCATTGAGAGGGTTTTTTTTTGTATTTGATGTAATAATAATGCTATGAAATTTCACTTTTAAGCATGTTGCGCTCTGTTCTTTCCCTCTCTTGAAGAGACCGAAGTGCCACTTTCGAGACTTATAATTTCAGGTTGAATCGTAACAGACGTGGGGACGACCACACCTCAAGGAGATCTAAGCATTACTAGTCAGAGCTAGGAGGACCGGGCTCAGAAATTATCGCGATAAAGACAGACGGACAAAAAAGAGTCGTATGACCGATCAAACGAAATGCACTTGGACGAATGGACAAAGATATTAGTAGATAGACTATCCCGGACTTATTTCAGGAAATATAATTCCCAAAGGGGGCAAGTAGATATCTTGAAACGAAAGGTTTCAAACTATCAGACCACTGCACAGTGGTCTGCATAGTGGCCATAATTCGAAAAAATAACGGCAAAAGTTTTAAGTATCGAATACTCTCATGTTATTAGCCGCTAAACGTTCTATGTTTTGTTACGGGATCACTTGATCACCCCAGAGACTTCCCATCATGGATTTTGACAAAGCCATTGAAGAATGTCTGGTAAGTTATTGGAATATATTCAACCGTTATCATTAAATTAGTTAGGATACCAAAAATACCATTATAAAGTTTCAGGACAGCTTCAAATGTTTGGGTTTCACCTAGTAACTACAAGGAACTTAGTAATCAAAGTTTTATTTTTCGCAAAAAATGTGTGGCAGGCAATGTCTTTCTCTTCTGGGCAAAACCGACAATCGGGGGACCGTGACTTACCAATCTTGTGCAGGTACGACTGAAAACACCCATGCCCGCTCAAAAGCTGGGTCAGATAGAAGTCAGTCTCACCATTTCTTCGATTTTGCCACGCTCTCACATCCGGGGTGAGGCGCACAGCCCACCTTCCCTACGTGCAATTCACCCAAAACTGCTGCCAATCGTTGAGTGAGGGCTGTCTCTCCTCGCGGACAACCATCTCCCTCGCATCCTCTTTTCGACGCAGGTAAATAGCGCGGCGCTCTCTAGCAAAGAGAGTAACAGGTATCACGCCTGCAATAACTTTCACCGCCGAATCAGAGACTTTCGGATACGAAGATGCAATCCTCAGTGCTCCTCTTCTCTGCACCTGAATCAAGCGGCTTCGGTGTATCTCCTTACAGAGAGCGTCGCCCCATACCTCTGCTCCGTACAATACCACTGACCCTACACTCATCAAGAGGCGTCTTCTTGATGGGCTGGGTCTCCCTATGTTGGCCTAATGTCGACTCAGACCCGATGCTCCCGAAGCAGCCTTCTCAGCCGTTGCCCTGATTTGCTCAGAGAAACTCATCTTCGAGTCGATCAGTAGCCCCAGGTACTTCACCGATGGCTTCGGTTCGATTCGTAAGTCTCCAATACTGATCATCCTTACTCTAGGGATTCTCTTTTTTGTCAAGATAAGCACATCGGTTTTCTCCAGTGCTAAACTGAGCCCTCGAGCAGTCATCCAGCCTCTCACTCGGCGCATTAGCATGACTAGCCTAAGTTGCGCTTATTCAACGGTGGGTCCAACAACCAGAGTCGCAACATCATGCGCATAGCTGATCAAGCGTGCCTCATCTGGCATCTCCAGTCTCAGTAGCCCATCGTAAGACACTTGGTGCGACTATATGCCTCTGCCTTTTGGACCGTGCTCGCCACCTCTGCAATCGCATCAATGGCGAAGTGTTGTGCCCTAAACCCTTAATATCGAGGAAATATGTCCCCAGCAGCACGAGTCGCCTCAGTGAGTCTTCCCTTGATGAGTTTCTCTAGCAATTTACCAGCCGTGTCTAGCATGCATAACAGGCGGTATGCAGGCGGCGAACCGGGATTTCCCTTCTCCTTACTGATCAACACGAACCTCGCCACCTTCCATCGTACTGGGAAAACCCCGTCCCGTAGGTAAGCGTTGAATGTGCTGCGCAGCAAGTCAGGACAATGGTGATAGACAAGTTGCAATACCTCAGCTGGAATACCATCTGGACCTGGAGCCTTCCTCGCTTTCAGTGAGAGGACTTCCTCTTCCAGTTCCGGCTGTGTGAAGAGTAGACAAGAGTGCCCGAACTGTCTCGTCTATCTTTTCCGCATCATGTATGCAAGGTTTCCGTAGGGCACCAAGCTTCTGCATAACTAGCTTGTAGCCAAGGCCGCACGAATCGTTGTTCACACTGTCCACTAAATCTTCCCTGCAGCGAGTCTTGCTGTTGTTAATCAATTTGCGAAGGCGTTTCTTGGCCGACAAATTTGCTGCCACGCGGTTGCATGCCTCGTCACGGTTCCTTGCCCGTTGAGCCTCACGCCGAAGCTTGTGTCACTCCCTTCGCTTTTCAGCGATTTCAGTTGACCAACAGTTCATTGGGGGCTTGCTGTACCGGGGTTTTCGACGGGGCATAGAAATATTGCAGGCAGTCGTAATGATGCTCATAGTTGAGTTCACGTCTTGAGCTGCCAGTTCTTCCGTCCCCTGCGAATCTTCCTGCAGCGGGGCACCTGTTGTGAGCACCTCGATGAACTTCTCGACGTCCATCCTTCCGATGTTCCATCCAATGGTAGAAAGCGGAGAGCACGGACGTCGGCAGACAACATCGCTGATCTCAAGCAGAATACACTGCTGATCACTGGCTGAGTAGTCCTCTAATAACATACTCTCCAATTGTGTATCCTCCGTATTAAGGACCCCGAGGCGAATGCCACGTTCGGTATGGTTCTTTCACAGCCAATACGGCGGTATGTCGGCGTTCTTCCGGTGTTTAGTACGAAGAGCGCCGTCCTGGCCGCCAGGAAATCAGTTGTAACAGTTTATATACAAGCAGAGCGCGCTTAACTAATTACTTTCATTCGCAATGAAACTGGAAAGAGAACACAACTTTCGTTTATGCGCGCATCCTTATAAATGACTCATTAGTTACCGTTTATATGCGGCTGATTTTTTAAAGTTTTGTGAATAAAGTTACTATTTTTAACAATGGAGGCTCAAGAATGAGGTATGTTGTTTCAATCTATCAATTTGCATTAACGTATTGTTGAAAAGCATGGAAATGATGATGGGCCTACGCTGCGACAAAATTTTAATTAAATTATGTGTAAAATCATTCTCTAGTAAAACTTTTAACTATGTTCTGAATCGAATGAGACTATACTTAATTTAGAAGTTACTACAATTTTTTAATACAATTTTCCGTGGAAATCTGCGGATTGTCTAGTTACAAGATAACTAGTCCCCGTACTCACATGGATAGCAATGCTATGAAATTATTGCACAAGTTAATTAATTTTATTTTTATATATTGCATCTGTTAAATTCATTGGATGTCCTTCAAGAGGCTTAATATTTGATTTATGGCTTTCTACAAGTAGTTCTGACACAGAAAGGTTTCGTCGAGTACATCAATTAAAAGATGTGGTGTCAGATGCAAGAAAACGTAAATACCAGCAATTCGGAGAACGTACCGAAGTACTTTTGCGATCGACGTGTTGTTTTGTGGAAATACAGTTCTCGAAAAACAAGCACAATCCGCAGTAAACATTCAAAGTGGATGAATGAGAAGGAAAGTGCTAATCTACCGAAAATATGAAGACTGGTCAAAAATACCGATCGACCATCATCATCTGGGGCAGTAGGTACTTCTGGTTGGCCAAAAAAGGACTTACCATTCTGGCCCAGTTGGATGAGTTAGCAGTCAGTATCAGGCACAGGCGAAATGAACCAACTCTTTGTAGACTCCAAACAAGCATACGACAGTGTCGACAGAAAGGCGCTGTACAAAACAATGCTTGATTTTGGCGTCCCAACAAAACTAGTCCGCATGGTCAAGGTCACCATGCTAAACAGAGTCGTAGGTCAAGGAAAACGGTGAACTTACAGACAGCTTTATAAGGGAATTAGACTTAAAACAAAGGGATGCACTTGCCCCAATGCTCTTTAATATTACGCTGGAGCACGCTATCAAGAAAACTTCAGCTGAAACCTCGGGAACACTAATGCTCAAGTCCACACAATTGGTAGCATATGCTGATGGCGTCAATATTATGGCACGTTCAATCTAACGAGTAGATGCCAAAGGAGTACTTCTGAGCATAGAATCTGAAGCGAACCGAATTGGCCTACAATTAATGAAACTAAAATTAAATTCATGACTCAAACGAGGAAGAAAACTTCAGTGTGGATAATTTTGTGTATCTTGAGCCAACCAGAATAGAAGAGGCGCCGAAAAGGACGAGAATAGACGCCGCATAAACGCCACAAATACGAATAAAGCCTATTGCTCCGTACTTCCCATTCTAAGGCCCAGAGTGGTGCACATGCAAAATAAGCTACGCATTTACAAATCTCTAGTCAGACCTGTGCTGGCATGTGGAAGTGAAATATGGACCCTGACGAGTGAATCCGAAAAGGCAGTGGACATATTTGTAGCAAAGTGCTCCGCAAAGTCTACGGCCCATTAAAAGAAGGAACAGAGTGGAGACTACGTTACAGGGACGAGTTGTATGAACAATTTAAGGAACCATCTATACTTGCTTGCGTAGTTACGCTAACTGCAATTGGCGGATCATATCGAAAGAATGGAAGAACTACGAATATCCAAAAGAACATTAACGGACAGAGCACAAGGTGGAAGTCCAGCGGGAAGATTGGAATTCGATGGGAAGATATGATACAAGTTGAAAACAGATCCTTGCTGAGAGTGATCAGCTGGCGAATGAGGTCGCAGGACCGTGATGATTGGACCAATGTCCAGCTTGGATTGTTGCGCCATAGATGATGATAAATTATACTGTGTACGTGCACGGAGTACTCTATGGCGAAATAACATCTAGTACCCAAGCTGTTGAGCCACCCCGATTTGGTTGGCAATAGCAGTTCCTAAGGAGGATTCCCGACCGAATCACCAAAACTGCTGAATTCAAAGTGTTATGCGGTCGAGATGCACCGATAGTGATAGACTGTGGCAGCTCCTGATGAGGATGAGTTCCTGATGACAGTCCATCAGATGCGTCGAAACCGCAGTTCATAGATATCAACGCACCTAATCTACATCTAAATCATCCGGTTATGTAAAACAACATATAGCTCAATGATTATGTATCTGCCTTGTGTGCCATGTGATGGGGGTTCGATTCTAGCCAAGCCACTGGATGTGTATATCTGTATATATTTGTAAAGCATTCTATGTAAAATTGTAGTTTCACAAGGTGGCTGTGTATGGTAAGCCATTTGAGCGCAATAAGCGAGCTATATCACCCATTGTTCAGGATGACAAATTAAATAGATTGCTATAAATTTTTGATAACCTATCCAAGCGGCTAGTGTAAAATTAATTTAACCGGGCATCAGTATGGTGAAAAGTTAGAACAGCAACCGTATGCTGGGTGAAGATTATCCGAATTTTTAATTGTATCTGATTTCCGCCACTTTAAAGAAAATAATGTATAACCTTTTAATGATTTGAATAATTCCAAAATTAGTATAATTTATTGAGTTATATGAGAACCTGCTCGTTTTTACGAAAAAAAAACTTTCACATGAAAGTAGCTGCGTTTACAAATATCAGAGGTCATTATGATCCAACCTGACGAACGTCGGATTTCTATAAAAATATTTTTATTTTGCTTGAAGACTCAAAAATACTTAAAAACTTGCAAGGCATTTAACCGATTTATATCAAATTTTGCATGAGTTTTTCTCTTGGTATATGCACCATAGTAAAACAATGAGACTTTTCGTCCTCTCCACTGCTTTTTCGAACCGACTAATCATTGAGATATTAGACGCACTGAATTTCGGAGCCCAACCTAATGGGGTTCTCAAAACCTTATTAGCCTTTAGATAGGCTCAAGACCCCATGTTAACTGTGTAGCATTTCACATTCCTGAAGCTGCTATCGCTGGATTTCGGCTCTTAAAAGTCTGCTTTTGCACCTGGTCGAACCATCGACACTGATGATCCCACCCATAGTACCGTAGTGTTATTAGTTTTCTAAGCGTTAATGATTGTATTTGAAATTCAGGATTACAATTCTCTAAAATGCGTTTAGTAACTCATAGGTGAACAGATCATATTTTTACGGAGCGATCCGAAAAAGATCTCCACGGGAGGAGGATAATCCTAGAAAGGCTAAAATCATGAATAGAGTGTTTATCAAAAGTTGGAATATTACCAAGAAAGAGGCTTTCAGAATTGATGAAAAAAGTTTATGGCGATGATTGTCTATCTCGTGCCAGAGTTCATGAGTGGTTTACACGTTTCAGAGATGGTCGTGAGGACATGAATGACGATGAACATACGGGCCGCCCAAAAGCACCGAAAACTCCATCGAAATTGTGCGCGAATTCATCAAAACTGAGCCGAAATCATTGTTGAAATTCATGGAATCGGAGTTGAATAACTCCAAAACATCAATTTATCGCATTTTAACCGTTCATTTGGGCATACGAAAGGTCTGTGCACGTTTTGTTCCGCACATGTTAACTGATGACCAAAAATTGCTCAGAATTTAACATTCGGAAGACATTATTAAAGAAGCGAGAAAAGATGAAGACTTCCTTCACAACATTTTAACTGGTGATGAAATGTGGTGTTTCCAATAAGAACCCGAAACCAAGCGTCAAAGTAAAGAATGGAAGGCCCCAGACGAGCCACCACCCAAAAAATCGCGTTTGAAGAAGTCAAAAATCAAGTCGAGGCTCATTTGTTTTTACGATTCCAAGGGAATTGTCCACAAGGAGCTCGTGCCAACGGGCCAAACCATCAATGCGACTTTCAATCTTGGCGTTCTGAAGCATTTGTTGCATCGCATTCGTCGAATTCGGCCCGAATACCGGGAGGGAGGAAGCTGGCGCTTATTGCATGATAATGCACCATCTCATCGATCCACTCTTGTAACTGATTTTTTGACTAGAAATCGCATTTTAACCATCAATCAATCTCCGTTTTCGCCGGATATGGCTCCCTGTGACTTCTACCTATTCGGGAAATTGCATTTGGCCGCGAAAGGAAAACGCTTGGCGTCCGTAGAGGGCATCCAAAAGGCTTGAACCGACATCCTGAAGGACATTCCGGTCAATGACCTGAAATACTCTTTCGAAAAGCTTTTGGATCGCGCAAAACAGAGGATCGAGGCCGAGGGAGGCTATTTTGAATAAATAAACACGAATTTATGAGAACAAAGCTCCTGTCGCTTCTATTTTAGCTCAGTTTCGTTTATTTTGAAAGGCTGCTCGTATGTAATGAACTCGTGTGTGATTTTTGCACGTGAAAATGGGTATCACTTAGTACCTTGACCAATGTGTTTTAAGAAGAAAGCACGAAGGGTAGTCATGCTAATCTGTATTGTTGTTTCAAGTGTCTGCTCTATCACTAACATCCAAAATTTTCTATAAATCTCAGTGTACAAAATTTAAAAGACGTCCAAAATTACTAGCTACCGGACCGAAGCCTGCTCTGCGACATGACACAGGGCCAACGAAAGATGGCGGTTACATCGGGTGTCGCCCACGGATCTATCCTTGGTCCAGATCTGTGGAACGTGTTTTACGACGGGCTACTGAGACTGGAGATGCCAGATGAGTCGCGCTTGATCGGCTGTGCGGTTGACGCACCGTTGAACAAGCGCAACTTAGGTTAGGTATGCTAATGCGCTGTGTGAGAGACTGGATGACTGCCCGCGGGCTTAATTTAGCACTGGAAAAACGCGAAGTGGTCATCTTGACAAAAAGAGAATCCCTAGAGTAAGGATGTTCAGTATTGGAGACTTGCAAATCGAATCGAGCCATTGGTAAAGTACCTGGGGCTATTGATCGACTCGAAGATGAGTTTCTCTCAGCAAATTAGGGCAACAACTGAGAAGGCTGCTTCGGGAGTATCGGTTCTGAGTCGACTTATGGCCAACGTAAGGGGACCCAGCCCATCAAGAAGATGCCTCTTGATGAGTGCTGTAGGGTCTGTGCTACTGTACGGAGCAGAGGTATGGGGCGACGCTCTCAATAAGGAGGTTTACAGAAAACGCCCGGCACAGGTGCAGAGAAAAAGAGCGCTGAAGATTGCATCTTCGTATCCGACAGTTCTTATTAGGCGGTAAAAGTCATTGCAGGCGTGATACCTGTCGGCCTCCTTGCTAGAGAGCGCCGCGCTATTTACCTGCGTCGAAACGAGGATGCGAGGGAGATGGTTGTCCGCGAAGAGAGACAGCACTCACTCAACGATTGGCAGCAGTCTTGGGTGAATTGCACGAAGGGAAGGTGGACTGCGCGCCTCATCCCGAATGTGAGACCGTGGCTAAATCGAAGGCATGGGGAGACTGACTTCTATCTGACCCATCTTTTGAGCGGGCATGGGTGTTTTCAGTCTTACCTGCACAAGATTGGTAAGTCACGGTCCCCCGATTGTCGGTATTGAGGAAGACAATGCCTGCCACACATTTTTTTCATGCACAAAATGGGACAGGCTGCTAAGGGCCCTCTAATGGGAGACGGGAGACCTCGCGGTGATGTTCGAATCGGTTGACAAATGGAACTAGGTTACACATTATGTTCGGGCAGTCCTAAAAGATTAAAGGGACTCACAGCAGCCGGGGGTGCTGGGGCTGGGGGATCGCTTGTCTGGACCTCCCTCTTCCCTCCCGCAAGAAGAGGGATCCCCCAGCCTGAAGGCGCCTCACGGAGTAACAAAACCAGACCTGGCCCGAAGTAATGTGTCAAACGGTTCCAGGCTAGGTTCTCAGGTTGACAGGGGAAATGTTTAGTGGGTACCCCAGTCGCCTTCTCGCGAACATGGGAGTCCCAGACTCTGTGCGTAAATGGACATTCACCTCCCTAAAACAAAAAAAAAATAAAAGAATTACTAACAACAGGAAAAAAGTGAAGTTTAACATTCAAGGAAGAGCAAATAAGAGTTCTCGTTTTCAGGTCCAATCTTACTTAGATATCTCCAACTTTCTCATTTGTCATGGTATATACTGCTGCCTGATGACTGAACTTTGGCAAAGATTGGGGAGGTATCTTTAAGGTAGGTCTAAAAGTTCGGTTATTTTTACCGCAAATCATTCAATAGAGGCTGTCTGAGACTACATCCTGAGCAAAATTTGTGCTAATTCAAAATAAAATCGAGTAAATTCTGTCCAAGATAGTAGACATTTTTGAGTTTGTAACAATCTTCGACAAGTGGCAACAAAGTAAATAAATAGTATATAAATCACCTAATTTAAAAAATTGCAACTCAAAATTTTTTGTGTAGGCGTTCTGCCAAACTTCATACTTATTCCCTCCCACGCCTCAGACCAAATACTCATCAATCCGCAATATAACATTCTGAGTTGGATAATACTAATTCATTCAAACTCGTTCAAACATTTACTCATTCATATCCGTTTTTACTCAGAGACTAGGAATAGAATCGAACACGCATGTCACGAATAACAATGCAGATGCACTGCTCATTGAGCCATGAGGAATATTTTCTTTCCTAAAACTAAATTATTTATATAAGGGCAATTCAATTGTCACGACGTTTATATCTAAGGCCGATTTCTTTACGCCTTTAGTAGAGTTTACGAAATTTTCTTTTACATTTGGCTTAGATTAATCTCATGCTATTTGCTTTAAGCTATATGTATTCAAATTTCCGATTGCCGATGCGATTATTATGCGTAAGGCCTTATTCTCTAGTATGATTGAAACAATTTTCTTGTACATTTGGCCTAGTTTGATTTTATGTAATTTGTTTGAAGGTAGATATAATTTTGAGTTTTCTTATGGAGGATGATACAAGTAAAATAAGGCAAGATTATTAGTATTTTTTCTTGTGGCAGCCCCTATTACATTGTAGTATTTATGCCCATTGGAGCAACCGCATATGTAGGAATGTTTATATTTTTTGGGCATAATTGGTATATTATCATAATTTAGGCGAGGAGCCTGTTAACTTGGTGTTTTCACTTCATGTTTGCACACGAAGTACGTATGCTGTGCAATAACGTTACTTAAAGAGATTCAGACGATAAAAATACGTATTTCCTATCACATGTCCGAATTGTTTAGAAGAAATTTGAAGAGGAGAATACAATAAGTATTCTGAAACGATAATGACTTTACATATACCCTCTGGCCGTAAAAGAGGTCTTCATCGGGTTTACATCCAGAGAAGATGGTTAAGACTGAACATTTTGGCTTGATCAACGATTATTATAAACATATTTTCAAGGACCTGGAACACAAAAACTTGGTCTACTGTGAGCAGTAAACCGCAGAGGAAATTGATTGCTAGAACATCGCCATAAAAATGAACCGATTTCTAAACTTAATGAAGACCAGGTCAAAACTTACCATATGGAAGGATTCAGAATCGCGATTGCTGCCTCATGATTAACAGTATAATCCAATTGATTTCCTGAAAATAAGAGAAAATAAAGATCAAATATGGAAATTAATGAAATTAAAGTTTAGAAGGAATTTTTTTCTCTACAGGATGCATTATTTTCTTCTTTAAACTGAAATCTATTTGATTATTCAAAGTTCATTGCACCAAAAAGAACAAGGTCTTGCTCATTTGAGGCTAATGTAAGGTTTAATATAGATTTAATCTTTTTACGAGATTCAGTAGTAGGTAAATACGAATGACTTCTGAATAGCTTTTGAAAACTTGAAAGTAATCTAGATAACTTTTATTTTAATGTAGCTTTGCTTCGTTTGAAAGCACTAGAAATTGAAAAACTTCATCTTAAAACACCTAAGTATTTTATTTCAAAACACTCCAACGCTTTATTTGAAAATGGTCAGAACTTTTAGTAAAAACAAACGTTTTATTACGTTTTCCGTTAGACTTTAAAATTTTTTATTCAAAAATGCCAAAATGCCTATTTTTTGACGGGGTGGCTTAAATAGCAGACCTGTATAACTCAAAACAGGCAATCAAAGTGGTGCAAATCATGTTTCGATTATAGGACCTTTGTATCATTTGAGAGTGATACCAACGTAAGGTCTGATGAACAAAAGGCCTGAGGGTATTCCAAATCCCAGTGGGTATGAGACCGTTTAAACCCATTCTACTGAGTAACAGCCATCATCCAGATAAACTCTTCTGATGATTCCACCTATTTTTATTTCAAAACCATTTTCACCTTCGTACGATCGTTGACATCGATCAGTTCTAATATTCCGTCTTTACGTCTTTCCCCGAAATCCAATTCCATGCCTTCATCGCCTAGTAAGGAATATAAAAACTTCAAATATCTTTATTATTATTTCTTCATCGCTGACATCGTCACCACCATCATCATTTTCTTCATGATCATCACAAAGGTACAGTGGCTTTCTTCGCTTGCCAACTCTTTCAAAATCGACTCATTCTCTCGTTGCTTTATTTCTTCATTAACTTGTTCACCATCGAAACGTCGTCTTGATCATTTCTTTTTAATTTCTTCTTTAAAGAGCGCATCCACATACTCGTAAAGTTCGATAACGCTCGCTTGCCTACCATCATTCTATCTGCTCGTACATCTGTTTTCCATCTAATGTTACTGCTGTAGCCTTTTGATTGCTTCAACCTACTAACAGTCATCATCATCATCCATCGACCAATTCTGTCTTTCTTTTGTGTATTCTCAAAAGGTTGAAGAGGAGGCACCTCTTGTTGGTTTCGATTCGCGGGAACATGCAAGGTAAAAATTGAAGATGAAGCACAACAAGGTGAAATGAAGGAGTAATCAAATCTTATAGATACACATGTCTACATAATGAAATAAAGCCAAACACACACTTAAACAATCTGGAAAGCAAAAATGACGAAGTATCTCCTAGTATACCTCCTAAGTATGGTTTGTAGTCGCGGAAGAAAGAAGGCGAGAAAAAAGATTGCCAAGAAGCTACCAAACCGGGGAAGCAACTTCTTCTCTAAGCAACTTCTTCTTCGTCTTCCAGATGAGGTTACCAAAGGTTGTTGACATCGTCTCTGTAATGACCTTGCCCCTAAAAAAATTGCGTCTTTGTATCCCATATTGAAATCACGAGTATACATGAAGAGGAGTCCACGTTCGTACGTAGAAGCTGGCAAAGATGACAATGGAGTGATGCATGAAGAATGGGTAGCTGACGTTGAACCTGATTCTTCCAACAAACATTTTTCCTTCTTAATAGTTTCGGATGACGTTGGTGCGGCGCGAATGACACCAGCAAAAAAATGCTTGAATCTTTGTTCAATTATTGAATTCTATTTCGGGAAGATTTTGAATTTCTTTTCAATCTTTCCGCTGTTCTCCTCTAATATTTAACTAGATAAGTTCGTTGATGTGTTTTTCTATTTTTTTTCTTTTCTTTTTTTTATCGTTTTTTTTTCAAACATTAGAGATAGAAGAGATGCGGAACGTTAGATGCGCAACTTATTTTCAATGACAATCAGGTCGACGAATAAATTTGCATAATTCACATTTATATATTCCTATGTTAATCGACTTTATTGTCAAGACGATGAAACGAAAGACTGGTGTTAAAAGGAATTAAAGAAGAAAGAAAAGAATTTCGTATTTTTTTTTTTAGAGAGGAGTTATATAATTTATTTTAATTGCTGTCCACTTGCATCTAGGCTAGAGACCTTGATCTGAAAGATGTCAAAACCTAATGGTGAATTGGTAATGAAGCAGTTTTGCAGTCGCTGTAGTTGAGTTTATTTAGATCCAAAATAATACGACCTAGACGAGAACTCTGTGGGACTCCAATTTTTTCGTGGATTCTACAGAACGAGAGCCTTCAATTTCTCTGAAATGTTTTGAGTAAATCTGTTTTATTTTGATAACAAAAGACAGAACAATTGACGTCACAAGATCAAGACAAAAGCAGCTCTAGAGATTTGAATTATTGGATTATTCAAAAACTTATATTGTTGCATATTTTTTACATTAAGAAGTCATTTCAAAATTTTAAAATTATAGTTAAAATCCAATCATAGCTAATTTAATAATCCAGACAGGATGAGCACCAAAGCCGGAAGCCGTAAAACATTCTCTTCATACTTGAAATTTTCAAAACTTCTCATCTTCAAATAAACCTCCTTGGCGTCAAAAACAATTCGCAGGGCCGGTTATTATTTGAAAAATGATGCTTACTACCTTATTTAAGTGATATGGGTTGTGAAGGCCTTTTAATGAAATAACCCCATTTAGGAAATACAGAAAGCTCCACGCGCAATATCGTAATATTTCTGTTACTTCCTCCGTTTTTCAACGAACGTCTCTATTATTGTATAAAAGCGTCTTATTTTGGAACGCAGAGGCTTGCCGTTAGGTCTCCAGGAGCAACCGCGGTGCTCTAGCCTGGAACGTGCGCCTGGTTAATCGATTCCTTCTATTCTTTCCACAAGTCAAGCATATCGCAATTTGCCATAATGGTACTATTAAATCCAATGAAATTCAATAAACAGGTGACCAAATATAAACTTGTCCTATCCTACAAGATTAAAAAAGATCTAATACTACTAAACTAAGTTATAACTGTTTGAGTTTCCTTGAATTCGACAACTAAGGAGATATGTAGGAATATGCGCTACGATTTTGTTGAGATTCAGAGAAAGTATGTATACCAAGTATAGCGTTAAGAATTTGTCCATCCAATGATACTAGCAATGAAAAAACAAAATGGGGCGACTTTATGGAGAAATTTTAAGGAAATTTGTGTTTTTTACCCAATTCAAGCATTTTGTTTTGCTATCAAGACAAGCTGTTGGTTGAATTTATTTATGAATGATTTAAAAGGAAGTCCTATTTATAGATTTGATACAAAACTCTTTGATCAGGAGCATACTGCTGACTACCCACTTTATTAAGATTGTTTTTGAAATTCTTTATTAAAACGGTGTGGAGTAAACAATCAAATTACAACGTAGTGAATCAAATTATTTTATTTCTAAAAGTGATCCTTTCTGTTATCTCATAAGTAGAATTTTTTCCTATATGTAGGTGGCCTGACAGGGGCTGTGAATTTTCTTGGAAAGAACCCAAGCAAGAATGAGCACTGACCAGCTTCAAAACGCCAAATTGGCATAGGAAACTGCTGCAAAATTTGATTTTAATTGTAATGTGATATCTAAGATAGCTCGACGAGACTTTGACGATAAGCAAATTACTGCTTATTTATTATGTAGAACAACAGCCCAGATTTTGCCCTACGTTCCTGAAGTGGTTGCATTCAATTGCCATGACAAGTCTAAACAGGAAACTGCTTAGTCTTTTTGCGTCTTCTCATCGTTTCAGCGGATTCCCTATTCGACGCTTCCATTGAGTACTACTCTCTCTACATTGCCAGCCGATTTTAAATTTTGTACGATCATATATCATACAACTCATCGATTTAATGAAATCTTTACTTTTTCTGCCGAACATACTCTTCCGTAATTTTCGTTGCAACATATTCACGGCCTTTTGGAAATCACTCATCAAGATAGGAAATACAGAGAAATGATCATTATACAACATTTTTGCGTCACCAGATCTCGTTTGTTTTAATGTCCTTTTGATCAAAGCGGGAAAATGGAAAATTTTGGATGAAATCGAGTTAGGTTTGCCGAAAATTGAGCTTTTCAGATATTATTGTTTTTTTTTTGTGAAAATACTTCAGGCCTTGCTTTTTGAGTGAGCATTTCGACTCCATACTCCCTGCAAAAGCTAGTAAAAAATTCAATAATTTTGTCTCGTTGCTGCCCTTAAAATGAATGGCTTAAATGGAAAATGGACGTACAGTCAAAAACGGCGTGGTAAGGTTTAGAGCATCTGCCTACCTACGTTTTCTTGTCTTTTGAAGTTTGTGTTTTAAAACACATCTTTACCGCTTGGATGATCCCCAACAAAATTTGAACTTATTTTTTGTTCACTGTCTCATTATATCTTTTATTATACGTTTATTGATATCTTCGTTGTTAAGTTTCGAAACATTTCCTAGTAAGACTACACTATATCTCTTTTCTGGGTGTTCCTATGTGTTTCGGTACCAATTTTACAATCACAATATTATATTTCACAAGGGTAACAAGATGTTCTCAGTCAAACGTGGCAGGCTTATAGTTTGGAATTAGTTTCTGCATGGAAACCCATGCAAGTTCTTCGAAGCAGTTGACAAATGTCACCTGAGCGTTCACTTGTTTTTCCAGTGTGCATTTTTTAAATTATATTCATATTACAGTGTCATGAAGTGCACGTATTATTAGCTTGCACAAACTTTATTTCTTTTATAACAACAATATATAGGTAGAGATAGGCTTTCAGATGCTACAGGAGTTTCATAGTGGTTATTCCAGATCAAAGCGCCATAGACGACCATGGGCAAAAATGGCTTCCTATTCATCAGATTCTCACAATTGTAAGACGGCGAAGCCTAATTTCATAACGTGAAGAACCCACCGGTATCAATACATAGGCCGATACAGGAATCTGCTACACCAGAAATTTCGCCTAAATTTCAAATGCTGAGCCTACTTATCACTGTTAAAAGATTACCTCAGCGATTATAAGAGATTACAGTTTCCTCTGAACAATAATTGATTGAATACGACCGCACGATCCTCAGTTGAGAAAAACTCAATTAAATACAGAGGCAACAAATCAGAGTAGGAGGCGGTTTTCCGCCAATATTAGGCCTAACTTCACAATCGACAATGGCAAGTATTGGTACAATGGGTACGGCGCCCCGTACCCAACTTCTATGATATGAAAGGTCGTAGTTTACGTGGGTACCTGTCCTTAAGAGGCCTTATTCTACGGCCACCGTTAGACAGGAATCGGTATGATATGCCAATCTGCGCTCCGCACAACTGGTGTTTGATTAAAATTACTTTCTACCTTAAATCATAAACGGCACATTTCAGCTAGGATAGGCGGCTTCTTGCCATGTAATGGATGACAGTAACCTGCAATGGGCACCCCTAGCCCATGGTACAAACCAAAGCTCTGCTCAGCTTTTCGTGACAATCTGCCTGAGTGTCACTGCATATGTTGCTCCCTTACCGAAGTAGGTGGCTACACCTCGGGTGCATGGTACGGTCTTCTCCAGAAACTAGTAGTTTCTGACAATTTCCCTCAGGGTTCAGCAAACCTGGTGCATCTTATATTGCATCATATTTTTGACTGAGAAAAGTAGTTGCGGACTACAATTCTCAACCTGTGACGCTTGTTTTTCGACCCTCTATACAACACGAGCTAACGACTGCCAAGATTCCGCCTTTCTCCTTCACGCCTCCAGGTCCCACGGTTCCCCTCCCTACTAAACTTGTGTCGTTCTTCTAGTTCCACTGCTCCCTTCCGGCCTTTATGCCTCCAGGTACACCGTCTCTCGTCTCTACTAGGCTTACGCAGTTTGTCCATTTTAACTTCACCCTCCTGCACTCATGCACCTCCAGCCAACATGCCTCCAGGTTTGTTGTTTCCCTTTTCTGCTAATCTTGCACCGTTCGTCAAGTTCCACTTCTCCCTTCAGACTCCACACCTCCAGATCTCTACTTCTCCTCAGTACTAGGTAAATATATCCTTTCGCTCGGTTCCAATTCTCCCCACCGGCCTTCATTCCTTTAGGTCCTTCGTCTCCCTTTTCTACTAGACTTACGTCGTTACGTCGCCATGCACCACCACCCAACATGCGCTTAGGTTTATCGCTTCCCGTTCCTAATAAGCTTGCGCCATTCATTCTGTACCACTTCTCCCTTGACCCTCTAAGCGTCTACGTCTTCACTTCGCTAAGGTCCAACTGGTATGACAGCTCAGATACGACAAACGTCGGTCAAAATTACAAATAGGTCCTAAATTACACGGGACCACCCGAACCAGTCGTCTAATAAAATGGCCAAAGGATATTCAGTTAGGGCGTCTAAGGTGGAAAAAATGTTATGTAGCCGTTTCATTGGACAACTGAAAGTTGAATCTTTTTGCATTGCTGGTTGGGTTCCTGGATTTGCTCAAAAGCAAATTATGAGCCAACTCGTCAGATTCTTGATGTTGAATACAATCAAACTCTGATGAAACTAATAGTTTGTCTTGACCTTTACAAATTAGCAATCGAAAAAATGAGATCCAGCCTATTGCTAAATACAAAATTGCGCCAAGTTACCAAATCTCTAATCGACCAAGATCTTGAACGTGAATTTTTGCCATTCTTTGGAATCAGAAAGGCCTGGTTATTAAATTTGGTTACAATGTCAATCAACTAATTATGGCGATAGTTGGAGAAGAATCCAGCTACATAAGATATTGAGTTGGACGAATTGTCGTTTTCAATCCCTAAAAACTGGAACCAAAAAATTTTTTGCGTGCCCTTCTCTATCCATCCACATACCGAGGTTCAGACATCCCTATGCTCTGATGATACAGGGCCACTTTCGGTTAGAGAAGAGATGAAATTTCGACACTTCTACTACTTCAAAGGAACGAGGTACTACCTTGCCCTTCTGGATCTCATATCAGGGGAAGTTGATGAAATGGCTATCGATACTTAAGAGGATCTCAAAAGAACAATTTTAATTTTCTTGATCCAATAAAGATTTTAAAGAATAAGATCCGTTATTCAGCATTGATGTGGACAAGCGCTTGGCACTTATGTTATCCATTGAGACAAGATTCTCGTAGTCCCGGAATTCGGGGACAAAGACAATCTTTATATAAAATCTTACATTATATCGAAGCCAATGGGGTTTATCTTGTGCTACATGATGATCAGTTAATCCTCGGATAAACTCCCCAAGAGCATTAACGTCAACTGTTGATGTAAACCGTTATGTAAACCTGCAAATGTGAATTCTCTTAATGAGATTTTTGTCAGTCAGATACCTTTGGGAGAAATAGCCCTGTCTGAATATATATTCCCGGGTAACCTAGCTATTGCAAATGTTAGAAATAAGCCAGCGTTGCAGATACTTAGTAGAAGTAAGCTGTTTGGTCTAAAATCAGTACATGAGCAAGCAGTGTTAGAGCTCACTATCGGCCCACGTAGAATTGTAATAAACTCTCGTAATAATCTCCCATCTAAACAATAAAAAACCAACTGGTTTAAAGAAGTAGAAAATCTTCCAGCAAGCTACAGTCTTAAATCCTTGAACAAGGTAGTAAAACCTCCCTCTTTTCCCAAATTTTGAAATGGCAACTCCATAATCTTCATAAGGTCCATAGAAAAATGAGATTCATCATCTATGGCGCGACAGCCCAAGCCGAGTCTTGCCTCAAGGATTAGTTTCTTCCCATCATCATGGTTCCGCGACCTTGTCCGATAGTTGTTGAAAAGTAAGATTGCTGCCTTTCAATTTGAGTGAAGTATGAAGTACAATTCTTCTAAAAAGGAGAGCTAATGGTGATGAACTGCATTTGGAAAAGGTTTGTAGATATGATGAAAATGAACAGCTTTGTCGAAAACCAGGAACGGTTTTCTCAAGGAATTCGACAACAGTACCTTTTCTTGTTTTTCTTTAATGTGTTTACTTTGCACCCACAATCAGCAATTTCCTGCCTCACTTTTTTTTTAACTTTTGGTTGGCGAAAAATGGTTGTTTAGACCACTCTTGAGCGCTCAAATTATTGGTCAATTACACTCGATTACCTCATACTTCAGAGTCAACTCGTTATATGTAGTAAGGAAGATCTTCCAGATTTTTGTCCACATGCATATTTTAGGTCGTTGCTGTGACAAGAAATATCTAAAGCTTAGCATAGTCAGAGACCTGACATTCATATACGCAGTGCATTGCTGTCTCATTATCTCCTAACAACAGTTGGCAAATATGTTTTCCAGCAAAACCTTTTCTGTGCAAGTGAACATGAAAGAAATTGTGTTCTGTAACGAGACCAAGGAAAGCTCTACACTCTTTCCTACTAAATGTAAATAGGAAGTCTGTTAACTTCCGATCCGACTCTTTTATTAGAGTCTACAGTCATCACGTCCTCATTAAGATTTCGCCGATTTATTCTTGAACCAGCAGTTAATCTTGTGAATGATATGGCAGCTGACGAAATCTATACAGGGTTCCCATTTCTCATTACTCTGGTACTCCTTTTACTCTGACACCCAGAAAAGACTGAACACATCGTGTCCTACCACAGAGTTCAGTTTGTCCAGACATTGGTGGCTCATTTTTGATACTACTTTTGATCCAGAGAGGGCAAGCAGTGTCATCTAGCTATCCCTATAGATCTTAATTTGCCTTCTATTCCATTTATTGTCTATGACACTAAGAAAAAATTTCTGCCTGAAATACAGAAGTCAGCATTCCTATTGGCATAAATTTCTGGATGATTTAAGAACCATCTTGTTCAAGCTCCTTTGTTTGTTATAGAGTTATTCGTATAAAAGGTTATATTTGCCTCAGCAAATACCGACTCCGAATATGACCACTGGGTCCTGTCTGGGATTCTCGTAGATCGCATAAAACATTTTTTGAGGCGAAATGATATGAGTATAATTATTGATGTTGTTAACTTTGTTCATTTTGACAGTCATAATTATTCATCTACCAATTGTCCCAAATGGAAGTTGAAAATTTTCCTAATTTTGATTGTTTCTGATATTCTGCTGCGTCTCATTGTGTGTGAGATTCAAAAATTATTTCTTAGGTTAAATTTTTAATCTCAGTCAGTGTCCGAGGGCTAATTTCTATAACCAACTGTGTAGTTGAAGATTCAACTACGAAACGGAAAACTTCTGATATAATACAATAATAACAAGAACAAAAATATTTGCGCTCATTGCTAGAAAGCCCCGTGCCATCTACCTGCGTCAAAATGAAGATATGAGGGAGACAGTTGCCCGTGAGGAGAGACAACGCTAATTAAATTATTGGCAGCAGTCCTGGATGAACAACCCGAAAGGAAGATCACTGATCTGAGATCGTGGCTCAATTGAACGCACAGTGAGACTGACTTCTACCTGACCCAACTGTTGAGCGGGAATTTGTTTTTTCAGTCTTACTTGCACAAGATTGGTAATTCGCAGTCCTTCGATTGTAGGTTTTGTGTAGGAGAGGAAGACAATGGCTGCCACACATTTTTTGCATGCAAAAGATGACACACCTGGGCTTCTACAAGGAAAGAGGAGAGCTCTCCCCAGAACCATGTGGCGCATTATGTTCAGTTGGTCCTAAAAGATAAAACGAACTCACAGTAGTCGGGGTTGTAAGATTACTATTCTAGCGACCCCTATTCCTCCCCTTCCCGCGAGAGGAGGGATCACCCAACTTGAAGGCGCCACAAAAATGAGGTTTGGCCCGAAGTAATGTGTCAAACGGTTCCAGGCTGGAATCTCAGGATGACAGGAGAGGTGTTTAGTGGGTAGCCCAAAAGTCTTGTACATCTGCGAGCTCCACATTCAGGGCGTAAATAACCTTCACCTCTCAACCACAAAAAAAAATCGCTATCACTATTCAATTGGAATTCTACTACTGGTTTCGGATGGCATTGGAATCTGAGAACTCCGGCAACTGAAAAATGATCAAAAAAAGGCTTTATGTCACAACAACTTTGCATTCGATGGTAAGTTCAAGTGCAGGGTCGCTGACAGGGGAGACCTAGCTTCGATTATAGCAGTTATGCTTTGTATGCTGCAAATATAGTTTTTTCTGGTTCAAACTGGCACTAGCTGGATATGGTAGTTAAGGGGTAACCTGGAAGAGAAAGAATTTGTCGGTGATATATATTTGGGAATGCTTATTGTTGAAGACTTTCGGTTTTAGTTTTTTTTGTAATATACTTTGAGCGACTATACATCGATATTAATGTGAGTCCTCATCAAGGAAAACCAAAACTTTTTGTTCAAGTGCTAGACGCATTCACCGAATTCAATCTTGAAAATAAGGGTCGGAGTCTTCAGTAGAAGTTATAAGGAGTACAAGAATCATTTTCAACTTACGAGTACATAGACTTATCGTTTTCGGCGTCGTCAATCAAACATATTCAAAATAATAGCTACCTCAAAGCGAGAGAACCGTGAGAAAATTGCGGATAAGCTGGAACTAAGTAACTTGGTTTGAGATACCACCGACGCTTCAGTTGAGTAAATTCTAATGGCCCACCTGGATCGTCGCTAGTACCTACTTCTGATTGAATCGAAACTTCGGGGAACAACGATTGACAGGGAATTTTTCAAACTAAGAAATTCATTAACTGTTATTCAAAGTG
The DNA here is from genome assembly GCA_963969285.1 of Odontomyia ornata. Lineage (NCBI taxonomy): Eukaryota > Metazoa > Arthropoda > Insecta > Diptera > Stratiomyidae > Odontomyia > Odontomyia ornata. Next base: position 342,315,631 of record OZ017740.1, on the reverse strand, counting down.
CAGCAAAATACTAACTTACCAAAAACTTTACCTGAAACTAAAAAGGGATATCCTTATCAAATTTGATTCATCGAACTTTATATTTTATTTTCCAACTTTACAAACAGCGGGAATTTACGTTCCCAGAATAAATTACGGAGCGAATAACCATGCTCGTAGGTGATATATATGGAGTTCAACGAAATCTAATAATCCATGTCTGAAAGTTTAAACATTGAAGAATTTTGTTTACTTGGCATCCGCAGGCCAATGGATTTACTCATGGTCTGAGTTTTTCATCCTGAAATGTTATAATATTTTTGCCTCATGTCATAAAATGTCAGACATTACTAGTAGGGCTACCTCTAGTGAAATTCTACTAATTCAATTTTTATCTAACTTTGTATTTCGTACATGTACGGGCATTAATATCAATTTTTCTTTCATGTTTCAGGAAGGCCCGATTGTGATTTTATGTAGGTGGCCTGACACGGGCAGCGCACACCCCGATGCAGCTTCGCGTCAATCGGCCTCAGAATGCTGCTTCGGGAAAAAGGACTCCTGCGAAATCAAATGACTGCGACTGAGGTGCATACCGTAGCCATAAAAATTCTTGTTGTTGCTTTGTTGTTTATAAGTCTTTTGTAATTATTTTTTGTAGAATTGAATCATTGGCAAATTAGACTCAAGAGAAAGAGCCAAATATCCTGCTTTGAGTTCAAGCTGCTGTTGTTGGCGGTTACTCATGACTTCCGGGCAAATTTTCCAAATATACAGAGCCTGCACCAATGAAGGAAAAAGGAAAAAAACCGTTGGCGCTGCAGACAATGTAGAAGCAGCTTGTTGCGCTATAAGGCTATATCTCTTTCGCTCTGAAACAAGTGTATCCACGACGATCAAACGTTTCAATATAACAATTCAACGTTAACGTCATGTGAAATGTTTTCAACTACAGAAAATTGCTCTGACGCAAACGAGGCCAATAATAATAACTTTGTAGGTCCTCCGTGGAAAACTACCATTTGTTGATTTAATGTTGATAAGAAACAATACTGGAATATAATTTTCAATACATAGAAAGATAACTAATACACAAAGGACAATTTTAAGCACTTCTCACTATCCACATTAGCATAAAATGGCAGCGTACCATACATAGCATGGCACACAGGCCACTGACGGTACCAATGAGCGAATTTTAATAAGGAGCTAGAGTACATCGCACGAGGTCTGCCAATTAAGTAATGAGACTGATTCCATGAAAACCGTATATTTAAAAACTATTCTACAACTCTGCCATCCCATTCAAAGTAGTCCCCTTGGGCAGCTATACAATGATTCCAGCGCGTTTTTCATGCTCCGTAACATTTTTAGAACGCTTCGACTGGGATGTCCGCGAGTACCCTCGACACGGCCACCTTGATGTCCGTAATCGGTTCAAACTGGATTCCTTTGACCACCGACTTTGTTCTAGGGAACAAAAAAAAAAGTCACATGGTGACATATTGGGCGAATAAGGCGGCTGTTGTAACACGGCGATCCCTTTAGAGGTCAAATACTGGGACACGCTGAGGACGTTGTGGTTCTTTGGAACCATCTTCGCGCACAACTTTTTCGTCCCAAAATCGTGGGTTAAAATTTGTCTGATTATTTCACGGTTCTTACCCAGTTCCAGTCTCAACTGGACTCCCGCTCCGCGCCTAATCTTCCACGCTTTCACGCCCCTCCTTAAACTCTTATGCCATCGAAGCACCTGGGCACAACTAAAAGCACTATCACCATGCAATTTTACAATTTCAGCGTACGTTTCCGAAGCTGTTTCGCCCATTCTGGCGCAAAATTTTATCGCGACGCGTTGCTCTTGATTTCATTTCTCCATTTTCGTGACGAGCACCACCAACACACGTCTACTCAACACGACACAACAGGCGAACTAAACAAGCTAGAGAAATGGTAAATATATCACTGGAGAGGGGAAGGATGCCGAAAAAAGGGAAGGGAATTTCAAGGTCGCAGGTTTACCACAATCGCGGCAATAAAATCAGTCTCATTACTTAATTGTTACACCTCGCAGATATAACATCCTGCGCTGAAAAAAGAGAAAGCTCAATATAATAAAATATAAAACGCTAAAACCGATTTCGAAAGAGTACAGAAGAATCAGCATTGTCTTTTCGGAGATGTATGAAGAGTGTAGGAAGACGTTCGAAAAATTCAATAAAGAAGCAACTCTACGAAGCTCCAATAAGCTATTAGATTGGCTCAACAACGAGAAGGATCGAATCGAAAAACAGGAGAAGAGAGGAATATACCAAATTGAGTGTGAAGAGTGCGATAAAATACACATAGGACAAACGAAAAGGCTAGCCGTGGTCAGATTCGAAAAACATAAAAAAGACATGGAACTATGGAAAAGGAATAAAAAGCACCAGATAAAATAAATCAACCATGGGATAAGTAGGAACAATCTAAAAGTCATCAAATTGGTATGAAAGATTTGTGGATTAGACATAAAGAAGACGATAGGTATAGCTAATACTCCTGTAATTAAAAGATTAAATCAAGACCTGGGTGACGCTTTCCGAAAATTGTTGAATTACATTAAAAATTAATTAGTCAGGTAACAATGACACTTGTACAAATAGTTAGGCACTAGGTTAAGAATAGTTATTACCACTGAAGAAGTCCTAGAGTTCAGGACGAGATATACATTTGTAGAAACTGAGCAAATGCACTTTTGAAGGCTAAAAATAGAGTCTTTAATTTAAATCGTTTCTCTTTTCGCCAAAGTCAGGTAGACGTTATCGAGCGATTATACGACAGTACTCAGAAGCTCCAAGTGCTCATCAAGTGTTGAACTCGTAACAAGCCGGTCATCCAGGTAAGCAAATACCTTTCCCTGCAGCTCGTGCGGTATGAATTTATGCGTCAACCAACACATCTTTTGAGGAGTATTACATAAACCGAACGGCATGACCTTGAAATAGTACCAGGACCCACCAGGAACAGTAAAAGCCGTCCTTTCCTTGCTTGCACCATCCAACAGAATTTGCCAAAAGCCATCCTTCAGGGCCAAGCTGGTAATGAACCTGGTTTTCTACAACAGTGCCAACAGCCCTTCAATCAGCGGCAGCGGATAGGCATCCTTAACGGTCACTTCGCTGAGGCGTCTAGCATCAAAACATGATCGTACCTTGCCGGGTTTTTAGACAAGGGTCACTGGAGGACTCCACGAACTCTGACTTTCCTCTATTACCCCTGAAGAGAACATACGGTCGAGTTCGTCATACAACAGCATAATGCCGCTTCTTAATGGGTGGAGTAGAACCAGTGTCAATGTGATGAGGCACGAGACTGGTCCAACACAAGCCTTCTGATTATACGAAGAAAACTGCGGTTTGACGTCCAGTCCAGTCGTTGCTGATTCTCTAGAGTTAATAGGTGAAATTTAGGGCTTCGATGGGGTCACGGTGGATTGGTGCGGCTTTAAAGAGGTCCCAGCAGTCAATTTCAAGACACACTGCCTGCAGTGGGGAACGAAGAGAAGGGAGGGGTCATAATGAGAAATGAAAATTATAAATAAATTAAAAAGTATAAAATAAGTGATGACAGGGAATAAAAGAATAGGAAAATATTATAAGTAAATACATTAAAAATAAAGAGAAAAAAGTGTGTGCGCCCAATATAATTCGGAAGATGATATAAATGAAGTTCAAATTTGTGAATTGAAGAATGCCGGCACGGCCGGAATTCGCAACATATATACACTGTATATTTTAATTAATTCTTCCTATTACTGCTTGGGTGTTTATGTAGGTGGACTGGTACGGGTAGCAAATTTCCCGAAAATAACCTTGATAGACTGTAGTTAGCTGGTCCAGGAAAACACCAAACTGTGATTGTAATGACTAGCGTGGCTGCTATACTACTAAAGCCCGAATTTAAAGCTGCATTAATTTTCGGTATTTGTATAACTATTCATTGCCTCGGTACGAATTTAGCTGTTGGTTATTGAGCTACAAGCACCCTGGATGAGATGTACGGAGGTGAAGAATGGTGCGGTAATAATAATTTCACTAGCCCTAAGCGGTCTTCACTTCAAAACTTAAATGTTAAATAAGAGTCATGAATAACTGATCAATTAATAGTATTCAGTAATTATTTCCCAGTAACAATAAAGTTTGCAAAAACGCGAATCAATGTTATAAATCTCAACATGGTTTTTATTTCCTCTTATTTATGTTAAAATAAACTTGCTCATTCAAACGTTCTACTTTAATATTTCCATCTGGTTGCCAACCAGTCTTTCTCGATACCTCATCTCGCTATATATGTGAAGGCAAACATGTTAAGTTATTAAAAAATAGTTGTAGGTGTTTACAAAACATGTACAAAAATGTATTGTGGACATTTCAAGAGATTGCAAAAGTCGCTAGACCGACACTTCCCCTCTCTCTATTAAGAAAAAAAAAATACTGGAAAGATTTTGAAATAATTTACTTGACATAATCGCTTGTTTCAATATTTGGCTCCGTATTATCATTGGCAGTAACCAATATTGCTATTACTTTTGAATTATTTTTATTTTTGCCATTCTTTTTCACTGCTCCAGCCTCAGTATCTCTCAGATACAAATCAATAAACGAGTAAATAAGTATATTCATGTCGGTGCCGTTTTGCGTGAAAGTACTGCCAAAGCTTGGTCATCTAGTTAAGCTACACGTACAATGTATCTATTTGAACTCATGGTACATAGATCAATCTGGTTTTCCAATAAACGCTCGTTTCTTAGATAATTTCCTGTTGTAAATACTTTACTCGATTGCCTATCATTTGTGACAAGAACGCGGTATAGTCTTGCGATTGGTTTAGGTGGTTTTTAATATCAAGGCAATAAAAAAATGTACCAGTACACGAGTAATGGCCCCCTTTTGCAAAGAACGACATTTTTATTCTTAACGACAATCGTTTTCCCCAAGTTGGATATATGTACCTCTTGCGCATATTTAAGAATGCCACTGATTAAACACTTGATATGTTTAAGACGCGGAAGTTTTTTACAACTGTCGTCATTGTCGCGGTGATGTTAATTCACGAAAGCGGGTTGGAAAGCTGTTTTGGGTGGCATTAAAGTCGTCAAATCTTGTTTCATGTTGTATTACAACTTTATTTTGAAATTCTCATTGAATTCGAGCTCTTGAGGCCAAACATACGGTTTTATTGCTTCATTTTATTTATTTTAATTTGCATTTTTCCACAGTCCGCGTTGTGTTTCGGCAGAGAATTTTTAAATGCCATGTGAATTGAATGGTTGATATACAATCGACTAAATTACTCTCATAAAGATCTTATCGTTTCTGGTACACCATCCTCGCTTCTCTCTGTTCAAGGTGAAGCAATTTTGAATGGATATGTGACAAAATATTGGAACATATGTTACTCTTCTTAGTCTTCTCGACAACAATGTAGCTCTGAAGTGGTGGAGAAATGGCTGCGCTCGTGTCACAGTATAACACCCAGTGACACACATTTTCTTGGATGTAAATATTTATTCTAATTTTAAATATATTATGGTATGTATATTAGTATATTTTTCGTAGAACTTTCCGCATTTATAACGCATAATAATTTCTGTTCGCGGATACTGAGGAAGAAAATTAGGAAATCGGATAGAGCCACGAGTCTTGGACTATTTCCGAGAATTGAAGAATGGAATAATGTTCGGGCGGCTGCCAAAAGTTTAAAACATTTTTGAAAACTTAAATGAAAGACATTATTTAAATAAGACTACAGTCAATGTTAATTCCTATGAGATTTTCTGGTCAATAGCTAGAAGAGTCATGTCCATGGTTAAGAAAATTGTTGGGACACAAATTTGTCTCATTTTCTGAAACATTTGACGGAAGAGGATTATCTTTGAGGTGGATTAGCTTTGAATGCAAGACATGTTTTATATTTTCGCATACATTCCTTTCATCTTTTTGCTTTTGACATTGGCAGTTAAATTAGCAAAGAGTGGGATTAAGAAGAAATGTATTTTTAAGTTTTTGAATATTTTTATCATTAACAACGGATACGCTCCGTGAATTTCTTCATTGTTGTATCAGCTTTACAGTCTTACATTGGCTAAACAAAAGGAGTAGTTGAAATTCTGAGACAAGTAGTTTTTAAAATGAATCTTGAAGTACAAAAAAACAATCAAGTTGGGCAATTCGAAAAGAAAATGGTGGCTTTGCAGCGTTTCCCTACTGGTGCGTTTTTTTTCTCGCTTCGGTACACGGCCGGAAACCTAGCTCCCGCAATTTTTGATCTGGAACAAAAAACCAGACATTTTTTGATTCCAATTACAGTAGCAAAAGACGCACGTAGGGGTTTTCTGATAAATTGATTTTTCGGTAAAAGGCGACCCTTCGGAGAAAAAGTTGGAAATTTGGCCCAAAAAATTATTACATAATTTTTTATAAATAAAAAAATATGCACAATTGCAAGAAACCCCTACGTACATCGCTGGAGGTAACGATGTCAAATGTACTATCTAATTTTTGAAAGGTCTTGATGAGAAGTTTTCAAAACAGGTCTTAAAATGACAAATTTTGCTTTGAGGGGTGAAGGGGAAATGTACGAAAATTTGGTGTCCCCCCCTTTGACCCGAAAAATCTGAAAAAATCAGAGAGGTGAGACTTAAGGAGTACAAGGGCAACAAATACCTCAGAAGTCGAAATTCGATCAACTCTGTTAATAATAGTAGATTTTATAAAATCAAAATGGGACCCTTAAATTTCCCAAAAGCTACACTTTAATTTTTTTGGTAGCAATTGTATGTTCTCTGAAAATTTCACAACAATTGAACAATAACCAGCTAAGTTCCCGCCGATTAAATATTCAACAATTACAACAACATTAACACGTGATATTAAGGAGAAACACGTTTGCAACGGACCTAGAAACTACAAATATGTAGGAATTTGGATAAAAATTTTAGAAATGGTTTGTAATATTGATGTGTTATCATGACTAACTAAGCGACGGCGTCAAAACACTTGCAACAAAAGGCGGCGAACTTAAAGAAATAAAAACCATAATAATTTTTCGAACTCAATTTATGGAACCTGTATATTAGTCAAGTTTTGATATGCAGAATATATTATTTCATTTACGAATTGTTTTACAAAACCTTTCTGGCAGGAGCACTCTCCTGCTACTTCAACTTATTTCACATGATCTATGCATTCTTTTTTCACAACTTTAATTTCTTTGTTAGGCTTAGCATCGGTCATACCTTAAAATGTCTTAGAATCGCCGTCGCCTGTGTAATTTATGTACTTCAGATCATGTAAAGCTTCAGAGCGCCAAAAGATTTCAATAACTGCGTCGATTTCAATTTTCCCAGACGGTCCCTCGTGGCTTGATTGACATTGGCTCGCATGATTTCCATACTATTCCTCATATTTTCCAGTTCCCTCTTTTTTCCTCCAGTGTTCACACGCCTTACCAGTGTGCCAGCCAATGAGATCGCCTGATACCGTGATTCCGTTTTCGTCTGCATTCTCAACAGAAATTGTTTTTTCCTTCTTTCGCTGCTTTTGAAAAAGTAGACTGGGCAACAAATTCTGTAGCACTAGCAATGTTTTTAACGATCTTACTGTAAAACGATTGAAAAGTCGGGCGGGACAGTTTCATGAACGAAGAAACTTTTTGTTTTCCACGTAATCCGACTCCAAGCAATCGCATGGCATATAATACTAATGTAAGTCATGGCAACACCAATTGAAGAGCAACGGCCACGGAATAAATCGAGAAGAATCAGTCGCATCTGAACCATCAACCGAGTCATTGTATTTTGAACACAATAAATTGATTATTAACAAACGGTGCGCGTTAGTTTATTGTTTTCCCTCTACAATTATCCTGTTCCCAAGGTCCACCCCTGACAAAATCAGAAGTGGGATCTAAGGATGGTTTAGCGCGGATTACAAGTAAAAATTCAGATCGTGCACGTAGAACGAACAAACGCCGTCGAATGTCATTTTTCTCCTCCTCGCGATCTCATGTTTTATTCTCCTACGGTTCACCTGCGAAACGAGACGAAAGAAGAAACGTGCGACATACATACGCGAAAGATACGAAAGGAGAAACGTGCGACATGCAAACGTGAGCGGCTACACATAATTGTAATAGTGGTTCAATTTCCCCTTCGGTCCGTATACGAGGGAAACGGAACGCAACACGATGCCGGTCGAAAAGGTAAATACGCTAAATAAGGAACGACTAAAACTTGAACTTAGGACTACGGAACGCCTCTACGCAGGGGGACAAAGCCGAGCTAGCACAAAGACTCTGTAAAGTTCTCGCTAATAACGAAATCGAAACGGACGGGAAAATGTCAGAATGTTCGGATGAAGATGATGTGCGCGAGATACTTGATGAAGTGAAGCGATTGAACGAGTTAATATCAGCTGTCGTCGCCGCGTTACCGAACGGGGGAAAGTTGACGACGTCGTCAACAAATGAACAGATTAACACTCAACCGATCGTAATACAGGAGCCGACACCACCACTCACTAACGCCATGAAATCGGGTAAGACGCCGCCGGCAGCGACTGCAAACGATCGGCTAATTTAGTGCGGGCATGTAGTGGACGGCATTTTCATAACATTCGAGATTTGACGGATATTTTACCAGACTTCGACCTGTCGTCCGAATCCGGTATATCGGCAGCGCAGTTCGTTGCTCGCATTACGAAGCTTGCCGAGGCATATCAGTGGAATGATAGAGTTTTAGTGTTCGCCGGTCAAGCCTCACTAAAGGGGCCTGCTAAGATTTGGAGCGATGGTTCTGTGCGAGTTCCTGGAAGCTGGCTTGAGGTGGTCGAATCATTTCCATAGTCATGAAAGCGAGGCCGATGTTCACATAAAAATGATGAATCGCACCAGAGAGCCGAGCGAGACAATACAAAGTTACTTCTATACTATGATAGCATCGGGAAGACGAGGTAGCTTGAGCGATCACGCTATAATTCGGTATATAAGGAACAGGCTACGGTATTCATCTTTGCAAAGTGCGATCGCGAGCCCAATTTTCGACACCGTCAACGATGTTTTAGCCGCGATAAAGAATTTCGAAGCGAATTCCGTTCGAATTTCGGACCCACGAACAGAGTCGAGACGCACTTTTGGACCACCACCACCGATACAGCGGGGTATTATGTCATCAAACGCGCGAGCGTAGCCGACTTCGAACAATTCGGAATCTCGTCGAGTTCAATGTTATATTTGTCTTGAGGTAGGGCATATTTGGCTAAACTATCCAAAACCGCAACTGAAACCAAGATGCGAGAAGTGTCAACGAACATCATATACGACCAACCGATGTCCGGAAGGTGGAACTGCGACCGCCTTCATAAAATCAACAGAAATAATTAATCCGCTTGTTAAGGAGGTTCTTTTCAACGGAATCAAAATTAAGTCCTTCATCGACCCCGACATCGGAAGAACACTCATTCAACGAACGATCGCAATGTCGATGGGAGGCGTGAAGCAGTGTTCACTGATCATTCTAAGAGAATTTGGAGGAGCTTCAGTAACGTGCAACGAGATACTCGAGGCCGAAATTCAATTGGATGGTAAGAATCTATATGCAAAGATTTTTCCAGTGGATGACGACTTGATCTCGGAGCCACTTTTACCGGGGTCAGATCTACTCTGCACATCAGGCAAACAACTGATCATTGAACCGGGAGCTTGTCGATTGGAAAACGTTTTCCAAAACACTCCAACTTTTGAGCCAACGCTATCCGTCAAAGAAAAGGACCAACTGTATCAGCTCATCAGTGAGCATAGAGAATGCTTCTCTAAATCACTTGCTCAGTTAGGTCAATGCAACTCGGTAACGATGACTATAAGGTTAACGACCTTAAAACCTGTCTGACGCCAGCCATACCGGATACCGTTCGCAAAGCGTGGGCGCGTTCAAGAAAGCGTGAATGAGCTGCTCGAAAACGATGTCATACGGCCATTGTCTATTGTCCTCGTTCGTAAACATAATGCTGAGGACCGTCTCTGTGTTGATTTCCGTGAGTTCAATGCTATCTCTGAAAAGCGTCCGTTTCTCACGCCAACTGTTGAGGAGCAGCTATCATCGATCGCTGGTAATTTATTTTACACGGCTCTCGATTTAATATCCAGCTATTATCAAATACCAATCGCAGAAGAGTGCAGTAGATACACTGCATTTGTCACGCATGCAGGCCAATACGAATTCAACCGGATGCCTTTTGGTCTGTGCAATGCACCGAGTTATTTTCATGAGTTCGTTACCAAGTGGGTACGACGAATGGGAAACCGAGCAGTTAGCTACGTAGATTAAGTAATTCCGCCCAGCAAAATCATCGCCGAGGGTTTAATCAAACTCCGTGAATTCCTGGTTATTTTTCGAGATGCCGGTATGACGCTTCGGCCCTCTAAGTATACGTTTTTGTCTAAACAAATCACGTTTTTGGGTTATCGCGTCGATGAGGACGGAATAAAACCAGGAGCTGAAAAGACTAATGCAATTTGAGAGTTTCAAGAACCAACCAATGTTACAGAAGCTCGAAGATTTCTGGGATTGAGCGGGGTTTTTCGCGAATTCATTCGCGATTATTCTCTAATATCGAGGTCGCTTACACTTTCGTTGAAGCAGAAGGACAATTCAAAATTTTGTTGGTCGACCGAACGACGAGACGCATCCGAAAAATTGAAATCAGCACTTTGCTGCGATCTAGTGCTCAGTGCATACGATCCGACGAAGGAACATCAAGTTCACACTGACGCGAGCACACTGGGTCTTGCTGGAATCCTCATGCAACGAGACGACGGTGGCAATTTCAGACCGGTTTTCTACTACAGCCGCCAGTATAGTGAATCCGAAAGCAGATACCATAGTAATGAGCTTGAAGTTTTGGCTATCGTCGGTCGTCAGAAAGATTCCGCATTTATTTGCTCGGTAAGCATTTCATCTCCCAAAATACATCAAGTCGTACATCGCAGCATGCTTAGAGTTCTGCTATAATAAAGGAATCACAGGCAAACCGGAAGGTCAACTTTATTCGGATGAGGTGAGACCTATTCCGTTCTGGACCTTACACGTTGATCACCTGGGACCTTTTCCGCGCAGTCGTCGGGGTAATTTGCACATCATTGGAATATCTGATTCGTTCAGTAAGTATCTAATTTTAAGAGCTGTCAAAACTACGAAATCGAAGCCCGTCATCGACGCATTCAGGGATCTGACATTGTACTTCGTTCTACCTAAGCGTATAATTAGCGATCGAGGTACTGTTTTTACATCATGTGAATTTGCTGAATTCCGCGCATCTAATGAGATGTATCTTAGTCGAGTAGCGAGTCATTTAGTAGACGAAAGTAGCCAAATATGGAATACCATTTTGTTTAAGGGACATAGCAAGAAAAATAGATAGAAATGAAAACAGTTTAATGGTATTACTAATCAGTCATACATTTTAAAGTAAATGAAAACAGTTTATTGTTATTACTAATCAATCATATATTTTTAAGTAAGAAATAAACAGCGTTGTTTTAAATATATTAATTGTCAAAGTAAAATTGAATACAAATACAAAATAACAAATGAGTACCTAAATATGGAATATGTACCCGAATATGGAACATACGCGTAATTCACTGTTTTGATAAAAAAAAATTGGCATAAACATCTCAAAACAAAATAGTTATGGCCAATAAAGTAAAAAAGCTCAATTCACTTGCAAAAGTCGCAGATCCATATATCCAACTCAGGACCAGCGCAATCACTGTGTGCCCAAAATCCACACATTATGCATTTGATCCAAGTTTCTCCTTTATTATGCATGCATTCCGCATCGGCAGAATTAGGAGATTTTTGCTCACCAGGAGGAATCAGGAGATTTTGGCTCACCAGGTCACGCTATCATTTTTTGTTCGTTTATTTCTCTTCTTATTCTTTGTCCTGGCCAGTTTAATTTCTTTTGCTTTTCTTTTAATATTTTTATCTATCAAATCATGTTTGTAAAATGATGATGTTATAACTGCTGCTACTGCAGCTATTCTTCCACTGTTAGACACTTTTCGCCCTTTGTCTGGCACTGGACATATGGCATATGGAGTCACCAGATCTAGACTACTGGGGTTAAGTCTGGAAGTCGAGAGTTCAGGTTCTGCATACGGACCTGTGTCTGTTAGGGCTTGATCAGCATTAGATCTACATTCCATTGTAGTTATATTGGTTGTACAAAAATCTCTGACAGCATTTTGTTGCGCAGCAATGCAGTCAATATCACTGAATACATTTTTTTGAAAGGCCATAGTCCTGTGACGCGAAAGCCATTTGCTGCAATCTCACCTGTTTGTGCCTTCAAGTAGGATCTGCCGAATAGCTTCACAATATCATATGAACTTAGAGGTCTATTGTTGTTTCTTATCCACATACGAATTGTTTCACTGTAGTAAGTTTTCAACGGCCCCATAAACTTTTTGTCCAACGGCCCCATAAAGTTTTTTCCAACAGCTGGAGCTTATGAGTTGTATGTGGAGGTAAGGACCCAATTTTCACGTTATTTTCTCTCGCTATGTCTATTATATCGATATTACGAGTGTGACTATAGCGCTCATCTAATATCAGTAAAACCTTCGACTCAGGAGTCGAGTTGGTGTATTGAATGAAATGCTTGAACCAATCAGTAAAGATGTTCGTTTGAATCCACCCTGATGGATGAGCAACTCCAACAGATCCTAGCGGACAGCCTTTCATTAGCTGAGCGCTCATATTTTTACTTGGAAATAGAATGAAAGGTGGCACAAAATGACCAGTAGCATTCATGCAAATAACTGTTGTCATAAGAGATCCTCTTTCTGCTGATTTGAGGTATCTTACTTTGTACGATTTGGGGTATCTTACTTTGTACAATTGGTAAACCAGTTTCATCCACGTTGTATATACGGTTAGGTGGATATTTATTTTTAGTGCAGACTTCTTCGAGAAGAGCGGAAAAGGCATCCACTATTTCCTTCTGAAATCCAATGCTCTGGCAAAAGACGAACCTGTTGCTTTTCGTATTGAAAGCTTCGTCTTATGACGATTTAAAAATAACTTTAACCACTTTTTTTACCTGATTCAGCGAACGGATGCTGCAAGTTGTTACCCGTAGCTAGCATATTTGTCATTCTGCGAATATCGTTTCACGTCAAACCATAAAACTTGCTCTCGATTATTAAAAGGTACTCTACCAGCTGACATCCAAGTTTTGCACCCAATACTGCCTTTCTTCCTAAAGTAGTGATTGCTGCCTCTTCTGGGGACTGTTTATCTTTTTGGCATAGACGAAACAAAGTTGTCCTAGGCACTTGAAAATGCTGAGTTGCTTTTAAATATCTCATTTTCTTCTCCCAAACGAAGTTTATTGCTTCCGCCATTTTTTCTTCATTCCAGATCTTACGTTTTTTGGTAAATTGTAAAGCCGCCATTCTACAAATATATTATCAAGAGAAATAGTAGCAAGTAACAATCATCTGACATAGTAGGACCTTATTATGGACTATTCCATAATTAGCTACCACCGGCTGTCCATATTTGGATTTTCATATGCGTCCAAACTTGTATCAATATTTTTTCAAGACACGTTATTTCTAATCCAAAAGGCCGCAATATGTTGGTGAGCGAAAGAAATAGATGGAGTTCGCGTGTTGCCTTTGCAACTTATTTGTTCGGAGAAATCAAGGTATTTCATATTAAGATGCTAGCCCATATTTGGTTACTTTTTTCTAACTAAACGTTTCTGAACACCAAAAATTTAGTCAAGTAGATTAGTAAGTAGTTTAGTCGAGTCGATCTATTTCGTTCAGCATTTGGATAGCAGCGAGTATTTTAACTAATAAAATGCTCTTCTCTCGGCTAAATATTAGCATATTGCGAACAAGGCTTAAGTTTAATTTATGAAAATGCCTCGAATCTATATCAATCATATGTCTTCTTTGAAATTTGTATTTTGGAGATAATTTACGACAATTTTGCAGATTTTTTTCGCTGGCTTTTAAATAAACACGGATATGGACGAGTATAATTTTGTTTACTTTTTTCACATCGACTCCTCCATAATCCTTTCCCACCTTAATGCGTTTGCGTTTTGTTTTGACGGTGGCCTGTCACGAGCAGACTTACTTTATAAGAATCCGATGAGTATAAGCATGTCGTAATAAGTCAGTTTTTGATTTCTCAACTGATCCTCCTTCTATTGCACGTTCTCTGTATTGGTTGCTAATTCATGTAGGTGGCCCGGCACGGATAGACACTTAACCGAAACGAGCCTCAAAGAAGTCTGTGGCTAACTGTCGGTTTAGGTTTGCCACCTTGGGATCCATAACTCTCTGTCTCTTTGATTTCAACACAAAAGCCCGCATAACCTTATAACATAAATGACGATTGTAATACTTGTTTTTGTATGATGCATAAATAAATGTTTGTCATCAGTTTGAAAATTGTTATTTACCAAACACAATAGTGCACACTATAGCAGACCTTACGCTAAACTTTGCAATTCTATCGAGTAATATACAAAAACCGTATTCACTGCAAAAACAAAAACAAATCTAAAATGTCCTTGACTTGAAGCTTTGCATTAAACTCGCAACGTTTTAAATTAAATCGCGCAAAGGAGCAAATCAAACTACCAAAACAATTGCCTAGGGTTACTATTTGTTTGCTGCGAGTGTCGCATGAATTGTAAAAATGAAAACAACATAAAATTCAGTTACTTTAATCCAGCCTCGAAAATAAATAATAAAAACAAAAACAAGAAAAAGACCAAGACCAAGAAATCTCATCAACAATCTTTATCTTTAATAGATAGAATGTGATATAAAATTGTGTAGTCTTGTCGCTTAGTCGTTGAGTAGGAATTGTTGGATTCTTAGTAGTCAATTCGCGAGATCATCTTTCAGTTGCGAATGATAAAAATAGCTTTTGGAATTGCGTACTTGTGAAGGTTGCTTTGGGGCCGAGCACGACTGGGACAGTGTCTTTAAAAGATTATCCCTCATTTACACCCCGCTACTGCGACGCACGTTTAGGAAACGTAAAGATGTGTATTCATGCGAAAAGAATAAATTATTGTCCTGGTAGTAGTAGCTCGAGATTGTTGTTTCCTTTTTATTTTGAATCTGAATTAAATATCAAGTAAATATTTTCGTCAACACAAAAATTTCGTAGAATTAATTCCGTTCTGATACGAGTAAATAGTATATGCAAGAATATGAAATTTTCTATTCCCGAATTCAAAACATTGAGGGTGCAATATAACATTCATAATTTTCCTTCGCATTTAGAACTACATTTCAATAAACACATTGGGTCCTATTACCGAATCGAGTGGGATGCCAACATACGCGTACATCGCGTCAATTTTCAAGTGCTTTCATAGCGCGAGCAAAACGAAGCTTTTCTTCATCAACTTGACTGTTTTGTACGACGGCAACGTTCAATGATTCACCTAAAACGCTAATTGCTCAAGGTTATCTCCACTGATGGCACCGCACGATCGCGATACCAATCAAGCAATCGCCAACAGCAGCAGCTGTTGATCAAGTCCAGCTAAGGTTTTGTCTGTTCTCTCTCTTTGGGTTGCTTCACTTTTGGATCTGTTGGTGCAACAATTTCAAGTCGAGTATGTTTATTTTTTTTACTTATTTTAATTTTCTTAAGTTTGCTTACTTTGTAGCACGCGAATTGGAAAGATAAGATGCAAAAAATTGAAAAGATTATCGAATGTGGAGGAGGCTTAGGCGGAAAAAATAATAAAATAATTTTAGAGCGCGTGTGAATGCAGTTCCGGAATAATTTGGGAACTGCGTTTTTGTTTGATTCAATCAAATAAACTGCAATTCTTCAACATTACTCAACGCTTCCTTCAAGATGACTCAATTGAACCTCTCGAGACTCATGTCTTCGATGACCTGTTTCGCTTTCACTTTCTTGACGATTTTCACACATGTTACGATGACTTTAGAGTTAATCGGCGAAATCACTTAATCATCGTCTTATAACTAGCGACAGGAGTGGCATTAGAGTTGGAGTTTGGTCTTCGTCGACCGAATTGCATGCATCCAAGGTGATTCATTGTAGGAAATCAAATTCGCTGAATACTCATACCCGTACTATACATATGAGATGGTGAATCAGAGGTTGATGAATGAGGTGCTTTTTGGTGCAGGTTTTTTTCGAAAATGTTTTTGTATTATGTAATGGTCAGTGAAATGCATCGTCTTTTTGCAAGCGCAGGTAAGAGGTTTTGTAGTTTTTGCATATATTATTGTATATGTAACCTTGCCGCGAAATATTTTGTAAGAATTGTCGAGAGTGTATTTCAAAAGATTGATGAGGTGCTAGTTTTCGTGTTTGTTTGTAAGACAGGGTGGTGTTGACGACAGAATGTATGCGCCAAAATATTGAACGTTCGCTGTTTGATCAGTTACGCCATGTTGGTGTAAATAAAAAATGTAGCAGATGATACACGATACATAAAAAGTTTGTCAAAAAAGTCTAAGGAACAATATCCTGGTTTCTTGCATTTCAATCTTTCAACCGATTTATACAGGGTTTTACAATAAGAGATGTTATTTTGATATTAAATGAAAGATGCCATTTTTTAAATATAAATGATCGAATGTTCATTTCATTATAAAGAGGAAGGTATGCCGTTAATAGTGGAAAATAACATCAGACAAATCGCCACCCGACCACGCTTACAGGACCATATCCTTTTCATGAAATTTTCCATAACCAAATCGCAAAGTGGCTGCCCTATGTCCTCGATAGCCTCACGAATTTCATCTTTGAGGTCTTAATCGACACTGGGCTGATGGCGTAGACCTTCTCTTTCACATGGCCCCAAAGGAAGAAGTCGCAAGGTGTTTAATCACAAGATCTCGGTGGCCAATTGTGATCATCTCTCCGAGAGATAACACGATCCGGAAACTTTTCCCGCAAATGATCAATGATTTCGTTGCTTGTGTGGCACGTAGCGCCGTCTTGTTGAAAGTAAACGTTGTCCAGATCAATACCATCCAATTCCGGCCATAAAAAATCATTAATCATCTCTCGATAGCGCAATCCATTCACTGTAACTGTTGCTTTAGCCTCATTTTCGAAAAAGTAAGGTCCAATGACTCCGCCGGACCATAATCCGCATCAAACAGTCACACGTTGAGGATAGAGAGGCTTTTCAACAATAACTCTTGGGTTTTCCGAGCCCCAGATGCGACAATTTTGCTTGTTGATGAAGCCACCGAGGTGGAAATCGGCCTCATCACTCAAGATGATTTTTCGATGGAATTCCGGATCATTTTCATGCATTTCAAGGACCCAATCAGCAAAGAAACGACGTTGTTGATGATCGACCGGCTTGAGTTCTTGTGTCAACTGAACTTTATAAGCCTTAAGACCCAAATCTTTATGCAAAATACGGTGTAATGACGTTTGTGGAATGCCTAATTCCAAAGAACGACGAGTAATGGACAAACCAGGGTTTTCTTCAACACTTTCGGCTACAGCAGCAATATTCTCGGCTGTTCTTGAGTGACGTGCACGGTTTTATCCTTCACATCACTTAGTTGTCCCAACAGCTCGAATAGTTCCACCAATTTCTGTATTGCGGCCAGACAAGGTGCTTCACGGCGACCCAAAAATGTTCGAGTTTTACGGACCGTCTCTGCCAAATTTTCACTATTTTTATAGTGAATTTTAATAATTTCAATGCGTTGTTGAAGCGTGTACCGTTCCATTTTTATTAATGGCGTAGTTTCTACTTGTCAAATGTCAAAAAATGACAGCTTCGAAAGTGACATCTACCGAAATAGCGGGCTATTCAAAATAACACCTCTTATTGGAAAACCCTTTAGCTCAGCCACAACGTTCTTGCCTCTCAAACAGAAGCATAGGGGTTCAATGCTGACTTCGCATTTAAGTTTAGTTTTCACTTTTTTTTTTATTTTGTGCTCCGTTTCAAAGCATAGCTTTTTTGGGAAATATAGTTGCAACGATGGTTTGGCAAATTTTTGATGGAGTATTCTGAATAATTTTCGCTCTAAACTAAACCATGCAGCCTGGGAATGATGGCGTACGACACCTTAGACAAACAATAATGCAACACTGATCTTATTCTGTCTTGAGAAATTCGTACTTACAAATCTTTGTTGAAAACGTGACTTATCTGTTCATCTGTGGTATGCCAATTTTTCTGTGAGGTTATTGTAGTGTTCGCACGCTAATTAAAAGACGACCGATCTTAATGAGTTCAGTTTATTGACTGACTTCTTTCTTAACACTATGTGTTACATTACGAATAATGTGTATGTATATACTATGGGATAGAGCGGGACAGAACGATACTCCACATCTCCCCCGTAAATTATTAATGTTAACTTTAATTCATTTATTTTCTTTTCTCATAATGTAAAGATCAATATAGAGTTATAATGTATTCATAGTATGTATATAAAAAGATGAAAATAATATTATATTTTGGTTTGAAACAATTAAATAGCTACATATTAATTCATAAGTAATTTTTGATTAGTAAGTCAAACGGTTGGGTTGTCTTGATATTCTTCCTGACCTTGTCGTGTAGTGGCCTGTAGATGTTGTAGGTTGACATGTTGTTGGGATCATTTTTGATTCACTTCGAATATTCACCTTCATCTCACCCTTCGAAGGTTTTGAACTTGAAGCTCCGAGCTCTCCTTCAGTTACTTCTTCGGGAATATATGGCACGTTCTTCCTGTGGGCGTTGTTAAGATGAAACCCATTTCTTCGGTAAACCCCAGAATTGGTTTTCATATAGAAAGAACGGGGGGTCTCGGGTTTGGCTGCAATGCGACCCCACTGATGTATGTCTCTAATCCAGACAACGTCACCGATTTTAAAGTTTCTTCCGCTGCATACGCCATGGCGTCTATCGTAGTTATTTGTTTGTTGTTGTCTTCGTTGTTCCTCAACCATTGTTATTTTGTCCATATTGAGAGAATTTGGCTCATATCGTTCTCTCTTCATCGGGATGGTTGATCGAATTTTCCGACCCATTAAAAGTTCTGCTGGACTGTAACCGTTATTAAGTGGTGTGGCTCAGTACTCCAATAGCGCTAATTCAGGATTTTCTTTATTTTTCTTTAGAAGCGTTTTAACAATTTTAACCGCCGACTCAATGAATCCATTGCTTTGAGGGAAACGAGAGCTGGATGTAATGTGCTTAAATCCCCAGGAGTGTGTAAATTGTTGAAACTCTAATGTGTGGACCGTGGCAAACTGGGGCCCGTTATCAGTTCTAACAATTTTCGGAATGCCAAATCTCGCAAAAATCGATTTTAAGTGTGTGATGACGCATCTGGCAGTCTGTGATTCCAAATGTACTATCTCCGGGAACCTGGAAAAGTAGTCACTTATAACAAGAAACGTCTTACCATGACATACGCAGAGGTCCATTGCTATGGTGTGCCAAGGGCGCTCTGGCATTTCAGAACTGATGAGCGTATCATGTCTTGGAACTAAAAACTGTATACAGGTAGTACAGCGCCGAATATATTCTTCCATCTGTTTTGACGAGCCAGGCCACCAGACAGACTGGCGCATCCTGCTTTTGCACTTTACAATTTCCAAATGCCCGGTATGCATCGTTTCTAACATCCCGTATTGTAAGGCCGTTGGGATGACAAGTCTCTTACCGTGCATCAAAAATTGGCCATTAATTGAAAGATATTGGCGATCGTTATAGAATAACCTTGCTTCTTGTGATAGTTTTGAACGATGTGGCCATCCGTCTTGGCAATACTCCTTTACTTCTCTGATGATGGGATCATCTTGCTGGGCTTTCCGAATAGTGTTTAGTTTGCCGGTTGATGCTGGTAGCTCTTCGATAATGCTGTTGATGAATGTTTCGATTTCATCGTCATCGTCCGGTCCTGTTCCTTGGATAGGATGGCGAGATAGCGTATCAGCTGCTATAAGATCTTTTCCAGGAGTATAGATTATGCTAAAAGTAAGACCCATCATTTTCATACGGAATCTTTGGATCCTTAACGTCAATCATCGAGGTTTTTCGTAGTAAAAATTGGAATCAACGGCTTGTGATCCGTCTCAATTGTAAAATGGATGCCAACGATGTAGTCCCGGCATTTTCCACATGCCCATTTGATGCCTAAAGCTTCCTTTTCTATCTGTGCATACTTCTTTTCGCTGTCAGACATCGTTCGCGAAGCGTATGCTACGGGCTTCCGGATACCGTTCACATCTGTCTGAAGGAGCACCGCTCCCAATCCGAAAGAAGATGCATCAGACGACACAAGGGTTCTATGTGTAGGATCGTATGTCTTCAATACCGGAGCCGTTGTTAGTGCTCGTTTCATTTTTAAGAAAGCCTCCTCCTGAACCAGGTAATTTACTAATCCCAGAAACTGGCGCAGTTCCCTTACATTTTTCGGATGGGGAAATTCATCAATTGCCTTGATTTTTGATGGGCAAGGGTGTATACCCTCCTCGTCAATTTTGTGTCCCAAAAATGTAATGGATTTGATACCTATCTGACACTTAGATTTATTTAAAGTCACTCCATTCTCTTCTAGCTTTTCAAGTACAGCACGCAAATTTAGATCATGCTCTTGTATGTCATTCCCTTTCACCAATATGTCATCCATTTGGCAGATGACTCCATTAAGGCCTTCGAGAATCAACTGCATTCGTTTTTGGAACAACTCTGGGGCCGTGCAAATACCAAAAGGCAGCCTTTGGAAGCAGAATCTTCCAAATGGAGTTAGAAAAGTTGTAAAAAGCTGTGATTTTGGAGATAGCTTTATCTGCCAAAATCCATACTTCGCGTCTAACTTGGTGAAGTACTTTGCACGTTCCAATTGCGCCAGTGAATGGTCAGCAACTGGCATCGGGTGTATACCTCGTTGAATGGCTAAGTTGAGTTTCGCGAGGTCAACGCAAGGACGAATATCACCGTCGGGTTTGTTAACGATTACCATCGGAGCGCACCAATCTGTTGGCTCATCTACACGTCTGATTACACCCAACTGAAGCATTTCATCAAGTTTTGCCTTGAGCTTTTCCTTTAATGGAATCGGGACACGTCGAGCTGTTGCAATTGCATAAGGTTTCGCGTTTGGTTGCAATTTGATTTCGTAATCCTCCAACGATTTTTGAATTGTTTCGACACTCGGATTATCAAAGGTGTTGATTCGTTGTATAATTTTCAAATTTTGGCAAGATTTTAAACTCAAAAGTGGTGATTTTAAATTGTTCACAATGTAAAGTTCAGATTTACATAATATGTTTCTATATTTAAGCACGCAGTTCATTATTCCCGTAACGTCGAGACGTTCACATAATTTTTTATTCGATTTATTAATTTTCGCGTCAGGGAAATTTATTTTAAATTCTTTAAGTGGTAAGACATCTACCGGAGCTCCAGTATCTAGCATAAAATTAATTTGCTTTTCGTTGACCGTTACTCTAGCGATCCACCGTTCATCGTTATTGTTTTCGTCTGTCATCGCGCCTATGAAGAGTGTCTCGTCTTGTTCTTTGACATGAAATATCTTGTTGTTGTTGATTTTTATTTTCTTTTGACAAGCCTTACTAAAGTGGTTTCACTTCTTACAGAAACGGCATTGTTTGCCTCTAGCGGGACAGTTATGTTTGTTGTGCTGCTCTTTCGCACCGCACCATGGGCATTGACATTCTCTAGTCTTTGCACTCGCAAAGTCGCTTCGTCTGAAGTTGTGTGAAGGTGGTGATGATGACGTCTTTGGTTTATGAGAACGCAAACTATTAACGGTTGTTGCATTTGCAATAAAAGGTGTTTTTGCCAAATCTACTTGCTGCCGTCTCACTGCCGCGTGTTGCCTTACCGTTTGTACCGCTTTTTCAAGCGTTAGGTCTGCTTCTGGTTGCAACCTTTCTGACAACCTTCTGTCTTGTACACCTACCACCAACCGATCCCGTATCATCTCTTCACGCAAGCTTGAGTATGAACAGTTCTCAGAAAGTAAATATAATGATGTTATAAAGTCCTCAATGATTTCTCCTCCTTATTGGCATCGAGAATTGAACTTTGCCCGCTCGTAAATCACGTTGTGTTTCAACACGAAAAATTTCTCAAATTTACTTATGACGGAATTGTATTTCTTTTGGTCGGGAGGAGAAAGATTGAGTGACAGAAATATATCATCTGCCTGATTACCCATTACGTAGACTAAGGTGTTAACCTGCTCCTCTTCAGTTCTTTTGTTTAGCCCGGAAGCAATTCTAAAACGATTAAACCTCCGTTTCCAACGTGGCCAATCCGAAGGGTTAAATGTAAAATGTTCCGGCGCATGAACAGTAAATTTATTACCCGATGAACCCGCCGCCGCAGGCTGTTGTTCCGAAATACTCAGCGAACGACCTAATTTTTCTTTTCTCTAATTTCCGACACCGCTGCCACCATGTAATATTCGCACGTTAGTTAAAAGACGACCGATCTTAATGAGTTCAGTTTATTGACTGACTTCTTTCTTAACACTATGTGTTACATTACGAATAATGTCTATGTATATACTATGGGATAGAGCGGGACAGAAAGATACTCCACAGTTATCATTGCTACAAATACAATATTGGATAGGTACATCAGTAGTGATTGGGTATCGGAAATCTTCCTATGGAGGATCTCCCATAACATTTTTTTGCCAAAGGTAATTCAATTCGATATCAAATGATAAGTGTGAATGTTTTTGTGATAGTTGGCGGCGGTGGATTAATTGGTGTCCAACGGATCCGCGGCTTTTGTAGATTGTGAGGGTGCACGATGGGACAACGATGTTGCTGATCTGATTGCCGGACGTGTCTGGAGTTACTTCAAGGAAAGCGGGTTTGAGGCACTCGGTTGA
This sequence comes from Odontomyia ornata, assembly GCA_963969285.1. Taxonomy (NCBI): domain Eukaryota; kingdom Metazoa; phylum Arthropoda; class Insecta; order Diptera; family Stratiomyidae; genus Odontomyia; species Odontomyia ornata. The sequence goes on along the minus strand of OZ017740.1, from coordinate 342,292,699 downwards.
TTCATTTACTGTGCACCAATTAACGTGAATCGTACACAACATTTCGGTCCGGTAAATGGCTGGACAAGAGCTTTTCGGACAGCATCGACTCAAATAAAAATGTACGAGCAGTTGTTCAAATACTTGTGCTGAAATGTCAACACTTTACTGTGATCCGATGTAGGCACAGGTCGAAGTTCTCGCATCACTTGGCGTAGATTGACCAGGAACAGGTGATGATCGCTCGTCTTGTTGTTAGGGGCTAGAAACTCTTCTGGAAGTGAAAGTGTCGTTCCATAAAGCATCTCTGCGAACGATGCACCTAGACCCTCCTTTACGGTGTTTCGAAGGCCTAACAACACTGTCGGGATTACTTCTACACAGGAAGAATTTCGCTTATGGGACATAACTGCTGCTTTCAAGGATCGGTACAAGCGCTCAACAAACGACTGACCATCAACACCAGGAACAGATAAATGAAAACATGAGCCTACATGAAGTCAGATCGGCGTATGCCTCTATTTAAAAACTAATGGGCGGCTTCAATCCACAAAATGTCTTAGCACAAGTGTATAAGGAGCAATCAAATTAAAAACAGATGGCTGTGAAATTTCCAGAAGCTATTCGCAGCGTTCCTAGCAACGATTGCAGCTGTGAGCATTTATTTATTTAATAAACCAAACAAGGCAATCACAAAAAATTACTTATATCTAAACAAATCACAAAAAAAGTAAATATATATTTAACAATATCTTATTTTAATTCGTCAGTAATCTTTTTTTGAAGTTATATATTGAGAAAGAAGAAGAGTAATGTTCACTGTTAGGATTGAAGATCTTGCAACACCTGTTAATTGGCTCGTTGTCTGCGTAGGTGGTTTTATGTTGGTCTTCATGAAGCAGACGAGTATTCCTAGTGTGTTTAATCGTGATTTTGCTTGATAGTGATGCAACATTTACTATCTTATTGATTACATCTAAAACAAAGCAAGAACTTAAGATAGTTCTTCGAGATGAGAGCGAGGAAAGATTCAAAATATTAAATCTTTGCTGGTAAGGTGGCAAGTTAGCGAAATGTCTTGGGTCATAAGGATCACGCAAGGCATAAAGAATAAACTGTTTCTGCAAAGATTCAACGCGAATGCTGTGATTCCCAAGGCATAGATTCCAAATAATACAACCATATTCAAGGAGGGGGCGAACAAATGAGGTGTATAGAGTTTTGCTGACCCATAGGTTTTTGAATTCTTTGGCGCGACGTTTTATGAAGCCGAGCTGCTTACATGCCCGAGCAAGAATTGTACCGTATTGAGAATGGAAATTCAACTTTTTGTCCAACAGAATGCCCAGGTCTGAGATCTGGTCGACTTTTTGAAGTGGGGAGTCATTCAGGTTATAAGTTTGCTCAAATATTGAATTTTTTCTCGAGAAGCTTATAACATAACACTTTCCAACATTTAGATACCGCCTGTTATCGTTACACCATTTCAATAATATTTTTATTTTGGCTTGCAGGAAAATAGCCTCGGAATCGGAATTGACGGTGTGGTATATTTTGAGGTCGTCAGCATACAGAAGATGAGATACGGTTCTTAAAATTTCAGACAAGTCGGAAATAAAGATGTTGAATAAAAGGGGACCCAGGTGGCTACCTTGTGGCACTTCAGAAGAGGCAATAATTTCTCCAGAGATGCCGAACTTCAGAAGTTTGGAGATCAAAATTTCATGATCGACTCGATCAAAAGCTTTGGTGAAGTCCGTGTAAACAGTGTCAATCTGGTTACCTTTTTCCATTTCGCAGAGAATAGTTGAGTTAAGGCATTAGGCATCAGGTTAGTGGTAGGAAATGCTCGGCAAAAAGGCCGCATATAATTTGAGGTCAAATTGAATTACTATCACCTTAATACATTGATGTTGGAAATCCTGTGGTTTTGCTTGGTTTTTTTACGAAATTGAAAAATTCTTTGGGATTACGAATAATATTTTCCCCGGTTGAATTGATGTATTGATCATATGCTTCGCGAGATCTTATAGTGAATTCCATAGTCAGCTCATCATATGTAATCTTAAGGCTTGTGTCAAAGTTGTTATCTCTCATTAATTTATAGAGCTTGTTCCTTTGATTCCGCAGATGTTGAAGGTCGCAATCAAGCCAGGGCTCGGAAAGAGTGTTTTATAGAATGAAGAGACTGCTTCCTCTTGAACTTGAAAGATGGTTCCAATCAATATTGGCAAGATACAAATTTAAGAAACCAAATACAATACAGTCATTGTACGTTCGGGAAAAAGTTACATCAGATATGGGAAGCTCAACCGAAGAAGCAAAATGGCTTCGTGTGATAGAGAAAAGGTTCTCTTTGGCATTGGTTGGACTTACCACAACATCGTCATAAGCATTGGTAAAAATAAGATCCAACCAGTTTCCGTTTTGGTTGGAAGTCAGTGATACTTGTTGCAAGTCATTACCATAAAAGGCATTGATTAGATTAAGATCGATAGTATTTGAGATGTTTACTGGTAGAAGATGCAGCAATCGAATTTATAATTTCACATATCTTCTCTTAGCAGGTTTCGTCAGATTTTGTAGAATGTAAAATACCCCTATGTTTAAAAATCACTTGCCTAAGCGTATTCGAACCACTTTACGTTCAAAAGTTTTATAGGAGGTAGTATCAACGTTTTCAGAGGCCATGGAACTTTTGAGGGCCAAATCTGGAGAGTACGGTGGATGGGGCAGCAATTCGGCCATGGCGACGGCGGAGGTGTGAGCCGGCGCGTTGTCGTGGTGGAACAGCACTTTTTTCTTTGCCAAGCGGGGCCGCTTTTTCTTCAATTCGACGTCAAATCGGCCCAATAAGTCTGCATAGTAGCACCCCGTGATTGTTTTACCCTTTTCCAGGTAATCGATGTGGATCACACCTTGTGAATCCCAGAAAACGGTGCCCATCACCTTTCCGGCCGATCGAACAGTCTTCGCCTTCTTCGGAGCACGTTCGCCGGGCGAAGTCCACTGTTTCGACTGTTCTTTGGTCTCTGGTGTGACCAGTGAATCCATGTTTCGTCGACGGTCACGAAACGACGCAAGAACTCAGCCGGATTACGCTGAAACAGCGCCAAACACGTCACCGATGTGGTCTCACGGTTGCGTTTGTTTTCCGGTGTGAGCAAACGCGGCACACATCGCGCCGACAGCTTTCTCATGCCCAGTTATTCGTGCAGAATATGATGCACCGTTCCTTCTGCGATTTTTTTAACGATTTCCTCCGTAGCAGCCGTTTTTGGGGCACCTGGGCGTGGCTCATCAAAAACCGACGTGCGGCCATGAACAAACTCGTTGAAACAATTCTTGACGGTCGCCATCGAAGGAGAAGAGTCATTGTACACAGCATCCAAGCGATCTTTGATTTCGCTGCGCGTTTTCCCTTCCAAAAACAAGAAGAAGACGGAGCCAACGTATCACCACGAAAGTAAGGTGTTACTGTAGTTAATTGTACAGAAGTTTTTTGGGAGAGGCTATTAACAGGTGCAATTATCGGTTCAATCAGAGGAGAATTTTGCATCTCATTACTCTGAGTGGTCTGAGTTTCAATGGAAATTTGTCTCTCCAAGTGTCTATCATCTGAAGAGAAAGTCGACGTCTGAGAATAAGACTGAATCATATCAGAAGAGTAAGTCCTTGGTGACGAGCCAACTATATTGGATGTTGAAGATCTTCTACCCCTCATTGAATTTTGAATACATTTTTTATCGGTTTTTAAAAATTTCTGAAAATCATCTTTATTTTTATTTTGATCAATCGTCTTACTCTCAGTGAATTTAGATTTGGATTTCCATTTCCTAAAAGTCATTCCATTCCAGTTCTGGCCCTTGTTATCCTCTTGCAGATCGATGAACATCCAGGCATATTGTGCAGGAATAGACACTTTGAAGAATTTGTACTTGCGTTGCGCCAACTCTACACAACAATTTTCAAGTAAGAGCTCAAATTTGAGAAACTTCCTCATCCACACAACATCTACCGACTTTGGAGCTCCTTTGACGAAAAATACTCGGTATTCAAGATTTTTCCGGTGTGATTCAAGCATTATTTTCAGATGTTGGGAATTCGCCATTTTAATTTTCTCGATCCGCCTGTTCCATTCCTCTTCCGACCAGGGAGTGCCAAATTGAATAATGTTATTTGACCACCGAACAGGAGATTTGGCCGACTGCATAATTGCCGCAGGGGTTATTTTCTTCATGAGAGATGTAGAAGCATCCTTCACTTCTTTGTGGCTAGAGTTGACCATTGCTGCTTGCTTAAATTCTGCGAGTATCAGCTCGTGTTTTAATGGTGGCGTTGAATTAACTTTAGAGTTAATTTTTTCAAGCAAATTTCTCAAGCAAATTTTTTTCCATACTATTAATGGCTCTTAGCAGTTGTTCCTCGAACATTTTCGGCAATTTTGAATTTCTTTTGGAAATTTCGCTATCGATATCAGAAACCATTTTTTCCAAATCACGCAGGCGAGTACCGATAGTACTATATGATAAGGGAGCCGATGCTTTAAACGGATAATTAATCGATCCATCCTTCACTGCTGAAGCATCTTTCTATTCTAGCAGCTGACTTTCAATTTGGGTCGTCTCGCAATAATTATATTTAATTGAAAATAAGCGCACTCGCTAGTTCTTCAAGTAATTTTTCAGAAACAGAGCAAGAGGTTCCAGTCTCACCACCAACCAGAAGGAAGCACCTTAAATTAACCGACAAATTAACGCTGAAATATTAGCGCTAAATCGCGTATCAATCACACCAACAGTTTCAAAACCGTCAACGTTAACGTGGCTTCCGTTAAATTTATGTGAATGCTAACGTCAACGAGCCTGCTGATGTTAACGTGGCTACTAACATATTGTCTGTTGCTGACAATAATGTGGCCACCAATGTTAATGTGATTTCTAACATACGAGGGCGGTCCGATAACTACTTGGCCTCACCGCCCGATGGCGCCACTTTCACAAGAAAGATTCACTATTGTGTAGTACATTTTCGTAGACGGATACTATCAAAACTTCATTGTTTTGTTTTGACCGCGTGCGGAAGCGGGCGTGTCCGCGGATTTTAGAAAAATGGAGAAAAAGCAATATCGGTCGGTGATTCGATTCTTGTTTTTGGAAGCCGAATCACGCAGCGGAATCAAAGAGCGCTGGGATGCTGTGTACGGTGCCTCTGCCCCTGCGATGGCGACCGTATAAAAATTAGTTTAGCGAGTTTCAACATTATCGCACGTCGGTTTTTGATATGCCACACCCAGGTGCCTGGAAAATTCACGAGCTCGTATTGGTAGACCGCCGATTGAAGGTGCGCGAAATAGCTGAGACAGTAGGCATCTCAAAATACCACGTAGGTCATATCCTGCATGAAATTTTGGGCATGAGAAAGCTGTCGGCGCGATGGGTGCCACCTTTGCTCACTCCGGACAACAAGCGCAACCGTGAGACCAATCCAATGCTTGACGATGTTTAAGCGCAATCCGAAGGAGTTTCTGCGTCGTTTCGTGACTGTCGACGAAACATGACTCCACTGGTGCGCACCAAAGACCAAGGAGCAATTGAAACAGTGGACTTCACTCGGCGAACGTGCTCCGAAGAAAGCGAAGACTGTTTTATCGGCTGGAAAGGTGATGGCCACCATTTTCTGGGATTCACAAGGTGTGATCTGCATCGACTCCCTGAAGGACAAAACGGTCACAGGGCTCTACTTTGTAGAATTATTGGGCCGATTCGACGTCGAATTGTAAAAAAGGCCCCATTCGGCGAAGAAAAAAGTGTTCTTCCACCGTAACAACGCATCGGCTCACACCTCCGCCGTCGCCACGCCCGAATTGGGCTACGAACTACTACCCCATCCACCGTATTCTTCAGATTTGGCCCCGTGTGACTTTTTTTTTTGTTTCCAAACTTAAAAAAGTCACTCGCCGGGCAGAAATTCGTTTCGAATGAGGAGGTCATCGCCGCCACGGAGACCAATTTGGCCGACCTCGAGTAAACGTATTTTTCAGGCGGGTTAAAGAAAGAATTTGGAGCATCGCTGGGTCAAGTGTATCGAGCTAAGAGAAGATTATGATGAGAAATAAATGATGTTAACTCCAAAATTTTCGTTTCACTTTTGTACACTAAGTACTTATCGGACCGCCCTCGTATATGCGGCTGCAAACGCACTGTTCTTGTTGCGATGCCTTGCTGTTAGCGATGAAAACTACGCCAGTGATGAATGCCCTTAAGGAGTTCACCGGATACTTTGGTTTTCCAAAGATTCTCTTGACAGATCCAGGCACGGCTTTCACTTCCCGCACATTCCGTGAATACTGCGATGCAAAGGGTATTCGACACATAGTATTCAAACAGCTGTTCGAACGCCACGAGCTAACGGTGCCATCGAACTAGTCAACAAAACGTTGGAAAATCGCCTCCGCACGATGACCTCGGTAGAAAGAGATTGGGACTTGTACATCTATGACATTCAGTGGGCCCTAAACAGTAGTGGGCACGAAACTATGTAATACAGCCCAAACGGTCTAATGTCCGACTTCAGCTTCAAAGACAAAGTGGAAGCAACGTTTTATCAATACGCTGAACAATTCAAGGCCCCTACCACACTTGCTTCCCTGATCTCGGTCGGAAGCCCGAATATGTCAGGTTTAGTCGAACTGTCACGCCTAGCAAACCTAAGTCGAGCAGTAAAGAGTTCAATAATGAATTAGCACGAGTGGACGATGGATATAGAATTATTGTGAAATACGGACCTTTAAAAAAGTGTTTATAACGCGAATCAGGTGTTTAAATTCAATTCAGTACACAGCTTTGTGACAAGTAGAAGATTTTTTTTCAAGGCCAGTATCCTTTGGCAATATACCTAAACGCGGAGGGAGCTTTTAACAAGGTGACAATCGAGGCCATACATGAGGTTCTCCGAGCCGCACAAGTGAACGAACTCATCAGAGGGTGGGTCTCAACACTGTTGAGAAACAGGAATGTAACCTCAGAGAGGCAAAGTACACTAGCTACAGGACATGCAAGGAAAAGATACACCACAAAGAGGAGAGCTCTTCCCACTGCTGTGGGCACTTACTCGAAAGGGTGTCTTAAAAGCTATAACATTGACAGGAGTACAGGTGTTGGCCCAAGATGACAGCATCGTGCTACTAGCCTCGGGTAACCATTCTACAACGCTTTTATGGTTTAAACATTTTGCTGTCGTTCGTGCCAGTGATCATTAATAGCGATTCATCCGCCGAAGGACAATAAACTCTGAAAAATCGCAAGAACTGTGAATAAAGTTGTACAAACTACCAAACACAGTTTATTTCAAATGGGACCCCACTGAGAAGACAACAAGGATTTTAGTGAAAATTCACTATAATACTAAAGCCCTGCTTCAATTTGCTAGCTAATGGTAAAAATTATTTCGTAAATGCATTTAAAACAATACAAGTCGATCTTCTCCTCTTCCTTTTAGGGAGTTGGCTAATAAAAATGAATTGAGTTGCCAGCATATACAGGGTTTTTCAATAAGCGGTGTTATTTTGATATTAAAAGAAAAATGTCATTTTTTAATATAAATGATCGGATGTTTATTTCATTATAAAGAGGAAGGTATTCCGTTAATGGAAAAATAACATCAGGCAAATGACCACCACGACTACGCTTACAGGACCATATCCTTTTCATGAAATGTTCCATAACAAAATCGGAAAGTGGCTGCCGTATGTCCTCGGTAGCCTCACAAATTCCATCTTTCGAGGTCTTGAATCGACGCTGGGCTGTTGGCGTAGACCTTCTCTTTCACGTGGCCGCAAACGAAGAAGTCGCAAGGTGTTAAATCACAAGATCTCGGTGACCAATTGAGATCACCTCTTCGAGAGATAACACGGCCCGGAAACTTTTCCCGTAAATGATCAATGATTTCGTTGCTTGTGTGGCACGTAGCGCCGTCTTGTTAAAAGTAAACGTTGCCCAGATCAATACCACCCAATTCCGGCCATAAAAAATCATTAATCATCTCTCGATAGCGCAATCTTTTCAACGTAACTGTTGCTCCAGCCTCATTTTCGAAAAAGTAAGGTCCAATGACTCCGCCGGACCATAAACCGCACCAAACAGTCACACGTTGGGGATAGAGAGGCTTTTCAACAATAACTCTTGGGTCTTCCGAGCCTCAGATGCGACAATTTTACTTGTTGATGAAGCCACCGAGGTGAAAATGGGCCTCATCACTCAAGATGATTTTTCGATGGAATTCTGGATGATTTTCATGCATTTCAAGGACCCAATCAGCAAAGGCACGACGTTGTTGATGATCGACCAGCTTGAGTTCTTGTGTTAACTGAACTTTATAAGCCTTAAGACCCAAATCTTTATGCAAAATACGGTGTAATGACGTTTGTGGAATGCCTGACTCCAAAGAACGACGAGGAATGGACAAACCTGGGTTTTCATCAACACTTTCGGCTGCAGCAGCAATTTGTTCGGCTGTGCTTGAGTGGCGTGCACCGGTTTTATTCTTCACATCACTAAGTTGTCCCAACAGCTCGAATTTTTCCACCAATTTCTATATTGCAGTCCGACAAGGCGCTTCACGACGAATGTTCGAGTTTTACGAACCGTCTCTGCCAAATTTTCACCATTTTTATAGTGAATTTTAATAATTTCAATGCGTTGTTGAAGCGTGTATCGTTCGATTTTTATCAACGGCGTAGTTTCTACTTGTCAAATGTCAAAAAATGACATCTACCGAAATAGCGGTCTATTCAAAATAACACCTCTTATTGGAAAGCCCTTTATTTATCAGACAGATTTGGTAATATTCCCATCATTGTAAATTTATTTCAAAACTTTACTGCTTCACTAAAAGCCAACTATTTTCAATTATTCAGAATATTTGCAAACATAAATAAATTTTAAAGACTAAATTTTAAAACGACAAAAAATAGTGTCGATGCTTAAACATCAGAGAATCCACATTTTCTGATGGTAATTTTTGAGTACCCACCTGTCCCGTATGTGGAGGCATCGCGATCACTACACGATCGTGCCTTGATTACTGACGAGATCGCGACTTGTACTAAGCATAAACCGTCGGGAGTTCTTTGTTGGTGCTGAATTGAATGTAGCAAAATGAGGATTCCTTATGCATACTCGTTTGTAGGGAGTATGTGGCAAACGACGCAGCAGTAATTAAAATTCATTCGTTTATTTTCACATGTACACAACGCACTATGCTTAATGGCAACGATAACACCTGTTCTCTTTTATTCCGCAGAGTTTTATGATGGATTTATTGTGAACGATGGCTCTTGGAATTTTTCACAAAACAAAATTGATCATTCACAAAGAATAGAAGGAAATGAACTGTAGATTCCCTCGATCAAGGTTTTGATTTGAACATTTTTCGAAGGATATCCGCGTAGGCGAAGTGTTTGCATCCTTTTGTTCTTATCTGACTCCAACGCAAGAACTTCACACCTCCAATGTACCAAGCAAAGTCCAAACACTTGAACAGAACAACTTTTTCAAATAACAAGTTTATATTGAAATGCCGCGACAAAGTTCACTCTCAGCCACTTTTGTGTCATACAACATTCCAATTAAATTGCACACTCACTTTGCCCACTTGAAATTGAAACATTCCGTCGTACGCGAACTTTATACCACCGTCAAAAGCATTTCAGATCTGGTTGTTACCTTTTGGAATTCGTGGCACGGGATCTTGACAACGAACGGGTTGTGAGTTGCTTAAGAGTGTCCTTGCACCGTTTGCAAATTGTAGCGGACCACTTTTAACTTGTCATCGAACTACGAGCATGCACACCGCGCATATACCGTAACATACCGATAATACTCATATATGTGTATACAATCAAAATTCAAATTAAATGAGATCACCTCGCGGTTTTTTCATTGCCCTCTGATACACATATTTTTCTTGGCGCTGTGCTGGCACGATCAAAGACACCACCAAAGACACCGCAAGCAAACGTTGTCACCTTGGATATGTTGTTAAGCGATTTGCAAGAGAGCTTCAGCAGGAACAGGTTGCGGTTGGTTGATTAGGTTAGTTACGAGTGTCGCGAGAAACACTAGATCGTGGCAAAATCGCTGTTGTTCAACTTTTCGCTAGATCTTTAAATGCAGTGCAAAGGGGCAAGGTAAGATGTGACGCATTTCAGAGCAAACACCTTCGACATCGGAACCAAGGTATCCAAAGAATAATAATTTGGAACACACCTCTTTACGTGAAGCTGTTAAAAAGCCGCAATCGCGTTAATTTCGCTGATGATTATGAACATCATCAACGTAATGTTGAGGGCAGAGGGTAATAAATTTCATCGTGCGTGATGATCAAACTTTTCTTTCTTTCTTCCAAGGTGAAAACAACGGTTTAGTGGCGAAGAACCAAAAAAAAAACAAGAACTAAGAAATAGACGGCGGACGGAGCTCAACCAACCGAACGGAACGAGCGGACCATTCAACCGACCAACAACCGCAAACTGAGCCAAGACGCCAATGGTCTCCAGAATTGGAGGAGAACGCGAATTGCTTCAACTCCACCACAGCATTAGTAGTATCTTAGTTTGTTGCACCTTTACGACCATTCCATTCCAATCGCACTGGAAAAAGAGTAGATTCAGGTTGACGAACAAGTTTGCTTCCATACCGAGCCCAGTTATGTTGGGTTCAAGCCCCACACACATGTGCCTTTCTTTGAATGGTAGGACCAGCAAATTTTCAGATTTTCGGGGAGTCCGACAACTCTGGTCATATGATGAAGAAGTAGCGAAGGTAAAGAAGAAAGACCAAAGAGTGGTAGAAGGTTGTTACATGAACTATTCGGGACAAAGCGACAACGACAAAGACAAGAACGTAAATGAAAGGATGAAGACGTGTGGTGTCGTCTTCGATTGCAGAGCGACGGTGAATACCAAGACGACCTTAGAGGTTTACTTTCAGAGCGTGGCTGGATAGGATTTGCTCTGTTTCTGTCTGGGCAACCTAGCGAAACGACCTCCAACAAAGATGAATCTCTCTCTCAGAAAGTATCTTAGACCAAAGATACTTTTCAATTTTGCTGATATACTCGTATATTCAGCGACCAACACCAATGATGTTTTTCTTGTGCTTCGTGGCTGCAGACAGCAATGGGTGGTTTGGAGCACAGTAACAGTGCCATTAAACAACATAACAAAGAAATTTACGTTTGTTGGCCTTTCTTCGCATCGTAGCCAGCTATAATCAGGAACATATTATAGCAGTAAATGTTTGCAAAGAAATAATCAAATAAAAGATGACGAAGTTGATGAGAACAATAATTGTGCAGAAATTTTACTTATGTTATTTTTTCTTGCATTGTAACTGTTCCGGTGATTTATGACAAATAAGGAATTACTTATGTAAGAAGTCGCAATGAGGGTTATCTTTGGAACCTGGTAAATTGTATATATTACTGTATGGCTAAAAAATGCATCTCCGCATAAGTTTTGATGAGAGTATTGAATTAGTGGAAAGGTCTAGTTATAATTAGACACATATCCTTCACACAAAATGGATTCAAACAAATCCCTGGAGACAGTTTTGTTGAATATAGAACATTAACTGAAATCAATCAATTTTCAGGACGTATTCTTTACTATTCTACGACGTGGGAGTTAACAAGAATGTAGATAAATCGGCTTCAATTTCACAGGTATTTGTTTGTTTAAAACTTTTTAGGAAAAAGGACTTGTTTTACATTCAAGGACGCGATTCTACACCCTTGCAAAATTTGTTTTGTTAGAACGATCTGATGGTAATATTTTACGATTTGTCCATTTGAATTTTGAGCCAACAAATTTTCGTATGAGGTCATCAAAGCAAAGAGGTATTGTTGCAACTACGATGTTCTTGAATAAAAGAATTCCTAAATTCTTAAATCAATTTTTTGTATCAGCATTAATCCTTTGTGTCCCACTGGTCACTCCATGCAACCACCAATCTAATAATTTATCAGCCGGTTCCTACTGGTTTGTGCCACTGCCACTGCTTAAATATTGGATAGTCTAAAACGTATTGAGCCTTTTTTGTCACTAGATGATGTTCGTTGCCATATATCGGGCAATATTAATCAGATTGATTCAAACTGACATGCGTATGAAAGGTGATATTCCAGTCTACAATTTTCATATGGACGTCATTCGTGTCAAAAGTTGTATTCATTTAAAAATGAGTGAAATTTCTGAAAAAATTCGTTATATTTTACAATATCACTACGATCAAGTGAGAATGCATCGCAGGCTCATGAAGAAATTTTTGATGTCTACGGTCAAGATGCTTTATCAAAAACCACAGCCAAGAGATGGTTCGCTCGCTTTCTTTCTGGAAATTTTGATGTCAAAGATCCACCTCGCTCAGGTCGACCAATCACTGAAAAAGTCGATGAAATCTTACAAAAAATTGAAGAAAACCGAGACATAAGCAGCCATGACATTGCTAAGGAACTGAATATTCATCACCAGACAGTTTTGAACCATTTGCGTAAGGCTGGATACACAGAGAACCTCGACGTTTGGGTGCCACATAACTTAACACAAAAAATTGTTATCGACCGAATTTCCATTTGCGAAATGCTAATACAAGTAAAATGCAACAAAATCGAGCCATTTTTGAAGCAAATCATTAAGGGCGGTGAAAAATGGCCTCGTAAAATACGAGAATGGCGTTCGAAAAAGATCATGGTTAAAAAATTGTGACCCATCACAAACGACTTCAAAACCAGGATTTTTTTTGTGGTAGGGAGGTGAATGTCCATTTACGCAATAGAGTGTCAGACTCCCATGTTCGCAAGAAGGCGACTGGACTACCCACTAAGCACCTCCCCTGTCAACCCGAGAACCTAGCCTGGAACTGTTTGACACATTACTTCGGGCCAGGTCTCGTTTTGTTACGCCGTGAGGCATCTTCAAGCTGCGGGATCCCTCTTCTAGCGGGAGGGGAGAGGGGAAGAGGAAGTGCCCCCGGCTGCTGTGAGGCCCTTTTATCTTTTAGGACTGCCCGAACATAATGTGCCAGCTGGTTCCATTTGTCAACCGATTCGAGCATCACCGCGACTATATTATCCGGGGTGAGCTCTCCTGTCTCCCTGTAGAGGGCCCTTCACAGCCTGTCCCATTTCATGCACGGAAAAAATGTGAAGCAGGCATTGTCTTCCTCTCCTGGGCAATGCCAACAATCGGAGGACCCGGACTTACCAATCTTGTGCAGGTGAGACTGAAAACACCCATCCCCGCTCAAAAGCTGGGTCAGATAGAAGGCAGTCTCACCATGTCTTCGATTAAGCCACGGTCTCACATCCGTGATGAGGCGCGCAGGCCACCTTCTCTTCGTGCAATTCACCAAAGACTGCTGCCAATCGGTGAGTGAGCACTGTCTCTCTTCGCGGACAACCATCTTCCTCGCATCCTCGTTTTGACGCAGATAAATAGAGCGGCGCTTTCTAGCAAGGAGGCCGACAGGTATCACGCCTGCAATGACTTTCACCGCTGAATCAGAGACTGTCGGGTATGAAGATGCAATCCTCAGCGCTCCTATTCTCTGTACCTGTGCCAGGCGTTTTCTGTAAACTTCCTTACTGAGAGTGTCGCCCCATACCTCTGCTCCTTACAGTAGCACTGACCCTACAGCACGCACCAAGAGGCGTCTTCTTGATGGGCTGGGTCCTGTAATAAACATAAGCAGTCGAGCAGCCCCATGGTGATCAGGAGTGGCTGCTCCTGAAGAGATAAGGTGGTCACCCCGTCGAAACTGCTTAGTTTGTTGTTTTAATAGTGTAAAGTAAACTGCATCCGTCAAGTTTCCATCCTTTAGGCAGAGATGAGTGGTTCACTTCAGCCACTTTAGCATCTTTAGGTTTGACATTCCCCTTGTAATGCAACGACCTTCTTCGGTGAAAGTAACGGTTGCTTTTTGTGTAATGTTTGCGTTTGTCTCAAGCCTCCGTGTCCGCTAACTTTGACGAGGCAAAACAATATTGAATTTCTGTAGAGTAGATTAATTGACACCTAATAGAACTTTTCTAAAGACAATAAAAATTGATCGGTGCGTCTTGTAGAGTAGAGTACGCGTGATAAGTATTTTGTAGTGTAGCTTCGTGGCTCGACAAGAACCCGCCTCATATGATCCCGCAAATGCTAGTCGTCAAGCACGCGTACGCGGTCGTTAAGCGAAGCTAGTTAGCTGAGCTCGGTGTTGTTTTAGCTCGCTGACACTTGTGCCAGACCATCGGCACCCGTGTCCTACACGGACATTTCGAAATTCATTACAGTCCCCCTACCTTGACCATAAGGCGACTCAGAGCCGATACTCCTGAAGCAGCCTTCTCAGCCGTTGCCTTGATTTGCTCAGAGAAATTCATCTCTCGATTAATAGCCCAAGGTACTTCACCGCTGGCTTCGATTCGACTTGTATGTCTCCAATACTGAACATCCTTACTCTAGGGATTCTCTTTTTTGTCAAGATGACCACTTCGGTTTTCTCCAGCCCGCGAGCAGTCATCCAGTCTCTCACTCAGTGCATTAATATACCTAGCCTAAGTTGCGCTCTTTCAACGGTGCGTCCAGCGACCAGAGTCGCAGCATCGCCGCATCTCCATTTTCAGTAGGCAGTCGTAAGACACGTTCCACAAGTTTGGGCCAAGGATAGATCTCTGGGCAGTACCCGATGTAATCGCCATCTTTCGTAGGCCCTGTGTGGTGTCGTAGAGAAGGCTTCGGTGTTTTAGGTAGTCCCTCAAAAGCCGCATTAGATATTCTGGAACTTGAAAAGGATTTTCCAGCGTGTCCAGAATATCCACCCATCTAGCGGAGTTGAAGGCGTTCCTGACGTCGAGTGTCACCAACAGGACGAGCCGTCGCTTGGTGCGACTATGTGCCTCTGCCTTTTGGACTGCGCTCACCACCTTTGCGATCGCATCGATAGTAGAACGTCCTGTTCTAAAGCCGTACTGCCAAGGAGATAGGTCCCCAGCAGCACGAATCGCGTCAGTGAGTCTTGATGAGTTTCTCTAGCACGTTCCCAACTGTGTCTAGCATGCATAACGGGCGGAATGCAGACGGCGACTCGGGATTTCCCTTCTCCTTGCTGATCAGTACGAGCCTCGGCACCTTCCATCGAACCGGGAAAACCCCGTCCCGTAGGCAAGCGTTGAATGTGCAGAGCAGCAAGTCAGGACAATGATGATAGACAAGCCGCAACACCTCAGCCGGAACACCATCCGGACCTGGAGCCCTTCTCGCTTTCAACGAAAGGACTGCCTCTTCCAGTTTCGGCTGTTTAAAGAGTGGACACTCGACTGCTGTTTCACCATGGACAGCACCAACAAGGACGGGATGGGCGGGGAATAGTGCCCACACTATCTTATCCATCTTTTCCGCATCAAGTATGCAAGGCTTCCGTAGGGCACCAAGCTTCCGCATAACTAGCTTGTAGCTAAGGCCACACGGATCCTTGTTCAAATTGTCCACTAGATCTTGCCAGCAGCGAGCCTTGCTATTGTTTATCAATTTGCGAAGGCCTTTCCTGGCCGACTTATATGCTGCCACCCGGTTGGATGCCTCGTCACGGTTCCGTGCCCGTTGAGCCTCACGTCGAAGGTTGCGACACTTCCTTCGCTTTTCAGCGATTTCAGTTGACCACCAGTACCTTGGGGGTTTACCGTGCCGGGGTTTTCGGTGGGCATAGAAGCGTTGCAAGCAGTCGTAATGATGCTCATAGTAGAGTTCACCACGTCTTGAGCTGGCAGTTCTTCTGGTCCCTCCGAAGCTCCCTGCACCTCGACAAACCTCTCGACGTCCATCCTTCCGACGTTCCATCCAATTGGAGAAAGCCCAGAGCACGGACATCGGGAGACAATATCACTTATCTCAAGCGGAATGCACTGATGATCACTGGCTGAGTAGTCCTCTAATACTTTCCAATTGTGCATTTTCCGTACTAAGGACTCCGAGGCGAATGTCACGTCCGGTATGGTTCCCTCACAGCCAATACGGCAGAAAGTCGGCGAATTTCCGGTGTTTAGTACGAGGAGCATCGTCCTGGCCACCATTTCCTGGATTCGTTTTCCCCGCGAATCTGTTTGAGGCATGCCCCATTCGATTGCTTTAGCGTTGAAGTCTCCCCTAACAAGCACGCTGCTCTCTGCGTTCGAGACAGCGCCCTCCAGAGCATTAAGCTTGGCTTGGAAAGATGATATCGATTCGTTCGGCGTTAGGTACACACTAAAGAAGGCGGCCCCTGAGCACCGAACCCACAAAAACCCGTCCCCCCATCCACAACCCTCTGCTTGGAAATCACTGTTCCGAATCCAGACGGCGGCAGTACCAGTTTCGTCAGGATACCATAATGCAGAACTTTTATCATGGTGTTGCTCACTCAGCAGCAAGAAGTCGGCTTTCATATGCCTCGCAAACTGCTCAAGCAGGTTTTCATTTTCCTGATCCCAAGCCATGTCTGAAATCAGGTCTTGGATTAGCATCCTTGCAAAGAATAGTGTGCCTCCTTCGTACATTCTTTTCTTTTATGTCCCTTTCACCGCATTTTTAGCATAGGGAACTCCTATCGGGTCCTTTGCATACTTGTGTGGTGTGCCCATAGCCAAGGCATTTGAAACATTGAAGAGGCGTTGCTCTTCGCCGTATCCTACAGACAATCCACCCTATTCTTACTTTGCCCTTGTTCAGGAATTGTTCGGGGTCCTTTTCGGTCAAAGTCAACTATAGCCATGCGTTGTCCCTTATGGTTTTCTGGTGTCAGTCTCGCTTTGATCCTTCCTACGCTAGGGAGCTCCCTTTTGATGGCCTCTTCTACCTCGACCGTGACTCAATCAATATCTCTTATTTCGATCGTTGCCATCGGCTCGAGCGAGGCTATAGTTGCACTTTTGCCGAGGACTTTCTTTACTGTGTCGCAGAATGTTTCCTTATTGTCGGCCTCTGCTCCGAGTTCGACCAGTATGTGGTCCGACCGCGTTGGTCGTACTGCTTTAATTGTAGTGCTGGTGTTTTCGGGCCTTACGTTTACCCTGATGTCCCGCAGTACCTCCGCAGCAGTGCCTGCTGCCGGGGTATTCGTCGGGGCTTCGGTCTCTCCTCTTTTGTATCAGGTCTTTTTTCTTGTTGGGCGTCCGTGCGAACTTTACTTTCTGGCACTTTTTGAAAGAGTTTCTTTGCGGCTTTCTTCGCTCCTTTCATAAGCATTGTCTGGAACCCGTGATCTGGTGTTCCACGTCCATCAAGTGCCTCTTCCTTCCTTCTTTTATACCGATCTCCTTCGATTGGGCTAGACGCCATTCTTTTATTGGTTTTTAATGGTGGAGCTATCTGCATGTGGCCTTTAGGTTTCACCCCCAGCGCTTCTTTAGCCTTCTGCTCGTCTTCGGCCTTTAACCAGCTCCTCCGATAATGCCCTATGCGGTCTAGGAGCTCCTCTAGTTCAAGGAGCCCAATCTTTACTCCTTTGCTGATTTTTGGGGTGTCGCATGCAGATTGTATTTCTTCTTCGTGTCGCTGGGCGGCAATTGTTCTTTGCGACCATCCTTGGGAGAGGTTTTCGCTTTCCGTTTTCGAATACAGTACTTCCACCACATTTTCGACGTTGGCGATGCAATCACACAACGTCGCTTTATTTGCCTGATCACTCGTTTCTTTTCCTGCCGTAATCTCCTCTTTGTCTTCAGGATGGTTCTTTATTATCTCGGGATTTATGACCCTTGCATCGGTCGGTTCAGTAACGATCGCAGCAGCGACCATCGAATTCTCGATATTCGTTATATTTTCTTCCACCGCTCGAAAACCTGAAGCGTGCTGCAGAGTTTCCCACTTTTCCCTTATTAGACGCTTTGGCGTTCGCATCATTTTTTTGCTGCGCCCGAACGTCGCAGGAATCTCAGTCTGGACCAGACTATCTGTTAATCTCCGTTTTTCATCCGTCTACGCTGTCATTGTATTATTCGTCGTTTTTGTCATCGTTAGTACCGCTCTCGATGTGCTGTTAACATCGTGGCTGCAACCGCTGGTTGCGTCGTCGTTGTTATTATTTTTGGGTTTTTTTAATCTTTTTTAAGGGTTTTTCGTTGCTATCTCCGTTCGTATGTGTAGTCGCCTTTTTGGTCCCATGATTATCTTTACAGAGCAGGGAGGCCATGCGAGGGTTGGCACAAGCCCTTATGGGGACAAGTGCTCAGAGCCAGACCAGCGCTAATCGGGAGTCCGTCTCACCCGAACCTACACCACCAACCCAATGGTGCAAACTTCGAACGTATTCCGAGGCCTGCCAAGGTTTTACCGGTACGGAGACGATATGATAGTTAAATTGGAGCCGTTCACCCACGAGTGTCACCTCGGCGCTACTGTGCAAAGTAACTAGGTCTAAACTATCATATCCGCCAGCCCAAAGCATGAATTCCAGTCCTTGGTTGTAGTCCAGATCCGTGGAGGCGGCGCTCCCCACAGAATGATAGCCTCCAAGAATGCTCTTGTCGACCGGCATTCCCCCTGCGGGAATTTCCTCTGGTACGTGGGGGCGGAGCTCCTCAAAGAATGCTAGCCTCCAAGAGTATTCCTGTCAGCCAGCATTCCCCCTGCGACCTTCCGTGATAGAGAGCGTACAAATATTTACCTAGGTAGAAGCGAAGGCAACAGTCCTGGCAAACTAATACAAAGAGAAGCTGAACTGCGCTTCTGATCCCTGAATCGAGGCAGTGGCTCGATCAAAGACCTGGTAAGATTGAGTTCTACTTGACCGGGCATGGATATTTTCGGTCTTACTCGCACAAGATTGATAGGTCACGGTCTCCCGCCTGTGTGTCTTGCGTAGCAAAGTAGACGATGCAACATTTTTTGGCTACAAAGATGGGACAGGCTGCGTGGTGACCACTCCAATGAAGTTGGAGCGTTCTCCCTAGAGACTGTAACCGGGAAGATGCTTATATCCGTAGACAAATGGAACCACGTAGCACATTAAGTATGGGCCATCCTGAAGGATAATCAAGGCATACTTGAGGCGTCATGAGCAGGGGATCTCTTTTCTAGTAATCCATTCCCCTCTTTTCCCGCTAGAAAGGAGATTCCTGGATCCAAAAGAAGCCTGAGGTCTAGCCCAAAGTAATGTACAAACGGTTTCAGGCTAGATCCCCAGCTGACAGGGTAGGTGTTTAGTGGGTAATCCATAGTGCTTGGTGTGCTTGGGAGTCCCACACTCAGGGCGTAAATAACCTCCATTTCCTAAACACAAAAAAAAAATATATACACAATTTTCATTTCATGCAAGCTGATCTTTAAATCAAATAATTTTTCTTTCCTTTATCCAACCGTTTCGTTGTTTAAACTTATTGAACACTAGAAAAACACGTAACAGTCGATATTCACAAGAATGCAATTCAAAATAAATACTAAAAATAAATTGTGCGCCAGTCTCTTAACATTCTCTTCTAGCCACCAAGACTTTTTTGTTTGTGATGCATATCCATTGATTACCGCCATGATAATTCACTGCTCGTTATATCGGCGTTCATGTAGTCAATTACAGAAACCCATGTAAGGACGATGTTATGCTTTTCATCCGTTCTTCTCATCGATCAAAGCTCTAAGGATTCGGATAGTATGGATGTCTCAACCACACCAGGACAGATGAGTCCACCTGGGACTTCTGCAATGTCGCAAATCTCCATTTTTGGCATATAATCATGGAAATCTATAATTTTCCGGAACTCTGTGGTACTGCTGCCAACTCATATTTTTTCGGGATTTCATCGCGAGCTAGCTGGCTGTCTTGAAAGTTTTCGTATCTTAAATTGGATATTCTTACATCCTTCAAAAAATTGGTCTAAAGGATATTAAATGAAAGTCATAAAGGATATCAAATGAAAGCATTTCAAAACAGTTCTTATAAATCCCATTATGAGCGTATTCATGCCCATACCCTCTCATTATTGACCACCTGCGAATCAGAAGCTGAAAAATCTAGTTTTGAAAAAAGGAAGCACTTTTATGAATCCAAGAGTAAATAACAGAATTTCAATGATTTGTTAATTTCAAATTATATAAACTATGAAAATGATGGATCCAAATATTGACTGACTTGCCATCGAAGTGTTCTTTGCGTTTATTCATTGATTGCTCAAAATAAATTGAGTACAAAGCTCTAGTAACATCACCAAACTCGTGCCTACTCAAATAGTTCTTTTATTAATTTTCTGCAAAAACCATAAACCTGTTACCTGATTCACTAATTATTATTTGCAAATGCACATACCATACAGCGTAGCGCAACCATTCCAATGCCACTTTGAATGAACTACTAATGAACCGGCACGGCTGCAATTACATACCTATCATGAATAATCACCCTCCCTGAACCGAATGCAACATATGCATTTGTGCATCTATGTACACAAATATACATTGGTGCATGCTAAAATCCCATAGAATTCTTGACCCTACCCAAGCAAGACCAACTAGAACCGTCATTGTCGTACGACCACCTACCTACCCAATCAACCACTGAACAAAGAATAGATATTAGATACACTGCAACAGATACAGCACATTAGATACTGTTGCAGAATAAATAGTAGAACGTTCAAATTAAACATACTCGCACTCGTACGTGTGTGGATTTCAGTTTCAGGTGTAAGCAAAAGATAATCAAATGTTTGTTGCAATTGGCGAAAAGGTGTTAATGGGAAAATTTTACAAGGCTATTCTCAGAAATATTTTTTTTTCTTCCCATGCCATGCTTCGTCGCACTTTTAACTCGGGGTATCAATTCATTCAATCCTCGAGAAGAATGTTGCGTTCATTGATTATAAATACGAAATGAATGTTGATTACAAACATGGTCTTTTAAAAGTCGAAGTTTTGTTGCTTTTTCTGTTTTTGATGCAAAAAAAAAATAATGTTGGTGTTTTCCGAAACAGGTGAATAAGTTATTTTCATTCTTCAAAAGAATTGTTGAATTTTATTATTGAGACATGGTGGTGGCCATTTTAGTAATGGTGTTAAATTCTGTTTGTTAAATGAAGGAAATGTGGGAATGATTCGCTGTATTCAATTAGTCAAAATTTGTAAGTATGGTTCGGAAGCGTGGGGTCTCGTAGGTGCTTCAAGGTGGATTTAATTATGGAGGTAGTCAAAATTCAGTAATGAAATGAAATTCTTTATGACATTCAGGTGTGCAAATTGTAGATACAGGCATTTGTGAAAGGTAACAGGATGAGCTAACTTACTTTTTGTGAGGTTTAGTACTAAAAAGTCTGGGTGTATCTGCCATGTACAATTACAAAAATAAGTCATTGAAGTTAATCAAATCTTCAGCTGAAAGTAATGGAGAATATTGAAAATCTAATTGGAGTTAAAGATGACGGTGTACCGCACGGTGCCTTATATAAATGCTTATCACTCCATATGCTGCTTGACTTCGGTGTTCAAACAAGAGCTGTATATACTTGGTAGAAAATTAGTAGTTGTTCCGAATCACCTCAAGACAATCGAAATATTTTAGTTAATTTAATCGCATTTCATCTCGTTCTAAAATCACTGAAAATTGGTTGTAATATTTTCATGAGGTTGAGACAACAACATTTCCGCTAAATATGCTTTGGCAGCAAAAAACGAGTCGTGCGTTTCGAGTAAAAAACAATTTTTTTTTTGATTCATCGATTCCCGTCGCCTGCTTAATAATGTATACTAACTGAGCGAAATTTATCCCTGCATAAAGGTTATGGTCAAAGAATGAGATACCTTAACAATTAATCTCAACGCCAAGGATCGACCTTGGACTATTGTGCGATGGATAATAAAGAAAATGTGAATATATCAAGCCGAATTCTCCATAGAAATAATGTTTTGCTTTATTTAATTTCTTAGTACTTTAACTACAATCTCGTATACGTATCAGTCTGAGTCCAAAAAACTTATTACAAGTTCCCAAAAAAAATTTATTAAAATTTATTTTGTACTTGATGCTTGGATAAATAAATCAATTTAAAGAAGGCAGCTTCACATTCATAAGAAGGCGTTATTTCTTTAATTGCAACCTTCTACCTCGATGCACGACACTCTTTACGAAAACACAATTAAATATTCTAGCTAAATTTTGATATACATTCATTATTCGAGCATTTTTCATCCACACATACTCAGACACCTAGCTGGAATCGAAGCGGTATCTCACAGACCACAAGGCAGACTCACTACCATAGAGCCATGAGTTGTAGTCGCGCCTGTTTGAACGCTTTTTTGCGGTATAAAAATCTGAAGAAGAAAATTTTAGTAATAGTCTTGGTTACTATACGGCAATTCAAATTAAATTCAATAAATTCTGTTCCTAGCTGTCCACCAGTTCAAGCTTCTCCTCCATTCCTTGTTGATAATGCGAAAATGTAATTAGGAGACCAGTTTTGAAAGCTTTCATGAAGATTTTTCATTTGATACCCCACACGATCACCTTTAGCAAAAAAGCACATTTCCAAGGGTCACTTCCTAAAATGGCTAAATGGACTTACTAAATATTTGTTGGCCTTTTTATCCAGAAAATCTTTTCTGAGGGACGGAGGGAGACGATTTCCACTACCTTTATCTCATCTATAAAATATAAATATAGGTGGTCCAGCACAGGCGGAAGACCTTTCTTAAAGGACCTTAACACGCCTGAGCGCTAGTTATCCGGGAGGATTTCTTCCATAAAAATGTATGTGACTGCTGTGCATCGCATCTATATTTTAAATATTTTCTTTGTCTTTTGGCATATCAAAAATTTGTTTTATTGAATTGGTCCGCCATATGTTTTATTTGAGGAAAGGTTTATCCACCGATTTCGGGGTGAATTTTTGTGGCGTTTACCCTCATTGTGACCCCCCAAGTTTACATTCTGGTTAAAGTTGGATGAATATTCCTTTATTCAAGCTTTTATTCATTCATACATACCTTGGATTAACTAGAATCGAAACAAAATCTCACAGATCTCCCTTATTCTAACATATGTTATGTACATCGGAAGCATTCGAGTTTTTTTTATTGCTGTGTCCATTATTATCCATAAGGTTGATTTTTTTACTTTGTTCGTATGATTTATACAATTTTCTTGTACATTTGGCCTAGTTTGTTCCTTGCCTCATCACTGGCATGCAGTAACAAAAAAATTCACAAAGCACTTGAAATGGTGGATAGACAAATGATTTCAATGAAAGAACTAATAGCTACAATTCAACATCCAAGCAGCGAAGGTCTTAGTAAAGAATCCATCGAGGAAATGGCCACCAAAGTTTTCAACATACTTTCAGTACATGGAAACCATGAACAAGAAACAAAGCTTTCAGCCATTACAACAAAACTAGACAGCATTGATCAAAAGTTCTCAAGCTTGGAGGCAAAACTACTGGAGAAAGATGCTGGTCATATAGCTTTCAACAATCCTGAAAGTCATATAGCTTTCAACAATCCTGAAAGTCAAATGAAGGAATACAGAGAGTCGAAACAGAAACACAGCGTGCATCCCTCTATGCCATCAGCTCCAGTTCCAGTGATGACCACAGCCAAGATCTTCAAGCTAGGAGCTATCTGGTCGGAAGAAGAGTGGAACAACAGATTATCTAAACTGGAGGCAGGAAACTCATCAGCGAACACATCATGCGACCTATTCTATTTAAGGAAAGTTCCCCATCATCTTAATGCAGGCGGAGGTTCAGCGAAAACTTGAAACGGATTTCCTGATTAATGGATGCAAAGTAGAGGATATACCACATCGCAAGAAACGAAGACGTGCCTTCAAAGTGTTTGTGCCGCACAGGTATGCATGGCTTTTCACCAATTTAAAAACGCATAACGGAGTCTACATCTGGGATGATATGGTTTTTAAAAAGTAGAGAGAACCCAGAACCTCTAGTAAAATCAATTTAAATAATAATTGTAATAAATATTACTCTGCTATTATCCCACAAACCATAAAAAAGCCCAATCCTAGTGATATCCCACAAAATTTAACTCCGAATGTAGTTGCGGAAATTGCACCTCCATCTCCCAGTGTTAAGAACGCAACTAACAAGCCTATTTCTTTGGAATCTGAAAGTACTAACGAAAATTGTCTGCAGCCGAAATTCTTCGAGGAGAAAAATCTACACAAGTATGCGCCCCCACAGTCCAAACAACTCGTGGTACGAAGGAAATGTGTAAATATAAGAATTTTGTACACGGTGGTGTTCAAATTCCTTTCTCTTCACCTTCCATTCTGCTACCAACCTCAACAATTCACTCTTCAAACACCAAAGGCACATTTTTAAATCCTCTTATACCACCGGTTGTGAAAGCTACCATCAACGCTAGTGTGGATCTAGAAAGCAGATACATCTTATCAAGGCTTAGAGATCATAAAGTCTATGAATACGTCAGACTTTCTCTAGCGTACTTGCACAAAGCTCAAGAGACAACGTGCATCGATGGAAAGGCGAAGACTAATTTGAAAGTAATGATCCAGCGCGAAGGTCTTCCAATAGAAGTTGATGCCCTTCGTGGACTTTACTTAAGATTCCACGAAGAATTAGGCGTGTCCTCGGACCAAGTCAAAAAAGATTTAGATACTTACGCCTCCCATATAAGCTCTAACTATATATCCTCACTTCAGAGATCAAGAGAGCAACACCAAAAATTTTTTCGTCCCCAATAATAAACTTTCATCCAGTAGCCTAAAACTCTTCTACCACAACTGCGGTGGCATAAGAGGTAAAGTGAACAAACTCTTTCTTGACGCCAAATCGTGCCATTTCAATGTTCTGTGCCTTACAGAAACATGGTTGAATGACTCATTTCGTAACGAAAAGATTCTTGATTCTAATTGGATTATTTACCGAGATGATCGAGATTTTTTAACCACTGGGCAAACACGGGAGGGGGTGTTTTACTCGCTGTGCACACGAATTTCCCAAATGAGCTCATCCCTACTGCTGCGAACAAATCTTTCCAGCATAAAATTGTTCGCATTAAAATGTCCAAATTCAATATCTATATTGGTGTTTTTAATATTCCACCCAAATCCAGCGAAGCAACATACAATGATGTTTGCAGTGTTATTTCCTCTCTTGCGGGATCCATCGACGAGGAAGACAAGATTTTAATTGCGGGAGACTTTAATCGACCCAATTTAACATTCATCATTGAACCTGATGATAAGTGTCTTATTCCAACCTTGTTAGTACATTCTATGGGAACGATTTGCAGCAGGTCGCTCCGACTCCCAATCAGAATGGAAATTGGCTTGATCTTATTTTTAGTAATGCTTATGATGAAGTAGTGGTCAATCCAACTAGGGATGTGGACAACTTATTCTCTAATAGACTTCACCATAACGCATTCTCTGTTGAATTGCCCAATGCTGATGAAATCTATACTTTCTCATACAATAACTTAATTGTATATGACTTTCATAATGCTGACTACCAGGGCATTAATAATTATTTAAGTAATATTGACTGGACCGGTACACTTACAACTTTAGGTATAAACGATGCGATAGATCGTTTCTATAAGATAATCATTGACGCCGTTGAAAGTTATGTACCTAGGATTAAGAAAAAAGACAAATTGTCTGAACCTTGGCTTGATAGGGACCTACGATATTTACGAAACCAAAGAAGAAAACTCCATAAAATCATACAAAAAAGATCCAATGAATTGAAAAGCAAATATGATCATCTGGCAAAAGAATTTCAATCAAAATCTAGAGAAGCTTATGAATCATATGTAAACACTATTGGAGAGAATACAATCCAGAATCCAAGGAAATTTTTTGACTTCGTAAATAATAAACGTAAATCAAAGGGGTACCCCAAGTCAATGGTATATGGTGACTTAAGATCATCATCGCCTGCAGAAATCTGTGATTTTTTCGCGAGTCATTTTCAATCTATTTATTCTAGTAATAGCACCTCGTCCTATACTTCTTCTCCATCCACATGTTCAGCAGCTCTAATTAACGAGATGTTTATTTCTGAAGAAGAAATATTGAAAGCTATTGGGGAGCTTGATTTGAGCAAAGGACCAGGACCTGATTTGCTTCCTCCCTGGTTTGTGTTCCACTGCAAAGAGAAACTGCTTTTACCACTTCACATTATTTTCAATAAGTCTCTCTCCTCAGGAATATTCCCAACATACTGGAAATCATCTCATCTGATTCCAATTCACAAATGCAGTGACAAAGGGTTTGTTAAAAATTACAGAGGAATTGCTATATCATCGACCACTCCGAAACTATTTGAAAAAATTATCTGCTCCAAACTATCTCCCATCGTAGAGCCTCACCTTAATAACCAACAGCATGGCTTCCGAAAAAATCACTCGACAACCACCAACCTCACCGTGATGGTGGAAAAAGGACACCAAATTGATGCTATATACACCGATTTTAGTAAAGCTTTCGATCGTGTCAACCACAAAATACTGCGTAAGAAGTTGCAGAAATTTGGAATCACTGGATTGGCTCTATTCTTACCTAGAAAACCGAACCCAAATAATCAGGGACATTTGTCTGAAGAAATAAATGCCTACTCTGGAGTACCTCAAGGGAGTCATCTCGGTCCTCTTCTTTTTAATGTATTCATGTCAGATCTGTCAGAAACCTTTTCGGATATATCTCACTTATTTTATGCGGATGATCTAAAACTGTATCATGTGATTACCTCTCAAAACGACTCACTATTCCTTCAAAGCAAGATAAACTCTCTGTTTGAATGGTCTTCCATAAACCAGCTTCATTTGAATTTGGAAAAATGTCAGGTGATTACCTTTTCCCGCAAAAATTCAGTCTTCAAAGCTGATTATCACCTGAACAATACAAAACTGGCTAGAGTCGATAGTGTCAAAGACCTTGGTGTCATCCTGGATACAAAGATGCGGTTTAAGTTGCATTACGATGAAATAATTTCCAGAGCTAATAAGATCCTAGGTTTCATCAAGCGAAGAGCGAAGGAATTTAAGAACATATGGGTGACCAAAACCTTATACCTTTCTTTAGTCCGCCCCAAACAGGAATATGGATGTTTCATTTGGAACCCTGACAGAATTGAATCTGTTCAGAAACAGTTTCTGTTATTTGCTCTGAGATGTTTATATGATCCTAAAAACTACCAGACTTTACCATCATATGCACAAAGACTCCAAATTCTAAATATGACATCACTTTCCTCCCGAAGATCAATGATAATTTGATGCTTCGCTTTCGACGTGCTTAGAGGCACCATTAGCATACCATACATAACTAATAAAATAAAATTGAATGAAACATCACGAGCCACTAGGCATTCGCGTATGCTGATAGAAGAGCGGCATCATACAAGGTATGCGGACAGCGAGCCAATGAATAGATGTTGCAAAACATTTAACTCATTAAGTGCTCACTACTCTCCAACAATCCCCAGAGTCCAATTCAAATCCATTATCCTAAACGCCTTGTCCTCCCTAGTCCAATAAACTTAATCTAATTAAATATCTTGCAATTTTTTACTATAAAATGATTTAATACTTTTAAAATTTTTGAGAATTGTTAATGCTATTAATTGTTATTTATGTATATCAATGTATTATATGTATGCCTTGTTTGGTAATAATAATAAATAAATAAATAATAGATCTTGATAGTTCTAATGAAAATTATCCCCAAGTAAATTAAGGTAATTTTTATCATTACATTACGATACATTTTATTATTATTTTTTTCGTTCAATTTAGCCAATGAATTTTCAGTATCATTTCACGCTAAGCCATTTAAATGACTACTTATTTGTATCTCCAACTTGCGCTATATTTTGAGCTCGACGTTCCAATTGAGGGTGAGGATACTATCCTGAACATGGCTTGTGATTTTTGCACCCACAACCGCCGGGAATGCATAATGAAGATTGATGAATAGTGGCGTAGTGGATAGTCACATTCTGTGAGATTAGAACCAAAATGAGCCTTTCTAGTACAGACATAGCCACCGTCCAGTGATGATTGGAAAATATTTGAGGAAGTTTAGAAATAGTGAGAAAAGTGTTTGTAACCACATCGAAACGTCTGCTAGCTAAAACTTCAGGTAAAAACTCTACAGTCAGCTAAAATGGTCTGATAAACCCAACAAACTTTAAAGACGGATTCAGACAACGACACTAATTCCGTGTATACTCTAGATGTACGGTGTATGGTGTCGTAGTCTTAATTACCCTTAAAAGCTTGTTTATAGAACACTATAAGCAATTTTCTGTACAGAAATGACAGAACAACAGGCAGAGGAGGTGGAACGGCCATTCTTGTGAGAAGGAATGTGAACCATAATCTCGTATTGACACCTACGTTACAAACACTAGAAGCTACTGCAATTCAAGTGCGGACGGATTCTTTTGAATTCATGGTAGTCTCGGTATACAGCCGCCCGAAGGCAGCTACGCTCATTGAAGATATTAAAAAACTTCTGGACTTTCAGGGTCCCATACTCCTTGCCGGAGACTTCAATGCCTATCACCGAAGCTGGGGAGCTGTGAGAAGCAATCGTGCTGGGACTGAGTTAAACCGATTCATCACAGATAATCCACTAAGCCTGCATATGCCCAACGAACCGCTACCGAAATAGTTATCCTCTCGATATTGGTATATCACGTACCTTTGAACACGATGTACGCATCGAAGTCGTCGACGAACTTTCATCCGATCACAATCCGGTGCTCTTCTTAATAGGAGGAATATACATAGACGAACCCCTACAAGTAAAGAAGAAAACTGATTGGCAAGCTTTCCAAGTCGCACTGGCTAAAGAAACCATTATTCAAACAGCTGAAACAGCCAGCGACACAGAGAAAATGATAGAAGAAATCACAGACAAAATAATACAGGCAAAAGAGGACAACACAGTCACAACTCTGACAAGGGTGACAAACCCCTATGAACTCCTTAACGACATCAAAAATTTAATAAGGAGGAGGAATCGAGTTCGGAGAAGGGCTAGGAACACAGGCGATCCTAGATTACGCCAGGAAGCAAATCAAATTACGAACAAAATACGTGATCGGATATCAAAATTCCGCAATGAACAATGGGAGAGCTTCTTGCAAAGTCTGGAGCCTGGGAGCGATGCTTTCTGGAGGGTTTCCAAATATTTTCGTATTAAAAACAAACTTATAATACCACCAATTCACGGCCCTTACGGTATCAAATTCGACAGTTCTGGTAAGGCGGAGGCCTTCGCAGATACTCTAGAACAACAGTTCTGTGAGAATTCATCCGATGAGGAGGACCTTGACGAACACGAAGACCACGTCAATCGGTTGACCAACAGGCTCATGAGGTCAGACATTACAGACTCCGACCTAATACAAAGCACCTGTCTTCAAGAGGTTAAAGACATCATACAAGTACTGAACAGACGGAAAGCACCGGGATTTGATTTAATATCAAACACCATGTTAAAATGGCTCCCGGATAATATTCTCGATGCAATAGCAGCTAGAATTAACGAAATTTTCCGCTTGCGAAAATACCCCAAAATATGGAAATCGGCAATAGTTATTGTTCTTCCAAAACCTGGTAAAAACCTCATGTTCCCACAAAACTGGCGACCCATTAGCCTATTATCCTCTCTGTCGAAAATAGTAGAGCGGGTGCTACTAAATCGACTAACTGAGGTTGTTACCGAAAGAGAAATACTTCCAGAAGAACAATTTGGCTTCAAGCCATTACACTCCACAGAACTCACGCTTACTAGGGTGGTCCAACACATTAGAATAGGGCTAAACCGCAGGAAATCAACGGGTTTATGTTTGACATAGCCAAAGCCTTCGTTAAAGTCTGGCATGCAGGACTTATTTATAAAATGCATGAATCCCAAATGCCACTGCAGCTCATCCAAATCATTGGCTCCTTTCTAAAAGGCAGATCATTTCGTGTCAAAATAGACAACCACCTCTCAACCATGCGGCCAATTCAAGCTGGAGTCCCACAAGGATCACCCATCTCCCCCATACTGTACAACATCTTCACTGCAGACCTACCTCGGCTGCCTTTGAATGTCCACAAGTCCCTATATGCCGACGATACCTGTGTTTTATACTCATCCAGACAAGCAAGAGTCATCACCACCAAACTGCAACTCTCCATAGACATACTTTTGAAGTATTTTCGCAAGTGGAAGATCAAGTTAAACTTAGACAAGACCCAGGCATTATTTATAACCAGAAAAAGACAATAACATACGAAAACTTTGACTGTAGAAAACGAAAATATTGCCTGGTCAAGAACAGCCAAATACTTAGGACTGACATTCGACAACAAACTCTCCTGGACCGACCACAAACGCAACAAACGAGGACATTGCTACAATGTACTATCCCAACTCTTTCCACTCCTTAAGGCCAAGAAACTCAACATCTACAAACAAATAATACGACCGACGCTACTATATGGTAGTACAGCCTTCTACCAGACGACAGAGACCAACAAAAAGGCACCACAATCCATCCAAAACAAAAGCATTCGGCAAATTTTCAGAATCCCATGGTATGTTAGGAATACGGACACATACAAGGACCTAAGAATAGAACCTGTCGACATATTCGTACGTGACAAAGCACTCAAACTGCTCGACAAAGTAGACAACCATCCTAACACTACTCTGGGAATCCTAAAACGCAAAGCACTACCAAAAGAAACTTATCCAACTATCCGCGCTAACTTCAAGAAAATATGATTGACAATAATTAGAATAGCACAATCTCGTTAATAATGGTGGGCAAATAATGGCTCACAGATAGAAGGGAGCTAGGGTGCTAAATCGCACCAGCTCCAAGGAAAACGAATCCAAGGAGGACTATAAGCACCTAATTGAATTAATAATCAACAATTTCGTCTTTCTTTGCAGCAGCAAGTCTACGATTTTCGAGGCAGTAATACTGCACGACTGAAGTTTGTCTACAGCTTTCAACATCGCGTAGGGCATTCTTTATTGCGTATGAGGGTTTGGGCATGTTTTTAGTAATACTTGGCCAGGTTTAGTTCTTTAGTAGAAAACTCGTTCAGACATTTGCTACCTATCCAGTGTGTATCCTGTGCCTCAATAGATCATTCGTTTTTGGTTTTATAGCGCAAGTATATTGAACCTCGATCGCTAACTGATTGTTGAGTCGTTTTTTTTCATGTTGACTGAGTGCTAAGGATCAGCAGACTATAGTCAATCCAGCGTCTTTAAATTGTTTGTAAATTACATACTTGAAATCGCCATTACAGGAGGAATGAGACACAAAACTATAGCAGAAATTTTTATGGAAGGATCTCTGACAGAATCAAGTGACATTTATCAGAGTTGCTCTATGATGAGTCAGATATGACCCTAGACACGCATGGATCCAGCAGGATAATTTTTCAGTCAAGACATCTATATATCAAGATATAGTATGACTTCTATATATCAAACAGAAGTATTCTCAGTACTAGACGTGGTGTCAGAGATTATATACAGAAAGTGGAGAAGGCAAATAAATATTTACACCGACTGCCAAGCAGTGAAGGCATCAATTTAAGTATCATGAGTGACGCCAGTTTAGCTAAAAATTAATTACAGTAGCTCAACTGCATGATGTGCTATCTTCGCTAGAAGTCATTGGTATATTTTTAAGGAACGGTGCTAGCCAAACGACTTTTGTGAATGGTAAGTTCTCCAGAATGAATTAAAGGAATTGTAACTAATAGACATGTGATTCCAGAAGGAAAGAATTATAGCCCATACTGCGTCAGTTGCAACCGACATTCTGAAGTGGGCGTTTCCCAGTCGTCTGATATCACGTTTTGGCAACTTGGACTGGCAAGCAAGATCATCCGATACTTTAGATGCCTTTCTATATTTTTATTGTGTTGGGAGGTGAAGGTTGCTTACGCCCTGAATGTGGGACTCCCAAGCGTAACTAGGCTCTATGGACTACCCACTAACCACCTACCCTGTCAGTGGAGAACATAGTCTGGAATCATTTACTACATCATTTCGGACTAGGCCTTGTTTCTATTCGCCTAGAGGCGCCTTCGGGATCCAGAAATCTCCTTTCTAACGAGAAGGAGGGGAAGGGATCACTAGAAAAGAATCTCCTGCCCAAGACACTGTGTGACGTCCAAGTATGCCTTTTTTATCCTCTGGAACGGCCCGAACATACTGTGCTATGCGGTTTCATTTGCCAACGGAGGTAAGCATCTTTCCGATAATAGTCTGTGGAGAGAGCACTCCAACTTCATTAAAGAGGTCATGCCCCAAAAATCCATCTAAAAGTTTGTTGCGAAACAATGGTGGCATACCTGAAGTTGTCATTTCATTAGTTGAATTTCTTAGTTTCAGCGACAATTAAATGTTCAACTTGAAATGGTAAAATTTCAATTATTTGTGGAGAATAACATATATTATTTGTTTATGCCATTCATCCAAAAAGATACTATTTGGGGTGAAGGGCGTCAGCACCTGTAAATGTGTGGAATATTTTCACTGTTTTCAAGTTCATGGTGAGGTCCGCTGGTCTAATGCTTTTCAGTTTGCCATGGCTTCGGCAATATACTGTCTATATAATTGCCTTGAAGTGTAATCAAAAATCAAATGACAGTTAATTCATGTAAAATTTGAAAATTACACTGGGAAAACGACAGCGAATCTTGGCTTTAGTGTACGCCGAATACAGGGTGCAGCAGCATAACTTCCTTTTTTAAAATGCGCACCACTCATTCGGTTGATGGCGTAGCGGAGCGTTAGTGGCCTCGTTCGAGAGGCGGGACTGTAAAATTTTATCGTTGTGTTTATTGGAACGGTGAGGAGCATGCTTTTGCTGTTGAGGTCTACTTTGCGAGCAGATGTTTATTATGTTTTGAAAAAAAAAGGAACTTATTCTGCCGCACCCTGTACAAGAACTGCAGTGAAATATACGAGAATAACAGTCAAAAGTATAGAAAGCGCCAAACTTGATGTAGTTAGTGCAGTTATTGCAACGAGAATTTAATATCGGGATTTTCAAGATATTTTAAAATTTTTGAAATCAAATTTCATAATTTGATATATAAGTTCAACCAAGCATAGGTTCAATTGACGTGAAGCATGGGTACGAATCCTGATCATTTAGATATGCACTACTATAGAAACATCCAAACGACAGAAAAACGCAAGAAAACAAAAAAAAACTTTATCAATATTTCCAGAGTCTAGAAGCGCTTTGATCAGTGGTTAAAATTAGGAATATATCTCTCTGCGCTTGAACTAACAGCGGAATTAATTCAAGCTAAACTCAAAAACTATTTTCGGACTACATTGCACGTGAATGAATAATCAATTTTGTGCATGAATTATCATAGATCAATGCAGGTGGACTATAATGGGTAAATGCAGACTTATCCAAATTTAAGAGCTTGTTTCGGGCGCTCATTGGTGACAAGAAGCCCACTTCTGATTACCTTCTTAGTAGCATTTAAGCTATTTAACGCAGATAATTCTCGTTGTGACGCAAGGTACTCATTTGATCAGCTGTAAATGAAGCGATCGCCTGAGAGAGCCTGTAGTGCTACGAAGAAGAAGAAATAAAAATTCCGAGCCGGAAACCAGAGCACAGCTCTTAGCGAAATTGGCGCAGGCGATTTCCAGGGATATAATCTCTTCTTCCTGTAATACCAGCCTGTAACTGGATCTCCTTTTCTGTTTGCCTGGGGGCAAACTTTTTTCGTTTGCTTCCTCAGTGGAGCATGATCATCGGAAAATTCTGTACAGTAGCATGCCTTCGCATAGAATTATACTTGGATAAAATTTCGGACAGCTCGCAAATAAAAAATTCTATTCAGTATTGACGATCTTGAAGACCAGCTGCATACACAGGAGAACAAAGCTCCAAGTATACAAATCCGTGATAAGACCTGTGTTATGCTATGAGTGTGAAACATGGATCCTAACCCAAGTATCCGCAAATATATTGAACGCCTTTGAGCGACGGGTCCTGAGGCGAATAATCGGAGCGAAGCTAGACGGGGACCAATGGCGAATTCGATACAACCATGAGCTGTATGAAATTTTTGACGAACCGGAGGTCTCAAGGATTGTACGACTGCGGAAGCTGCAATGGGCTGGACACATGAATCGTATGGACGAACAACGGATACCCAAGAAGGTATTCGTTGGGAGAACAGAAGGCCGGAGGCCAGTGGGGAAACCGAGGAAACGCTGGTCTGACTTGTTCGACGAAGACAATTCATCGCTGCTCGGATTTCGGAATTGGAAGACGCGGTCAACGGACCGAGACAGTTGGAGGCGCTGTTTGCAGGAAGCGAAGGCCCGAAAGGGGCTGTAGTGCTAAGAAGAAGAAGAAGAAAATTTCGGACTCTGTTTGTATAAATTCAATAAGGATATTCATCATGAATTTATTAGACTGTGCATACTAGAGTAGAACAACTACTGGGTTAACTACCTCATCCAAGAGTCAATCTCTTAAGACCATTCACTTAAACTGATGTTTATTTGGCTAGGGATGGGAAAAACCGCACCGGTTTTTTCCGGAGGATTTTTGCTTCCAGTTTAAACCGGTTTTTTCTTTCAAATTCAAGAACCGGATACAAATGAATACAAAAACCGGAAAACAGTTTTTTCACCATCTTTACCAAGGCATCATTTATGACTACAGTCACCAGAGCAAAGCAAATTTCTATTTTTTATTGTTTCTTGGTATTAGTTGACTGCTTTGTTTCGATATGGTGGACTTCACTCGGCGTGCGAAGTGAAGCTAGCACACGACCCACAATAAGTAAAAAATGTTTGGGGATTGAACTGAATTATCTTCCATCCTTATACTGTAAATAAATAGCTTAGCTTAACAGTAAGCTGTCTGCTTGGTATTCAATACGTAAGTTTCTTATTCTTAACACAAAGATGAAATATCCTTCAGTTCATTTTGATTTAAAAATAATTTTGTGAGTAAAAAATCAAAAAGTCATTTATACCTAAAGTTAATCAATGGACAAAAAAATAAATGTAATTTTGATTCGGATTTATTTAAAAAAAACTTGCTAAATCGAGTTTCATTGCCCATATAGAATAAACAGCAACCTTTCTAGACCCTACCTATAAAAAATTCGTATTCGAGGATTCATACGCTGCTTCTTCAATAATTTCTTATCTTGGTAAGTATTTCGACGTTCGATCAGTCATTTTCATTGTTGGAAAGAATTCACAGGGAATTCTTGCTATTAGGTATTACCAAATGCATGCATCTGTGTTGTTCAGCAGTCCGGTTGAAGACGGACAAAGTGGACAGGTGCATTTGATGATATCTTGATAAAGCTGCATCCATCATGTCCGGTCCGGGCTTTCTGATCAAAAGGAGGATGGGCATGTGCAGTGTTAAGACATTGTTACACGTTTGTAACTTCACGGCTGTTCGTTTATCGCAAATGATATGTGTATCCAGCCGTACTGTGGTCCGTGAAGTTGCGTTTTACGATGAGGGCGAGAGCTCCTCCTCGGGGATTTGGTCCACGGTACACAGTCTTCTTCACCGAAGTTCTTCGGGAACACTCGACTAAGAGGCTACAGGGGCTAGTCCATCGCAGCTAAAAGTGTAACTCGGCAGCACCGTTATGAACAGGCGAACAAACTCAGATCCTCTGGAGGTTTGGGACGCGATGAAAATTGACTACGAACAAATGTACGATTTAGCCATGCTCTATCTGCCTCTTATGGCAACTTCAACTGCGGCAGAGCACCTTTTCTCCCACGCAGATAGTAACGTGCACGAAGAGGAATACAAGTAGGTAGTCTCCTAAAAACCTCAACATCCTAGTCTTGCTGCGTTCGGTTAACCAGAAAGATTGGTTTAGATCTTAAAATAAGGGATGCGTTTCATTATTGATTTATTTAGTATATTTTTTTCTTAAGAGACTGATATGATTGATTCTGCACTTTCAAATTTACATTGTTTATTTTTTGTTGTGTTTTACAGCAACTATTTTTCTGTTTTATGTTGCATTTTAAAGAAATTCTATTTAATTGTTCTGTTTGACTGGTTTTTTATACAAATAAATACTATTTGAAGTTTTTGAACTCTAATTTATCTCATTGACATGACCAAAACTCATTGAAAACCGAATAGTAGTAGTAGTACTTTGTTGAGACTTTTCTTTTGACATATGTTACTTAACCTAGTTTTAATATTAGCTAAACTTTTTTTTACATTTGAAGCTTATCTAACGTCGCGCGGATATCGATCAGATAGATAAGCTTCAAATGTAGAGCAAATTTGTCGTATAGATTTACATTAAGTTGATGTGAAAAGGGTGAAATGATCCAATTAAAAAAAAAAAAAAGCTTAGCTAATACAAGTACTTACAAGAGAAATTTACCTTGAATATAACTTGCAGATACAAAAACATATTGAGTTTGCATAAGTAGAAAAATTAAAAAAATTAACTCCCTCATCTCTGAGCATGGTGGTCGCCATCACCGGTGTGTATCTAAGAGTGATGGCCTGAGGAGAATTAGT
The DNA here is from genome assembly GCA_963969285.1 of Odontomyia ornata. Lineage (NCBI taxonomy): Eukaryota > Metazoa > Arthropoda > Insecta > Diptera > Stratiomyidae > Odontomyia > Odontomyia ornata. The sequence goes on along the minus strand of OZ017740.1, from coordinate 342,256,150 downwards.
GCACACGTCGAAACCACCTTCTTCTAACATTTTTCTTTTCTAATAATTTTTCAGAAAAAATTGTTATTCAAAATATGCAACTCATTTATATGTAGCTGCAAACAATTCCATAAAAAGTAATCTAGTTTTAATGTTACGATTCATTTGACAGTGACACTTTTGTCAAATGTCATTAATTTCTTTAGACGACCTTAGGCTATACTTTACAGTTTTGAAATGCTATTGTTAATTTTTCTATCCCGGTTGCTCTTACGGTTATTGTATTTTTGTTGTTTATTTACAGATTAAAACCTAAATTAAACTAACCTAATTTATTCTATTCTTAGCCTAATTACATTGTAACTCTTCTTTGTAGTTTTGGTTAGTCGTGTGTTCTCTTCAAGCGTTACATTCAAAATCGCGTTTCAGAAGAGGCACAGTTCTTACCGACCTGATTTTCAGGATATACGGAAGTTATTTTTTTTATTTATTTAATCGGTTTCTTAATTATTGTTTATTTGATTTTTATTTTTTTTCCCCCGATGGAAATTCAAGTTGCTTCAGCCCCTGTAGGTATTGGGGGACGGTATATAATAGAAAGTGGGTTTTTATTTACCCCCATATAGGTTAAGGTATAGCTCAATGAGCAAAATAGGCTTGTCCTGTGTTGGCGTGCCATCGTATTTCGGCCAAAATTGGGCAACCTTTTAAAGGAGTTCCCCTTGTGATACTCTTAAAACTTGGACTGTTTCGTAGTGGAGTCTTTGAAGGGGGTTCTCTCGTGGTACTGCGTTCCAGGGAATAGTTGAATTTCTTCCACTCGTAACTTCCGAGTAAAGAGGTACTGGTTGTGCTGATGCCGTTGCTATTGGGGTTTGGATACATTCGAAAGATAGGGTTGAAACGGGGGTTGTTTTTTTATTTTTTAAAAGCGCTATCTTGTCTGCCAATCTTCCCCTTTCCGGGCATCCGGATGATGGGTGGCCTTTCTCTTTGCAGAGGACACAGAAAGGTGGGTTACTTGTTTTGTCAATATCCTTTCCTGGGCATTCTTGGGGGTTGTGTTCCTCTCCACAAACTACACATCTTGCCTGGAAGACACAATTCGCCAAGACATGGCCGAAGCGCTGACATCTATAACACTGGAGTAGGTCACTCCTTCTGGGCTTTTCCCATGTCGCTTTCTGATGAAGGATGAAACGGAGCTTAAGGAAGCGGTCTTGGTCTTCTTTTTGGTTGAGGATTATTTTGTATAAGTCTAAATTCACGCCGTTCGCTTTAGACCATCCGGTGGTTAACGGTAAGACATTGTCGATTTTGATGTCCGGACATTGTATTTCGATGTCTTCTCTGACCTGTGTAGCTCCGAATGCCAAGTCTACACCTCTGAGTATGACTGTATATTTTCTGCGTTCCGTTGGTGTGAAGGAGTAACCTTCCGCTTTAGATCTGCGGATCAAATCCAGTTATTCATCATGGATGGCGACTTCTGTAATTTTTAATTTGCTCGCGCTCAGACGAGTAATTCTATACTTCGTTGTGGGGCTCCTTCCATGATTTTTTTAACCGTCATTGCTGTGATTCCTTCTACGAAGGACACCATGACTTTTTCTTTTCAGGGGCACACGTGTTTTGCTTGGAGGTTAGTTATTGAAAATCTAATTATATAATGATTTCAGCTGCATTTCACTTTTTTTCTAAATATCGTCGATTAACCGGTTAAAATTTTTCACCGGGGCCCTTTCGCCGACGAAAAACCAATCGGTTAACCGTTCACCGGTGAAAAAATTAGTTTTCCACCCCTAATTAAGAACCGACTTAAACAAAAAACCCGTGCAGGTGAGGTAATTACAAATTTAACTTATTAAAACCCTATTAGTGTGACTATTTAACATTTAACTTCCTTATACAGAATTAAATTAGCATGATTTTCCACTCATTGGCGCCGTTACGGATGCGACTATTGAGATGTAAATTAGTACAATCTAATCCAATGATGCTCTATAATTACAACACTTCAAATCAACGGTACGGATCACACAAAACCACAAAAGTCATTAATTTTACTGGTAATATGTCAAGATTAACACCAACTGCTTGGTGATGCCTCAGAGCCATTTGAGTCACTTTAAAGTCATTTCCGGATAAAAGTATCGTTATAAACGAGTCTCGTTATGCGCGGAATCACCTGCACGCCATTCATGTGTGTGGTAGCACACATTAGTGCTTCTCCAGCCGAACAACAGATCATACTGATCCCTCTTAAGGCAGATGAGCTCCACAAACTAGTCTGTAGCTAACACTAATTTTGGAAAATATTCCTAGTATTTAATTGGACTGACAACAGTCACTTCCATCTCAAGATTTGTTCAACAGCGTTTGAAGATCACTTTTTGGTCCTGACTAAAATCCACATTGTCATTGTCATCATAATAGTCGTCAGCCTTCAAAGATAAATAGTGGCGCCAAATTGTTGATGCTGATCAAAATCTTTAGAGGTGATGCATGACACAATTAATTCTCTCCCCCGCGCAGACGTCTAGCATCGTTCTACGAATTTCAACAACCTAATCTAAAGCAGGCCGGCCATTAATGTGAGCTGCTGATGAAAAAGATCGAAATTCGCCATGGTCATATCAACAATACCCCCCGAGGCTGCTTTAACTTCTTCACATGCTTTTGCTGCTGTTGCCTCTGATCTGATGCTATTTGTCGCCATCATTACAAATGGAACATCATTTCGATGATTCATTAATAGATTGAAAAGCTTACTGTCTGTCTGTCTGATTTAAAGGAGGCACCTTGACTTGCGAGCGCTTTGCAAAATCGAAGAAAAAATTTAATAAAATATTACTGAATTTTGTTGTTGAGAAAACAATATCAACGCCAATGTAACGAACGAGGTGACGGTTGTTTGGATGATTTTGCAAATAGCATTGCAGATGAGGATGGATTTAAGGTTAAAGCTAGTCATTTCCTGACTAATTCATAGACAAGAATTTGGTTCTTGGATGTTAAACAGTATACGTGGGAGATTATTGGTAAATTTTAATGCGTTCTTTTCGCAGAATTTTATTTCGATTCTATCCATTTCGTGCAAAATGAATGATACATCCAGGCGATAATGGACTTGATGTGTTACTTTTAAAATAAGAGATTCAAAAATATTGAGTCCCAGAAATTAGTGAAACCTTAATATGATATCAGCCTGACTTTGATACTATTTTTATATTATTTAATCAATTTATCGCGAATTTATTTAGTCTTGTTTCCCGTAGTATCTGTTCGCATAAAAAAATAAAAAACACTAAACAAGAACTGAAATTCTGAAAATTCACAAAGTTATCTATCTATCCATAGGTAGCTTGCTCCACTATCTTAAAAAATAAAAGGCTTGCAAAAAATACCGCGACTATCATGCGTTACGTTTCGATACCTTTGCAACTGATAAGACAAGAAATAACTGGCGTTGCAGGATAAAAGCAAAACAAAAAAAAATCATCCATATCACGTCAAGTGTACATAAGACAAAAAAAAAAACGAAATCGCAACACCATACTGACTATACACATTTTGCGTTGATAACACAATTTTTGGAACTCGTTGATTTTGATAAGGAAATTTGTGTACTCGTATGTTGTTTACGGCAAATGCACATACGTCTACGCTATTTTTTTATACTGGATTGTAGTCCCAACAAAAAAGTGTTAAATTTGTGCAAATGATAAAAAATATTTGGGTCGTTCTGATATGTGAACATTCAGCAATCTTTGCAAATAGATTGTTATTTGGTGAAATTAGTTTATTTCCCCTTTAAAATATATCAGGAGAGGATGATTTAATTACAACAAGAAGTAAAAGAAGAGTCTTGAAAAATGAGCCAGGGACAAGATTCGGTTAGGCTTAGGAAATGGAGCAATGGTGATTAAGCACAGCGAGGATTGAACTGGAACAGCGTTTACTGGAAAGAATAAGGTTGAATCTAAGAGACTTTAAACAATCCGTTTAACTGGCTCAGTTTTAAATAATTGAAGTGAATCGCTGGAGGAACCAATGAAACACAAGAGCCCAAAAATTGTGTGTCTCTTAAGAGATTTGCCTACGGGAACGCAAATGAAAAACTGACCAAAGAAATTGTATCACATGAGAGTTTATAGCAGCCAAGCTGTCATTTAATGCCAAAATTCGTTAATTCGTTAAATAAATTTTTATTCTGTGATTTATGTGACTGAAATCTTAAGGATTTTTGGATTCAATGAGTGAATCCAACAGCAATAGCAACATAGGTAACGAATCGTGAAGCGCTTCTATTGAAATAGCTGCAATACTGTGCGTGGGGCACATCACATGAACAGAATATGTGTGTTTTCTTTCCCTTTTATTATTATGATTATTAAGATTTTTTTAACAGAATATAATTCCCAATTTAAGATACAGAAAAAGGAAAATTTCAAAAGCAATACAAAAATAACGCAAAAATATAATATTACAGTCTGTGTAAAAAGGAAAGAAGGTTAGCCACTAATGAATATGTAACGCGATTAAAATTTTAAATGTTAAAACTTTTACGCAGTTTGGACTTGAAAATTGCGAGCTGAAGGTATTGGTGATCACGGACGAGGCGATCTGTTGTCGACTGAAAATTAATATCAGTCCGCGCAAAAGGAATGGAGTAAAATTGAATTGATCTAATTTTAGACGAAGGTCGTATGGAAGTAGCGTTACGAACACAACTCTAAAGGAAGCCATGAGTAAGCTTGAAGAGTAAGTATTGGCGAAGGTATTGTCGTCTCACTTCCAGAGAAGGAATGCAAAGATGCAACCTTGCCCAAAACGATTGAATACCCTACAAATTTCGTACGTTTGCGTGAAGTAAAGCAATAAACCAAACCTTTTGTTTAAGGATGTTTTTGTCAGCACCATAAATATTAGAAAAACAAGTTGGGTAAACAGACCTACGGTCATGTCAGAAGGGTTTTGTACCCAACGTGCGAAATGCAATCACCAGCAACGAATAAAGGCAAAAAACGAGAGAGAGATGTGCACGTTCAAAAGAAATCTGTACTTTCAACGGTCGTCATTTTATTACAAACTAACAAAAATCATTCCAATCATGAATTCCCAAAAAATTATATTATTGATCTTTGAAAATTCAAATCAAATCAAAACTGCAGTGTCAGATTCAATGGAAAGTCCGTAAAATATCAAAATCGTGTATTATTGTTGTTGTATTTGGAGACATTTCAAGCGCCTATAACTTCCGTGAATATGATTGGATTTTCATCAAACTTGCAGAATATTATTATCTTATATAAAGCTACTTAAATATCGGGTTTCATTGAATTTAAGGGTATCCATACGATTTTATTGGGGAAAATGTGAAATTCGAATATCATACTATTATTAACGAAGTTGAGTGAATTTTGATTTCAAAGGTATTTGTTGTTATTGTGCTTATAAATATCTAACTCCACAATTTTTTCAGATTTTTCGGATCACAGGTGTCGAATCGCGAGGGGGGGACACAATTTTTTCGTGTATTTGATCTTCCTGTGCGCCCCCTTTAGAAAAAATACCAGTTATGCACTGTTTTGAAAACTCATTATTAAGACCTTTCATTTGATACCCATATCGGCTACCTTTGATGAAACTTTTTTTTTCCGAGGCCACTCCCCTATATGGGGAGACCACCCTTAAGCACCTTGTAAAATTTTTTTTGTAATGAAACTTTGAAGAGGGCGTCAGTTTACACCTATGTACAAAATTTTATGTTTCTAGCTTATACGGTTTGCGAGAAAAAGGGCTGTGACATACGGACGGACGGACAGACGGATAGACAGACGCGATTTTAGTAGGGTTTTGTAAAATTATTTTACAAAACCCTAAAAATGATTACTCATAGTACAGGAAATGAAGCTCAAAAATGACAAAACCTCGCTAATTTTTCGTCCAGCATCGATTTGCATAAAAATTGGGATTTAGGCACATTTCACCCTCTAGTTTATTTTCTATATCGTGCCGTTGTACGCCTTTTGTTTGTTAAGGGTAAAAACTACCCCTAATTGTAAAACATTATAAAATAACATTTTAAACCTTAATATGGGAAAAACTGGTTTGGATTGGTTAATTCATGATTGTTTTATGCTTTAGGATATAACATAATATCAAAATATTTCAACCCTTAAAAATCAACCCTTGTTAGAGTTTAATGAAAAAATAATTTTTTCCCCAAAAAAGGTTAGCTATCATAGTGATTTAATTCAAGAATTCTGTTGTTTAATATATGTATTAAGTTCATTTTGCAACTTTTCAACTCACAACATTGCAATTTTTGTAAATAATTTAGTAGATATAAATAGAAAAAAAGTAGAATTTTACAATATAGAGCATATAACTAAAACTCATTAATATAACATGGAATAGTATTCCCTTAAATAAAGGGTTTTCCAATAACAGGTGTTATTTTGAATAGCCCGCTATTTCGGTAGATGTCACCTTTGAAGCTGTCATTTTTTGACATTTGACAAGTAGAAACTGCGCTATTTATAAAAATCGAACGATACACGTTTCAACAACGCATTGAAGTTATTTAAAATCACAATAAAAATGGTGAAAATTTGGCAGCGACGGTTCGTAAAACTCGAACATTTTTGGGTTCTTTGGGCTGAAGCTGTCAATGCTGCGGTTTGCATTCTTAACCGAACTGGTCCAAGCTCTGTAGAGCGCAAAACTCCGTACGAGTTGTTCGTTGAGAAGAATGTTCATTTGAACAGGTTTCATATTTTTGGAACCACATGCTGGGTGATGGTACCTAAAGAACGTCGGAAGAAGTGGGATGCTAAAGGCGTCGAAGCAGTTTTTGATGGGTACTCGGTAGGCATCGATGGTTTTCGTGTGTGGAAGAAGGATACAAAGCAGGTGATCCGAAGTCGTGTGGTAGTTTTTGGTCCAGAGCATTCCTCTAAAATTCTAGCTTTGTTTCCTGTTGAAGAAATTGAAGATCCTGTCGAGCCCCGCGATTTTCTCAGAGTCCTGAACTCACCTGAGGCGCCGCATGTGCCTGAGGTCCCGGATCCTGTGTTGCCAGTCGTTCCCGCTGAACCGCAAATTTAAGAAACTCCTAAGGCTGCAAAAGATACCACTCAACGACGTCTTCGAGATAGAAGTAAACTTCAGAAACCTCTAATATTGAGTGAAATGTTTCTTGCAGAGTTAGAAGAACCTCGAGACTACAAAGAAGCCATAAAGTCGGGTAATCGTGAGCACTGCAAGGCTGCGAGGAAAGAAGAAATGTCTTCACTGATGGAAAATTCAACCTGGGTTTTAACGGTGTTACCTCCAGGAAGGAAGACAATTGCTAATCGCTGCGTCTATCGTATCAAACGAGATGCAGAAAAGAAAGCTTGTCGCTACAAAGCTAGGCTTGTTGCGAAGGGTTATAGTCAACAAGAAGGTATTGATTATCATGAAACTTTCAGTCCCGTAGCTCGATTTGATACTATCAGGGCGATTCTAAGTGTTGCTGCCAAGGAAAGTCTGGAGTTGGCCCAATTTGATGTGAAGACGGCATTTCTAAACGGTGTTTTGAATGAAGAAATATACATGGATCAACATGAAGGTTTTGAAGATGGTTCTGGTCGTGATTAGAAGTCTCTACGGACTGAAGCAATCTCCGAGGTGCTGAAACAACCGGTTGAAGGAGATTCTTATCAAATTTGGTCTCGTCCAGAGTGAAGCTGATCCATGTCTTTTCTTTTGTATGTCTGCCATGTTATTGTTTGTTGTTCATAAATACCATGCAATTTGTTCCACATCTGATGAGCAGTCTCGCAAGTGACGATCAAAGTCATGACACTGCCTTATCCCAAATTTTCATAGCCGCATTGTGAGCATCAAACGGAGCCGCATTAACATTAGCCGCCAGCACCGGTTGAACCAACTCTCCAATACTCACTTCGTATGCTCCTACAGTTGCTCGCATTAAATTGCGCACCATGAACTTCCAAATATTCCAGTGTTCCGAACGTTTTAACTTCTCAATACCTTGAAATTCCATGATTGTCAGTCACCAAAATTCCAGCAAATATCACCTTCAAGTTTCGAGAAAATCTCTTCGAAAAACACTATTTATTTTGCTCAATCTTCTTGAAAAAACGTTGGTCCACTCAAATCAAACTGCGCTCTGGTACCATGTTTTTGTTGTATAGACAATAATATGATTTTAATTAGCCAACGTTTTAACACAATGTTCACTTCTTTCAATCTGTCTGTCAATAAACATTGTGTGCAACTTTCACATGATCAATGTGTTGTTTATGCGTGTGTATGTGCTAAAATCCAAAGAGGTGAAACAAGTTCCTTGGTTATTATTATGCGTCTGGTCAGTTATTATGTGTCTGGGACGACTGTAATAACTAAATTATTTATCAAGACTATTGATAACTTCTCGTGTACTCGTCGAGTTAACTGGATACAGTTTAACATATTTAGTGAATCCACCTACAACTGACAATATGTGTTTCTTCATTGAGTTCATAGTAGGTAAAGGCCCGAAGTGGTCTAAGTGTGCAGTATCAAATGGTATTGGTTCCTTCGGTTTGTTATAGAGATTATGTTCATTGGAACGATGCGGTGGTAAGTACATAATACATTTTACGCAGTTTCTTATGAATTTTGCGACTTTTGTTTTCAGTGTTTCTTCAGATGCTCATAAGTTTTTCCTATTCCTAGGTGACCAATCTTTTCATGCGTCAAACGAATCACATCATCCTCCATTTCTAATGGTACGTACATTGTACTGGTAACCTGTGAATGGACATAAGCTTAGTTGTTCGCGAAGTTTTTGGATGTATTCGTCCCGGTTTTACGTGGCTTGGATCAAAAAGTCTAAGTCGTCACTGTCAACAGAAGCTAATACTTGATCATTTACATCAGTTGTGCTTCCAGGTGGTGCGTCTGCGGACATGCTAGCATTCTCATTAAAGTCTTGTACGTAACTATTATTCTAATAGCAGGTTACATGGAAGGGTCGTCGGTGTTGGCATGAGGCACAGCGCACATTAGAACAGGACAGCGAGGGGCATTAGTACTGGCTCCGAGAATCCGTCATCTATTTTGCATCAGAAATAGTAGCTCTAGAATCAGTATCAGTTGTTGGTTCATCATTTGAAGAAAGGCAAGAAGTGTAGCACCGGCTCAATGCGTCTATATGACCCATGGATACTCCGCTTCGGTACTGTATTGTGTAATTATAATTCTCAAGCTCGAGGGCCCATCTGGCGATTCGTGGCTTTACATATCTTTTGTTAAGAGTGAGCATCAGAGAGTTACAAATCTGTTATAATCTTAAAAGCTATGCCTTCTAAATAAACTTAGAAGCATAGATAATGGCCAACGTCTCCAGTTCGAGACTGTGATAACGACATTGAGCGGGTGTGTTAGCTTTCGAAAAAAATAGTACAGGGTGAAAGTTATTATCGACTTGCCTTTGTAACAATATTGCTCCCTAGCCAGAGGAGCTAGCAACGCAATGAAGTTCAGTTTCTTTTTTCGGATCATAAATTGCTAATAATGGGGCAGCGGCTAACTTAGTACGCAGTTCAAAAGGTCGCGTTACATTCGTCAGTGAATTCGAAGGCTACACCCTTGCGGGTGAGGTATTGCAGCGGATTAGCTATTTTTGAGAATGATGGAATAAACTTGCGAAAATAGGAGAGCAATCCTAAGCAGGTCTTAAGTTCTTTCTGATTCCTCAGTATAGGATACTACTTGATAACTTTTATATGGGCCTCACTTGGACGCATTCCGGAGGCACTGACAGAGTACCCTAAATACTCGATCTCTTCAAATGCAAATCTACATTTTCCCAATTTTAACTCAAGGTTCTTTTCGGGAATACGTTTCAAGACTCGACCTAGCAGCTCAATATGGTCTTCAAGGGATGCGGATGCGATCAGTATATCGTCCATGTAGACGACAATGAATCCAGACTCGAGCATATCTCTAACTATTTCGCATATGAAGCGCTGGAATGCAGCAGGACGTTTTTAAGTCCGAAGGGCATCCACAAGTATTTATAGTGACCGTTTGGAGTTACGAGTGCTGTGTATTTTACAGATTCAGGTGCCATTCCAACTTGATGGAATCCATTACACAGATCTAAAATTGAAAAGAACTTCTTTCGTGCCAAAGAATCGATGCAGTCTTCTATAACTGACAGCGGAAAATTGTCTCGTATGGTCTGTTTGTTTAGGGCTCTGTAGTCCACACACATTCTGAATTCACCGCTTTTCTACCTAACTAAGACTATGGCAGAAGCGTATGGGGAACTACTGGGTCTAATTATCCCCTTCTTTAGTAGCTCTTTTGTCATCTTCTGAACTTCTGTTCGGTCGTGGTAAGATAATCTTCATGGCGTGCAGTGAAACGGAGTATTATTATTAAGGTGAACTTCCACCTGATAATGATAGGGCGCTACAATGAGATTCATCGAGTTCAAATAGGTTTCGTAAATGGTCTTTTTAAGGACTTCAGTCTGGTTTTTGCTCAGGAACATATTTATTTCTAGGGTTTCTGTGTCACCTGGAGATAATGTAGTAAGGTCGGACAAGGTTCTAACGTTATTGTCGGTCTGATCATTAACAGGTGCACTAGCTTGGCCGAATTTTTATCAGTAGATCTAATGTTAAGTTCATAGGTGGCTGCCTCAGGAGGTTCGTGTTTAACACATGGACTGGTCAAACCTTTATTATTTGTTGGTTTGAAGGCACAGAAATAACTTTAGTCTTTTTGAAACGCTTTATTCTTATGACTATACATCTGGGTATTAATATCTTTGAATTCATGAAGATAAATATTAAATTCCTTTAGGGAATTCCGGCCTAAGATTATGGGTTGTGATCATCACATTGTGAACGACCTACATGATAAGCTTCACTACGATCAAACACATAAGCTTTGGGGTGTGCTTCCAGGGAAGTAAAGCCGAAGAGAGAGAGAGGGAGCCAATAGATGAAACAAAAGCTCTCCCTAGCTCAATTTCCCCAATTTCGTCGTAAAAATCTACAAACGAGACGGGGATTAAGAGCTTCCGTGGAATGGGAGCTCACATGTTGCATATTTGGCAAATTTCGCCGAAATATGGAACAAAAGCTCGTTTCGCGACCATATTTAAACACTTGATGGAGCACTGAAGAGCAGTCTTGTTCGAGTCTATAAGGGAGCGTGCTGCTACCCATACTTTAATTTCAACGAGTAATTAGACGGAAGTATAGTGAAAGTGTACAACGAAATGGTGAGGGGTGAGGTGTTGGCTTGCACCGCGATCTTCAATCGGCCTTTTTGCGTTTCACGCCGTGTGGCCACTCCGATCCGTTTACTCATCTTTTCCGATTCACTCTACGGGATAACACTCACATGGGAAGCGCGATAAGTCCCACCGGCATCAGGGGACTCCAAATCAAAGCGGAATTCAAAGGCGTCCTAGTTTATTAATCAATGTTGTCATAATATAAATGTTTAGAAGGATGGAGAGTAAAATAAAACAGTTCCTTAAAATTACCATTTGCCTTTGTTGTTCTAGTATGGATAAATAGAGTAGCAGGTGAGTGTAATACAGAGAGATCTCTCCCCGGCTTGATGATGTATATAGGATACACATCAAAACGAGCTCCCAGTTCATACCAGTATACAGAGGGTATACTGGTTATGTAACAAAAATGGCGTAGCCGGCTGCGCGCTCCCTGAGGAATACCGGAAGAGGGGAGAAAAAGTGGCAGAGGTGAACCCGTTCCAAATTACCAAGCATGATCGGTTGTGGATAAAGGAGATGATCCACGAAAGCAGGGAACCAGAGGTTCTATATTTACTAAAGTTGCTTATTAATGTATTGTGGTCAATATTGTCGAAGGCTTGGGCCAAATCGGTATAGATAACTTCAACTTGACGTCTATTGCAAGAGTCACGAAATTGGAGAATCTAAAAGATTAGTGATGATTGAACAACCCTTTCAAAACCCATGTTGCTTAACGGATAGGTTAATATGGAAAGCTTCGTAGACTTGTGAATGAACAATTCTCTCTAAAATTTTACCAAAGTGTGAAAAAAGAGATATTGGCCTATAATTAGATACAGAGTTTCGGCCGCCGGGTTTATGGATAGGAAGGATATTACCAAGTTTCTATACATCAGGGAAATCGCTAGTCGAAACACTCAAAAATATTGGACAAAGGAAAACTTCAACAAGAGCATAGTAATTTTATGAAGAAGTTAGGAAGATCATCAGGCTTGACAGAGGAATTTGCCTTCATCGAGTCGATGATATTTTCGATTTTCATAGAGTTGGTCGAAATATGTAGGTTTCAAACCGGGCCGACATAGATTACAAGAATTTAAGGAAAAAGGAGAAGAGGTTCTGAAATTGAATGAAAAAAAGTCGGCAAATAAATTGCAAATGTCTTGATTATTGGCAGCTGTGTGAGTAAGGAATGATATCGAATTGGGGAAAGTATTAGAAGGTTTAAGGGAATGAACATATGACCAAAAGGATTTAGGACTATGGGAGACGAAGGAGGCTTCTATAGACTTGTAATATATAAGGAAAGCTTGTTTTACATCGGCTCTATGAAGCCTGAGCCTCATAAGATCTAAAGAGTCTGACCGAAGAAAAGTTTTACAGGGTTTGCCTTTTTAACGTAGTGCACTGGCCACCTCAGCAGAAAACGAAGCAGGATGTTTGTGACTTAGTGAACTAGTGGAGTGAACTATTTCTCAGTATTGAACGGTTTTGAGTAGAATGATTGGAATTAGGTGGATCCAAAAGAGAGATCCAGTCAACGCTCGCGAGCACTGATGCTATGCTATACCTTCGTAGTTGGCTTTAAAGAGGTTAAAACGACGAGAATTTGTTCTACGCTATGTACATACTGAATGCATGGGCTTCCATGGGAGGATGAAGAGCCGGTATAACATATGGGGGCGCAGCCAACGAAATTGAACTCAGGGCGGGGATCATTTGATATAATGAAGTCCAGGATTTTGTTGTTAATATTCAGCACAGAATTAAGATGGGTGTGAGAGCAAGAACTCTGCCGTAGACGGCCCCAAGCCCGTTTGAGAAAGGTGAAAGGATCCCCTTGTTTTCCTAACCCACCGCTTCCAGGATTCCTCATCCTAAATCTCACGACTAAATGATAGTACATAGTCTCGGGGCCGCACATTGGGTTTACTGGTTCCCCAATTATGGGACATTAAATGCCAGGAAATTCCACTTTCCACTTTCACCTCCTTTGTGGTGATCGCCGATAACTTTTACTTTTTGTAAAAGGCAAGTTTTGTTGCAAGTTGTTTCGAAACCTGCAACAGAGCTTTGGAATAAATTGGATCTACGGCAATGACCTCGCAACCGAAAAAAAGGAACTATAGCATTGGAACCAGGAATGTCAGATCACTGAATAACCCTGGCACTTTTAAGGACCTTTCACAACTCTCTTATTTAAAACGTCTGCATGAAAGCAATATATAAAAGAATAATATAATCGATGTTCTCCTCTAGGGAAGTTAGCCTTTTTTTTCGTAGCACTACAGCCTCTTTGGGGCTTTCGCTTAGAGATAGTCAGAGTATCTCATTATCATGATCGAATCTGTCGGCAACTCCACAAGGTGATATGATCATTATCACGCTTGGCCGTGTGTTCGTCCACCCAGCTGCGATACGTTCTGATTTTAAACCAGCACGTACCATAACTGAACGGGCTTATAGTCTATCCAAAGAATCACTCGAACTGAATTTCGTTGACGCCAACGAAACTCGAACCAGAGACCTTTGGCTTATGGGCTTAGTGCTCTAACCACTAGACCACGCAGACTAAGTTAGCCTATTAATTGCTCTAAATCGTCATGGAATTCTCACGGCTCTGTGTTAAATTTAGCCAAATATGTAGGTAAGTTATGCGTATATTTATGCAACATTGATTAATAATGTTATATTAGAATTTCACAATGTGCTTATGTAGGGTATTTGAGTATATGTTACGAATGCTCAAGAGCGACCTAATGGCCACCTCGATAAAGAGCAACGTGGCGAAAACCGCTCTAGATACGGCCTTCTGCTTTAATTCAAGACAATACAGAAGTCGATAATAGAATGAATAGTTGAAACAATGAATGGAAATACTCGTACATTGTTCAGTTCCCAAGAAGGCGAAGACATTTGCATTTACTGATAAAGTAAACGTGCCATTTTTTTTAAGACCAACTCGGTGAGCTTTTATTGTTTATTCTCATTTGCGAGCCTAGTACAGGCTTTGAAGGATGTAATGAATAGTAACCACCGGAAAAGTGAACCTTAAAATTGTTTCTTCACGTACTCTATTAGTCAGTTTTAGCCGCTTCGGAACGTTTTCTGCTTTGAAACTTGCAAAAGGTTTTATGATAGTAAAATAATATTGTTAAGGTAGGTTCTTCTCGGACTGCCCCTCTAAGTGAGGAACGATTTATGGGATAGGTAAACATTTCTCAGTATTTTTAGTATGTACTAATTTAACCAGGTCATATCATAGCTGAGCAGGCACACGGGAGCATGGTACTGACCAAACCAACTTGCGAAAAAATCAATACGGTCATGAAAATGATATACTCTAACTATCTCTAAGCGAATGCCCGAGAGGGGCTGTAGTGCTACAAAGAAGAAGACATTTCTCAGTTGAACGCAGATAAGCAAATTGTAAAAGTTGACAAGTACATCCTTTCCACTCATTTGAGCTTATCGTTCATTCATTCCTTTGATTAGTAATCAATGAAATCAATCTTTTGCCTAACCAGAAATTTTCATTTAAAATTTACATAAGTATGTCCCTGCACATATTATTCAATAACTAGTGATAAATCTCAAGGATATAATAAAGGTACATGAACACCAAATACAAAAACAGGAAACCGTCTTGATAATGTTATAGGAGACGAAATACCAGATGTTGAATATACTATAAACCCACACACACAGTTTTAACTTCATATCGGCATGAACACACATCAAGCAACAATACAGGACGATAAACTGTAAGAGGGAAGAAGGACTTGACTGTCGAGAGATCAAGGACAACAGCATTTCCTACTCAAGGACATTGAAGAAATTAATGCAAAGGATGTTCAGCTGAAGGGATCGTGAAAATAACAGCGATTGGTACACAAAAGAGAGAGAGGGAAAAGGGACAAAAGAGTATTAATCACACAAAAGGCTTTTACGTATGACCTCTCCACTTGAACTTTTCTTCACACCCTTTAATGACTCTTATGTAACAGAAATTCCTGCCTTCAATTAACACCCTAGTCATCATTATCGTCCTTATGTCGTTATCGCAAAAGGCCGTTCAACTCCATTTAAGTAATCCGACCCTTGAAAATTCGCCACTTCAATGCCACCCACCCGCAATAACAATACAGAGCCACCACGCTTGCTTGTTTCCTTCTTTTCCATCCTTTTCGCCTACAAGAGCACTCCACCATTGAGTATAAGGGTCAAATTTCTCCATTATCATGTGCAATCCGTTTTTCCTACTACGATTACTGTTGTGCCATGCAGTGGCATATAAACTTCTCTGGCAATATTCTGGAAAACTTATACCAAAGAATCGGTTCAGCCTGAAATTGAAATAAATTCAAAACATTCAACGAAACGTTATAAACAGATTCTCAGTTTTGATAGATTCCATTAGTCTTCCAGTTTGTTCTCTGCTGCTGCTGGTACTTGCAGGTTTGTGGCTGCTACCTTGCCCGAGTTCTTCTTGTCATTTCCTATTCACAATGCATTAATATCACTGCGAAAACTGCACTGTAAATCTTCGTCGTGGTCGTCGTCTTCTTGCTAACGGTACCTTGGATTGTAATCGTATCACACTTTATCCTATATGCATGTGCTGCACATGGTGAAGATGCTAATGCTGATGATGCAGCACAGAATACATCGAGGCTAACATGTAAGCCGAGGAGAGATTCACCATAACATGGCATGGATGCTGCAATGCTGTTGGGTTTAGAGGTATCTTGGCTGGTTCGAAGAAATACTCGGGGATATTGCAAAACATAGAAAAGGAGTATTTATTGCAATAAAACGACGATAAGCACAACTCCTTCGTTGGATGCTGATGTTGGTGCATCTTCGGTCTCGCGTGTACCTGAACAAGTGGAAATATATGCAATTAGATCACGTAGTGCATGTGGCAAGCGAAGATACTAAACGACGGTTGGGGGGAATGATGAACAACAAGAATAGGAAATGATGGGTTATTGGATGAAGGGTGCGAGTTGCACAAAGGCACGATATAGAAGTGGAACTTTAATGTGGCACATAGATAATAGGGGAATTAGCTGATTTGCTTTGATAATTAACTGAACTTAAAAAAACCGTAAATTTTGTCAAATACTAAAAGGCGGCGTACTTAGTAGCTGACGAGCACCGTTTTCTTGATTGGCAAGACAAAAGAGAGCAGAAAACGCAGGAGAGGTTAGTATTTCTTGAGTATAACACTAAATTATGATTTTTAACCATGAAATAACTTTAATTATAAAATTGTGTCCATCGCGATCAAAGATTTAATGTTCAAACCACATTTGATTCGAATCTCTTTCACGAGTCGCCTATGAGCCTTCACCTTTTTGAATCCGCATTGCTTCACACACATAGAGTACGAGTTTCACGCCATCATGAAACGATAATATGAAAATATTTTTCCTCGTTAAATCACCAAAATCAAGTACAGGGTTTTCCAATAAGAGGTGTTATTATGATATTAAAAGAAAAATACCATTTTTTAATATAAATGATCGGATGTTTATTTCATTATAAAGAGGAAGGTATGTCGTTAATAGTGGAAAATAACAACAGGCAAATGGCCACCACGACCACGCTTACAGGACCATATCCTTTTCATGAAATTTTCCATAACCAACTCGCAAAGTGGCTGCCCTATGTCCTCGATAGCCGCACGAATTCCATCTTGAGGTCTTGAATCGACGCTGGGCTGTTGGCGTAGACCTTCTCTTTCACGTGGCCCCAAAGGAAGAAGTCGCAAGGTGTTAAATCACAAGATCTCGGTGGCCAATTGTGATCACCCCTTCGAAAGATAACACGGTCCGGAAACTTTTCCCGTAAAAGATCAAGGGTTCATTGCTTGTGTGGCACGTAGCACCATCTTGTTGAAAGTAAATGTTATCCAGATCAAGTAGTAGTAGTAGTACTTTATTGAGACCATAGTATACTCAAATAGTAGTAGCCCAGTCATATTAGGGCTTTCACCTCGGAATGAAAGATAATAAGCTGCAAATTGGTATGAACCTTTGTTTTGTCATTCTAAATGTTGTCTCAAAAGTCAAAATCATTATCGTGTTCGCGTCTCAAGATATTCAAGGTCAAAGGTCACAAAAATCGGTTTTTCGCGAATATCTGGCTTCCTATCGGTTAAATGAGATTTGCATTTATTATAAAAGTTGTAGGCTATAAAATTCCCTACAACTTTTGTTTAAACTTTTTTTTCATACGACCACGTTTTGAAGGTAGAGCGCGAAGAGTGCACATCGTACAGTCATATACGGCCTAATGCAAGGTCAAGCGTGAGTTATGGTTATCAGTACGTTATAAAGTCAATTATTTACTTGGAAATTATAATTATTAAACAATGCCTATTATTTATGTACTAACTATTAATTATTTATATTTAATTAAAGTAAGTAACTTGATTATTTATATATAATTATTCATATTTAACTATTTAAGTATAAAATATTATTAATTCTGGATTATATATTTTAGTTTTATTTTAAGTTAAAATGATAGTAAGAGTATATATTTTACACATATTTTTATTTATTATTAAATATGGCATAATATACATTTATCAAAATGTGAGTTCAAATATCAAAAGTATCTTTGTTGATTTTAATTGTAATGAAATTGGAAATGGAAGCTAATTATCTTCTTCTTGTTCGTCGTCTTCTTCTTCTTGTCGCTCAAAAATGTTCGATTCATTGTCATCATCCTCATTATCTGTCATGTTCATCTCCAAACCTTCCAGAATATCGGGATCATATGTATTTTCTTCATCGGGATTACTTGGATACAGTGAAGCGTTGAGGCAAGCTTGTCCGTTGCACTGGCCGCAAGCTAAAGAACATTGTAGCCCTGATTTTCTGCATCCACAGCGGGAACCACACCCATTTTTGCAATTGCAAAATATTACGTTTAGTAGTTCGGCTGGTGCTGGAGGTAATAACGTTCGTATGGGCTCCAGGATTTCATTTTCAAGCATCCAGCCCCATTCTTTAGGTTCTAAGTCCTTCCCTAACCACGTTTGAATCTGGTAGTAGACACGTTTTATGTGTTGATGAGCTGCTACACTTGTTGGTGGAAGTGTTGACAGTTGTACAGGTTTATTTAGTTTTGTAAATTTGATGAATTGCGTGTAGCGGAAATGATCAATGTTGTCCTCAGATTTTGGAGCATTATATAATGCCAACAAGATGCGCACTCCATTTTCTAATAATGTTTGTTTTGGGCAGTTTTCTTGTTGAAATACTTCCACCAGTTTATCTAAATCAGGAATTTTTTCCAATGCTCTAGTAACAGTTTTTTTTCCTTTTTTAAATAGCGCAGAAGTCGTGTCACAGCCACTGAATGCGTGTAAAAATAAAATGTGCTTTTTAGTACGAGGATATTGGTCAAAACTTTTAGTAGAATATATTTGTGTTTTGACATTGCCTTTGCCAACTTTTTTCAAAAAAATTTCCTGATGATGTGGCTGAGTACGTCCAATTAAAATAACGAGCAAATCGATATCTTCTCCTATGATGACAGCAGTCTTTTGATGTTCTGATAAGGCAATAGCTGTGTCAATGATGAGTTAAATATGAATAATTATATATAAATAATCAAGTTACTTACTTTAATTAAATATAAATAATTAATAGTTAGTACATAAATAATAGGCATTGTTTAATAATTATAATTTCCAAGTAAATAATTGACTTTATAACGTACTGATAACCATAACTCACGCTTGACCTTGCATTAGGCCGTATATGACTGTACGATGTGCACTCTTCGCGCTCTACCTTCAAAACGGTTGGTCGTATGAAAAAAAAGTTTAAACAAAAGTTGTAGGGAATTTTATAGCCTACAACTTTTATAATAAATGCAAATCTCATTTAACCGATAGGAAGCCAGATATTCGCGAAAAACCGATTTTTGTGACCTTTGACCTTGAATATCTTGAGACGCGAACACGATAATGATTTTGACTTTTGAGACAACATTTAGAATGACAAAACAAAGGTTCATACCAATTTGCAGCTTATTATCTTTCATTCCGTGGTTGACCCCTTTTTTTACCTAATATGACTGGGCTATAGCCACACCTTTCATTTACCCTGTGTTGCACACTTTTTGAATTTTCCCAGGGGCACGTCAGCTGATCCGGGGCATGACAGCTGATCCCATGTTTCGCGCGCTCAAGAAACAAAGCAAAATGCAAATAAATTTCCGACGCACGTGTTCTTTTACGCATTTCAGAACATAGGAGTGCTGCCACATCCTAACAAAAAACTAAAAGATTGCATGGAACGAATTTGTTTTTCTGCAATGTTATTGATTTTTTAGCTCTGGTAGCCCTGAAATCTCTCATCGAAGCATATGTTTATATTCGCGCCATTCCTCGCATCAGCGTTTACCATCTACCTGCTACCGAAGATTTATGGCTCGCTGTTCGGCTTGTGTTCGAATTTTTCCGGAGGGTTGATGGAGTGTGGTATACTATGATTGAGACTTTTCTTTTGACATATGTTACTTAACCTACTTTTAGTGTTACGATTCATTTGACAGTGACACTTTTGTCAAATGTCCTAAGCTTTTTTATACGACCTGAGTCTATACTTTACAGTTTTTAAAGTGCTAGTGAAATTTTTCTATACCGTTTGCTCTTACGGTTATTGACTTTAAGTTGTTTATTTACATATTAAAACCTAAACTAAACTAACCTAACTTATTCTATTCTTAGCCTAATTACATTGTCTTTTTAGTTTTGGTTGGTCGTGTGTTCTCTTCAAGCGTTACATCCAAAAATCGCGTTTCAGAAGAGGCACAGTTCCTACCGACCTGATCTTCAGGGTCTACGAAGTTATTTTTTATTTCTTTAGTCGGTTACTTGATTTTTGTATGTTTGGTTCTAATTTTCTTCCCCGATGGAAGTTCGAGTTGGTTTAGCCCCTGTAGGTGTTGGGGGACGATATATAGTAGAAGATGGGTTTTGGGGAGTTTGGTTGGGGATCGGTGTTAATCTGGAAGTCTTGAAGGATTCTTATGGGAGAGAGATAATATGGGTTTTCAGAGGTGGGGGTCCCGGATTAGATTTAACTCGTGTGTCTGCCATTTATCTATTTGCTTTTTGCTTGTTTCGAGCATGTATTGCAGGATGGGGGTCACTTTAGTTTCTTCATAAAGAACGCTGTTTTTGTAGTATTTTTTATTGGGGCGTCGGTATTTCGATATACATTTTCTGAGTATCCTCCTCTCAAGTATTTGCAATCCCTCGGCTACTGATGGTGAAATTGTCAGCCAGGCTGGGAAGGAGTATGTGATGATGGGGCGGATTAGGGTTTTATACATGAGAAGTTTCACATTTGGGAAGACGGATTTGGAGGATAGGAGGGGTGAGATTAGTGCAGCAGCTCCTTTGGCTTTATTTATTGCCTTCCTTGCATGTTGGTTCATTTTGAACCTGTTGTTGAGGTTCACTCCCAAATACCTGATGTTGTCTTTTGGGTTCACCGTGACCCCTTCGATAACCGCCCTTATTCGTTTGCTTTGCTGCACTGCTAGTTTGTGCCCTTTACCACTCGCGTTACGGAAGCAAATTATTTTTGATTTAGCAGCGTTGATTTGGAGCCCCCAATCCTTTAAATAGCGTGCTATAATGTCGACTTCTCTTTGCACCATTTCCATGGCGGAAATAGGAAGAGTGTGACTGGCTAGGATTAGGATATCATCCGCGTACATGATCATGTTCAGGTTACTGGAGATGTTTTGGGTTCTGATTGTGGGGGCGGAATGTGGGATGTCGTGTAGGAAGAAATTGAAAAGGTTTGGTCCCAATATGGATCCTTGTGGGACTCCAGACAGGATAGGTATAGGTGTTGAAGTTCTGTGGGATATTTCAGTAGTTAAGTATCTATTTTGTAGGAAGCTATCAAGGATACGGGTGAGGGCCAGGGGACAGTTGGAGTATATGAGTTTAAATTTTAGCCCATCGGTCCAAACGGAGTCAAACGCTTTTTGTAGATCTAGCGCGCATGCGACTGTGCATTGTTTTTTGCGCAGGTTTTTTACGACGGTGTCGTGCACAATCATAATGGCGTGTTCTGTGGATTTTTCGGGTTGGAATTCGAACTGAAACTCGGGGATTAGCTTCGTTGAGAATGCTCTAAATCTCCGTAGAATGATTCTTTCCAGAATCTTACCGATGTTAGAAAGTAAGGAGATTGGCCTAAAGTTTTTTACCTCTCCGTCGCAGTTTGGTTTAGGAATAAGGATAAGGTTGCCTCGTTTCCATCTTTCTGGAAAGTAACCATTGTTTATGCAATCGTTGAAGATGACTGCTAAACTTCTCGCGACAATTGCGCCGGATTTCCTTATTACTTTATTGGGGATACCGTCTAGGCCTGAAGAGGTTTTATTATTAAGACCGGCTATTGTATCTTCTACTTCTGACACGTAGGTGAAAAATTCCCCGAATGTTTCGTGTTGCGGAGATACTGCCTTGTTGGTATCAGAGAATATTATAAGGTATGACCCTTGGTAACCAATGTTTCTCTCTCTTACAGCCGATATCATTTCCTGTGCTCTTTCGTTCTCTGGGGCTCTCTCTCGGTACAGGTTTCCGTAGAATGAAGAGATCACTTGCAGCTTTTCTTCAGGTGTGGAGAAGGGTAGCCCTCTATGCTTGATGGGGTCCCTGTCGATGTTGAAATTATATGACCGTCGGCCCGTTAGTTTATTAATTTCTCTAAAGACTCTGAGGATGGTTTGAGTAAACTCAATCTTCTTTTATAGTCTTCGTTCATCTCACGTCTTATTTGCCACCTTATGCGGTTGTTTAGTTCAGTGATTTCCGCTTTAAGAGTGAGGTATTCCTGGTTTATATGGTTGTTGTGCCGGTGGAAAATCCGTTTAAGCCTTTGAATTTTCCGTTTTTGTTCCCTCATCTGTGATTTGGTATCCTGCGTCAGGCATGTGTATAACCCGTGTTTCAGTTTTTCTTCCGGCGCATGTGCGTCCATTCGTCTTAGTATAGCCTCGGTTAGGTTCTGGATGTGGATATCGATTTCCTGGTTAGATAGGATTCGGTTCACAGGGGGAGGGGGGTAGATCGTCTTCGAGGTCTTTTCTGAACTCTGCCCAGTCCACAGAGGCATAGGATCGAAATTTTTTGGTGTGTCTTCAATAGTGGTTAGGTTGTTTACGTGGAGGGTTAGTTTCAGACAATAGTGATCGGATATCGATGGAAGGGTTGCACATTGGTAGGGAGTTGTGTTCCCAGTTAATAGGTCTTGTGACACCAGAAAGTTGTCTAAGAAGGAGCTGCTTCTCGGGTATGAGGGGACACCTGCGTTGACAATGGCGCATGTTAGAAATGCGCTTGTCAGGAACCATTTATGTATTCTTTGGCCGTTTGGGTTCCGTGTGGAATCGCCCCAGTACTCATGTCTCGCGTTGAAGTCTCCACCAAGGAGGATAGAATCGTGGTTAGCAGCTATTGCTAGTATTCTATTGAGAGTCGGTTCTATTGCAGGTCCCAGGTTTCCTGGGATGTAGATGGACCCAATTAATATTTTCCCATGACCACCATTGCGTCTTCGCATGTTTAAGGTTGCTAGTGTGCAGGAAATGTCGGGATGCTTAAAGTTTATTTGGTCGACTGATAGGTTGTCTCGATATAGAATGGCGGTGCCTCTGCCTGCGTCGTTTCTGAGTACCTGGTAGTTTTCTATTCGGACCTTGTGTATCGGTTTTAAGACTGTTTCATTAACGAAAACTATGTCTGGTTGGATGGATTTGGTAAGGCTAGTCACGAATATTCTTTTGTCGTGGGAAACTAGAGAGTTTATGTTGAGGCAGATAGTGGTCAGGTTATTTACCCCCATACAGGTTGAGGTATAGCTCAATTAGCACGACTGGTTTGTCCAGTGTTGGCGTGCCATCGTATTTCGGCCAGAATCGGGCAACCTTTTTAAGGAGTTCACCTGGAGACACTCCTAAGACTTGGACTGTTTCGTAGTGGAGTCTTTGAAGGGGGTTCCCTTGTGATTCTGGGTTCCGGGGCATGGATGAGTTTCTTCCACTTGTGACTTCCGAATACAGGGGTACTGAATGTGCTGGTGTGGCTGTTGCTGATGGTGTTTGGATATATTCGTACGATGGGGTTGAAATGGGGGTTGTTCTTTTGTTTTTTAGAAACGCTATCTTATCTATCAGCCTTCTCCTTTCCGGGCACCCGGAGAAGTTTGATGGGTGGCCTTTCTCTTTGCAGAGAACACAGAAAGGTGGGGTGCTTGTTCTGTCAATGTCCTTTCTTGGACATTCTTGGGGGTTGTGGTCCTCTCCGCAGGCTACACATCTTGCCTGGAAGGCACAATTCGCCGAGACATGGCCGAAGCGCTGACACCTATATCACTGGAGTAGGTCGCTCCTTCTTGGCTTTTCCCATGTCGCTTTTTGGTGAAGGATGAAACGAAGCTTAATGAGGCGTTCTTGATCTTCTTTTTGATGGAGGATTATTTTAAATAGGTCTAGGTTCACGCCGTTCGCTTTAGACCAGCCGGTGGTTAACGGTAAGACATTTTCTATTTTGATGTCCGGACATTGTATTTCAATGTCTTCTCTGACCTGTGTGGCCCCGGATGCCGAGTCTACCCCTCTAAGGACGACTGTGTATTTTTTGCGCTCCGTCGGAGTGAAGAAGTAACCTTCTGCTTTGGATCTGCGGATCAAATCCAGTAGTTCGTCATGGATGGCAACTTCGTCGACTGTAATTTTTAATTTACTCGCGCTCAGGCGAGTAATTCTGTATTTCGTCGTGGGGCTCCTTTCCATGATATTTTTGACCGTCATAGCCGTGATACCTTCTACGAATATAGGCGGACACCATGACTTTTTATTTTCGGGGGCACACTTGTTTTGATTTGAGGTTAGTTTTTCTTCTCCCGAGAGAGGCGCGTATGGATTTGGATTATGGAGGGTTGGTGTTTGGATAAGAGTGGGTGACTTTCGTTTTATTGCCAATTTACCTTGAGCCATTTTGAATCCTTCCGATTCCATGTTTATCCGGTCGATGATTACACTGTTTGGAGCGTTTGTTGCAGCTTGCTCCACTTCCATAGTTGCTAGCGGTAGTACTTCTTTCCTGGCCGCTTTCGTTCTTGGTGGGTGCGCCTTCTCGTCATTGTCCGCATCGGACCATCTTTGAATGGTTGGGGACTCGCTTTGCACCTCTGTTGTTGCCAGTTTTCCGGCCTTTAATTCCTTTTTTCCGCTATACTTGTATTTCGTTTTCTTTTTCTTTATAACCTTGATTTTTAACACCTTAATGTTTTCGCTTGCGATGTGTTCGGTTTGACGTCTCACCATCGAATCTCTTATCCAGATCAACATCATCCATTCCGGCCATAAAAAATCATTAATCATCTCTCGATAGCACAATCCATTCACCGTAACTGTTGCTCTAGCCTCATTTTCGAAAAAGTAAGGTCGACTCCGCCGGACCATAAACCGCACCAAACAGTCACACGATGAGGATGGAGAGGCTTTTCAACAATAACTCTTGGGTTTTCCGAGCCCCAGATGCGACAATTTTGCTTGTTGACGAAGCCACAATGGGCCTGATCACTCAAGATGATTTTTCTATTGAATTTCGGATCATTTTCATGCATTTCAAGGACCCAATCAGCAAAGACACGACGTTGTTGATGGTCGACCGGCTTGAGTTCTTGTATTGACTGAACTTTATAAGCCTTAAGACCCAAATCTTTATGCAAAATACGGTGTAACAACGTTTGTGGAATGCCTAATTCCAAAGAACGACGAGGATTGGACAAACCTGGGTTTTCTTCAACACTTTCGGCTACAGCAGCAATATTCTCGGCTGTTCTTGAGTGACGTGCACGGGTTTTATTCTTCACATCACTAAGTTGTCCCAACAGCTCGAATTTTTCCACCAATTTCTGTATTGCGGTCCGACAAGGTGCTTCATGAGGACCCAAAAATGTTCGAGTTTTATGAACCGTCTCTGCCAAATTTTCACCACTTTTATAGTGAATTTTAATAACTTCAATGCGTTGTTGAATTTGTTATTAATGGCGTAGTTTCTAGTTGTCAAATGTTAAAAAATGACAGCTTTAAAAGTGACATCTACCGAAATAGCGGGCTATTAAAAATAACACCTCTTATTGGAAAACCCTGTATATTCCTGTTTTCTGTTTGATTGAGAGATATTCCTTTATGGGAGCGCTGATAAAGGCTGTGTGGGGCAATGTTTTGTTATATGGACCAGTAAGTTGGTTTATGTTTTTTTATTACATAAAGTATAAACTAATTAAAACTTTGAAAATAAAACAAATTCAAACTCATTTCACTGTTTTATTGAACAATATAAGTTAAGTGCGTACTCTTGGGCAAGACTATCCTACACATGGTCGTCGTTTTTTCCCTGGAAGTCATTCATTTCCGGTTTATCTTTGAAAGTTTGTCGTATAGGTCTCAGTTACAGTTCAAGTGTTAGCTATTGCGCTATTGCAATATTGCATTGTGTAGTCTATTTTTCGTGTTAACTGTTGAATTATGCTCGATTTTGCGATGTCGTAGCGAAGTGTAAAACGGTCATTAGTTTGGGATTATTTTCAAAAAAAACAGACGATGACACAGTTATATGCAGTAGCTGTCAGAAAATTTTAAAAGTTTTTGGCAACACAACCAATCTTAGTGAGCATCTCAAAAGATTGCATCCTACCTTGTTGATAAAGCTTCACGAAAGCCAAACCGTACCAAACAATGATGCTGATAGTCCACGTGAAGCAATTCATGTGTCTGTATCATTGCCATCAACATCTACGTCATCTACCAGAAATAATGCTTGTGCTCCTTCAGAAACAACACCGGCAATAACACGAAAACGCCAGCTTAAATTGTATGAAAGTATACAAGGTAGCAGTATTTCTGAATCAGAACATGCTGAGATTGATGAAATTTTAATCGAAATGTGATAGTAAGTGATTTTCAGCCAATATCTATAGTTGAGAACAAAGGGTTCTTAAAATACTCAAAAAAATTAGACCCGCTTTACAAACCCTCCAGCCGGCGAAAAATTATGAATTCCTTAAATCTAAACATGTACCATACCATACTGGCTAAAGTTCAAGACGAGTTAACCGAACCTGCGCACTTGGCGATAACAACAGACATATGGACATCCTGCTCCTTCTAAGTCATTGTTAGCTGCCGTTGGCCATTGCATTAAAGGATGTGAAATGAAAAGCACTTTGTTGGAAGCCAAACAACTAACTTATCGACATTCAGGGGAAAACGTTGCCAGGCCCTACGTAAAATTTTCGAAAATTGGGGCATATTCGACAGAGAAGTCACTGTCATCACTGATTACGCTTCCAATATGAGAAATGTGGTTAACGACCACCTTAAAAAGCATAATCACCCATGTGTGGCACAAACACTCAATCTGAATGTCATAGACTTACTAAAGGACGATAAGGAAAAATACGGCGAAAAAAGCAACCAAACTTCCATCCAGGAATTGGTCGAGAAATGTGAAGCTATCGTGGCTCAATTTCAGCGGAACAAAAGCGTCGGATGAATTGAGAATGCAGCAACAAATGAACCTCCCTCCCAAGACGCGCTCAACAACATAAACTCCATAACAGCAATAGGAAAACAAATGCAAAAAGACCTTAAGGATATTATCTCATGGAGATTCAGTTTGTTGGAAACATCCAAAATCAGCGCTAAAGCTACATTTTTGGACCCTAGATTTAAGAAACAAGCATTTCGTCCAAAAGCAAATGCCAACCAAGTACAACAGTTCAGTCATTCAGGATATTGAGAGGCTGATGTCTACAAAAGCACATGGGCAGACGCAGATTCCTCAGAATGTGGATCTTGAATTATCTGCGGGTAATAAATTCATCTAGCTAAAAAGCATGTAATGAAAATTGAATGTAGCATTTGCCCATATTCCTTTTTTATACGATTTTCAGATTCAAATAAGAAAAAGACTCCACGTGGTTTACTATGGGAACTGTTTAAAGCTAAGGCAAAGGGCAGTCAACGTGCTTCGACCACCCCTACGTCAGCAATGATTCAGGTCAAACAATACTTAGAGCTACCGCTGATAGAGAGGAAAATGAATCTCTTACAGTTTTAGGAGTCGAAAAAAGAAATTTTCCAAGAAGTTTTTGTGTGTGCCAGCAAGGAGTTGACAGACGACCGAAGAAGCAGATTAACCAGCAAAAATATAAATCAAATTATGTTTCTAAATGAAAATATTTCGTTATAGTTATTCCATTCAACTCGAGATTTTACTTTGGTATCCACCGTTTTTAGGGTTTTGTAAAATAATTTTACAAAATCCTTCTAAAATCGCGTCCTGTCTGTCCGTCTGTCTGTCCGTCCGTGTGTCACAGCAGTTTTTCTCGGAAACTACTTTAGCTAGAAACATGAAATTTTGTATGTAGGTGTAAAGTGGTGTTCTCTTCAAAGTTCAAATATCAAAAAAATGTATAAGGTATTTAAGGGGAGTCTCCCCATATAGGGGAGTGACCCCCCGAAAAAAAAATCTCATTGAAGGTGGCCAATATGGGTATCAAATGAAAGGTCTTGATGAGAACTTTTCAAAACAGGTCTTAGTTTGGCAAAGTTTGCTTCGAGGGGCGCACAGGGAGGGGAAATACACGAAAAATGTGTGTCCCCCCTCCTCACGATTGGACACCTGTGATCCGAAAAATCTGAAAAAAATCAAGAATGTAGGTATTGATGAGTACAACAACAACAAATACGTTAGAAGTCGCAATTCACTCAACTTTGTTAGTAATAGTATGATTTATCGATTTTATGTTTTCTTGTATAAAATCTTAACGGTACCCTTAAATTCAATGAAATTCAGCACACAGATGGTTATTAATAAGATTGATCTTTTCTGAAAGTTTCATAAAGATTGAATCATATTTAGCGAAGTTACAGTGGTTTGAATTTTCCTGTATTACTATGGAACAATATGCGCTGCATTTATTACTATGGCAACATATGGCTATGGAACAACATTGCGCTTTTTACCGACTCAGACACTACAGTTTTGCTAGGATTTGCATGAAAATTTCAGGAATGATAGGTGTCATGAATATCTTTGACAATCGGTTCAGCTAGTGGTACCAGTAATCGTCAAACAAAAAAATGGCTGTTTTAAATGCGAAGATTGAATAATTTTGAGTTCTTTTTTCCCAACTTCAACGTTAAGGTGAATGCTTTCAACGCTTGATTCAATTTGATGAATGACTGAAGATGAGTACCTACAATTAATAATCATAAGCGAAACAAGGCAAGGAGGCGGGAGAGAGCCCCTAGCAAAAGGGCTTTGTAACAATTCTAGGATTCGAAAAAATTGGCCATTAATCGATGGTAATAGTACAGGAGAGTGGCCCCTGAAAATAAAAATTCATCCAACGTAGCCGATATGAGTATGAAATGAAAGTTTACATGGGAGCTTTTCAAAACAGTTCTTAAACTGTCAGTTTTTGCTTCAATGGGGGCACAGGGGGGAAATACATGAAAAATGTGTTTCCTCCCTCGCGAATGGATATCTGAAATAATTATCAAGGGAGATATTTATGAGTATAACAATACCAAAAACCTCAGAAGTCGAAATTCGTTCAACTTCGTTAATAATAGTATGATCTTCGAATTTCATATTTTCTCCAATAAAATCGTCTTTGACATGTTTCTTGATTTGATTCGATCTGGTGACTGCATTTTGTAAATTGAATACAAAACCCTTCTGACATGAGCGTAGGTCTGTTAACCCAACTTGTTTTTACGATTTTCAGATTCGAATAAGAAAAAGACTCCATATAGTTTACTATGGGAGCTGTTTAAAGCTAAGGCAAAGAGCAGTCAACGTGCTTCGACCACCCCTACGTCAGCAATGATTCAGGTCAAACAATACTTAGAGCTACCGCTGATAGAGAGGAAAATGAATCTCTTACAGTTTTAGGAGTCGAAAAAAGAAATTTTCCAAGAAGTTTTTGTGTGTGCCAGCAAGGAGTTGACAGACGACCGAAGAAGCAGATTAACCAGCAAAAATATAAATCAAATTATGTTTCTAATAAAAATATTTCGTTATAGTTATTCTATTCAACTCGAGAGTTTACTTTGGTATCCACCGTTTTTTCTTCTCCTCCTTCGCGTCTACTTTATTTTGGAATTCTTGAATAGTATATCATCATCGTCGCTACTTCCAAAGTATATTAGAAGGGTAGTTTTGAGGCAAACTTTTATTTTAAAATCTAGTTCACAATTTCCACAAAGAACATACAACAAATATTTTGCCATCTATATGCAAAACTCATTTTAAAACAAGTTGGGTAGACAGACCTATGCTCATGTCAGAAGGGTTTTGTACTCAACTTACAAAATGCAGTAACCAGCAACGAATAAAATCAAGAAACATGTCAAAGACGATTTTATTGGAGAAAATGTGAAATTCGAGGATCATACTATTATTAACAAAGTTGAAAGAGTTTTGGCTTCTGAGGTATTTGTTAGAGTTATACCCATAAATATCTCCCTTGATAATTTTTTCAGATTTTTTAAGATCACGGGTGTCCATTCGCGAGGGAGGAAACACATTTTTCATGTATTTCCCCCCCTGTGCCCCCACTGAAGCAAAAACTGTCAGTTTGAGAACAGTTTTGAAAAGCTCTCATAGAGAACTTTCAGTTGATACTCATATCGACTACCTTTCATGAAATTTTTTTCCAGGGGTCACTTCTCTGTACTGTAATCATCGATTCATGGCCTATTTTTTCGAATCCTAGAATGGTTACAAAGCCCTTTTGCTAGGAGCTCTCTCCTGCCTCTTCGACTTGTTTCAATTATGTGTACTCATCTTCATGATACCTATCATTCCTGCAATTTTCATGCAAATCCTAGCAAAGCTGTAGTGTCTAAGTCGGTAAAAAGCGCATATGGCTCCATAGCCATATGTTTCCATAGTAATACAGGGCACATTGTTCCATAGTAATACAGGAAAATTCAAATCGCTATAACTTCGTCAAATACTATTCGATCTTTATGAAACTTTCAGAAAAGATCAATCCTATAAAAAGTCATCTGTTTGCAAAATTTTATTGAATTTAAGGGTACCATTTAGATTTTATTCAAGAAAACATAAAATCGATAAATCATACTATTACTACCAAATTTGAGTGAATTTCGACTTCTCATGTATTTGTTGTTGTTGTACTCATTAAGGCCTACATTCATGATTTTTTTCAGATTTTTCGGATGGAAGGTGTCCAATCGCGAGGGGGGGTACGCGAAAAGTTCGTACATTTCCCCTTCCCCTGCCCTCCTCGGTACTCATAAGGCAATTTTAAGACCTGTTCTGAAAAGATCTCATTGAGACCTTTCCAACGACACCCTACTCGACTACCAATGGTGAAATTTTTTTTTTGAGGGGTCACCTCCCTATATGGGGAGACCCCCCTTAAACCCCTTTAAATAATTTTTTCACCCTTGAACTTTGAAGAGGTCACTACTTCTGACCTTTCCACAAAGTTTCATGGCTGTA
Organism: Odontomyia ornata; assembly: GCA_963969285.1. Classification (NCBI taxonomy): domain Eukaryota; kingdom Metazoa; phylum Arthropoda; class Insecta; order Diptera; family Stratiomyidae; genus Odontomyia; species Odontomyia ornata. Next base: position 342,225,278 of record OZ017740.1, on the reverse strand, counting down.
GCCTCTATAGTTTCGGAGAAAAAGTGCTGTGACATACAGACGGACGGACGGACGGACGGACGGACGGACGGACGGACGGACGGACAGACGGACACAGGTCGTGATTGCAATAGGGTTTTGTATTTTAGTACAAAACCCTAAAAATAGAGTATTGGAAGGTTCGAAATTGTGATGGCTCTTGTTTGCATTTTCAATTTTAATTAAAAATAACAAAAAGCCTTTTTAGCCAAGTGAATAGAACTGCCGAGCCGAGCCGAGCATTCGAGCAAGTCCACAACTCCAAGCTACTAGAGTGCAAGGGTAAGATGGCAAAAGGAAATGAGATAAATAAAGTTCGAGGCGAAAAATCGCTCTGATATTTTCATTCTTAATTTTCATTTTTCTACTGAAAAGTCGTTTCCACTTCCGCGTGCATTAGATCATTTTGAGTCCGAGTGATCATTGATCATCACAACAATCATAAGCGATCACTTGAATTATTGGGTATACTCGAATGATTCGATTATTGCCGCTCGACGATACCCCGAATAGAACTGCCAAGCCAAACATTCGAGCAATTCCAAAACGCCAAAGCTACGAAAGTGCGAGCTTGTGATGGCATAAGGAAATGAAACAAACATAATTCAAGGCGAGAAATCCCTCGGATATTTTCATTCGAAAGATTCTGAAAAGTCAGTTAAACTTTCACGTGCATTCGATCATTTTGAGTCCGAGTGATAATTCATCACCGCAACAGTAATAAGCGATCACTCGAATTATCGGGTATACTAGAATGATTCGATTATTGCCCCACAATCATGCCCAAATAGAACTGCCGAACCGAGCAATCGAACAAGTCCAAAATTCCAAGCTACGACAGTGCGAGCGTGAGATGGCAGAAGGAAGTGAACCACACGAAATTCGAGGCGAGAAATCACTCGAGGGATTCTTCCACTGAAAAATCGGTTCAACTTTTCATGCGCATTCGATAATTTTGAGTCCGAGTCATCATTCATCAGCGCAACAGTAATAATCGATCACTCGAACGATCAGGTAAAGGGTGGTCTAACCAAAACGCACGATGTTAATTGTAAATAAAACAAAAAGTTTCCAGGGAATTATGTCAATATTTTTTATTATTAACATTGCCCGAATGCTCGCCATGGCTACGTTGGCATACTTCTATCCGATGGTCCATATTTTCAATGAGTCCTGAGACATAATTGAGGTTCAATGTCGTTAATGTGCTGGATTATCTCATCCTTTAGCTCTTGAATTGTTCTTGGCTTATTGACGTACACTTTTTCTTTTACATATCTCCAGAGAAAGTAGTCAAACAGTGTCAAATCACATGATCGTGGTGGCCAAGTAACACCGCCACAACGTGAGATAGCACGGCCATTGAATTTCTCGCGCTGTTTCGTTGGCTGTGTGACAAATGACACCACGCTGTTGGAACAACATATCTTCTAGGTCCATAACCTGACGTACACTTTTTCTTTTACATATCTCCAGAGAAAGTAGTCAAACAGTGTCAAATCACATGATCGTGGTGGCCAAGTAACACCGCCACAACGTGAGATAGCACGGCCATTGAATTTCTCGCGCTGTTTCGTTGGCTGTGTGACAAATGGCACCACGCTGTTGGAACAACATATCTTCTAGGTCCATAACCTCAATTTCTGGCCACAAGAAGTCCGTTATCATCTCGCAATAACGAACACCATTCACGGTAAATGCTTGGCCGTCCTCATTTTAGAAGAAGTACGGACCGATGACGCCACCAGCCCATAAACCGCAACAAACAGTCACTCTTTGTGGATGCATCGGCTTTTCAACAAACACTCGTGGATTCTGATTTGCCCAAATGCTGCAATTCTGCTTGTTAACGAATCCACTGAGGTGAAAATGTACCTCATCGCTGAAGATGATTTTCTTTGTAGTCATAATTCCCTTCTGTCTGTTCAACCAACTATTCGGCGTATTGCCGGCGCTTGAAATAGTCAGTAGGCTTCAGCTCTTGAGTCAATTGAACCTTGTAGGCGTGTAAATTTAAATCTTTATTCAAAATTCGCATCATTGATGTTCGTGAGATGTTCAATTGTAAGGCACGACGACGAGTCGAGGTTGGCGGCTCTTCTTCCACACTATCGCGAATAACAGCAATGTTTTCCGCAGAACGAACTGGGCGAACATGCACAGATGATTTCACATTTCCTACAGACCCGGTTTACTGAAAATTGCGCACAATTTTCCCGATTGTGGACACATTTGATCGATTATGCTGACCAAAAAAATTACGCAGTGCACGAAATGCGTTTTGATTTGAACGCCCATTTGGGCGAAAACCTTGACGTTAAAGTGTGACTCACAATTAACATCGTGCATTATGATTGAACCACTCTTTATAATCGAATGATTCGATTATTACCACTCGATTATGCCCATGTCTAAGGACTTCCGAGCAGTGAACACACCAGCCTTTTAACCACGTCTGTACTCTCTTGCATTTTTTTGTTCACAAAAACAAAATTTCAGTGTCTCAATAAACTCTTATAAATAGAGACATTAATTATATCTCTTTTATGAAGGGTTTTTCATTTCACCACGGCATAACTTAACATCAACTAATTGACTTTTCATTGTGTTTTACCAAAAAAAGTTTATGAACTGAATACAACTGAAGATTGCCTATTACCTACAAATAGTATAAAATAGACAGCTATGGAAGACAATGAGGAATCAATATATTAGGGAAGTTACACGATAACACAAGAGTATATTTGAATAAGCTGATTATGATTTTTGGAAACGCATACATTTGCACCGACAGAAGAAAACTACTGAAGTTTACTTAGGTATATTTTCATCGTATAAACGCTAGGCCACACAAAGCCAAATAAACTAGAAACTTGAGTAAATTATACAAATCTAATAAGGCAATCATCATTGCGCATATCGATGTGGATGGTTTATTCTAGGATTAGGTAACAAGTCTCGTGGCTCAATATGAGCGCTTTTGTCTTATGATCCGTGATATGCGGATTCGATTCCAGCCCATGTCTATGAGTAAGTATGAATTTAAATGAACAAATGATTAAATAAATGAAGATTTACATAACATTAAGCAGAATGTAAAATTGAAATAATTATTGGCGGAGAGAGGAATAGGTGAAATTAAATTTAGCAGGTGGCCTTTTAAATCTAAGATAAATAAATAAATTGTATGCGACGTACGTATGTGTAAAATTTAATTTATAAAAATTTATTGGCAATATGCCGTAGATTTTTGCATTTCTTATAACGCCTTAAAACTTTATAGCGTTCACATGATTTTTGTGTTAATTTTTATCCCGATGTAATTTGGAATTGTCCTTGTTCGCAAAGATCATCCGCATCCTGATCAATCATTCTTCCCTGCAGAGTTTGAGATGAAATGCGTTTTCTTCAGGTGAGCGTCAGTTATGTTTTATGCGCAGAATTTCTTTAGTTTTCTCCTGGTTTTTCATAAAAAGTGATTTACATTTTAGTGGACTACTCACTTTTCCAATTCTAGTAGTATCAGCAACCTCCAGTCCTCTCCTCTGCAAAGGCATGCCACAGATAATTCTCTACGCTTCCTGGTTTCTCCAAACTTCACTTCCTCCTCCTCTTCCAACACTTCACTGTCTCCTCTACACTGTCAGATCCTCTTATCCTAGTTCCCCCCAGCTCCCGGCGACCTACGACGGTCGGTCGCGGAGCTATCGAGAGGTGGCACAATCCCGCGAAACACAGACTACAATCCCGCCGACCCGCTTGCTCGGACCCGTAGACTACGTACACGAAGCTCACCTTCTTCCACTTCTTTCTCTTCGTTTCCACACACGGTCGAATATCGCGTAACAAAAACGCACAAAGTTTATTGACACTTGAACGGTGCTGCGGCGGCTGCTGTTGCCGGTGCTGTTGTTGGCTTGGCTACGATGATGTCGAGGAACGCGAGAAGAAATCCACCACGAAAGCAGCCACGACTGTCGTTGTCGTCGTTGCCCGATTCACCGACTCGAGCGAGCAATCGTTTTGTGCAATGTTCACGGCGACGAGGTCGTTTTCGACGTCAACGACGACGGTAGAAGAACAACACAAACGCCACGACCAAATGAAACCGTACACCGTCTCAGATAGTGGAGCGCCTTCACTTGCACCTAGACCAGACCGGGTACAGGTATTTCGGCGCGGCCGGGGACGACCGCGACGACGGGTTAAACAAAAAGCCGCGCTCTCATGTATCAGTGCCTGTGCAGAGCCAAATGCCGCACACTACCAAGTCGCTGGATGGTCCCCGCACACGTCTCACTCCCCGCAGAGAAATTCAAATCCAAAACACAATTCATTCACCCCCAACAGAACGTCCCTGAACTACTCCGCACACTACTTTCGCAAACGACCAACGCCGGCCCTGTTCTCTCTAGTCACTATTCCATTCTTCGCGACAACCACTGTCAACTCAACACCAACTGACAGATTCACAATTCACCAATCTGTCCGTCTCTTTCCATTGCACGTGCTCCTCAAGGTCGTTCTCGCTCGACACTGTAAATATTTTTGCAATTCCCACTCGACTCCGCGCAACCGAAGCACTTTACATCCCTCTTACGCTTCACTCCGCGCCAATTGCAGTTGTGTGCGTTGCGGACACGTATCCGTACACGTCATAAGGTCACACAACTGCATTTGTGTTGGCGTTCGATGGCAGCTCAACAATTCCTCGCTACGCGAAATAGCACAGCGGCAGCAATAGCAAAGAACACAAAAAAGAAAACACTTCTCTCATTCTGTCAACTCGAAATGCGGCGCTCGATGTCCTCGAAACCTTGTAAATCACAATCACATTCTTGGTCGCGCGCCACTACAAAAAACAATCACCAGGAAGCGACGAATCCTTTGCACTTGCTGTAACGCGAAAGGAGCACCTTCACCTCTGTCAGATTTCGCGCTCCGCACGCACGCCTGGCTCAATGTCTGGACCAAAACACAAATCACGACTCAAACTGACCGTCAGCGCCGCTCACGAAAATAACGAGTTGACATCATTTCCGCGGTCAACCGATTCAAGCACTTCTTTCCAGACTCCACCGTGAATCCGCGGTGAGCGCTAATGGGACGCACACACGTTCTTCTGTGGAATTTGGTATCACCCGAAACTTATTGTTGGGTATACAGAAATCTCACCGTTTTCGTCTAAACTTCAACCCATATAAGAATAGAACTCGCACGTTATATGAATAAAATAGAGGAAAACGGAAAGTTATTGACAGTAGCGCACTGATTTGGGGAGAGTTGAAAGACGAAATTATCGCGAAAATCCACTTTATCCCGGATTAAATGCATAAAAGCGACACTGGAAATGAGCGACGCAGGTCTTCCACTGGACAGGTAGCCACCAAAGCAGTTGACGGAAGGAAGCAGACAGGTTGCGCTGTTCATGCGATGGAGTACGATGCAATGCGCGGAGTGTCAAGTGCTTACTGGGGGAATTTTTCAGATGCATGGCAATGCTATGCGGTTCCATTGTGGATGATTTTTTTTCAAATTGGAACGTGTTTGTTAACTTTTGAGATAAATTTGTGCATGTCATTTAATCGCATAATTTTAATAACACTGATAATTTGCATCAATGACATTTTAAAACAAGTAAGCAGAAATAGTGGGTGGTGAAAACCGACCGCAAATGGAAGGTAAGAAGAAATTGTTAATCAATTTAGTATAACGGCCTAAGAAGTGTCATTCATGGACTGAAAAAGTCGTCCGCATTTAAAGAATTATCGTCCGGAATCTGAATCCGTACAATATGGATAGTTATCATAGAGGATTGAAAAGTTGGATCCATGATCCCTGTTCAAAAGACTTGTATGATGGAAGTTTGTGTTTACTGCAAATAAGATATGGAATAAAAATATTTGAGTGTGTTGTATATTTGGGCCTGGCACTGTTTTCGACTAATACATACATAGATAGATATTTTTTGAGTCTTTTTACGCACATACATTTTTAACTTGATAAGGAGGTACATAGCTTAACAACGGCACTATAGTCAAACAGCAATTATTACAAGATTCGGTTCGGTCGTAACCAATTCAATTTAATTGAAAGATTATTAAATATAATATCACACCAGTGCTCAATGGCTTCTAAATTGAAAAATACAATTTAGAATTATTTGGAAAAATCAACAAGAAAGTAGTTTACATGAATATGACACCTTGAGCTTACAAAATACGATAAGATGAACTAAGTAAATGAAACCAGACACAAGTGTTAATGTAGACTATAAAAAGTTTAAGAAATAGTATTTATAGTATAACAATGAGGAAAAGGGGAAGAAATTATAGTAATCGAGCAGCCCGCCTAGGCAAACTGTTGAGGGAGCTTTACGAAAAAAAACCCTTTCGTAATAATAACAACGCAATAAGTGAGGAACTATTTGATACGCAACTTATTAATATTATAATGACCAGGGATGGTATTCTACGCGATTTTTTGAGTCCCGTAGGTAATGTACGTCGAAAACTGTATTCTATGTTTTCTACGGTCGAAAACCTCGTGCACGTCGAAAACTCCAAAAGACTCAGAAATTCTTAGTATGAGTCATTCGCTGGCAGCGAATCGCTGCGCTGATTAAGTGTTAACTGTACGGGTACACACATACGCATCTCTAGTAGTCTATATGTAGCAGTCTATATGTCTTATCTGTTGCGTCAGCTGTACTTGTTTGTCATTTGATTTGTCATAACGTGTTTTCTCTTGTTAGATTCATAATTTTGTCATTATAATCGTTGTCCAAAATTTTATGAAAATGTCGAACGCATTTGAGAAATTAATGAAACAAAGTGATGAAAGTGAAGCATCCACATCATCTACATCGAAAGGCGGGAGACCAATGCATGAAGATTGGTATGGCTATAAAAAAATTGTCGTCAATGCAAAACCTGCGGCAAAGTGTCTCAACTGTATGCCCAACGTCATGAATACCGCAAAAGCACGTTTGATAAAACATCGGTAAAAAATATGTTATAATTTAATTTATGTAGTGTTCAAAACTTATTTTATGTTGATTTTTTTTATTCGCATAGTGAATCTTGTGGCTCTGACAACATCGTTGATAATGAAATCGCTGACAAGGATGACAACTATGACAAGGAAAAAACGGGTGACGATATCGATGACAGGGGAGTTGATTCAGTATCAAGTGAATTGAATGCCACTTTGGATGGCAGTGACAATACAAACTCGCGTCCAAGCTCGCGTCCGAATTCAAGTTTAAGTCAAACATCGGGTAAACGAGATGTAGTTTTTTTTTCTTTTTTTTAACATGTTAATTAATACATGTTGAAAGTTGAATACATAATTTAAAAAAAAGTTAAATACATGTCAAAAGTTAAATAACTTTTATTTTATTTTAATTTTTACGCGTCCAAGCTCGCGTCCGAATTCAAGTTGAGGTCAAACATATATATACAAGATATACAAGATGTAATTTTATTTCTCTTTTTTTTAACGTGTTAAATAATACATGTTAAAAGTTAAATACATAATTTAAAAAAAAAGTTGAATACATAAAAGTTAAATACATGTTAAAAGTTAAATAAAACTTATTTTATTTTTATTTCTAGCAATCAACGTCGAGTTCCAGAGCACGAACACCAAAGCAAATGAAAATGAAACGTTTCATAGACGATGTAAGACCAGTTGAAGGCGCGAAATTGGATTCGTTAGCGGCGACGTTTTTTATGGATGTAACATTCTGTGCCAAGTAGCTGACTCAACATATTTTAAGAACTTTGTGAAAGGGCTGCGACCGGCTTATAATCCACCTAATCGTCGAGTATTGGCAAGCACGTTGCTTGATAAAACGTACGAAGCAATCGAAAAACGCAACGAAGAATTGATTGCCAAAATGGGCAAACGCGTAACGTTATTGGTTGATGGCTGGCAAAACTCATCGGCGAACCGTCACTACGAGGTGATGGTGCTCGCAACGTCAAATGACCAAAAAGTATTTCTGGAATCCTTCGACTTTTCGGGTATTCGTGAAACTGGCTCTAATTTGTTCGATGCTGTGGATAAAGCGTTCATATTAGCAAAAGAACGCTATGATGCGACTGTTTATGCTATTTTGACGGATAACGCATACAATATGCAAAGCATGGGAAATGCTGTTAAAGCGAAGAATTTGCTCTATTCAACATGCAATGCGCATACTGCAAATCTGTTGGCTGGTGACATCGTGAATAAGACAAAAAACTCTCGCGGAATGAGCAAAGTAATGAGCGTACAAAAAGATTTCAAGAGAACTGGGTTAGAAGATCGTCTTCTGAAATCTGGTGGCCAAAAACCAGTGCTCTCTTTTGCAACACGCTGGACAACTCAACGGAATGCAGCCAAATCATTTTTGAAGAATTTGTCCTCTATGAAATCTGTTACTGCCGCTTGTGAAACGGAAGGAGAGTCTGATCCAAATGCAATAGTACCAAAACCAGCCGTTTCATCTATTCTCTTCGATAGAGAATTTGTCGCTTCAGTTAAGACATTGCTTGAATTATTGAATCCAGTGGCAGAATTGACGAACTTCTGTCAGAAGAGCAACACATCAGCTGCAGATGCAACTGAAAGATGGCTTGAATTGTTGCAGGATGAGCCAGGTGAATTGAAAGATTTTTTGGAAAAACGAATGACGAAAAGCAACGTTCTGAACATCGTAACGATGACGGCTAATTTTTTCCATCCGGTTTATCGCGGCGAACGGTTGAATTTGGATAAACGTCAGCAAGTTGCAAGCTATCTTTTTGATAAGCTTGATGGGCCTGCGCTTGAATCGTTGCGTGAATTCACAGAAGTTGAAGGCAGTTTCGCAAAATTGACTGCAAAAAAAATCACTTCGCCAAAAACGTTTTGGCATTTCGCCGCTGAACTTGGCCATGATAAGCTTGCTGAATTTGCCATGGACTACTTGAAAATTCCCGCATCTACCGCACAACTGGAACGCTTATTCTCAAACTGGGCGTACATACACAACGACATCCGAAATCGACTCTCGAACGAAACATCCAAAAAACTCGTGAATACTTATTTCACGTTAAGGTCAACTGACCAAATGGTTGAAGAAGACGACGACTTTGAAATGCTGTTGGAAAATTTCGGACGCGATGGAGAATGAATGCAAAGATTTGTAATACGTTGAATTTGTTTTTAATCCACACAATATTCTCATTTTTCTCGTGAAGATAAAAAATACTCTGTATTCTGTTTCTGATATATACATTTACTTTATTCTTCATGTAATTTACCACATAATGTTTTTGGAGGTTTTCGACACGTTCATGTAGAATACTCATTTTTGATTAAGTATTCTACCACAGGTATTCGACGTAGAAAACCTCGTAGAATACTACACGAGTTTTCGACATGACATCCCTGATAATGACTAACCCGAAATAAAATCCGCCATTATCACTGCTATCATTATCAATCAAAATGTTTTTCCAAAGAAAAACTAAAAACAACAAATAAAAATCGATAATGGCAGCCCCTTTGGGACACAATCTAGCGAGGCAAACGCTAGATGGTTGCAATGAGAATCTGCTAGATGGTTGCAATGATAATGGCAACCCTATCGGGACACAATCTAGCGAGGCAAACGCTAGATGGTTGCAATGAGAATCTGCCGCTACCGCCATGAAGAAGCTCGTCAAGGAGTTGGTAAGGGGAATTCATATAAAGCGGGGCTGGAGTTTGGAACGACGAGCGGGATAGGTCGCGTTAGGTGTGGAGGGATACGCGCGGTGGTGTGTGATAATTCTGTCTCTGGAGCTCGCGACTCACTGCCTGTTCTATCAGAATCTGTACTAGATACGTAGATAACAGATAAATTGAAAATTGTTATTAGTAATAGAAAAGGGTAGTTTTCGATTCGATTTTAAAAACGGAAAAATAAATTTCTAGAAATCGTAAAAGTTATTGTTCAAATCAAATAAACGAAGTAATCATAAACATCTTCGTGTGAATCTAAATGGTCAACGTAATACTCGCATTGTTACTTTACACGCACGTAATAATCGCACTCGAAACGTTGCCGCAAGTTGGACCACGCAAGTGCATAGTTTTTCACAGTTAAGCGGTTGCATAGTTTTTCCCCCTTGCTTTCCCAATTATTTTTGGAAATGAAATTAGAAAAAAATCCCGTGAAATATTTTGAACATATGTTGACTATCTGGAGAAAAGCTTCCCCCTAAAATCTCATATTTTTACGAATGAAGACCGAATACAACATTTGAGTATACGTTGCTATAATTCTTTAGTGCAGAGTTTCTGCCAGTTCCTTTGCATGATGCCATTTTACGTGCAAGTGTTGTCAAACTAAAGTCACCGCAAATTTATTTCCGTCAAATATCGATGTTACCATAGGTTTAATAACAAAAAGGTTCCATCATACCAACCTAAAGAAAAAAAATAATCATAATTAAAGAAAAACATAGGAACGAATACCAAAAATCAATGCCAATCAATCCTACTGCTTGTGAATTTAAATATACAAAAATAATTAATTTGAAAACTATAAGTAAAGTAAAGTTTACCGAAATTTTTAATGTTATTAAAATCGATATAATTAAAAAAACACCAACATTAACCTATAAATTAGTGTGAATGCGATATATAGCAAGTTTGAATATATTTAAATGCCTTTTTAGGACACTGACCACGTCCATGTGGCAAGTTACAACAATACCGGAAAAGCTAAGAGAAACACTTGATATTTTAACAAAATACGCACAAAAATCAATTAATATATTCTTTTACCCCAGAATAGCTCGTTGTAAGGAGTGTGATGGTGATCAGAATCCGACAGATACACAATTATATTTGGAAGAAAGCGTTCTAGAACATAACCAATCTGATGCTGATCTCAGAGACTTAGTTGATCTTCCAGCTGGTTTAGATTATAATGAATCGCTAGCATCTTATGTTTAAGCGCTTTCAAACATGTAGTTTATGATACGATTAGCGGATTTGGGTTCGTGGTCACGTGGAACCTCCGCAGTCGAGCTGCCCCGAGGTGACTGATGTGGCAGCTCCTGAGGAGTATATCGGTCACCTCGTACGAAACTGCGAGTAAAGGTCACGTTGCAGGGACACCACGCATAATTATATTGTAAAATAATTTGAATTTTGTTTTAACCATTTGGTGATTTCTTACAAAAAAATACACCTTGTTCTTCAATGAAAAAAAAGTCACGCATTAAGATGTCTAAAGATAAGTTGAAGTAGATAGTTTGAAGTACATTTAATTCTAAAGCTAGTAATGGAAATATACAAGAGGTATTACTGACTGCAAACAAATATGAAAAGTAATATGCTTTATTTTGTGCAATATACTATATATATATATATATATATATATATATATATATATATATATATATATATATATATATATATATATAATTAAATATAAAAGGAGAATGAAGAAAAAAAGAAAAAAGAAAAACTCGGTCTTTTTATTTCCCTGGAACCCTGACCGAGTATGGGACCCGCCACGTTGGCTGGGTCCTCCACTCACAAGCTAGCCATCGGGTGAGCTCAGTCCTTTTTATTTGTTGCCACAGGTGTCTTGCAGGGTAGAGTGGTCTTTCACATAGGTTTCTTATTTATGATAAAGTTTTACATGATTTAATCATATATAACTTTATTATAAATCTGAAACATTTTTATTTTTCATTTAAGGGAAAAGTCCATGTGAATTACGTTTGTATGAGTTGACTTCAAAACTCTTAAAAAATAAATAAAATCTAAGAACTAAATTAATAACCACGATCAAATGCGATGAGTAAAATAATGACTTATGTGAATCTAATGAAGAAGAAGTAATTAACGAAGAATTATTTACATAAAATGATTTAATATTTGAGATATAAAGATAAATACTCGCTAAAGGTACGCTTCGATCATATAATTTCCTTACAACTGGGTCAGGATGAGAGCACTAAGAGGGTAAGCACTTCATACACTACTCGATCATGAAAAGTCGAATCGGTCCAATTTTTGGCTCATCGTAAAGTATACTGTTTCTATTTTTTAATTGGCCTTCTATATTTCGATGAGCTTTTTCTTAGGACTTCGCGTTCAAAATTCGAATTTCATCAGCAACAGTCAAGGAAACAGAATGCCAAATAGGAAAACAATAGGTTACCATTGGACGAATATGTTAAGAGTTTTGTAAATTAAAAGTTTAGTACTGCAACTTACAGATTTGCTTGAAGGAAGAGGTGACAATGCTACAAATGCACCAACTGCTATTCCCAGAATTGACCAAACATGGTAATTAAACTTGGCCTATGATGTTAGTGAATGCCTAAATATTTTATTGATGTTTCGAGAGTAATATTGTGCCTATCTATTGGTAAGGAGAGTAATTTACTTTCAGCTTGAGCATTTCCATAACCTGTCCTATAATCATTACGAAAGCAAATTAACGCTCACTTTTCAGGGTAAATTTTCTGATCCCATCAAACATATAATTTTTTTAGCACTTGAAGTTGAAAATTAATTTTATTTAAAGCTGTTAAGGGACTCATACCGCTTACAAGAAGGATAATATCGTCCACGTAAAGAAACATTTTAAAATTGTTATTTATATTATTTTGATGACCGCAAGGAATATCAGCCAAATAAAAATTGTAGAAGAGTAGAAATTACCTATTTTAATCGATAAACTACGCTTAGTAAGAAAACTTATGAAAAAAAGAGCTAAAGAAAAAGGGCAGCTACAATTTAAGAGTTTGTAATTTAAACCTTTTAACCAAACTGTATTGAAAGCCTTTTCAAGATGAATTGCACACGCCACTGTAACTTCTTCGTTTCGCAAACTAGAAGAAATTTTATCATGAACGGATAAGATTTCATTTTCAGTAGAAATTTTTTCCTTGAAAACAAATTGTTCAATAGGAATGATGGGCTTAGCAAATATTTTTAAAGGTCACAGAATAATTTTTTCAAGAATTTTGCCTTGATTCGAAAGAAGAGAGATTATTCAAATTTGCTATTATAAATTGGATTTAATCAAAATTAATGGATAAATCACGATAATTTAAGGAAGTCTGATGTAAGAAGCGATTACCAGGAGCAAATATTGTCAAAAAAGATCATTCAAAGCCCAAACTAAAAGAATTGACTTTACTTTCTATAAGCTCTTTTAAAGCATTGTTAGCAGAAGGTTTTTCACCTTAAAATTATTATGAAAAGAGCAACAAACGTTCAATTTTTCATCTATCGTAACATATGATTGTCTATAAAAACTAATAGGATCCCTGGAAATATTCCAATCATTTGATAACCAGCCAGTCAAGTTCTTTATTTCTTTAAAAACATGTTAGGATTTGTAGTGAAAACAGTGTAGATAAATGTCCGTAAAGGACTGTAATGAGGGTCTGCCTCCTCGGCGGGAGAGAATATTGGGATTGCTGAGACTGGCCTTGTCTGAGGAAGTGTGAATGCACTGATAGGATAGTGTTGCGGTGTCGTGGGGTGGGTTCTTTTTCCAGCATAAGGGCCCGATACAAAAAAAAAATTTTCGGATCCACGAACTCAAAAGATACAAAAACATATCGACCAGATTCAAGCCTGAAGTAACCTACCAAGGGTTGAAATTCCTAACGCAAATGACAAACCGGGCCGGGAGAAAACAGACGGGACTTGAGAGGACTTCATTGTTACCGACGATACTTATGGCCCCCTAATAAGAGTGGGGCATTCACGCGACTATCGTTAATTTTCAGATTTTTAGAGTTATCATTTAATTGCTTTTCTTATTACCTCAGTTCCGTACACGAACTTTTAATTTCCGCAGCATTGCTTGTCTCTCATGGTTCAATATTTTAAAACTTGATAGCCTCAGGTGTAAAGTACGTATTCATAATTATCTGATGCCATTCGATGGATTCACGATTAGAAATGGTAACATCAATTCACGCGAGCAATAGTGAGAAAGGTTGCACTTCGATTTCGCTTACTCGATAACTCTTCAATTGGGGTTTTGATTTGGGTAATAAATGCAAATAATTTTACCGATTCAACATTTTCACAAGTTTGGGTTATCTATGAATATGAATTAGGACGAAAGGAATAATAATTGAAGCTCGTCGCAAGATAAAGTTCAGGGTCGTAACGCAACTTCGCAGAAGAATTCCATACTATAAAAGGGCAGATAGCGCATCCATTTCACTGCAGCTGCGGGCAATCTTTAAGATTTATCTCGTCGCCACAATTATGTGAGAATAGTTATCACAGCGGTATTCACTATCGTGTCGTTGCTCATTATTCGGTTTCGAGTAAACGGGAGGAAAAACATTCATTTTCACAATTAAATAAATCGGAAACCCAATGAAATCACATGAAAGTAATAAATTGAACGGTCTACACTTATTGGATAGTTTAAAGTAAATTTTTCTAAACTTCCAACAAATAATAGATAAATATCACAATATTTCATGACGGATCTACTTATCCTCCCGATATGCCCACGGTGTGGATCAAAAGCAGACTCCTCGTGTTTTGTTGCCAGTCGCCCACTTGCAACCGTTCATTTGTCAGCAAAGATTACCTTCGGCAATGCAATATGTGAATAAGCTGCGTGAAAAGGTGTTTTCATGTCCAAATTTTGATTGTAGATTTGAATAATTAAATTTTTCAAATCTGTAATTAAAATTTGGATCAATGTTATGCCGGTTTTCGAGCAGTTTGCTTAGGCGACTGCTCGATTACTACAGATGACTTCATAGAAAAAAGTCATAGTTTATACGCCGAATTCAATTCAAGACGCATCTTGTCTCTTATAATTTTACCAAGGCAATTAATTTGTGAACGAAGAAGAATATACTGTGGATTTAATCTGTTGTAATTTTGGTGAAATTTTCTTTTTAGTTTTTGCTGCCATTTACTTGTATGAACTAAATGGAGTGTTGATGGGGAAAGATTGTCATATTCTGAGATATTACATTTTCCGGCAGGTGCAAAAGAGTCCATGCATAAAGAAGTCATAGAAGAGAGAACATGGATTGACTTATCGATTTATTGGTTGCTAAGTACACGCTCATCCAGGAATTTGCCTGCCAAGAGATCAGATAACTGTTCATCAAAACAAGACCAATCAACATTCTTAAACGAGCGAACTAAGGAAGGATGAGGAATAATTGGACATAAATTAGCAAGAGGAAACGTAAGAAAAAGCGCATGATAATCAAAAGGAGCTGCAGTTGAACAAGAGCACAAAGGATATACAAAGAATTTAAAAATAATTTAAGAACATAACCACTAGCACCACGCATATGTAAACAAGTGAAAGTACAAGAAAAATATGAGAATTCACATTGAACTCGGAAAATGGTATGTTTTGTATGAGCAAAGATGGCCACTACTGTTGGGAAACATCGTTTAGTTTGGAAATTCTGGCTTGTGCCTTACTCTTAGCCGAGTTTCGTTTAAACAAACAATATCAGGTACAAACTCATCAAGAATATTTTGGAGAACAATCCGCTTATCATGAGTTTGCATTGCAATAATTTTTAAGTTATTTGTTGCTCAAAATATTAATAACAAAGTTGAATAAGGCTTCAGATTGTTTTTCCGGATACAAAAGATAGTGTAAAGCAAGAAATTCTTTAGATTTTTTATGAGGATAATAAGAGATACGCTGAAGTGGAGAAGAGATTCATTATTAGAAAGGCAGTTTTCAGATTCATGATTTGATTTTGAGACATTTGAATAAAATAACTTGTTATTAGCTGGTGTGTAAGAGGTGCTTAGAATGTTATTAGATGAAATACTATACGACATTGAATTTGTTTTCGCAGCACATTTTTCTGTCAGTTTTGTTTTTAATTTTACTCTCTTTGCACAGCCAGAAAAGTTAGCTGAATGATCAGTTGAGGAGCATACACAGGAGGAGTATCAGGGTTATTCAAAGTCTCATAAATGATACCCTTACATAGTCACACATCATCTATGTGTTCTTTTCCGCAAGCAACACATCTTATTTCATATCCACAATTTGAGGGTACGTGTCCAAAACGTTGACATCTGTAGCATTGTGTCAAATCACCTCTCTTTGGGTTTTCCCAAGTCGTTGCTTAACTTGAATCTGAATATATTTAACTTCACGTTGTTACGACGAGACCATATTGTTGATAAATTTGTTATCTCGAAACAATTTAGTTCCAGAATCTGTGACAAGAAATTGTAATGTTTTTTATGTTTAAGTCCAAACGAGGAACCGACCTCTCATCGGTTCTAGACGTTAAGTCTGAGTAATGCCAACGGATGGTACCAACCGGTCAACCAATCCGTGCACCGTAATCCATTTTCGCGGTGGCTGCTTGTCGGCCAGCTAGATCGGATAGGATTTCGGTCGCGGGTCTCCAAATGGATTACGCTCATTTACAATTTTTCAGCCACCATTAAATGCCCGTTTCAAACGTGTCAAAGACACAATCATACGGAGAAGAAACCTACTTTACGTTACTCCGTATTTCTTCATTCATCCAGTCAAAGTATCAAACAAATCTAATTTCTATTTCGCGTTCCCGAATTTTACCGACACGGTATCGAAAAATATACTACGTTAACGTAAATCCGAAAAAAACTACGCTAAAGAAAAACCAAAATCAACTAAGGTACCGCGTACCGCGCGCGACGCGAAACAGGCCTCAGCGGATTTTCTCAAACCCTACCCTCGCGACGGCATACTTACCATGCACTCTACTTCCCGCTGAAAGAAGGAACCACTCGTTGTCGTTGTCAAGATTTAGCAATTCATATTATTTCTTAATCTGACATCCCTAAAATTCCACAATATTTCAGAAATATTTTTCTCATTTGCTTTTGGAATTGTAAATTGTATAAACATGTTGCAAATGTTAAATCATTCTTCTCTTTCATACTAAAACAAATTTCGATGATATTTTGTTTCCATTTTCACTTACGATTTTCGTACGTTTAAAATTTTAAAAACGAAATTTTAGCACTTAAAACAGAAACGTTAACCTTCACGAACTAATTATGGCTTCTAAGTTCTTTTCTGCTATTTCACTTAAATAAATTACAAGTTGCAACAAATAATAATAGCAGCTTTCATAACCACTCATGTGTTGATTTTTAAAGATAAACGGATTTACCCAATTATAAAAAAGAATTATTTCGAATAGTTTTGACTTTAAAAAATTACTCACAATAAGATTGAAAATGCTATGAAATAAATTTACATGATTCGTTACTGAAATGAATACATTTCTACCTTGTGAAATGGCAATAGTATCTATTATGGGGTAAAGCAAAAAGTATTCTAGAACGCTTTAGGCTCTCTGAATTTCACATCAATGATGCTTATGATACGACGAGCATTTACAGAATAATCAGGGAAAATTTCTAAACTTTATACGTCTTAAGGTAGTGGTGTCTAGAATAATAAATAATTTATAGCTACATTGTTTCAACTATTTACAAATTTCATTTTGATTTATATTTCGAAATAAAAGAAAAACAAATTTAGTAAGAACGAGCATAGAAAAAAAACATTTGCAATGAATGGCAATTGTTTGGAATGAATTGCAATTGGCTTAGGACTGTTTTTAGAATGGCAATCATCCAATTTATGCGTTGTGGGCACAATGCATTCACGAGTAGAATCTTTCGCGTCTTTCCAAAAATGTAGTGTGAATCGAAAATGCGTTCGTTTTGGAATATTGGCAAAATATCCTTTTGAAAGCATCTCTCATTTTATTCCATTGATTCACTCAGGCGTCCCCAACATTTGCATTGTGATCTTTCGGTTATCTAAATGCTCACCGGAGTAGTTATAGAACTATAATATAAATGGACAAATGTAATCTTTTGTTGCCAGCGAAATTCCCTTTAAAACTCAACTAAATACCTCTTGCAATTTCATTTGAATTTTATCATATTTACATTGAAAACATTTTCCAATAATCTTTTGTTTGGTATTTATGCATTAGGAAAAATATAAACTTCTTATAATACACTATTTTCTCAAAATCCTACTTTTATGACATTTGTATTTTGTTTTTTCCTAAATTCTATCATATATTCATTTCGTCAATTGTGAAAACTTTATGGTAAAATTTATTTTATGTTTACTTTGTATTTATTTTCCCCTGTTGTTTTTCTACCTTGATGTGTAGTCTTTGCTTTGCTTTTTCATGGCCGCGTCTCGACAAACAAAAACCTTTTACACCTGCTATAATGTTATTTTTTTACTAAACTCCGTTGAATCAGTCTGATATATTGCTCGTGTATTTCTGAATTATATTTCATAGGCATACTATTTAGCCTTTTCAATCAACTATTTCTTCCCTTCGATAATTTTTGTGCCCCATCATAAAAATCAAAACTTACTGTCTGTTTTATTATTTGAACACTGACCTGCTAGTCTTCGTCGTTTGAACTATGATTGGATGAGTTTTTCTCCTTGGCTTTGTCCTTCTCTTTTTCCTTATTCTTGTCCTTGTTTTGATTCTTAAACCTTGGAAGGATGCAACTGTTTGGCAGAAACCCGCCAAATTTTCCTTTCTTCGTTGTTGTTGTTGCTGTTGTTGCAATGGGTGCCGTTGATGAGATTGGGGCTGTACTTGCAGTTGATGCGATAGATGATGATGAAGCTATTAGTGATACAGGGCTTGTTCTTTGGCCAACAATTTTTTAATTGATCTTACCTAAGCTCCATCACGACGGTATGGAAAAATGGTCTATTCGTGCATCCATGACGGGCGAAACGTATGATTTTAGCTGAGTGCTGATAGTATCTCCCAGTCCCACTAGCTAAGTTGCGAGATATCGACATTCACACGAATTTGTGACCGGAAATGCGGAACACACGCAAGGCTTCAACAACCCCTTCAAAAAGTGACAGCCGACTCTTCTTGGGTGGCGGCCATTACCTACACACTCCACTGCCATGTGGCTGTCAATTCACATTGACATCCCACGACAAAATTTACGTGGGATGTGCATCCGTCACAACCAACATGAGATGACAAGCCACATAGCAGCAAGATGTATTGGTAGTGGTCGCCAGCGGCGTCGCATGATTCATTACAAAATCATTTTTTATTTGGCGAATTGGGAACAAAGCGTTCAACCCCTTGAGGATTACTAGTCGGTTATGTCTAATAGAAGGCGTAAACGAATGTCTTTTCAGTTTCTTTTCCTTCACTTAACTGAGAATGAAGTCAAATGTTTCGATTTTGTCAACAATAATTTTGTAGAACGAGTCTACGAAGGACTTAATCCGCTACCTGCATGTAGGGAATTGTTTAAAATAAGTTAAAATGTTAGAGGGTTAATATTGTTAATATAAATGGGTGGAAGTCATGAGGATTTGTAAGCGATATCAGGATTATCCTGAATAACGTTACCACTTGCTAAGGGTGAATAACTATTTTGTATGGAAAAATTATTAGAGGTAAATTTACTATTAAGATTAAATTTATCGTTATTTAATGGTTTTTTCGAATGTCCTAATGTCCTGTTCAATAGCTTTGTCTAAGTCTTGTTTTGAAGAACTTTCCATACCTGACATGATAACCTCATACGGCGAGTTTGTAGGTATACAATGATTTGCAACTGACATTTTAACTAAGTTCTTATCTGTTGTTATTTCTTGAAGTTCCGTCTCGATGAATTTCTTGAAACACCTATTTGTGAGAATCTTGTATTCTTGGGTCTTGATTTTGCTGATTCCAGCTTGTGCTGAAATTTTGACAGATTCCAAGTTTTTCATAATGTTCTCGAATTCCTATTTGAAAATTTTTGACACGTGAATATTTTCTTCCACAAAGGAAAATTAAATCGTTGTCCTCAATCGCAAAGGACAAATTCCTAGCCATGCAATATTCGCACAAATTTCTCCCTTCGTCCAATCGGGAAATACTAGGTTTCCTTTTTTCCAACTCTCTAATAAAATATTTTAACAGTTTAATTATATTTGACACAAATAAAAACACGTCTATTCATTGTGATTACTGTCACCCTTATTTTTTGGATAAGTTAGTTGTTCAGCATATTTATAATGTACAATTAGACTTGTTATCCCATTGTTAGATATAGTGGGGGCGCTGCAAATACTATTTACAAAGAATGCTAACGCTGCTATCTATTATGAATACGTGGAAGCTATTTTTTGCATTAAATACTCTCTCTATTTTCTAACACTGATCACGTTGTTTCATTATAAAATAAATTCGGAGTGTATGACCACTTTCAAACTAAAATACGGAAAAACGTCACTTTTATTGCACGCCATCTATTTACTCAGGCGACCATCATACAATTTCAATCCAGTGCATTGAAAGAATTTCCCCTTTTGGGGGCACATATTTATCAAATTTGAGAGTCAGCTGATGTCTTATCGCTTTTTGCTCTCAAGTCTGTCATATGACAATCCAAAACTTGTCATTGCTAATTTGTCGATAATTTGCGTGTCTTTTCTTTATTGTGCGAAATTACGAGCCAAACACATTGAACACACGCCCAAAAACTTTTCTCCGCGTAAATCTTATCACCCAGTGCTGAATAAAGTGTATTTTCCAATCATACAGTGCACAAACGATAGCCTGACAGCCATGAGAAAAATAAACAAAGTGTAGTTTGAACAATTGAAACAAAAATCAACTAACAAAAACTAGCCAAGTGACGATTCCAAATAGGAAGTGATAGTGAAACGAATAATACTGGTTCCGCATTGCTTTAAATATCAAACGGGGGAAAAATAATAGTCGTCGTGTGATTTTCGCGATAAAATTCAGCACGCGAACTAATTGTCATGGCTACAAATGCGCGGCCAACAGCTCAGCCCACTTTGCTAAAAGTTGTAATTTTGGGCGATGGCGGTGTCGGGAAAAGTTGTTTAATGAACCGTTTCGTTTCGAACAGATTCGACGAGAATAGTTTCCATACAATTGGTGTGGAGTTTATGAATCGCGAAATGGAAGTGGATTCGCAAAGGTACACGTTACAGGTAAGCGATTCGACTGGGTATGGATTTTTCCGAAAATGTTATTCACAAAAATGTTAATGCTGTTATAGGGCAAAGTCTAGAGTTCAGTTATAACTCGATTAAATTCTATTGTCTTTGAATTGGACAGAGTGACTGTTGCCGTGCATGTGATGCTGCGACGCAGAGTTTAATGGGGGTCGAAACAATAAACAAATGCTCATTGTTCGCAATACAAGCGAACATGACAAATACCACAGAGAAAATACAATGCAGCTGTCGTCGCTGCCTGCTATGACAATCCCTTCTACAATTTCCTAGAGATTTTCTTAATCTCTCGACTTAGCTCCATTGCCCAGCAATTAAAGCTCGCAAATAAATCTCTCTCGACTGACTAAGCAAAATCTCATTTGCTTCCATAAACTTTCGCCCGAAGCGGAGCCCCCGGTGACTGCCACCGAGTCATGGAGTTGATAGTACGGCAAACAGTAAGTAGCAGTCCCCAGAGATAGTTTTCCTACTGTTTCTGCTGTGCTCCACTCCACTTAGCATTGCTGCACTTGCAAGCACGTCTCTATCAGTTGGCTGCGCTCTAGTTCCACCAAGAAGGGGGGCGGAAGCCAAGGTACATCACTGCTAGCGTCTCGTGCCCCACTAAACGTGTCGTTGGTCCCGCCCGGGTGGAACGTTTAAGGATTTTCTCGAGGAAATTAAAACGATTGTCGGAAATGAGCTTTGGCTGGTGTTCTGGTGCTGGGAAGAGTTCAAAGAAATACAAACGGCAAAACTACTCGCACACGTTTCCTTTTCGAGTTGAACTTGGAGACACGAAGTTTGCAATTTAACAGCTTTGGAATTTTATGACCTTTTCTAATCTGGGATGTATTCACAGATAAGGTGAACTCAAATTACATGCTTGCAAAGTTGCAGAGTCCCCGGAGTGAGTTGAGGCAGCAAAATAAAATTAATTTTATGTCTTGCGGCAATTGCAACCATGAACAAGGACAAGGTAAAATAAATTTTAATATTCAAATGTGAGAGTGAGTTGAGTAGTTCCAGCGAAGTTTTGTATAGCTCTAGCGTAATATTGAACGGGAAAGGAAGGGCAGAGACGAATAGTTGATAAGCTGAAAATAACTTCAACTTAGCATTCTAACAAGAGATTTCTCGGAATGGTTAAAAAGTGCAGCAAATATATGAAAAATCCAGTTGTCACCACCAGCCGGAAAGGCAAACTTCTCGTAGGGACCCTTATTTTTAAAAGCAAATAATAATCTTATTGGCCGCCACTTTGAAAGTCAAACACTGTTTAGAGAAAATGTCCTGATGTATTAAACTTCCAATTTAAGCCATTTCAAATATTTCTATGAAAAATATTCAACTAATATAGCGAATTATGTTTACCTTCTGACCTTTGAGGGTCGCCATTTTGAATTTATGCATTTGATTTTGCACTATTTTAAATATTAGTCTTAGAGTTCTATCAATCACTGTGCCGAATCTCGTTCAAATGGGAGTTTTACTCTAGACAAGGCAAAAACATTCAATTGTTAGTGAAAATGGCAGCTAAAAATATTGTATAAGGGTTAAAATTTTCGACTTTCTTATTTTTCACCCAATTTTGATAATTTTTTCCATTCATTTAAGCATAATTTCAAGTTTCATCAAACTCTGCTATAAGTTCACAAAAATCTAAAAAATCGCATATTTGAACGGCCGCCATTTTGAAACTTGCCCATGTATGACCAACAAAATAACAAAATCTTTAGATATAGTCATTTTCGACCTCAATATTAAGTTTCATACAAATCGATTTAAAATTGTGACTTTTAAAAGCCTTTGAAATTTCGAAATTCAGCTAGACGCCATTTTGTTTAGTTGTTCTTTTTTGTTTAGTTGTTCTTTTTTGTGGTTGAGAGGCTAATGCCATTTACACACTGAGTGTGAGGCTCCCATGCTCGTGAGCGACTGGACTACCCACTAATCACCTCCCCTGTAAACCCGAGAACCCAGCCTGGAACCGTTTGACACATTATTTCGGGCCAAGTATCGTTTTGTTACGCCGTGAGGTGGCTTAAAGCTGGGGGATCCTTCCTCCAGCGAAAGGAATCTGTAGGATACGGCGAAGAGCAATGCCTCTTCAATGTTTCAAATGCCTTGGCTATGGTCACACCACACAAGCATGCAAAGGACCCGATAGGAGTTCTCTATGTTACAAGTGCGGTGAAACGGGACATAAAAGAAAAGAGTGTACGTGCTAATCCAAGATATTGGACACGTCTTGGGATCAGGAAAATGCCAGGTTTTCCAGGAAGCCATAGCCAAGGCGAAATTAGAACTTCGATGACCCGCATCCTGCAGCTAAACCTACACCGCAGCTCAATCGCCCAAAATCTGCTTGAGCAGTTGCGAGGGACATGAAGGCCGAAAGCATCATGGTATCCTGATGAAACTGGTACTGCCGCCATCTGGGTTCGAAATAGTGATTTCCAGGTGGAGAGATGTGGACGGGGGGATGGTTTTGTGTGGGTCCGGCGCTCAGGGACCACCTTCTTTAGTGTGTACCTAACGCTGAACGAATAGATATCATCTTTCCAAACCAAACTTCAGGCTTTGGAGGGCGCTGTCTCGAACGCAGACGGGAACGTGCTCGTTGAGGGAGACTTCAACGCGAAAACAATCGAATGGGGCATGTTTCAAACAGATCCGCGGCGAAAACGAGTCCTATAAATGGCGGCCAGGACGGCGCTCGTCGTACTAAACACCGGCAATACGCCGACCTTCCGCCGTATTGGCTGTGAAGGAACCATACCGCACGTGACATTCGCCTCGGAGTCCTTAGAAGGGAGGAAACACAACTGGAGAGTATTAGAAGACTACTCAGCCAGTGGTCATCAGTACATTTTGCTTGAGATAAGCGATGTTATCTCCCGACGTCCATGCTCTTGGCTTTCTTCAATTGGATGGAACATCGGAAGGATGGACGTCGAGAGGTTCGTCGAGATTCTCACACTATGAGCATCATCGCGAGTGCTTGCAAAGCTTCTAAGCCCTTCGAAAACCCCGGCACGGCAAGCCCCCAGTGTACCGGTGGTCAACTATAATCGCTGAAAAACGAAGGGTGTGTCACAAGCTTCGGCGTGAGGCTCAACGGGCACGGAGCCGTACCGAGGCAAGCAACCGCGCAGCAGCATATAAGTCGGCCAGGAAATGCCTTCGCAAATTGATCAACAACAGCAAGGCTCACTGCTGGCAAGATCTAGTGGACAATGTGAACAAGGATCCGTGGGGTCTTGGCTACAAGCTAGTTATGCGGAAGCTCGGTGCCCTCCGGAAACCTTGTATACATGACGCGGAAAAGATGGACGAGATAGTGCGGGCACTCTTCCCCGCCCATCCCGTCCATGTTGACGCTGTCCATGGTGAAACTGCAGTCGAGTGTCTACTCTTCACACAGCCGGAACTGGAATAGGCGTTGAAAGCGAGGAAGGCTCCGGCTCCAGATGGTGTTCCAGCTGAGGTGTTGCGGCTTTTTTATAACCATTGTCCTGACTTGCTGCTCAGCACGTTCAACGCTTGCCTTCGGGACGGGGTTTTCCCGATACGATGGAAGGTGGCGAGGCTCGTGCTGATCAGCAAGAGAAAGGGAAATCCCGAATCGCCATCTGCATACCGCCCGTTATGCATGCTAGACACTGCTGGGAAACTGCTAGAGAAACTCATCAAAGGAAGACTCACAGCACGATTCGTGCTGCCGGGGACCTATCTCCCCGGCAGTACGGCTTTAAAACAAGACGTTCTACTATTGATGTGATTGCAGAGGTGGTCAGCGCGGTCCAAAAGGCAGAGGCAGATCGTCCTGTTGGTGACACTCAACGTCAGGAACGCCTTCAACTCCGCTAGATGGGTGGATATTCTGGATACGCTGGAAATCCCATTTCAAGTTCCAGAATATCTAATGCGGCTCTTGAGGGACTACCTAAAGGACCGAAGCCTGCTCTACGATACGACACAGGGCCAACGAAGGATGGAAATTACATCGGGTGTTGCCCAGAGATCTATCCTTGGTCCGGACCTGTGGAACGTGTCTTACGACGGGCTACTGAGACTTGAGATGCCAGATGAGTCGCGCCTGGTCGGCTATGCGGATGATGTTGCGGCTCCGGTCGCTGGACGCACCGTTGAACAGGTGCAACTTAGGCTAGGTATGCGCGCATTGGATGATTTTGTGAGAGGGCTGAATAGAGATCTTTCACAGATGCTTATCATCCAAAAACTCTAAACGCTTCCCGATGCTTATGCATCATGCTTAGAGGTTTAAAACCTAAACTTTCAACACCCGTCAACCAATTTTTTAACTCCCGCTTTGATAATAGCAGACCTAAAGTCCCGTACCCTATCAGCAGTTAAGTGTACAAGAAGGAAATCAGATATATCAGTTCCGAGATAGAGTTTCTAACCCACCACCCAGACCCACCCAGCCCAAACCACCAATTCCAATGGATATCGATAAATCCATTCAAACTCGGCAGGTTGATTATATGAGCAGGCCAGGCCATCCCACTGCCTCAACTACAAACGATCACTTAATTCTGAAAACGAACATCAGGCTTATCTTGATGATAATATTCCTACCTTACAGGAAGAATGTGACGATGAATCGGTAGAAAATCAAATAAATTTTATGATGGACGCCTCTCTAGCGTTCCATACATAGAGTTTACTACGCGAGACGGTCGGGTTCTAAATTTTTTAATAGATACAGGTGCAAAAAAAATTTCGTTGCATCCAAACATGCGTTCAATGCTAAGTTAGTCTTGAAACTTTTCAACATCCAATCTGCTGCGGGAGAAATAACGATAAATAAGTGACGGAAAATTTTTTTAAAAGTATAGGCAACAACATGCTAGTAGACTTCTTTGTGCTACCAGCACTGAAGTCGTATGACGGAAATATAGGGGACGATACTTTTAAAGGCACTGGACGCTATCATCGATAGAAAAAATAATACTCAAAATCAAGCCAAATATAAAAATCCCTCTAAAGGCAAAGGAATCTAAACAGGTCAATCACGTGGAAGTCGTTTATGACCACCTTCCCCACACACAACTCGGAATAAGCTGCAAGCCATCTTGAATAAGCATGTCAAGCTTTTTTGCTCTATAAGCGATAGGGAAATCATCGAAAGAACTTCCACATCAGACCCTATCTACACTAAATCCTATAGCTATCCGGCTAACTTAAGGCCTGAGGTGGATAAACAAATTAAGAAAATGTTAGAGGATAGAATTATTCGCCCGTCAAGAAGCCGCTATAATTCACCTATCTGAGCCGTGCCCAAAAAATCCAATTCAGCAGGTGAAAAGCAGTTACTATATCAGACACTTACCCAATACCAGATATCACAAACACCCTTGCGAGTTTTGGAAGCTCGAAATATTTCACCACCCTCGATCTAACATCCGGGTCTCACCAGATTCGTATGCGAGATAGTGATATCCCGAAAACGGCCTTCTCCACTGAAAATGGGAAATTCGAGTTTACAAGACTACCGTTCGGCATCCAAAGACGCGCCCGCCATATTTCAAAGAATGATCGATGATGTTTTAAAACCCTTAATCGGTCAAATATGTTTTGCTTATATAGACGATATTAATGTCCTCGGGAAATCGGAGGACGAACATCTGCAAAATCTGGAAACCATACTGTCTCAACTCGAGAATGCGAATCGGAAAGTCAACTTAGATAAGTCTTCGTTCTTGAAGACCCGTGTTGAATATTTGGGATACATCATCTCACAGGATGGTATCCTTTCGGAGAAGATAAAAGCTATTACTAAAGTTAAGCCTTCTACAAATTTAAAAGACCTGAAAGCGTTTCTCGGCCTGACGTCCTACTATAGGAAATTCATCAGGGACTTTGCAAAAGTTGCAAAGCCACTTACAAATTTCACTAAAGGAGATACCGCTCAAGTTAACGCGAATCAGTCTAAGAAAAGACCGATTTCGCTAGGAGTTGCTGAGCTCAAAGCCTTTAACGAAATAAAGGCACCCCTAACATCATCGGAGGTATTGGCGTTCCCGATTTTCGAGAAGCCCTTCAATTTAACCACCGATGCTTCTAATTACGCAATTGGTGATTTTATCTCGCAAGGTGACATCGGCACCTATCACTTATGTTTCAAGATCCTTAAACGCAGCAGAGGAGAACTATGCCACAAACGAACGAGAATTATTAGCTATCGTGTGGGCGTTGGATAAACTAAGAACGTACTTGTACGGGGCAAAATAAGTAAGAATCCAAACGGACCATCAGCCGCTTACTTTTGCACTGAGCAACAATAATCATAACGCTAAACTCAAACGGTGGAAAACCAGAATAGAGGAATTTAACTATGAGATCATCTATAAACCCGGAAAAACTAATTTGGTGGCAGATGCCTTCTCGAGATTGTCACTAGAAGCAAACGCTCTAATTTCAACATCAGGAACGGCGCATGGTGCTATTGAGGATAATTCCGATCTCATCCCACATTGTGAAGCGCCGATTAATGTTTTTAGGAAGCAATTAATTTTCTCTGAGGGAAAAGAAATGATTGCTCCCGAACAACCACACCCTGGCTTTGACAGGCACTATATTTATCTCGCAGCTATCACGAAGGAGGCTTTAGTCGAAAAGCTTAAGTAACTATTAAGTCCCAATCTTATCAATGGAATCAAAATTCCCGAAATATTCATAGGGCTACTACAGTATATATATAAAGAGAATTTTTCGAAGCACAAAGTTCGCCTCACTCAACGTGTCGTTTAGGATATTGCCAATGAAGACAATAAACTGTACATAATAAAAGAGGAGCATCGACGAGCGCACAGGAGCTATAGGGAGAACAAGGACCAAATACTTGAAAAATGTTACTCTCCTAACATGAGAAAATTGATTAAACAATATACGAGATCGTGTGAAATATGCAATGTCAATAAATATGATCGCAATGCTCAAAGGCCTGAATTGCTGGAAACACTAGTTCCAGAATACCCATCGGAAATTCTGCATATGGACATTATACAAATTGCTGGCGAAAAATACGTATGCATGGATAAATTCAGCAAATTCGCAAAATTTTTTTCAATAAAGAACAAATCCGCCCTTTAACTACGGGAAAAGATGATCAAAATTCTACATTATTTTACATTACCGAAAATGTTGGTAATAGACAACGAAGGCGGATTCATAAGCCCAGTAGTCGTGAATCTCATAGAAGCATTAGGGGTCTAGATATATGTAACCCATCCTCAGAAGAGTGAAATCAACGGAGCCACCGAAAGGCTCCACTCAACAATAACAGAGTTGATTAGATGCCTTCAGCAAGAGTATAAAGAACTCAATTTAAAGGAAATAACAGCTATTGCGGTCGATAGATACAACAACACGTTTCACTCTATAACCAGAGTGAAACCTGACTAAGCGTTCAATCAATTGAATCGGTTCGGCCTGGAAGTGGCTGGCAGGTAACCCAGACGCTACTGACTGGGATAAGATCTTCAAGTTGCAAAACAATATAATTGCCAACAATAATAAACAGTAAAAATTGAACCACTACACTACTGAAGTAACAAGTTATGTTACATAACCAGTATACCCTATGTATACTGGCATGAACTGGGAGCACATTTGATGTGTATCCAATATACATCATCAAGGCTCCCGGGAAAGATCTCGCTGTAACACCACTTACCTGCTACTCTGTCCATTTAAACTAAACCAACAAAAGACGAGAGTTAACTTTAGAGAATAAATTTTATTACACTATCCATTTTTTAAACATTTAGTTACAATTGAATTATTAATTACATTTCCACTTAATTAATTATTTTAAACTTCTGCCTATCAGCCAGCCTGAAGAGGGAAACAATTTGTCGTATTAATGGTTCGGGGTGGCCATACGGCGTGAAACGCCAAAAAGCCGATTGAGGATCGCAGCGCAAGCCAACACCTCACCTCTCACCACTTCGTTGAACACTGGGCAATATCTTCGGCTGAACTTTTAATCGCGAATACTTTAACCGTCTAAATGGTAATTGAGTAGCAGCACGCTCCTTTTTGGATTTGAACAAGACTGACTCGAATGCTTTGCCTAAGATTTTTAAATACTGTTCTTTCGTGGGCTTTCAACCTAAATTCTCTTCAAAGGTGCTAAGTAGCTGAACATGTGCGCTCTCGTTCCACGAAAGTTTTTCCTCCCCGCTTCGTCTCGCTTGCTCGGCTGGTGAATAAGCGAAACTGGGGAAATTGAGCGAAAGAGTGTTTTTCGCTTAAGCTTTTGATTTCGAAAGAGTGCTTTCAGCTTAAGCTTTCGGCTTTCTCACGATCTCCTGAGGTGAAATAGCGAAACTGGGGACATTGAGCGAAAGAGTGTTTATGCCGGAACTTTCGGCTTTCCTTTCCGCTTGCCTCTCTCCGAAGCACCTCGTTCGTCATGATGTGAATATCATTGCGGGTTGAACTTTCTCGTTTACTTAACTGCTCGCTTATTTACTTGCGTATGTGTTTCTTTGGCTAATTTTCATTGGCGAAGTGCGAGTACATAGGTGTTGTTTGCTCGCTACTACTGCAGTTATGAAGTGGAAATATATCCGAGCATGTTGTATGTGTTCGCTCGCAACAGTTAAACTAACGGACAATTACAATAGGATAGTTGCTGACCTCAAAACATTTAACAGTAATAAATATGAGTAATCCCTATTCAGTGAAATATCAATGTTTAAGGACGAAATCCGCGAGATAGCTTTAGCCTGCCAACTCGCGAAAGACGGTATAATCAATTCCAATCTTTTGATCACTTCCGAAATCAGTAAGCTGCTTGCCCAAACTGAGCGCCTCCCATATGAGAATGAAATTCAGGCTATCGAATTCGCGACACCCATGGTGATTTCAAAAGGCTCGTTACTCCTATATATCCTGAATCTACCCAAAACTAGTAACCTTCACCATAATCATGTGATTATACGCAGACCAAAGCAATTGATAGCCATACCTCCTTCTGATTGCATTGTTCAAATACTAACTGGATCCGATGCAATATGCGACTACCAGTATTGCAATAATCGAGTCGTTGAGCTCTTGGAAGCAAATACGATATATCTTACGAACTTCAATGGAAGCCTTAGACACGATAACGTTATCCGAGCCCTTAATGGGACATATCTAATGAGCCTTCAGAATGATACGATTTAGCTTGATGATTTAAAATATACCAGCAGGGAAATAAGAACATTCCAAGTTCTACCATCAATCCTAAACGCAAATTTAACAGAAAGGAACACTAAATTAGATCTCCATCTCTTGCACAAACTCCACTTAAATAATGTAGAAAAAATAAGACAAAATTTCCATAAATAACGCTGTGTCAATCTCCTCTGATTTAATTTTGTTCATGTTAGCCCTATTTGGAATCTTCCTAGTATTTTACCTTCGACACTCAAGACCTTACCTATTACAAACCCTGTTCCAGCATCTCGGATGTAGCCCATTGTTTTACCAGATTTTAAAGTGGGAAGAGTTATCACCTTCCACTTACCTTTCCTCCTTTCCTCATCATTTTTCCACGCGCATTTAAGATATCGCCTTAAACTTACCTTTCCTCCTTTACTCATCACTTTTCCACGCGCATTATCGTTGCATTCGACCAAAAACTGTATTGAGGCCATTACTCTTCATATTTGTCATCACGCAACACGTGCATTTTTTTATGACCCGAAATAAAATTCGAACTAATCGATGACCAAGCTGATCATTTCACCTGTAGCAACAACCGTTGTGCAAACGTCGCTGCGTATGCATTTGTTTGCTTAGCAATTAAACATTATAATAAAGATGCTTTCTTTTTTTTAGTTGTTAATTTTGAGCGGTACTTTGACTCAGGTGGAGGTAAGTAGAAGAAGCGGTACGAGACAAATTTGGTGGTCCGACGGCAGGAAGAGGCAGTTTTTTTTTGTTCCTCTCTGGGTTTGTTTCGCAGCTGCGCATCGTTTTGGGTGAAAATTAGGTGCGAAGGTGTGGATGGGATCGAAATATCTGATTTGATCCGACGTTCTGGGGGCCACATTCTCGCTTGGCGGCTTTGGGGCCAATTGGCTAAGCGAGTGGCGCTCACGCCCACCCTTCGGGGACTATTCGGGACCGAAGGCTCCCAGCCAGAATACCCTCTACGAGCAGCGTAACACTTTTCTACTTCATGTATGCAGGGCGTGCATAGGGCACCAAGTTTTCGCATAGCAAAGGCCCTATAGATCCATTTTAATTTACCATTTATCTAAATGTATAGAATCACTAAGCACGAAAGCGTGGTGTCGAAATATAATCTCGCAAAATTTAATTGGATCGGTTAAACACAATACCTTGTCAAATTCAATAGCCCTATGTTATCATTTGTCTACTATTCTTTCCCCAAGAGACATATTTCAGCACTTCAAATCCTACCCTTAAGTAAATTAATTGTTAAACACGTAACAATGACCAGTGAACAAAAGTTAAAAGTTTAACATCTTATTAAACCCACCCTCAAGTCCTACAACACACCTTGAGAAATAAAAAACCTTCTGCTTTGTCAGCAATCATGAGGCAATCTTTCCAAGCAACTTAATATTGATCCTGCCACCAGCAGCAGGAAAAGCAATAGTCAGAGCGGCATCTACCTCCCCCATTTAGTTACGGAACAGTTAACTCCGTAATAGACCTATCAAAAGTCTTTCGTCGTTTTCTTCATGTTTTTTTTGTCTCGTATCCTCTCAAGTGTCGTGTTGTTGTTGTTGCTATTGCTGTCCTGATAACCTTTCTAACCCAAAACGCTCATTAAACTTCGTACCCGAAAAAATCCACAAAATTGCACTGATAAAAAAAGTCCTGATTGTACACAACCGACCTGAAGAGGGCATGCCAAAAATAAGAACTTAGAGAGAGGAAGAGAAGGGGAGAGAGAGAGAGGGCTGAAACAAGGATGACAAGCTCCAATTGTCTTCAAAGACAGCATAAGCCACAGAGCAACCACATTGGGATGAAGATGATTCGTCACACTTAGATTCAATTTATCACCACTGCCTAGTTGGTTCATCATCAATTTTACTTCGATTTCTACGTTTCCTCTCTTCCACCCTTCCGCTCTGCGTCTCTTGCAAGCACATCCTCTCATTCCAAGCGTGGCTTGTTGTAGAATTCCTGTCATTCTCATTCATTTATTGTTCAAGTCATTTTCTTATTTCCCAAACGGATACCATCATCGCAGTCATCTGTTGCTGCTACTACTGGAGGATTGCGAATTCAGCACTAGATGGAGATGGAGGGATTATGTGCTGTTTGAGCGGAAACAACAAATTCATCCTTTTGGGAGTTGATTTTTTTCGCTCGGATTTTTTTTTTGTGCTTTACTCGTATACCAGCAGTAATAATGACAGTACCAGCAGCATCAGCAGAAGTCATGTTTGTGTGGTGAATCCTCTTTTGCAGTTCAAAACCATCCTTTCGTAATTTTCCGGTTATTTTAAGAAAATTTCACAGGCATCTTTACCAGCAATCAAGCAGGATGCCATGAACTTGCTGGAATTAATTGAACGCTCATTCATCCTTAAATTCCTTTTTGAGAATTATGAAAGCTCATTAGAGCTAATAATCGAGCGTATAATCCGAACAGCCATCACTACCCACTCCTAAAAGGATTTTCATTTTCGCGGTAGTTCCCACGCGTGCAGAATAACTGTTAATACCGCTTTGGAAATTATGACTAAGTGAACTTTTATGTAAATGATAAAAAGATGAATGGATTTTCATTACTTAGTGTAGGCAACAGGAAAAGATTAAAAACTCCAAAAAAAATATTTAATTCGACCTGGAAATTGCGTTAAAAGTTCGATAAATACAAAAGCATTGGATGATGGAGAGAATGGTGAGGGTGATGATGATTGTGCTGATGGCAACGGGGCTTAATCTTTGTATGAAATTAAACCACCGAAAGCAATTAGTGTACGAGTAGTTGCGATGGATTTTGTCAAATTAACACCTGTAAATTGTTGCTAAATCTTTTCAAGGTCGACGAATATAAATTAAATGACTGTGAACTTGTTATAACCCTTAAATACGTATTTACATGGGGTAAAAATAAATTTGCTGTGTATTGATGTGGAAGAGGAATGTCACCGAAGTGTATTTTACATTTGACAGAATCATTTATCAGATTGGTTTCAGCATTCATTACAGTGAAAATTGAATTTGAATCCTTTTATGTTGTTTTCACTGATTATTTCGATTATTAGTGCTTTGACTGGATTTGCGTATGATGGGCGTGTGCAAGTTAAATGAATAGTGGTTTGTAGAATAATTTATGGTACACCTATAAATAAATGGTAAGTTGAAAACAGTTTAAGGGCTGAACTACCTATACACTCGGTGTTTTCTGAATACAGCAGAAGTGACCATAATTGACGGGGGGAGAGAGAGCATACAAAAAATGTGTGGCAGGCATCGCCTTCGTCTGCTGCGTAAAATCTACAGTCCGGGGAACGTGACACCAATCTTATGCAAGTAAAACTGAAAACACCCATGCCGCTATGTCAGAATAAGTCAGTCTTACCGTGTGTTCGATCAAGCCACTTTCTCATATCGGGAATGAGGTGCGTAGCCCATCTTCCTTTCGTGCCGTTCACCTAGGACTGCTGCTAATCATTGAGTGAGCGTTGTTTTTCCTCGTTGTCAACTGTCTCCCTTGTGTCTTCGTTTCATCGCTGGTGTAGCTGCCTTGAATCCCGTCGATTAACACGTGCACAATGCAATCGTTAAACTCACTTAATGTGGTAACTAACAATTTATTGCAAAAATCTAAATATATAACAGTTCATTAAATGAAACTAAACTTGTTGATAAGATGATGTCAGCGTCACTCAGTGGTGGAAATAGTTTATGTGGTGAGCTGTTGGTGTCGGTCGAAGGAGTCGCATGTGCTTACGAAATTTCTCGACAAAAAAGGTGAGATCGGCTGGTATGTCCTCGTTTGTAAAAAAAATCGCCTGGAACACGAAGCTGTTCGCCGTAAAGTAATTCGGCGGGTGAAGCTCCCAATTTCTCCTTGAGTGACGTTCGCAATCCTAGTAGAACAGTTGGAAGTAGTTCTATCCAGGATATTGGTTGACTGCACGTAAGAGCTGATTTGAAGTTTCGGTGTCATCGCTCAATCGCACCATTGGACACAGGATGATGGGGTGTTGTTCTAATTCGTTTCGTTTCGGTCAGATCGGTAAGGGCTCGAAAAAGTGCCCTCTCAAATTGAGAGTCTGGTCGGTTGTCGACGTTTTGGGAGTTCCAAAACGTGCAACCCAGGTGCTGTAAAAAGCGTTGGCGACTGTCCGCAGTCATGTCTTGCATGGGGACTGCTTCTGGTCACCGTTAAAACCTGTCTACCATGGTAAGACAGTATCAATACCCGCTCACCAATGGCAGAATGACGATGTCGATGTGTACATGATCGATTCTTTCGTTCGGTACGTTTATTGAGATGGGGTGGTTCCTGTTGTGTCGTTGGATTTTCGAGCGTTGACAGGCGATGCAGTTGCGGGTGTCCTTCTGAATGCTGGGCCATACGTACTTTTGGCGTAGCTGGTGAAGGGTGGCCTTGCCGCTCGGGTGAGCGAGTCCGTGAACTGAAGCAAAAGCCTGTTGACGCAGTTCCGGTGGGACGTAAGGACGAATATGTCCCGTTGAAGTATCGCAGTAAACTGTTACAGTACCGATTGACAGCTTTTTTAGTTGTGATTCCGTATTGTTGCTGTTGTCTAGGAGCACACGAAGCTCGTCGTCTTCTTGTTGAGCCTCGGCTAGTTTAGTTAGGTCTAAGGTGAATGGCATGTTGATCGTATTAATTCTGGGGAAGGCGTCGGCTACCAGATTCACCGAGCCGGAGATGTGGACTATCTCCGCCGTAAACTGAGAGATGAAGTCCAACTGCCTCAATTGTCTCGGATTGGCTTTGTCAAGACTTTGAGCGAATGCGTAGATTAAAGGCTTGTGGTCGGTTTTGATAATAAAATGCCGACCCTCCAGAATATATCTAAAAAGTTTGATTGCG